>OY796681.1:23176744-23891960 GCA_963680715.1 Tetragnatha montana
TTTAAAAAAAATGTAACTGCGTTATACCCAAAACCATCTGTAAAAATTTTCCTTCTACAAGAACAAAGAAAGTAATGCATCTTTAAATTAATACAATTTCATGTAATACAAAGCTTCATATGAAAAGTAGTGCAGCCTCGTTTTAATGAATTCTTTTGTGCCATTGTTTCTCATAGAAATGATCTCAAAATCTTTTTCACTCGCAGCATAAAAGTTTCGAATCAATTAAACTGTTCTAATTAGCACAGGAGAACTCTTTGTGCAATTAGTTTCATACTGTTCTTTGAAACGGTTTCTTAGTTTAGAACTTCAACTATTTAGTAGCAATTCCCTCTTAAGGTACCTATTATCTTTCTAGTTAAAAATTGAAACTGTTTTTTTCATTTGAAGGAACGTACAAAAACAACATTGATTATTCAAAGATTGTAACTTGTATAATTTGATACATATGAGAATATCCTGATCAATAAAATTAGAACTGAGAAATTTAAAAGCATGAAAAAATGTAAGATAATATTTTGGTAAAAAGTCATTGCATCACAAGTTTAATCTTTAATTGCAGAAATCAATTATCATTGTCTTCGACGAATTAACTTAAACTAAATTATGGAAATCTTATAGACTAGTAAACATTAAATGATTTCACCTAACTTATGGTGTAGTTATCGTAAGTATTTGAAGCTAATAAGTACCTTAGTCAACAAACAAAGTTAATCGTATACATAAGTCAATAAACATTTTCCTGACGTTACTCATTAGTAGGATGAACCATTAATTTTGTAAATATTTTAATAAACTAAATTTTAATGATCAGGATAGCTCTCTATAGTTCCTTACTGTTAAATTTTTGAAAACAATATAATTGTAAAGACGGAATTTTATATCCACTCTACTTTTTTTACTTCTACTACACTCTACTAGACAAAACAAAGAAACGAGTTAATCACCTACCACATGATCTTAACATAGTTTCAAAACGTCAACCACGCCATTCCCTACACGAGCTGAAATAAATGCACCCATAATATGCATGAGAGATTCCCCAATACCCACAGAAACTCCACCCACATCAGTTTGAGGATAAACTTTTGATCCGAAACCACTTCCGAAGCGCAATAAACCAAGCGAAAGACTGACCAGCATCGATGTGGTGGGTCCCTCCCGCCCACCTGGTCTGTCCGGTGACCATGAATTTCAATCAGGTGGCGTAACGACCCAAACCGGGTTCTTAAAACGGGAACGTAAGCGGATTACTCCCGACATCTGGATTTTACGATCGCCGTATTGTGTCCAGTTTTCTTCGGATTAAGCCCGTGTTGCTAAAAGGCTAGTTGGTTTAATCAGGTTTTTTTTCCAAGAAGGCGATGGTGTTGATTTTTTGGAGAGGTTGCTAGGATGGTTATATTGGGGTAGAGATGAAGTCGGGCTCTCAATTTCAAGATATAACTGTGGATTTTTAGGTTTACATTTGAGAAAAGGAAGGGTTTTTTTTGCGATGGGGGCACCAAATGTTTGGCTGGTACCTATACCTTTGGTTTGTAGAGTTAAAACGAATTGTAGATCCAGTTTTAAATGTTGCCAAGAACTTTCTTGGAAAATACAGAAATCGTTTTAAAATTCATCAATATTTCAACTTTGTTGTTTATTCATCAGCTTGAATATACTTGTTATTCCTTTAAATTTTGCTTAAATTTCCTTGAATTGTAAAGTTTAGAGGAGAGGAGGGTATTATGGAATACCCTTTATATCTTTAAGAATAACCCTACTGGTTTTAAAGAAAAGGCCACAAAATCGCTTTAAGTACATACTATAACTAATGATAATGAAGTGTCAATGATGAAATAAAACATTAATTATTTTGTTGTTAATTAATACCTAGTATTCCATAATACCCGACATACATACAATAAATGTATACATTTAAGGCTGGAATATCAATCTTCAAGGTGGACTAGCCAAACATTAGGAATCACCGTATACCAAAAACCCATGAAAAACATTTCTTACAGGTAGAGGAGAGGAGGGTATTATGGAATAGTCGGGTAATATGGAATACCGAAGTTTCAGCCCTCTCACTAACTGCTATCACGTGAGAATAAGAAGAAACTTGGGAAACAGAAAATTAATGAAGATAGCAATTTTGTAAACATAATTATAGTTAGAATTCCTTTGAATATTTGTTTGTGAAAAGGAGATCCTTTAGCTACATTTATAAATCTCTTTAAACAAAGCTGATAATCCTCCTATTACATTATGTTTTAATTCATTAATTTAATATCTAGTTCACGCATTTTATGTTTCATATGATGTTTATTCTTTTCATGTACCATTGAAATATACTTTTTAAAAACACAGCAAGCAAAAAGTGTGCATTCAAAACAAAATGAAACTGTTCATTAGAAGAGATGGATAACCTCAGTTCAAATAAATCCGTGTAAAAGTAAACCCACTAAAAATATAGCTTTACTGTATCAAGCGTCTTATTTTAGTTTTCTTACTTATTAGTAATAGTTTTGTAAGTATACATAAGTAATGGGATCAAGAACTGCTGTGTAATAACAATACTTGTTATGAGGGAATACAGCAGAAAACTAGGGTAAGGAGACACGCAACAGAATGAGCAACCTCATGCAGTTTATCCACTGATATCAGATCGTGTCTAATGTAGCAGCGTAGCAGGGATTAGTTACTAAGATAAGTCTGAGAACTCTCATTAAGCAGAGATTAGTCCAGATATTTTATTTGGTTTATAAAGCTCTTGACTTTAGATCATTATAGGAATTAAAATAAATAAGAGGATTAATTATCTTACACTTCTTAAATAATTCAGATCGAGCTTCATAATAGTTTCAAACATTTTATATAGATTTGAAAATAAAAAAACCTTAGAAAATGTGTAAAAATATGATTTATTCCTTTATTCTATGATTTTATGGTTTACTTTTAACTTTTGTAAAGTAGTCTTACCCTGATGTTTGCACAGAATTAAAAATATTTTTTTTTAGGTTATATTGATTTAAAAAAAACTATATGATTGATTGATTAATTGATTTAAAATATTAAGGGTAGGATGTCCAGTTTGTATGAATCTTTTAGTTAGTATCTTAAAAGAAGCTCCAAAGAATTTTTACATCAAAGAGTCCTACGAAGATCCTATTTCAAAATTATGAAATTGAAGGGAGTGGGATTTTTGTTGTTGTAAGGATGTGGTTTTTAAATTAAAGATATCCTTTTATGAATACTTCTTGTACCCAATCATCAAAAGTTATATTTTTTTTGTGAACCAGAAACCAATTGGTGAGTGTAACTACTACTAATCGTTTTCCATTGAAAAAAAGGAAATATTGAGGTATTAAATTCTTTCAATTCTTCATTCCATTCTTTAGAGATCCAATACTCAATACGGTATAAACACATCTTTGCGTTTATCCAGAAAACAACTTACAAATAAAACAGGTTTTTTACTTCAAAAAACATAACTTTTCCATTAAATTTATATCCTGAAAATATCAAGTAGATTTACTTATTAGTCTCTTATTTAAGATTACTTCTTACACATTTGAAAAAAGTAATAATTTCAAAATTAACAACGAAAGAGGTATCAAAAGTATTACATTCGTGAAAATATAAGCTTAATTCATAACTTAAAAAAAGATAAATTTTCAATCAAATGCATTAAACGAATAAATAATACATTGCAAAACAAATCCTTTAAAAAAACGCGATCAACTTAAAACAGGCATTTGCATTTTCAAATCCCACTACATTCCCAACAGACCCTAATCACCTTTCTATTTTTTAATTCCAAAAACAGGTGTTTAAAACAATATCGCAAGAAAACACTGATGATGTCAAAAGAGTATCAATAATTGAAATACAACGAGCCACGGACAACTAACTTTTCGCATTAAGCATCCCCTCTTTCCATAGATTATGGGCGATGGAAAAGTCGTGTATTCAGAGAGGACAGGAGACCTAATCGATTTGTAAGCAGCAAAAATAGAAGAATTCATCAGCCAATGTGCTCCACTTTAACTGTTCGAGCGAATGAATCGATCCGCTTCTTTTCTATCTTACGAGTTCCGTCGCTTAATCCTAAAGAAGGGATTTATTGTGTTCTCGGAACCGAGAACGGAACGTTTGAAAATATCTTATTTTCTATTCCTAAAAGGTTCCCATAATGTGTTCTAAATTTAAATAAATCTCTCTCAGATAATAAAGTTATTAAGGGACTCACATAAAGAAACTAAATTGTTAGGAACTTAACGAATAAGAGATGGCCACCTAGACTCATAGGCCTGAGAAGCCTCAAATTGTGACGCAGGAGTCCTGACGTCACTTATGATTGCTCTTTACCCACAACTCAACCTTACTCCGAATTGAATTTGTAAATTAAATTCTGTACCTCAGAACCAAAAGGTTCTATAACTTAATTTCTTCAAGAGGGAAGCTAGAGTTTTTGATTTTTATTCGAATTTTTTAAGTTATAAAAGTTTGAAATTACTTTAACAATTAATTAAACTTACTTTAACAATTCAATTCAAAATCATCCTGCTTATAAATTATTTGAAATGCCTGGGAAGTTTCATTGGAATGACTTAATTTAATTCAGAGTGAAGTTGAGTTGTTAACAAAGAGCGATTAAAAGTGACGTCAGGACTACTATCATACCTCACAATTTCGAGCTTTTCTGATCTTATGAGTCTAGGTTCCTAAGCCCATAGATGAACCGTCTTTTACATATGAAAATATCAGGCATGCATCTTTAAAGACAAATTTTAGGTTAATTTCTGAAGTTAATGTAAAGAAGATAAAAATTATTAAAGATAGATAGATAATATAATGAGATAAACATTATTAAAGATAGAAAGATAATATAATGAGATAAAATTTTTACATTATTAGAATTGTACAAATTTTAAGTTTATCATTTTAGATACAAAAAAGTGAAGTTAATTTCTTTCACTTCATTTTCATATAAAGACCTCATTTTCACACAATTTAGTTTATTTCTAAAAAAACACAGGTAGAACCATACGGATTAGAGCCTAAAAAAAGCTTTTTAGTAAATTTATCAAGGTTGAAAAAATTTCTTTCCATGTTAACTCCCCCTTTTTAGTATTTTTCTACATCATTTTCTTAGTTGAAAAACTACAATTCTATGTAAGAACAGAAAATAAAACGAGATGAATAGTTTTAATATAACTAATATTAATAACTATTTATATATTAGAGGTACCTACTAATTACTCAAAATGTTAATTTTTTAGATTGCATATTAATGTTATTATAACAGAACAACAAATTAATTTAAATATTATAGAATAATAATATAGCCTGCATAAAGCAACAGTAATTAGAAACAATCCTTAAAATAAACATGAAGGACAAATAATCTTTGTTTAACCGAAAACTTTATAAATTTTGCTCATTAAATAAAGATATACTACCAAAGATTTAAAGGGAAATCCCTTTCCTAGAATAGATAATTTAAGAATCCATACTAAGAAGCGGATTAGAGTATACTAATTCTAAAGTGTTCCACTATTCAATGTATAATCCTCTTTTCCAAATCCATCTCTTAATAATTCGTTGTTTAAAACATTCATCATTTCCTTAATGACTTAAATATTCTTGTTCCTAGGCAACATGCAATAAATTTGCTTCCTTTAATTTGTTTTAAATTGAAATGAAGGTTATTTTTCCCCCATAAGGATCTAAAACACAATTAATCGAAACTTATCAGATTATTGTGACCTAATTACTGAACTAGAAAATGGGAAAGGATAAAGTTCTAGAAGTGAATAAAACTTTGTATCAATACAAATATCTCTTTCTCTAGGAAGAAAATACAATCAACCTAAAAGAAATTATTTTTGCAGCCTATGAACTGTGTTGGTATGCTTCACATTAAATTATTATACATGCTACATAACATATGACCTGCTAAAACTTAAATTAATTTTCTTTTAAATACTTTCTTTTATTTTTCTTAATGAAAATAAACTACTTAAACATCTGTTTTCGTAACAAGCACAATTTTTCCGTTGTATGGGGTTTTGATATCTTTTAGAAAACAAAAATATTCCACTTTTATAAGTATTTTCGTATTTAATTATGAAACTTTCAACCAAGTTCTAAAAATTCCATGGCATAAAAATAAGCTAATGAAGGAAAAAAAATGTTTTAATATAATACGAGAATTTTCTAACTTAATTATCTTTATTTAGATGTAACACTAAGAAGGGGGCCACTTTTAAGCATTTTATTAATATCCTTGTTAAATGAGTATTTTGAATATCCGAATTTGTAACACAGCTGTTTTTTTTAATTAATATGGAACTACATCAAGGCTACTTTCAAACATTGAAAATAATATACACACTGAATTCTAATTAATAGTGTGAAAGATAATAAAACAGAGGACGAAGATAACTTAAAAAAGGAAATTTTTATGCTGTTTAAATTTTTTCTACAAACAAAAAAAAAACTAAATAGTTTGAAAAAATAGAAGAAAAAATGAAAAAAAAAAAGTTTTTATATGGTAATTTCTATATAGAGATACATGATAACAAAAAAAAAGTTTCAAATAAATAGTTCTTTAGAACCTTCACTATTACTGACACATATTTCGTTTAACTTTTTAGGTTAGAAAGCTAGTTAGTGTTAAGTATCCATTAGCTTTTAAGTGTCTATGTAATGGGGATATATGTTAGGGCAAGGTTCCTTTTTATATGTAATGGGAAAATAATTCTTAATTAATTGATATATCCTGTTTTTGTTGTTTTGAAATGTTTCTTTAACAATTTCTCCAGACATTGAAAAATTCCACACCACAACACTTTCAGAAAAGACTGACTGGCTCAGGCTTTTGTATTGTACGATTATTCGGGTATTCATATTATCTTATTTATTTGTATTTGGTTATTTATTAATCCTAGTATAGATTTTCAAACATTTTAACGATTATGATGTATAATTAAAAGTTTATCTGAGAAAAAAAAAACATTACTAGATAAACTTAAAAAAACCATTCGAATTTTTAAAACCTAATATTTTATAGATAAAATAGGGATTTTACTAATTAGCTTTTATAAATAGTTGATAGTACGCAAACGTTAAATCCAGTTAAATGTTCCCTTTACTGACATCTAATATAAGATTAATCTCTATTCAGTTGGCCCTTATAGTATTTACGTTTAGCATAGCATCCTCCGTAAATTTTGAAATGTGCGTAGAAGGTATATAATTCTTAGTGATGAACAAGCGTCAATAAATTTGACATCAGCTTTTAAAAGGCATTTAAGATAATTGATTACACACGAGAGATTAATATAGACGATTTAAAACGTCTGGTATATATTGGTACATTCATTCTACGATTGGATTAATTAGAATTTCTCAGTAAAGATATTATGACTAATTTAGGACAATTAATAATAAATAATAATAATAATAATAATAATTTATTTCAATTTCAATTTGGACAGTACATATGGGAAAAATTTGAAAGGAACAAAACATATGAGCCATCTGGGGGTTAAAACCCATTTAGATGACCTAATTGGATACTACTTTCACACAATTTCGCTAAAACTGTAAAGTGTACTACTTTAGTCCTCGTGCATTTCAGCGAAAATGTATTAAAGTTGAATGCATTTATCTACAGTAATTTTAAAAAGCATATACCTATGTATTAATTGTTAAAGCCCCAGATGACGCTACGTTACTTTAATACCCAGCTTTGTCCAGGTCTTTATTAATAGTAATATAATCTACCAAATTTAGTAACTAAAAGATGACTTGAAAATTACTTAATCCATGCTTTGATTTAAATCAACTTTAACATTTGGTTGAGTCAAGTTTCAATTTCTACAAATTTACACTTGTAACGCTAATAAAATAGAGATCGAATCGTTATTAAGACAATATATGACACGCAAAACAAAATAAAGATTACATTTACTACACATTTCGATATTAGCTGCATCGAAACGATGATTTACAAATATTCAACATTCGTTAGTCTTTTTTAAACATGAGAACATTGAACCCATGACAAGTATTATATTTCATGTTTAAAAAAGACTAACGAATGCTAAAGGCTAAAACGTTAAATGAAAATAATTCCCGACCAATTTGTTTTACAGTAATAACTAACTCCTTTTAACTCTAACACTAAAATACCCCTGAAAAAAAAGCCGAATATTCAAGTCACATATTAAAAGTTGGGTTTCAAATACATAACCTGAACACTCGGGTACGGTTTCTTTAATTAAACCATCCTTCAAACCCTCCGCAGCAAAACAATTCGAACGAACGTTAGTACCGAGGGGTTCCCAGCAACCACCCAAGGCACACACACTCCATCCCCGATCCTAATTAATCACCGAGGGAATACATATCCCCTCTCAGATCTCAAAACTAACACTCTCCCGAATATTAAACCTAATTAAAACAACTCCGATACAAGTCCTTATTTACCGAAAGCGCTGCTCGTATAAGATAACAGTAGCGGCCCTAAGTGAAACGAACCTTCTCACTTGATGGATCTAGTTCAATTACCCACTGTTCCGCGGGAAAAAGGAGAGGAGAACGGAGCGCACCTGTTCCGTTCCCCAGGGAGCGCAAAATCAACCCCTTTTCTTCGTCTCGCCACCCCCTTTTCAGGAAATGCAGTTTTAAAGCCAGCACGTGTCTTCTCTCTCAGCCAGCGGACACTCTGGAGTTGAGATGCATGGTGCTGGATGGTGAACAGTCTGCTTTCTTTGCTTATGAATATCATTTTGAGAGTTTTTTTTTTGTTTCTGAGTTTGGGGGATGGTTTTTTCTTGGTTTGCATCGCTGGGAAATGGAGGAGATTGGGTGCCTCAGGGCAGGAAAAGAAGCGTAATAAATAATGTGACGTAAGAAAATAGAGGTAATGCTGTATTACCGTTTATTACATTCCTCGCAATGTCGACATATTTCTATAACTTTCATTACTCTACAGGTGCATATAAAAAATGTTATGACTGTGATATGAAATTTATACAAAATATAACCTTTTTATGTTACATAAAAGGCTTAAACATCCCCCGCAGAAGCTGAAATGTACTCCTCTAGTAAAAAAAGGGAGATAATCTTTTTTATGTAGCTAAAATATTATCCCTTTCTTTTAAGGGGGAACGAAAAAAGTTTGAGAAAAGGGACTTCAGTTCTGGCAATCCAAGAGTACAACCAAAACTAACAGGGTTAAAATGGGGTATCTCCTTTTTTGTAAGACCGACCCAGGAAAAATTATAACAGTTTCACAAAAAAATGCAGTTAGAAGTCAAAATATTTTTATCATAAGCTCATGATTCATCTAATCATGTTCATCATTGGAAAATTACTAGAATTCAAAGAGTAAAAAAATTAATCACTCGTGTTTAAAATTAAATAGGTATATAGCGCAAAAATAGGTGTAATCTAGCTTTGACTTTAAAAAATTATGAGTATGATGTGCATCTAAATTTGAAATATTGGTTAAAAGCGTGTAAGAGATAAATAATTATGTAGTAATTACATCTCAAAAATCGAAAAGGTTTTGAGATATGTTAACTCTCTATTGTCGAATATTTAAAATTACTATGCACTTAACGATAATGCATTTGTTTTCAATATGTTTTTGTCAATATCTTTCCAAAAAAGCTTGACACATCTTAAAATTGTTCTAGCAAAACTATTGTTTACTCATAGAATTCAAAAGAGAACATAAGTTATAAATGTGCCGTGCAGTTGAATTGGGAAATAAATCAATAAATATTACACATCCTCTAAACAGGTTTTGTTAAGTGAAATTGCTTTTACATCGAACAAACAAAAATTGAATAAACATGAAGTATAGAAGAAATAATTACTGTATTCCATTCACGAATATTTCACAGTTTTTTACACGCTAAAGACATTCCAAATTTGTCATTTCTGTGTCTTATCCAAAAGGAAATACTTTTCCATTTCAGATGATTAACAATGAATTTATCAGGGTAGTGTTTTTAAAAGGATTGTTTGTAGATGGTAATTATTTTCTATTTATGAGCCGAATGGTAGATATATATAAAATCATTTTTTTCGTAGTCTATAACCTAAAAAATTGGTATAGAAGAAGAGCTCTTTTTAATTACAAAAACTTCAGAAAAGTGAAGGGGACCATTAATTTCCGATTATAAAGGAAATGTAAGGTTAACGAAAGGGAACTAAAACATTGTCTTCAGTATGGCAATGTTCCAAAAATCTAATACCCCATAAAATAACTTAGGTCCGTGAATAGATCTTTCTTCTAATAAAGAGGGATATGGGGGATTTAACTTGAAATTTATTAGTTTTTTTTTTTTCAATTCCTGTGAGTGGTAAATAAATAAATAATATTGATATCATGTCAACAAAAAACCGATTGTTTATTACTAAATAAAAAAAATTAAACTAAATATTACCCAGAGTAGAATAGAATTTGATGAGTGGTTTTGAAATGCTAAAATATTTATTTATACGTTGCTTAATCTTTATTGAAGTAAAGAATAGAAGATAGTAATAAATAAATTAATAAATAAAAAATAAAATATACATTTGGTTTGAAAAAGAATAACATTGCATGTTATGAAAACTTTACACTTACATGCTTTTTGTATGAAAGTAAAGAACAGATATAAAATAAAAGTAATCTTAAAAAATCACAAGGCGGTTTCAACCAATGAGTTTGTTGAATTACAGCATATATTCTAAAATAAGGGCTGGAAATCTTTCGACCTCAAATTAAGAGCATTGAAAAAGTTATTTAAAAATTTAAATAAGTATTTTTAACAGTATTATGTATTTAGAACTACAATAAATTAATCAACACATATTGTTAACGTTCCTGAATGAATGAAGAATCTCTAAAATAAATCATTACGGATGATCTAATGTAGACAAAAGACAGATTTTTTAGGAATACTGTAGAATTTCTTACAGCAAACTTAATCCTTTCTACAACTATTACCTGCTAATGTTCGAGTGAAAAACGAATTGGAAAATATCACTCGTTCTGATACTTTTCGTTACCTAATAAATTTTACCCAAAATATATATATATATATATATGTTACGGGCAATGTGATAAATCCGGGCATTATTAGTAATGCCCGGGCAATGTGATAAATTCAGTGGAATTTATAAATGAAATTTGTTACTTT
The DNA here is from genome assembly GCA_963680715.1 of Tetragnatha montana. Taxonomy (NCBI): domain Eukaryota; kingdom Metazoa; phylum Arthropoda; class Arachnida; order Araneae; family Tetragnathidae; genus Tetragnatha; species Tetragnatha montana. The sequence continues at coordinate 23,187,937 of OY796681.1, forward strand.
GCCCGCCTCCACTTCGGGCATTATTAATAATGCCCGATTAATCACTTTGCCCATAACATATGTATTTGGCAGAGTAGGGAATTAAAGTATGGTAGATTTGTGATTTAGATTTCCATGCATAAAACTAATGCAATCTAAAAAATAAACATAAACAAATCTATCCAGAGAAAGTATTAGATATTCTGATTCCTTTGAAGATTGTTCACGATAAAAGGCCGTCCATGAAGTATGTCTCACTTATATTCTTACAGTTTTGACCCCTCCGTACCCTATGTCACAACGTCCTACACTTCACCATACCCCCTCCCCCTATGTCACGTTCTCCTACCAACGATAAGTCAAGCATGAGGTTGGCAAGAACGTGATTATACAGCAAATTTTTATAAGCTGAAAAGTGAAATCTTATTTTGATGTTTACAAACAATATGTCGTTTATAGTGTTTAGTTTTTCTTTCCCCATACCTCCTCGTCATAAAGTGTCCTAGATTGATAAACAGTCATCCTTCCTGAAAGCGTGACATCATTTATGAACACCCCTAAGAGTTTTTTTACATCTTTTTCGATTTGTAGGAAGAATAGGATGTTGTAAGAGCGATTTCTCTGGAAGAGTTTCATTCATCATTCATTTATTTCATCATTGTAGTTATCCCGTATAACAAACTACGGCAACAGTCAGCAAGTGTGGTGACATCATTGTAGCAAGACTATCGAGGGGCAAGCAAACAGTGGGACAACCACCGGAGCATGTCCCGGTTTCCCAATACGCCCGTGGATAAAAAAATACAGTATACCGATTTGAAAGTAAGGGAATTTTTTACAACGGGCAACTTTTTACTAAACAAGCAATTTTATTTTTATGTTCTTGTATCTCAGTTATCGTTCTCCATAATTTGCATCCAAATAGTAGGTTGATGAAAAGGTTTTATGAATCAAAGGCATACCTTCTTCCCTCATCCAAAATAACTTGTTTGATAAAACAATTATCTAGGCATTAGACAAGAAATTCTTTACGCTGCTAACCAAATCAGTTCTATTAACCTAGCAATACCCGTATGTTTGATGTTACCTAAACCTCAAACGAAATCAACCTTACCTAACCCTATTCGCACCACCCATAAAATCCTCCCGGCATTTTTTCCCTTCCAAAACTACATAACAGCGCCGTTCGTACACCACATCCAATTACTCCACTAACCAATCCACAGGAAAGGAGAAATAACAACAGGCATAAACACGCCACGCACGAGGTCTGGAAAACAAGGGAAGCTTCGGAAATCTAATTACGGGCCTGTATTGCCCTAGCTGAAGCGCATAATAATGGGCGAAATCGATACTTTTAAGTATCGATACAGATGTAGAGTACTTTTAGTTATCAAATGCTAATATTTCAAGAGATTTTATCCATCGTAAATATTTAAATACTTAAGAGTATTTTACTTTTGAGCTAACAAATACTGTGATAGTGTGATACACAATCAATAACAAAGGCACAAAGATATTTCACAGCTTTATATTATTTCATATACTATTTTACGAGTTTTCGTGAAATATAAAGTAGATAGTATAATATAAATGAGGAGAACAATATTTTCTGCTGGCTCTTTATATAACGCTGATGGCATTAGTTAGGCTCAATTTACACGATGCCAGTCGGTGTTCCAGTAGAGCTTTCCAGTTCCCAAACTTCAACAAGTAAATAGAGGAAAAAATCATGATTGATAGAAGAATATAATGCAATAATATAGAGCATTTTCAATCACATGACTCGGACCTAACAACGGCCTTAGCAACAGAAGATGTTACAGTTTTTTGCCCTACAGAGGTTAACAGTTACAGAAAATGACAAGCCGTGAAATTCTTCTATTGGAGCATTTGCAATCACGTGATCCCATACCTAAAAACCGCCTTAGCAACAGTTAAAAGCCCTACAATGGTTAACAGTTAAAAGGAAATAGCTGGTTGTGACGTCACCTGAAAACACTCTATGCAATGTATATTGCCTATTAACATAAACAATATCATGTCATACTCGACAGCAACTTTTCCTGAACCCAGTACGTCACTACGCGGAAGGAGAAAATGGATAAACACAAAGCCTCTTGGGTTGCTGGGAGGAGTTTCGGGATAAAAAGACACTATATATAAAATACATGGGTTTAACAAACTAATCATATTTTTAAATTGACGTTCTTCATTTCACTCAAAATTCAGACACCGCGATTGGAACTACTTTGTTTGTTAGTGACGTCATAGATTCAACTAACGTTGCTGTCTAGTATAGGGGCACTGGGCGCATTACTAACTGGTATCGTTTAAATCGGGACCTAGGCCCCCTCCTTATTTTCTTCTCCACCTGAACTCGATACCTGGGTATCGATGCTCAGAAACATCGATTTTTCCCAGTGCACCTTCGCATTCGGATGTTTACTTCCTCCATTGATCAGGGCTAGCTCCCTAATCGAATTTATCGAAACCCATTACGGGGAGTTTTCACGTCTGTCACGGGGAGACGCTCCCTTAATTCGGACTGCCCAGACGATTGAGGCGAGTCACGAGCCTGCCACTCGGGGGTGTCACTCGCCCTAAGCCGATTAAGAGCTTGGGGTGGTGCCAGGGCCTTTTTTTTTGTTGTTCGCTAAGTGCCTGTCCGCTGAGGACGAAAATTAGTAGGTGCCGAATGAGAAGAAAAATGTTCGGACGGGTTTCATGTGGAGGAACTAATTGTTATGAAGTTAGCAGGGAAAAAGTAATTACGTTTGAGGGTAGTGATTCAAACACCTAACTTATAAGTTACAGTTCGGTATCAAATACTTGTTTTAAGAACTTAAATCGATTTTAATCAAAAGTGTTTCACGCATTTGCAGTGTATATTTGATTCGTTTAAGATACCGAAGTATTTAATTTGTATCAATCTTAGTGCTCATCTTTCCATGGTGTGAGTGATGCATTACATTACATAGTTGCATTTAAGAGTTTTACTAAAAATTATATTTCATTAACAGATGTTTTTTTTTCGGTTAAGTTTTTATAAAACTAGATAAATGTACAGTGCATAACATCTAATAAATATTTAATATTTTATGAAATAAAAAATTAGTTTTAAAAAATTGTGGAAGTTAACAAACATTTTTACTGACACATAGACAAAGTAAAATTGGCAAAAAGAAAAAAAATTATGTGCTTATCTACAATATTTTTAATAGAAACCAAGGTAAGAAATACTGGGATTTTTTTTTGCATCTGTACATCATTACATATGTTATCCTTTTACATTGTAATACTTAAGAGGATTCAATTCTGAAAATTGTTTGGTTCTTTCTATTTCAACGAATACTATTACTGTGCAGGTGCACGCATCAAGTTTTTTTCAAACATTAGTCAATCACAATATGTAAAACAATATTTTTCTGGACACTTTAATCAAACTGACTTTAAAAAAAAATTAAGCTGTACAAACTCGCAATCCAACCTTTAGCTCCAAACATTAACACTTATAATCAAAAGTGACATATTTTTATTTTAGCATACCGAAGAGGAATCCGAAATATTTACCGAAAAGAACCTTTTTCTCAATTCGCCACTTTAAATTGAAGCAGATTTTCCCCCACTTCACCGTATCACTTTCTGTCGCATCGAATCAATAAACACGCTCTAACGATGGAGAAAAAAAAGCACCGTAATTAAACCCGAAAAAAAATCTATTATTTAAGACACACGAGGACATTAAGGAAATGAACACTCCTCTTCGATAACACACGTCTTTCTCAATCAGGAGAGGAATTCCGATAGCTTTGTCCGTACCGTTTCGATTACTCTCCTTAGTTTGTTTCGTAGAAAAGGGGAAAAAGAAAGTGCATGGAATTTTGCTGACGTTGGATCTTGTTTTTTGTGTGTTTGGAGGTAACGGCACGTGTAACTGTAACAAAGGTATGAAAACTAAAGCTTGTTACGAGCCAGTTAAAAACTGTAAAATAAAGGTAAAAAACCGAGATAAAATAGTATGTGAACAATTTTGCCAATTAAATACATCTGTTGTGAAAAAGGTCATTAAGTTAATTAATTACATCTACCAAACCCCAGTGAATCGTGGTTCATGAAAAGAGATAAAACAGCCTTTAGGGTAATTACTAAATTATACGTAAAAGCAGTAAATATTACACTTAAGGAAAAAGGTTTAGAAAATTTTATTTATGATTAAAGTGGAAAATAAAGTTTTTATAAATTCAAGTTGTTTAGGTGTAAACCACACCGACTCAAGAATTGTTGCATTGACAGAGTACCTTTCTATATATTATAATAAAAGTTATAAATTTTAGAACTATAAAGCTTAAAGGCAAGCTAAGCTAACCCTTTTTTTAAACCGTTTACACTTAAACCAATGACTAATAAGATTTAACTTATTTTAATGCTCCCAAAAGATGTTGCCCAATACTTTTTATAGAAAATCAATCAATCAATCAATCTTTTATTTAACAACAGAAGAAAATATGAGATAATACAAAAGAATATGTGATACGCCAAGGGGAAAAAATGTTTTCCCGAATAAAATATATTACTTAACTAATAAACAGCACATATTCTCTGATTTTCTTTTAGATTAAGGTTCGAAATGTTGTGTTTATATAGACATACCTAATCATAGGTCTAAACATACCTATCTTTAAGTACTTATAATCTACCTAAATTTTGCAAATTATTAAACGAATTATCAAAATGCATTTGTTTTAGTACTTTGATGTGATGGAATAAACAAAAAATAATATTGGTTTCGTTTTTAGAGAAGATTACATGTAAATAATAAATAACCGTAAAGTAATAAACTACCTAAACGCACATTTTATTTTTTATATTATTGTATAAGAAAATAAATATCCATCAAACAATCATATTCTATGGAATAAACACCTGAAAAATATTCTTATTCCACAAAGTTTCTTTGGAATTACTACCAAGCTTAGAGCCTAAATACTTTACTCGCGGAGAAAAGTCTCAAAGTTTTAGCGAGATAGGCATCTCAGAGATTGCATCCTATTTAGTATAAATATTGATAAAGGGTGGAAATATTAGATTCTTTCAGTGAAATATCTCTGAGCGCTGAGTGCATATCAAGCCCAATGATATTAGTTCCACGGCAAAAAAGCTTAGAGGATTTTCCCTTCCATCAAAGTAAATGAATATTGACTTAGAGGAGACTAGAAAGCTGAGAAAAACAATAAGAGCGTATAAGAAATAAGTCGAGTATTTACGGAGCATTTTTTAAGAATTGGGATACGGTGGGTCCTAGATAATGTATGCGAGTTATAAAAAATTTAAACCTCATCACCAACTGTTGAGTTTTCTTGAAAAATATTTGCAACAAATAAAAGAGACGGAGGGTTTTTTTTTCACTGAAAATGAAGATGGAGTTGAAAATAAAGGAAACGAAAAAAGGGGTGAAGTGGAATCTTAAAGGTACTAAATGATTTTAATGACAAGTATATTCAGGTGTAGTATTTTTTTTTAGATGCGAATACAGGTGGAAGTCACTGGGAGAAAGATTGAGACTAAAGAAGTGTGGATGATGAAACAGATCCCAGCGAATGGTGCGGATGTTTCCCAGGAACTTCATTCTTTGGCTGAACATCCAATATTGCACTTTTATAACTCATCCAACGGTTTAAACAAGTGTTTCAATTTTGATAGAATTTATGGTTAAATTAGCACTAAATTTGGTCTTAGCACTTAAACGTTGCATATCCGTCCCTCCTTCCTATTCGAAATATACTTGTCTAGGTCCTCTCTAACCATCCTATAATTTTTACAGTGAGTTCTGAAACACCCTGTAAAAGGTAAAACCCCAAATATTTGGGATATTACCTTTTATTTTAGATAGTAAGAATGATGTAGGACAATAATTGAACCAAATTATGACTATAATTTTGTGTGTATATATTTGAAGTTTTTTCTTGTCTAAGTTTCTGCTTAAGAAAATAATTTATGATAATTTACCAAACACAGGGTACATAGATGAATTTCATACATAGATGAAAGCATTTTTACTTTACTTTTTAACGAAAGCTGTATTGAAATGAAAATAATCTAAGGAGGCATTCCATTAATCCTTGTTTCCCTAAGTCAGTGGGATTTTTTTTTTTTTTTTTGGAAAGAGTACCACAATCATTAATTAAGACGTGCCGCTTTCACTATCTATTAATCTACACCAAATAATATAAAAAGTGAAAAATCTATTTATAGGCTGATTATGAAAATTTTAAGCAAAAAATATTGTTTCTTATGTAAGTCTTAGTAATAGAGATATAAAGAGTAATATAGGGGGCAGACTGAACATGATGATGGCAGATTTTATTCTTATTTTTCTCAAATTGTTCAATTTCTTCACGTGCTATTGTTTTATATCCGCCGTGGCCCACTGTGGCACGCGTTACGAGGGTTGGCCATCCCTGCCCTAAACTGAAAGGTATTTAAGTACATTTATTGTTCGAGGTATCAATCACTGAAGACTTCACCGCAACTAAAATCTTAACAATTTTGGAAGGTGGAAAGAAAAAGAAGGAAAGTGGAGAGTGCAAGCCTACAACATAATGAGGTAGTTTTCCAGTCAAAAGAAGTTTATAGTTCAAGAAGTTCTGACATCCTGAGTGATAAAAATATTGGTGTGAAAAATCTACATCACAAAAGTCAACATGTGATTTTTCTTTCGACATACCCTCCGCAAGTCATGATAAATGACAAGCAGCATTTCGAAATACGGCGGAAGGGCAGTGACATATTTCATCTACAATATGACATATTTTAGACGCAAAAGAGCACCAAAAAACCCTTTCCAACTTCTCTCACACTATTTCATCTTTTTATCAGAAAACCACAGAGGGGAAATGTGACGTTCTTTATCTGCGGACGCGCATTTAAGGGCGAGAATGGAGGAGGACCCCAAAAGGAAAAAAAAGAGTTAGTGACCATGAAGAAAGGTTTCTAGGAAGACGGGCTGTAAATTGTGAGTCTGGGGATACGAAAGGAAACGGTTACCGAGGTCTTTTGTAGGGCTCATTGCGGCCAATCGAATCTATTGGGAAGGTTAGATGCAATGTCAGATGGGAAAAAGGAGAGTACAATACTTTATAAATAGTTTTTTTACTAAGGATAAACTTAAGTTAACCACTACATTATAGTTTAAAATGTTCCAGCTATAAATTATTAAACTTAGGCGTCAGCTATAAAGTCTACTTAATATTTATGATTTTTTTTGAAGTTCAGCCAACCATCAGAAATTTGAGAAATTTTGTTTAGTTTTTTAAACAAAATATAATTTACGATAATATATAATACATAGATAATATAATATAGATAATATAATTTTAATTCTTAGAGAGAATTGCATTAAATAGTTGCATATGTAACCTTCATTTTTATAAATTTAGAAGCACTATTTGAAAAGTTTTAAGATTAAACTTTCTCAGTGTGTAACTTAGAAAAAATCTCTTTGAACGATATAATTTCCAGTTACATAAAATTGAAAAGAAAGGAAGTAAATTTACATTAGTGGCTTGTAATGAATTCCTAAGAAGGTCCTTTTTTTAAAGAAGAAGACAGTTACCCTATGTTTACCAAGAAATATTGCTTTTTTCAGACGATTGATTTTGAAGATTTAATAACATTTGAGTTATTTTGTGATGAAATTATTCTCTATAAAAACATGATAAGTATAAAACAACAATCAAAGAAACGCTTAAGGTATTTTCAAATTAAAACAGCTTAAATTATAAAATTAAAACAAAAAAGAATGCTAATAGAAGAGCAAATACCTATTAAAAGAGCTCAGAAAGAATTCTGTCCCCTTTTACAGTACAATGCTTGTAAAACTGATTGACATAAAAACCAGGAATATTTTTTTCCTTAGCGTCTTTGAAGAACAAAGAGACAAAAGATCAAAGGTTTACAGGGAGCCAAGTTTTCTTTGTCCCCTCTCGAAGAGGATTGGTTAAAACCAGTCGGGGTTATTTTAGGGATAAAATAATGCAGATAATCGATATAGTAGTTTAAATAGGGCATTGCAGTTTTATTGCTAATGTTTTATTGCTTTGAACTAATGCGAAAAAGTAGCAATAGCACAAAAATCTATTAGTGACTCTTTTAGCATAAATAATGCTGATGGTAAGATAGAATATTTGAACTGCTTTTATGGGAGAGATATAATGTTTAAATAGTTAGAGGTGATAGTAATATAATATTTAATAGCTTCGTTTTGTTACACGAAAACGTACAAATGTCACGACGCTATTATATGCAAAATAATAAAAGTAAATTGAATTCTTACAAGAAACTAAGCACATTGCCAGCTAGATAATACAAATGTAATTAAACTTCCAAATGAAGTTCCAAATAAACTTTCTGAAAATTCCAAAATAGAACTAAAAAAATATAAATTAAACCATTATAATTAGATAGATTCAATCGAATATAATTATGTTTAATAATGTATATGTTTAAAATATCAGTAGCTTTCTAAATTTTATTGTCTTTTAAAAGAACAGAAGAAACACAAGTCATTATCTCATAAAGAGGCTATTATTTCTAAACTAAAAAAAATACTAATTTTAAGAAAAATAATAGAAATTTTAATAACGCTACTATCTTGTTAGATACATTTAAATTCATAATACGAAAATTTAAGAACATGTTTTTGGCGCGCATTCCTGCATACAAAGTCTAATCAAGGAAAAACCACATTTACAGATAAATATTTTATATCAGTTGTTGCAGTGAAAATGACATCGCTCATTCAATAAATAATTTTAATTCCTGGATTAATACTGGTTTAGTTTACTTGAAAAAACAATTTGATTAACATAATTGACTTGAAAATATGTGTTTTGAATAAAACTTTAATAGAAAAATTCTTAATTAGTTTCTGCTGAAAAGGTTTGATTTTTATGAGTATAAGAATTTCTTTAGTTGTTAAAACAGAAATTTATCTACATAAAATTTCCATTTCTTTAGAGGAAAATAGTTGGAAATTATATTAAAAGTAACTTTAAAAAGATATTTCAAGAAAAAAACAAAAGAACTGTACCTTCCGTTGAAATTTATTTACCTAATCTACAACAAGATATTATAAAACACTTACAAAAAAACCCAAAGGTACCCAAACATAGCTATTAAGTATGCATTCACTCTCTGTAACATATTTCCTGAGAAAATTATTAAAGCCTTTCTTAACCATTAAATTCGAAAGAAATTTTCAAAATTTTCAACTTTCCAATAATTTCTTCTTTTTCATTATAAATTAGACTTCGATGAACGAATGGGATTAACAATTTTAAAATATAAGAGGTTCTGAAATATAATTAAGAGTACATAGCCAAAAGATATATTTTTAGGCAAATCAACTTTTTTTTAAGAATTAAATTAAAAATCCATAGGTAATGAAAATTGACCTTAAAGAATCAATTAAAATTCTCCCTAGACTTTCAAAAGAAAACGATTTCTTAAGAAAAAACCTGCTTTACATTATTTTTCTTCAGCTATCTACAAAACAAGCAGTAAGCAAAGAAATCCCCCCCCCCCTCAAACGTCTAGTAGAAAGTTTAGAAATATGAAAGAAATAAGTCATTTACTAAGAACGTTAAGAAAAGCTCACATTTTAAAAGGAACTAATTACAAGCATTAAAGAAATAGATATAGTTCTTTGACTAAAAAGTAAAATCGACGAAGGATAATTAGTGGTATTTCTGCTCTTTGAAAAATAGCTCCGTTCAAACGTGCTAATGAGCAAAAATTAAATGGGCTTCTTACGGTTTTTAAATAAGTTTTTCTGCAGATGGTTCAGAAAGTAGAAAAATCTTGATTAATGAAGTCAAGTTAATGAGTTTTCACATGTCTGTGCCGTGTATGAAGGTGTCTTTGTGAATGAAAAGCATTTTAAAATCTCCAAATATAAGTTTACGAAACATTAATGAGATTCTAAATGTATAATATGTGTAGGCTTCTGTTTTGTGGGAAAACCTCATCCGAACTATTATAAGGTAAATAAATGTAATTAGGGCGTATAGGCTTGACGTAAAAGTATTTAAAAATGATAACAAAAATTATAATTTATTTTCTATTGAAAATTTTCTATTGCTTTTAAAAACTATTAGTATAATTTTATACAAATCCCTTCATGGGTGCGGTTAAATCATATTAAACGAATTAAAGAGATATTTAAGAGATGCATGGGTTTGGATAGGTAAATTATATCTTCTACATAATCAAATTACGGCGAGTCTAAGTAATAAGTTCATTTTAAAAGATGATGTAATTCAAAAAAGGTGAAAGATTCAACTTTTGAAACCATGATACTTAAAAAGAAAATTAGATTAAACAAAACACGGTAAACCTCATTAAAAACACATCCGATTAGTAGTTTTTTATTTTTACACGGATACGACACAAATTAATAATCAACACATGAACTTATACCATAAAAACATCCAATGAAATCCCTTTCCACAAAAATTTAATTATAATTAATTACCGGCCCCTCGAAAAACAAGATGACATTGCCAACGAAAATAGACTTAACGAAAACAAATAAAGCCCGGAAAACCGTTTGCATAAATTATGAGCGCCGAGAAAACTATCGTCTAAAATATTTATCCATATTTATAACCGTCACGTCGGATAGGGCGTAATTTTACGGTTGGATAATCGCAAGACATTTCATTCATGTGCTGGAATCAAGCGACTAATTAAGAAATTGTTTATTCAAAACGCGGGTGATTGGAGCTTTGTGAGACACAAGCAAAAATCATAACAAGTAGCGTAATAAGTATTTGCTAATAAATGTCCACCCGTCCATACCGGTAAGCGCCACCGTTATGGCCAATTTAAATCAAACGTTGTTTACAAATTTATAAAGCGATCAGGCGGGTGAGAGCGACGAGAAAGCTGTTTCGGGTGATTTGAGGAACTTGTAAGTTCTTTTTCTCTCCTTAGAAAAGGGGGTATTTTTGGACCATGGAAAAGGTTGATGAAGGAGAGTTGGGTTAATGGCTTGTTGTGGCAGAAGTTTCACTCGCCTTTCGAAATAATGTAACAACTTGAGAAGAGGTAAAAATTGAGTTTGAATTTACATTTCATAAACTAGACTTCTTCTATACCTACATAGGAGACACAATTGGTGACGTGAAGAAACACCCCATAATAAGAACGCCGTAAAAGAACACTCATGATTATATAGGAATTCGTCTACGACCTTTGCGTCAATAGCCTTTTAAAATATTGTGGTTGTGTCATTTACTTCATTCTCTCACAATTTAAAAAAGTTCACTTCTATTTTATAATGGAAGTAGTAAGTTACTGTTTAAATTGAAACTAGTTCCATTGTATATATTCTACTGTTTTACTTTTAATTGTTGCAACCATTTATGTAAATAAAACTGCAAATAATTTACCGTAAACTGTAGTTCTCACAAGGAAACGTTCCCAGTCTAAACTCACAGAAATGGGTGAAAATTTTACAGGTATAATAAGTTTTACAGGTATACAGATGAGTAAAAACACTTCTGTGAAAAAATTAACTGCTGAATGTCATTAGAAGAGGAGCAAATTAATTTTGAAAATTGGGTTCTGAGTCGCCAAACCCATTCAATTAGCACTACTTGGCGATTTGGAGTGCATATGATTAAACTTTTTTAATTGGCCAATTTAAACTGTTTAAGAGAAAACGCGGTCAGTTCATTTTATGCATTTGGTGCTTTCTCTGCATTTATCGCTTTGTAGCGTTGCATTTGGCGTTTAAAATAATGATTTTTAAGAATTTTTTTACAGCTAATACTTTCACATTAAGTGTTTTACCAACCCCTGTAAAATTTAAGTCCACTTCTGTGAGTTTAACCTGGAAACGTTTATTTGTCAGGTTAAATTAACGGACCATTTGATTGAATTCAACAATTTTCAATGAACAATTTTACTTGATTTAAAAAAAAACTGATTTTGACACCATTTTAAAAAAAGGAATAAAACATAAAACAAAAAATTTAAGTCCACTTCTGTGAGTTTAACCTGGAAACGTTTATTTGTCAGGTTAAATTAACGGACCATTTGATTGAATTCAACAATTTTCAATGAATAATTTTACTTGATTTAAAAAAAAACTGATTTTGACACCATTTTAAAAAAAGGAATAAAACATACAACGCCTTTAGAGATAAAAGGCTTTTCATGGAAGTTGCCAAAAAATCTTTAAATCTAGAATATACGGTTGCAGCTGAAGAACATATATACTTACAGCTGCATCAAAAAATAACATTATTTATTAGCATTATTTCTAGAAACATACAAAAACTATTACCATGATCATTTCTACTCCTCTCCAAAACATGACTGCAAAAAATCCCAAACTCAACACAAACAACAGAGAACCAAATAAAAATTTACAACCGCAGCAATCGAATTCAAGATTATATTAAACCTAACACAAACTCCGCCCGAAAACTCCTATTCCAAAGCAATTCACGAGTATGCGATAGAAAGCAGATTGAAAACCTCGGGATGCAACAAGAAAAACAGCGCCAAGGTATGGAGGCGGAAAATTGAATGCGAGAAAAACTAATCAAGCAATTTCTCTCCAGTACCCTGAGTGAATGGCGTATACCTATTTCCGTGGTACTGATGGAGCAAAGTATCTTCATCGCGAATAACGAATGGGAAGAATATGGAGCGGATGCAGGTTTGAGGGTTTTGAGTAATGCGGATGAATATGATGGGTGGGTTTTTCCCGCCAAGAAGGGAAATCAATGGGAGAGGCGTATGAAAAAGTGGGAGGGTTGGTTAAGTAAATAAATAAGTCTGGAGGAGGATATATGAATTTTTGAAGAGTTCGGCTTTTAAAACGGTAAGTAAATGGTACAGTTTGGAGCGTAGTCTTATCTTGACGGATGCTTTAAAAGCAATAAATTCTTCTTAAAATTTATTATATTGCTATCATAATAGGTTTTCGGAGCGCTTCGATCCTTAAGACAGAGAGAAAATTCAGCCAACATACTTAAACATTAAGAAAAATCTTGGCCGGAAAATGCAATGGAATAAGTATTGTTACCAACTGATTATATTTTTACACGCAGTATAGCACGAGAGAAATATTATCCTAAGAATGCTTGGTAATGTTCAAACTTTACAAAATATGTTGACATTCCAGGTAGTACAAACATTTAAGATTCGTCAATTTATGTCATGTTTGGCCTAGAAGTTACGTAAACTCGATATATTTGGTATGAAGCTGTGATACCAGGGGTAATAACTACGTAGAAACAATGAGGAGGAGGATGAGAAATTTTCTACTGTTTTGACGTTAAGATTGAGTTTCCCCCTTCTAATCGCTGCATATAAATATTTATAGCTGCATTTAGTTAAAATGACGCAAACAACACATGGAATATTTCTAGAAGCTAGAGACTGAAACCCCTTTCCTTGAATCTTTACTCATAGTAATAATAGTAAAGCGGACTGCTATGAGGGAGGCATTCCACTCAAAACTGATAAACGTTCTTGCAATTCCTGTATCACAACAGATTCCTGTGAAATGGCTGCCTATTGATTGATGTATCAACATTGCTAACATCAGAATTTGGTCTAGGCGTGAGCATACCAGAACAATGCAATTGGACATCGGTGACAGGTGCGGGAAATTGCTCGATGGACGTGTTTATCACTCTTGCGATTAGTTTATCGACCATAATTGCTTCTTGATGTAATAGATGCATGATAACCTCTCATTCCAGGGTCAGGTTCATTCATTTGATACCATAAGGAACCCTTAACCCCTTTTTTAAGGGTTCCTTAAGGCATAAGGGACTCTTATACCATAAGGCTTATGTGGTATATTTTAATATGGTACCATATGATTTCCTAATACTTAATTTAATTTAAAGTTAAAAATATATGTATTTATCAAAACATTAATGGAAATTGCTGATAAATATTAAGAAAGATACTTATCTAATAAAGTTTACACTTATCTCCGACTCGAAATTTTGTCTGAAAAAAATCTAGATCAATGCCTTAACCTAAAATAACAGAAACCGCCACGCTTTTGCAAAACAGTTTAAATGAAGTAATTTTAAAAGATACAAAACATATTAGAGTATAAACAGTATGATTATTTCTAATATTAATTTACTTTATATTCAATTTAAAAGGTTATTAGAGCAGATAACACTTTAAACAGCACTTATTAGAATAGTACTTAAAAAATAAGGTAAATTCATTTAGTCTGTGTCATCTCAGGTTTGACAGAATTTTTTTTCCAAAGTCATTCATTTGTTTAAAACTGAAATACAATCCAGGCTATAAAAAGATAAACATAATTTTTTTTCGAGAGAACTCTGGATTTTTAGTCATTACAAATTGCTTAAAGAAAGGAAGCAACTCCGTGGAAGTCATTAGGCTGGAAATTTTTTAAAACTACCCCCTTAAGGTTCATTATCTTTATCAGGGTCTCAGTTTCCAGCTTCATGCCTTGGATAATTAAAAAGGTCGGTTTTCTTTTGCTTAAAACAATGCTCAATCCCAAGATCATCAAGTTATGAGTGGCATGTAAAAAATTCGGTACTCAAAGAAAAGCAAGCTAAACGAGCAAAAAGTAATTAAATTTTAAAAGCTTTTTTTTCTAACGAACCTCGGTAATTTAAGTATTTTTAATGAATTAATCTTCTTTGGATTTGAGTATGTTAGGCAAATATGCAACAGTGTTAATTTTTGATATGCTCACTTTATTTTTCAGTAGCTTGCTAGAGAAATCAAGGTTCTTTTTTCTTTGTTAGTAAGTTTCGTAGAATGAATGATTCGTTCAAATTGATTACATTTACTTCAAATTTTAATTCTAAAAGCTGATTTTACGTTAGCTACTATATATAGCATCTGTCAGCATACAATATCGACCCCCAATACAATTTTCCATTTATTTTCGAATTCTAAAATTAGGTTTCTGAAGGTACAGCTGTCCTTAGGTACAACAGTCTCCCCTAATTTCATGACTTATTTTTATTTTTCCGGAAAAAAAAAAATAACATCAATAACAAATAATAGTTGAGTTAGGGTTTATCCATACATTGTATAATTAAATTAGTATATTAATCAATTTAAAATTACCCATAAATTTATTAAATTACTTTTAAATGTATAAAGACGACACTGGGAACTTGTTAATTTAAAACTTATGCGTTTTCTTACAGGTAATTTTACTCACGGATAATGATAATTATTGATAAGCTTAAAACTGATAATAAAAAATTATGAGGCATTGCTGAAAAAAAAATTCGATTTATGAAGAAAATGTCATTTATCTCGAAAGAAAGAGACCAAATGCAACGAAATAGGGTTTTAAAGATTCCCGCTCTTACTGAGACTATTTTCACCAAACACGAAAAATCTTTAAACTCTAGTAATGTACACTGAAAAATCCCTGTAGAAGGCAAATAATTAAATTTGATAAAAAGCTTGTTATGACTTTCAACGGAAAAAAAAATGTCCGACTGATTCTCAAAATGGGTTTTACAACAGAAGTTGTTAGATTGAAGCAATCGTAAAGAGCGCCGGAAGTCGAAAAAATCTTTGAAACTTAAGGTGTTAAGAGAAGTGAAGAGGAACTAAACTTCGAAATGGAAAATTTTCAGAAACAGCTCAAGCGGCAAAAGTCCTTTACAAGTGATAAATTTTTGCAAGGATGACTGACACTTCTGTTTCGAAAAAATAGCATGCGATGAAAAATATCTTTGCTTTCTCTGGTAAAAATTCAATTACTTACTTTGGAGAATTTTCAAAGAAGTAAAACTTAGGTTAAAACTTTTGAGCCATTTAAGACTAAAGGGAGTGGGTGATATTGAATTAACTTATAGAATTAGTTTTTTAACGTTAAAAATGTCTGAATAGGAAATGAAGTTTATTGAAAAAAATAATATAGGGGAACGTGGTATATACCTCGGACCTATTTTTACTTTTTAGGCTATAAGTTTTTATTTACTGAAAATAAAGTAATAAAACAATTTTCCCTAGCTACTTTAGCTTTTCATACAAAACAAATATTTATTTTGGATTTTAATTGGAAGTATTTCAGTACATAATTACTGAAAGTTAAAAAAATGAAAATAGGTCCAAGGTAAACCAAATGTAGTACATCTCCAAATTCAGGTTTTTGAAAAAAATTCTCATTTTTTTTTGCATTAACTTTCTTTCCCCCATCAGGCTATTCATTAAATGTTTCTCACATAAATGAATTTTCATCAAAAGTTCATCAAAGTAAAAACAGTCGGAATCAGTAAATCAGATTAGGTAATTCTAAAAGCTTCATTTTCAGGAACTACTAGATTACCTCTAGAGTAAATTAAACATTAATGCTAATCAGATTATTCGTGTATTAGCCAAGCAACGTATTCCAAACATTTCATAACTTCGATGCGTTCACTCTACGCATAAGTACGTTTTAATAATGAGGAAACCAGATAAACTCAACTGTTGAGAGCATTGATATTGGAAATATACAAGGAAAGGGAGAATTGTGATATCAATCCGGTTTTAGATATTAGCTGATAACTAATAGGTATGTTTTTCAGACGTTTTAAATAGTAATGTCAGAAATCAGTTATATATTTTAAAAAATTATTTTGGAAAACAATATTTCTTTTACTTTAGCAAATATAACAGTAGCACATTCCAAAATAAAAAGGCAAATTAAAGGATTTATAAAATTTTGAGATGTTTATTTATTTTTCAAATAAAAATACAGTTTAGTATATTTGGGAAAAATTATCATTGGAATTTTCAATTTAGTATGCAAAGCGAACTAATATATAACATTTATTCTACTTGCATCATGCGTACATTGAAAAATTGTTTAAAAAAATTTATACATTCAATATTACAGTTAAATGTAATTGTTCTAAGTATAAACAAAAGCAATGAAACATAGATTTCAAATAACTACAAATCATGTCTGTTTTTTTACTAGATTTTCCTTATCATATTCCTCCGATTTTTCAAAATGTCTTATCCCAATCCATGCCTAAAATAACTCTGAAATATGACGCGTTTGAAGCAGCCGCAGCCCACGCCAACTTACAAATTATTCCGCTTAGCTGTCTGTTGTTGATGAATATTTTAAGTAAAAATTTAAATATTTCCAAATGACACGTAGAAAGAGGAAAGCCCAAAGGAGGAAAATTGGAAATGAAAGAAGGGGGGGGGGAAAGGACCTCCAGTGCAGTAAACTAAATAAAAACAACACGAAATTTCATCCAACGCCAGAACAGAAGAGAAAGAAAGCACAATCGCGAAGAACTTTATCACGAATCATGTTTGTAGTTGAAATTGAAGTAGTACATTTAAAGAAGCCATTTTATTTCTGGTTTGAATTTACTTCCAAAAGATTTCCTTACAATCAAATGGTGAAGAAAGGTCGAATCTCCGGTACTCCGTTCTTTTTTCTTCAGTAACGGAAATACGTTTCTCATTTCGATTTAAAATTCTTTTGTTAAGAACGGAAAGGGTTCTTGTGCGATTGATTTTCGAGGAATGCAAAAGTAATCAGTTTATTTTGCCTGTCGCAGCTTTTTAAAACGATAGTTTCCATCTACTTTAGGGATTTTGATTTGTAATATTGGGATTTAGTTATTTAAACATCATGACTCAAGTTGGAAATGTTCTTCATAAGAAGCGTTTCTATCGAAATATCTTCCTTGGTATTTGTTGGGTGTGTTCCAAATAGAACCTAAATTAGAAGCTCAAAAACATTGAATGGACAGTCCATAATACTTAGTAGTATGTACCTTTTTTTTTACCAATTCCAGCATTCAGATACGATAATTCTTAAACCAGGGCATCAAAATTTAATAGGCTTCTAAAAGTAAACGTTTTGGATCATACCTACTGTTAATCCAGAGAATCGACTGAATTTTTTTTCAGTACGTTTGCATATATTTTCCAATCTCTCTTCTTAAGAATTCCATCACTGCTTATGAACTAATCATAGGGTTTGCAGAGCAACTGGCAATCTTATATTGGGAATAAAAGCCCTCTACCACATCTATCAGAGCACCAGCTCACATTTTACAAACCCTTATGGTAGAGAAATAACAGTGAACCCAAATTACATGTCCAATTAGTTTTAACATTTTCTAATGAAATTTATACAGAACGTCAGAACTCTACCGAAAAAAAGACAGTATACCTATTTTTTTAATTTAAGTAATTTCAACCTAATAACCAAAGGAAATATACATCTTTTCAAAAACAAATGCCTCACCTAACCACCAACTTCTCCAAACTTGAAATCCGAGATAAGTTAGCACGAAGCGGCCATACTTAAAGTCCATAGTCTGAGAAAAGGACCTTGAGACGGGGCAAATGAATTCTCAGAAGTTAAACTTGAGAGAAGAACAATGGCGGTGTGCCGTTTCAATTCCATCCCGAGCTCTAATTTGCGAGCTTGAAAGGAGAGAGAGAGCTGTGGAGAGGATCGATGCTAATATTAAGGCGGGAGCTGATATTACGTGACTTTCTGCATTAACGCTCAAAGAGGATTAAGCAATTAACGTTGGAGAGAAATAATAAACGCGCCCTATTTATTAAAATCCTCGCATGTTCGAGAATATGTTTCCCGTTTTCGTTTGTTTGTTTGGGGGTATTGAAGGGGTTTGTCTTTTTGGGTGTTTTTGAGTGTTCTTGATTTCCGCTGTTTGGAAGAGAGTTTGTGGAAGTTGTTTAGTTTGAGAAGGGGATTGTTTGACGTTGCGTAGAGAATATTGGAATTGGTCGGGGTGATGTGACAGGATGTTTAAGTTAGTATGTCTATCATTTTGAGATGGTTTCTGAGCTTTTACAGTTATTCTTGTTTTGTAGGAAAAAAAAAGGATAGCTTTTAAGAAAGTCACAGAATATGCTAATTGAAAAATCACGACCGAAAAGTTTCTAAAAAGAGATTTAAGAATTATAATAAATATTATCGTTGATAACTAGAAATTTTATTCAAATATGATAATTAAGGATTAAATGCAAAAACACTATGAAAATATTTTATCAATGAAGAATTAGCTGTGCGCAAAGCTCGTCAATCAGACTTTATTGGCAACGTTTTTTAAAATACACACAAAAATGTAACAAAAATTAAATGAAACACTGCTAATTGAGATATTTTAATAGTTTTTTATTTTGATAATTTCTGACGATTAATAAAAATATTTAGCGCTTGCATCCGGATAATCCTAACGTACCAAATAATGTTAATTGAAATAATGATATGTTATAAATTATAAATAAAATGCTCAAAATTTAGTGTTATTTTTATTTATGAATATTTCATAAATAAAAATAATTGTTTTCAAAAGTTTAAAAAGATTAAACTCTATAGTTACATATAACACAATAGTCAAGCTTCAAAATTTTG
Organism: Tetragnatha montana; assembly: GCA_963680715.1. Taxonomy (NCBI): domain Eukaryota; kingdom Metazoa; phylum Arthropoda; class Arachnida; order Araneae; family Tetragnathidae; genus Tetragnatha; species Tetragnatha montana. Next base: position 23,207,354 of record OY796681.1, read on the forward strand.
GGAAAAAAAAATAGCGAGAGCTTGCAAATTTGACAATTAACCCAACTTTATCAGTTTGATAAAAATTAATGTTTTATCTTCCAATTTTATGCTCAGTTTACCTCGAATTTCCATAAACTAAATTCACGCATTTAAATATCCTCATTGTTTTCAATACACATGAAATATTATACTAGAAATAATGAAAACAAAATGCCACAAAACTTGACATAAATATAAATTCTGAAAAGTAGTTCAAGTAATTCAACATTAAATTATGCTATCAATATTCAACAGACTTTCAGGAATTTACATATACACAGTAATTGCATGCATTTGCATACTACAACACTGCACTGGAGGCGCTTTACTGCAATTAAGTTCTCCCATTTCTAAATTCGTATCCATCTTCATACAAACGGTTTGAGTTACTGCACTTCATTAGAATTTAACAAGTGAAAACTAGAAGTAAATCCCATAGGGCGGAAGATAGAATTTTCAATATTTACTAGCATGGTCAAGAGTGTTCTCAAAATAACCATCGATAATAATCTAACATTATGTATTCATTTATTCAAAGAGACTGAAAATACGTCGACGTGAACCTCATAACTTAGAACATTAAACTTCAAACAAGGCAGCTTTGGCGATGGTTAAATTCGCATTCTAAGTCCACATTAACTTCGGCCAGGAAATATTGATTGTCCCAATTTAAACTTATCTTGAGGCAATTCGGGTTCAGGGTTATCACTTGGAACCAATTCTGCGGTATGAAAATCTTATGCACTTTAAGTTAAGCTAATCCTTAGACCAAGACAATCAACTGGTACTCTAAATTTAATTTATATGGTTTAGGAAACTATTAGATTTTTACTATTTATGAACCCATGATAATTACAGGGTTAAATTTTAAATACAGTGCGAGTCATTCAAGAATACTATGCAAAGGTATTAAGAGTATGTATGTTAATAACATAATTAGGGTACGCAACCTAAGTGGTTTATTTTCTAATTATTTTAAAGTTAAACCCATAAATATGATCAGCAGGTAAACAATTCTAAGTATACTACAGTTACTTAGTATAACATCAAACCATGTAATAATAATGTAAACACCATTGAAAGAATTCATGAACTAAGTATAAAAAGCATTTGAAAGCAATTTTTCCTTTAAAATAGAATACTTTTAATGTATTTACAAAAGTTTTACATGTTTAATATTTACTTGAAATTTGAATATCTGTAAGAATATATTCGATTTAAAAAGTAATAAGAAGTAAAAATTAAGAATAAAACTAAAAGGAATAAAGTCATTTAGTCGATACAATATCGACCATTTTTGGTTGTGTGATTTAGGGTTATTCACTGAAATAGTTGAAAAAATCAATACCTAAAAAACTGTAAGATTTAAATTCATATACCAGTATTATAAAATCCAAGTGAAACCGTTTATTAATAATTGTGAATAAAAAACATATTATACTTAGGGACTATAAAAGAGCAGAACTCAATAACAGAAATAAAAAACGCGATAAGTTGGTTATTAAAACATATTATAAAGCATTTGTTTCAATCGATGTGCATGACAGAAAAGTTATGCATAAATTTAAACATTTCCGTTATGTTTGGTACTGCATTCATACTTAACAGTTGAGGAAGATATTTAAATTATTATACATAATTTAATTAAATATAAAAGTTTTAGTACTAAATTACTTTTATTGAAATAATGAGTTACTCAAAACTAGAAACAGATATTTATATGTTATTGGAACGAAAATATAATTATAACAAAATAATTTAATTGCAAAATTTTATTTATAGAAATTTCTTCGATAGAAATGAATGTTAATTTCACTATATTAAGAAATTTAGAACTTTTTTAAAAAGAAAGATTCAAAAGTTAATTTGTGTAATGAAATAAAATCTAGCATTTAATACTTGATTACTTCATTTAAAATTCAAGAATATTTCTTTTATAAATGAGAAGTCCTTCAGTTATGTTTGATACTACATTGAAACTGAGCAGTTGAAATTTTATATACCTACCCAAAGATCTCACCACAAAATAATAACAACTATAATCTTATTTTTGAATAAAAAGTAATGACGTGTGACTCTTTCCTTTAATTTAAACAGCGAGACAATTTCGACCTTTAAATATTTTACATTGAATAATTACAAAAATTTTGAAAAATTAATTTGCATAAGAGTTACAAAAATTAAAATTAATTGTTTTGATTAGAATTCATAGTAGATGTTTTGTTTGAAGAAATAGTAAGCTATCATATACTAGGTTTAAAAACAAACTGTATGATGAACGGTTGTAATATGATATTTAAATAGGGTTGTGTTAAAAAAATTGAAGCCAAAAGTTGCCCTTATAAAACTTGTTTACAGAATTATTGCTTGAATGAAAAAACCCGTTTCACTGTACTTATGATATGGATCATGTTTAATTACATACATAAAAATACCAGCAGTTAAAAATAAAAAAGAACTCTTAATATGTATTGTACTTATTTGATTCATCCCAGATGAAACCATCATCAGAATCCCATCCATCTTCTCCAAATGAGCCATATTTCTTTTTGATGTCTGATAGGAACTTGAAGTCAATTATTTCCCGTCATATTACTTCTTGAAACCTTCCTGACTAGAAGTAATGCGATTTTTGGTACACGAAAAACAGCCTTTAGCTTTTCCTGCCTCCAACCTTTTAGTTAGCTTTGGCAAAAATATCACCAACCTCTCCAAGTAACTGAGAGATAGATCTATCTTCCATAGCAACGTCAATCTATCAATATTATTTTAGTGACACTCTTCATAGTTTTTAAGCAGTTACGACACAACTATGAAAAAGGTTTTAAACTAAACCTTTATAGTAGCATAGATGCGCATTTGGTAAGTATTTTTAAAGAGTAAAAAGTAATTTTTAGATCCTTTCAATACAATCTTATTTATCTCATTAAAAAACATAAACCTAAAGAACATAAAGAGCAATCAAAGATATCCTTCCCTTAACAGTTCTAATGATATAGTTATAAATGCAAAGAACAAATAATAAGACATAAGTTAATAGTTGTAGTACTACGATTAAATAAGTATTGAATAAAATAATAGATACGTAAAATAGTCATAAAAACAAAACTGTATGAAAAATATGTTGTGGTAACTGAATTCACTTTTAAATGTTAAGTAGTTTTAAATTCAAAAGTGAAAAAAAATGTGTTTAATTATAATTGTGTGAAAATAACTACAATCTACATGTTTAAGAGATAGTAAAACCTCCTTTAGGTATCTACTTTAAATTAAGAATAGTGTTCAAGAAGTGTAACTCGTTGAAAGTTTTGTAATAGTTAACGTAATCAAGAAAAAAATATTTTACATTAAAACTGCAATTTTTGTAAGAGAAGTTTAAACCAACCAAGAAGTTTTCAATGGATATTTCTCCTTAAATATTAATATTTTTATGCTAGAAGAACTTCTGAAAAAAACCCTTTCCAATTATAATTGCGAAAAGATGAATGTAAAAACTAATTTCTCCCAAGGTAATTGCATATTAAGGAAGAAAAAGTGATAAGGGGAAAGGAGGGTAAGAGTGCTCAGTCGAGTAAAAGTAAGCAGCGGTTTTTTACTATTGGCAACGGTATAAGAGGGAGTAAGTATGATCACATGGACACATGTATCATAATCTATCATTAAAGACTGTCATTATTATTTTCATACATTCTGTATTTTATCTATCAGGTAAAATATGGTTTCTTTGAGTTGGCATCTAATTTTTCTACGAAGGAATCTTAAATATTTTGTAAATAAATAACTAGTGATTGCTTTTAACAAAACAAGCAAACAAATAAATTTATTATTTTCTTAAATCATCATTACATAAAACTATGGGAGAGAAAAAGAACAAAAACAATTCAAATTAGGGAGGGGGGAAAATACAAATGCACTTCCAAGGAGTTATTTTTAAAATAAATACCAATGTGAGGTATATTTCTTTTTGAAAAACTTGGCATCGTTCGAATTTAACTGCAGTGAATTCTAGTGTTAATTCAAGGAAAGCTTAGGTAACTAATATATCGGCGTCTAAGAGTACGTACAGACACGGTAATTGAAATTTTTGTAACGAATATTATATAAATTTATCTTACTATAGAGTTATGTGATAGTATAAACTTTGAAAGCTTACAACCCCTCTGAAGCTAAAAACTAGCTGATGTAACTAGTACCTACATGTAAAAGAAAGATTAATGTTTAAAACTTAAATTATATAAGAAATGAAAAAAAATTGAGTCTACGATTTTTGGCCAACCGAAACGATCAATTCTCAATGACATGAATCTCTAAAAAATGTTCTAACCTTACACATTCCTTACCCATAAAAAAGAAAAAAAAGGATATGAAAAGTGTCTTTTACTTAAACAAAACAAGTGACTGAGGACAGGAACATCAAAGGGCGACTGCTATTTTTACCCCGGATAGCACATGTCCGGATCAATCGCATTCGATCGGGAGAGAGGACATTTTTATTCCGAACACATAGAAGTTAGCGAAAGAGCAGCAAAACAGTTCTTTTTCAATTCGCGCACGTCTCTCACGGTTTTCTGTGTAAATGACACCGACATCAGAGCAAAAAATCAATTTACACAGAAGTGCTTACATCTAGAGGGTCTAATAACAGTTTTCTGATCTTAGATAGTACTTACACATCAATCAAAAGTTCTTTTATTTCTATAAAAAAAAGAGGCAATAAGGATTTGGAACAGAGAAATAGAAGTGTCTCCTTTGGAGCAATTTCGAGTGAATCAAGGTGAAGATCGAACAATTTTCAATTTCGGTGATAGAAGTTTTTATTTTTTTGGGGTTTCCTTTAAAAACTACTTGTCGAGATTATTGGGTCTTTGTTTTTCTTCTGGTTCTTTCCCCGTCCGTTTTATGAGTTTAAGAGTTGATGGGAGATTGCTTAGTAGTTTGAGAAACGGGAAAAATGGTCCGAGGTTTAGGTTTTGACCACTCAAAGCTTTTGTTTTATTTTGATATTAGAGGAAGAAAAAGTTACAGCCTAGTCGAAATGGAACGAACTTATTTAATCTAAAATGGCTACTTCGTATAAGAGGGGGAGGGGTTCTTTCCTTGAAGGTTAGGAAGAGAATTCATTTAATGAAAAATGAATGCAACGCAGTAAAACGTTTTTACTATTGATGAGGCAATGAATAGACGGCGGAAACTTTAAATTTGTCGTTCACCACTTATGCATAGCCACTTATTTTTTTCTAAATTCTAATAACACTGTTGTCTGAAAGAGATGACAAAATCCGTGTCTATGGTGTATTTTTCAGGTTTAGTCTGAGAGATATTGATATTGAGATAATCGTAAAAAAATCACTTACAAAGCTAATAAAGAGTGAAAAGAACAGGCATTCTGGTACCCGAACCACTTTCCCAGGAATAAGTTTTATACAAATCATTACGGATACTTATAAATAGGTGTCTAAAATAAAGACTATCAATCATATTTCTAATTTATATTAAAGTCAATTCCGTGTTGCGTCAGCGCTTAAAGCTATCTTGACACAAACAAAGAATACTATACATGAAAGAAATGAAAATTTTCTGTGTTTGCATAATTTTCTAGGTTTGCAAAATTTTTCAAAATTTTCATTTCTTTCATGTATAAAATAAAGTGTAAGTAATAACTCTTTAACTTTTAAACAAAGCATCCTGTTTATGGTAATAATGATCACAAACAAATTTATATGTTTAAAACTTGGTAAAAAAATATCTGGTCTTATTCTTAGATGTTTTATAATTCTCTAATGGCACTTTTATAGATTAGGAGTATTAACATTGCAGCATAGAATTTCATCTTTATAATGAATTAATAGAGCCAGCACAAACATACTTTTAGACGTAAATTGAAACCCTAAACAGACACAACCACCTAACAATTTAAACCAAACCAATTGATGAAAAGGGGAAAATCATCTTATAGTATATTTAGCTACCTATACCTTTGTTCTTAAAGACAGGCAAATCCACTTTACTCTTTCGCAACACTCAACACTTTAAACAGAACCAAAAGATCAAGTTTTACAGCTATAAGACAGGCAAGCACAGAACGCATTAATTAACAAGGCATCCAGAGACGGATGGTAACGAATCTGCTCAAAAGGAATGGAGAATTGACGAGTTGGGAGCCACGAATTCCATTATTCATTCTTTCGAACAATTTGCATTCTGGCGTTCCACGGCGGAGTGGGAACAGATGGCATTTCGCTGTTTTGAGTGGAAAGCCTGGAAGGCGTTTGAAGAAACAATAAGAAGGGGCAATAATAAGGGCGACTGTTTTCAATAAATGCTGATCCAAGAACAGGGGGGGGGGGGATTCTTTGCTGATATGTATAAAGTTTCGATACTTAGGAATAATAAATGGACAATAATTATGCAAAGCAGCTTTGGATGAGAGGTATCGAAACAATGCTTAGGAAGTTTGAGTTATAATGTTGCTTTTTTGGACTTTTGAAAGTGATTAATTTAGTTTTGGGTTTGAATAACTTTGATGTTTTTGTGGTGCAATGTTTATACGATGGGGAAAGCTATAGAAAACCATATTAAATTTCATAATTAAAAATATTTACTGTTTTTGTCAGGAGAAAGCTTATAATGAGTTTAATGCCCTTTGATTTGAAATTTGAAACTGTTTTCTTAGCTTTGCAAACATTTTTAATTATGATATACTTAATTTTCATTCGCTTTTATGGAACGTGAGAAAATGGATTTTACGGTAATATAAGGGAAAATAAATTATTTAGTCTCGTTTGGCCTTTCGTCTAATTATTTTGAATTAATAATGCGTAAAAAGTTTTTTGAATATAATGTAAAAACACTATATAGCTACAAAACTGTAAGTAATATTTCCAGTTTCACGACACCACATATTTATGGAAATTTCAAAGACAGATATTTAGACTAATAGGTAGTAAAAGAAAGAGAAAGTATAAAAATTCGGTAAGGATTTCTTCCAAAAGGAAGTCCCTTTTAACTAATTCTTGCTATAAATTTAAACATCTCAAACTATAGGGAGGTTGTAATTTGTTAAAAAAAAATTATTTTACAATCTTATATATTAAAATAATCTTGATCGAAAGATTTCCAACCCTAGATGAGCCCATTATTTGTCAAGTTCCTTCAAAGCATTCCATTTTTAAATTATAAATTTATTTCAATTAGCCCCATTGTTTTCAGTTAATATTTTTACCAACACAGGCAAAACGTCTTTTAAAGAGCGTGAAGAAAATCTACTTTGAAATTATCAAACTTCAATGTTTTGACGTTTTACTAGATTTATCGCAACAGGATACTAGGCATATTGGATTTATAAAAAAAAATACTGGTACAGGTTTAATTGAAGTATTACTTCTTTCTCTTCAGATGACGCATAAGAATAAATTAGTTGTGGTTAGAAAAACCTATAATTTGATTGAAAATATTGAACAGTTTAGCGCTGACGATGCAGCTTAAAAAAGTAATAAATTATAAAAAAATTTAACTGCGCTGCAAGCGTGTGGTAGTAACGAGCGAAGCTCGCATCAGCGCCAAAGGCGCGTAATCTAGCTGGTAAGACGCGGCTTTGCCGGGTCAAACCAGCTAGTATTTATAAAAACACGTTTTGCTAGCCAAACAAACGTAAAATGTAGAAAATAATTATGAAATTATGTTTTTTTAGTGAAGTTAATTGTATTAACCAAGCTAATTCAAGCATTGTAGAGGTATTATAAAAAATGATACGGTAAACTGTAATTCAATAAACACCTTTTCGATTTTATCGGACAATAGGAGATTGGAATTTCCATCAATTGATCATTATGTCCCTGCAACTTTGTATCAATAGAAAATTAATAAGAAAAAAAATCACCTTCCAAAAAAACAATGTTTAAAAACGAATTTAAAAAAATAAATTAAGTAGTTGAGCTCAATATATAAATAGAATACGAGATTCTTCTAAAATCTAGGCACATCAATTGAAAATAACAGAAACACCTATAAAGTAAAACACACATTAGCTCCAATCCCTGCAAGGCCTCTGAAAATAAGAAGAGCAAACAGCAATCTCGAAAATGATATCAAAGACTAATATATCCCCAACAAAAACGGTCCATTAACACCAGACAGAAGCATGTAAGAGAAATGAAAGAGCCAACAAGCACTCACAACAAAACAAAGAAGCCCCCCTACCAAAAGCCCCTTCCATTCACACTTCTCCAGAGCGTGAGTTGTGGACAAAATACCCTTTCGGACATTTGTCTCAACAAAGGAAACCAGGTGGGCCGTCTTCAGGCGTAAAATAAAGAGTTAAGACCATCCGGAGATAAGACGTAATAATACGGCCACCTACACAACGAAGAAATATAGATATAGGAAAAGAAGATGTATGACCCTTTCTGTGTGATTGAGGATGGAATTGACACAGAGAGGAGGAAGGAGGACTCGGGGGTCGGTGGATTGTGGGTGTGAGATAAAGGCGAGTGCTTTTAGTGCTGAGGATGACAGAGGGGAAGGAAGCAACGGAGGCGGCTATTTCGGGTTATCGCACTTTTAGGAGATAACGGAGGGATTTGAGACTTTAGGAGGAAGAGTTGGTCGACTTTGGTGACGTTGTGAAGATCCGGATCGTATGGAGGGAGGTCAAAAGTAGTTCTGGTGTCTGTGTATGATGTAATTCACGACTATGTTTTTGTATTATATTCATTAATACATATCAAAATTTAATTTGCGCAATCGCATGAATAGAAATTGTTAAACTTGTATCCTTTTTTAGTTTTTTAATCAGTATTCTATTACAAAAGTAAATCCAAATTACTATTGTCAAATTATGTCCAAGTGTTCGCTGAGGAACGTGTGAGGATGAAATGTCAAGAAGTAAGATCAATAAGTAAGGTGCAAATCGTTTTAATAAATAGAGAGAAAAAGCGATCACGCTCATATTACATGCCGAGAAACAGAAAACCTAAAAAACAGTCAGGGCGGGGAACACGTTTTTACAAGCATCGGTTGCAGTTACAGCAGGGTTGCCATACACCGAGTTAAAATGCTAATTTTAGCATATTTTTGATTTTTTTTAGAGTAAATATGCTGAAATATTGTAAAATATGTTGACTAATTTATTGTTACCACCACACCAAAAACGACAATCTGCCAAGTTTCGAGAAAAACGCCTTCAAAGTTTGGCAAGAATAGGTGTTTCTACACTACACACAGTGGATTTGTTTGATTAAAGCAAATTAGGAGCCTAGAAGCCAAGGGGTACAAGTGCAGTTTTTTTTAGTATAGAAATTAAATGCACTAAGTAGTTGCTGTGGACTCCACAGCAACTAACTATTGCACTTCTGCTACATAGTGCACTACTTAATGCACTAAGTAGCATAACAACTAAGTAGTATAATAACAACTACTTAGTGCTCTTAACTCCAATACTAAAAAAAACTGCACTTGTACCCCTTGGCTTCTAGGCTCGTCAAATATACTGAAAATTACGACTTTCAGCTCTGCCATAATGCAACTATGCAATAACCAAAGCAAGCAAATTGATGTTGTGGTAAAGTTATAATAAAATAACTGTTTAAAACAGTTTGAATATTTCTTTTACAAATAGTACATGTACAAAAGCGTGTCTAAATTTTTAAGTTGAAATTTTATCAAAGTTTTTTACTCTTTTTAAAAACTAAATGAAATCTACAGACAAATACATTATAATTCATTTTCGGATTGCAATTAATGTTTTTATATGGAATGCTGAAATAATAAATCGTTATTTTAATTCAGGAGTATCTTAATTTTATTAAATACTAGATTAACTACAAGATGGGAGGAAATATTCTTATTCACGAAAGGTTTTTTTACGGAAAGGTTTTTTACGGTCTCTCTACGGTAAAAAATATTTCTTAAAAGAATTCAAAAGAAAGAGCAGGGTTTCAAGTCCCTAGGGAAACTTAAAAGCAACGATGATAAAGAAAAAGCTACACAAAGATCTTGCTACAAGAAAAAGAGACACGAAAATGAATGTTATTAAATTTGAAGCAACATATTTACATTTGAATAACGAGACGTCGGGCCTCAGAGTTGTCAAGAAAAGAACTCTCACAACAGATTCGTAACAAAAAGTAAAGAATTCTAAAACAAAAGCTTACATTTTTACAAGAAAAAAAAAAAGAAAACACCAAGTCGTGTGTTCGGTGGTTGCAATTCTACAAAAGTTAAGTAAGTACAAAAACCTGCCTTGAACTCACTGTCACAAACAAGAAGAAAAGAGTGGATTTAAAATTTTTGCAAAGAAAGGATTACTGTCCATTAACTTCAACTGAAATAACCTTAACTCCTAGGGTATAGTAGTTTTTTTAAAACTTAAAGTGACAGACTTGCGAAACCAGCAGCAGAAAACTTTAAAAAAGAACTTTAAATTGACATAAGGCAATTACACACGGATGGCCATGTAAGAAAGGTAGAAAAAAGGACCCCTTAAAAGTAACTTTGAATAAGGACACTCTATTTAAAAAAAAGTCAATTTAAAAGGTAAAAAAAAAGATGAGGGTACAAACCCTTAAAGAAAATAAATAATTGATTTAATTATGCTACGGAGAGGTAGAAAAATGGACACTCGGTAAAAACTATTTTACTCGAAGAAAAAGTGAACATCCTTTTCATAGGGGTCCATTAAATAAAAAACGACAACTATTCCTGAAGGATTACGTTACGATAAAAACTTCTGAAAGTAAATAAACTGTAAAAAAGTACGAGGGGACATAAAAAATTCAAACACTCATGTGTAGCATTCAAAATTTATGTCATTTAGTTTTACGTTCTATTTTTTAGAGGTTTTTTTATGGGTAGGTTGATGTGGTTATAAATAATCTGTCGAGAGGGTCTGTAGTTTAACCAGTCGAGTTAGGAAGTAAAGTAAATTAACTACGAGAGGTATTTTTTTTAAAAAAGAAGGAAGATGAAGGAGAGAGAGCGAATAAAGGTTGTATTCTTCGTAAGAGTTTTATAAAATGGACACTGACTGTTAGGATTCAAGTGTTTGCTCGTGTGTGTTTGTTCTCTAATTCTAGCCAGACTGGAGAGAAATTAACTGGAAGATTTTCCCAAGCAAAGATGGGTTTGGTAAAATACAAAAGGATTTTAAGGCATTGAATGCTATCAAAATGATCATCTATATCTTAAGGTTAACAAGTTTTCTTGTGTTCAACACAGATTGTAAGAGAAACTTTAAAAAGTATTTTGAACAGTTGATGCGTTAATTTTTAAACTAAAGTAACTTTTGTCATATCAGCAGGTCATATTGTATGCATAATTACCTATGTTATGCCATAAATATTTTTAAAAGCTATAGCAAACATTAATTATAGAATTCGAATTACGATATGTTAATTTTTAAACTAAAGAAAGTTTTGTCAAATATTATCAGCATGCCAAATGGAATGCATAATTACCTTTATTATACCATAAAGTTAAAAGCTGCTGTAAAGCTGCCATAAAGTTAAAAGTTTTAAAAGCTGCATTAAACATTAATTATAGAATTAGGAGAGCGTATGAAAAACACTTTATCAATATTAAATTCAATACAAGACCTAAAACACTTCGGTTAAATCCATAGTTTAAAACAAGTTGTTTAAAGGTAGTTGCAGAAAGTTATAAATTGAAACGACAGAAAAATTAACAACCTCTTAAGGGGAATTAGTAACCACAAAATAAGCTTAGGTACAGAACTAGAATATTTCTAAACTCTTTCATTATACTGCAAACAACTTTTAAGGGTTTCAACAATCGTCCCATGCATAAATGAGCCACACCTTCTATAGAATATTGTTCTCCTTCAACACTAACCCCTTCCCACATGTACCCCAGGCGTCAACGCCCACCGTAAATATTCATACGAAGCCCTCAGGCCGGACCCAGACGGAAACCACCCGGACATCCGGCTTAAATATTTAACTCTCGCCACAATACGGTTTTGACGAGGCCGATAAATTGGGGAGAAATACGCGCCGTATAACTTTTGCCGTGGGCTCGATTTACGGGCTAATACCGGGAACGAGCCGTGTCGGGGAGAGCGAAGGATCCGATTTATCGCTCTCATATTGCGGCCGGAATACGATGTTGCAAGAAATCGCCACTGCGGGAGGTTTCTAAGAGGAGTCGGAGTAGTAATTGCGAATAGATGAAATATTCTGATGGCTGGCATTCAAAATAGCAGAATCATTATTTAGGCATATGTGAACGGTAGATACTCGTATTGTTGTAGTAAAATAGAATGTTTTGTACTATTTGATAGGTTTATTGGATGTGTGTGTTCTAAGTTACATTTTTAGAGTGTGTTCCTTTATACTACTAAAAAAGCTTATACTTAAATTAGTAATTTAACGTCGTTTAGGGTTAGGATATAATTAATAATATTACAATCACAAAAGAAGTATAAGTAAATTGCCTTTTCGTTCTCAAATAGCATTATCATAATTTGGGAAAAATATGTAGGTAAAAAAAGTACTACTAAAAATAGCTGATTAAAGTACTAAATGATTTTAAGTACTTCTTAAAAATAAGAAGAAACAACAGGAAATTTTCTAAAAACATGTAGTAATTGGAATAAGCCGTATCAGAAAAAATACGATCAGGCATAAAATATTTTGAAACGCTCTTTCTTAAAAGTTTTTTAATGAAAGAGTTTTCATTTTTTTCTTGAAAAGAATGAAAATGTGGTGGTTGAAATTCAACAAGGAGATTATTTTGCACCAGTTATAAAAAGTACTAACAGCAAAATGGTTTTCATAGTTCTGAGAGGTTTTTTTTATATATATTTCATACCATGAATCCTATTATATAGCCAGAAAGGATTGAAAAAAAAACATTCAAAGTCTTAAAAAAGGCAATTATTCAATGAAAAGTCGAAATTATAACCGTAAACTATCAATATAAAAAATGCATAGCAGTCTTCAAATAAAAAAGTAAGTAGTAGAAGTAGTAAAAATTGGTAAAAATATCAAAAATATTTTATTTAGACTTTTTCAATGATCAGATAATAGAAAAGTAATAAAGAGAGGACTAGGTTTTTTTTTTCAGAATACTCTATCATTGTGGGAAAATTCATTCTCTCAATAGTAGGTATTGGCAGGTTTTTTTCGAAACTAAGTTACTTCGAAATTGTAGTCATCGAGTATTTTTTCTAAATAAAAGCTAAAAATGATTATCAAGGCTCACAAAGCAAACATACAAAAGCAATCAAGTGGTATTACAGAACATACCATAAAACTCAAATTTAACGATTTTGGGCTAACAAGCAGTGCTCCATACCTATAATTAGGTAATAGAAGCAACATCCGATCACTAATGCGGCTTAACGACTGAATTTAACGAGGTAATAAAGGTCAAATTCTTGCTGGGGAGGTATAATATACGAGCCTTTCTGCCACAATTTGCATACAAGTTATACGAAGCGCATGAATTGGATTCTTCACTGAACAGATTATACCTCACAATTAATGGATGAAGGGGGAATACTGAAATTCCTATCATCGACAGCTATAATGTTAATTATGAGGGAAACGAGCAGTAGATCATGCATAGATTAAGATTTTGGATTGTTATAGTTTCAGCTCTCTAAAGTGCTATTAGAGGGTAATGGTGTTTAAAACTATGATAAAGATCAAGCAGCAGGGAATCATAAGTGCAATATCGGGGATATATTTTCATAATATCAATTACCAGTACATTATGTGTAAAATATTACATTTCCTCATACCTAAAATTTTATAGCATGAGCGGATCAGAATTCACGGAGTATAAGCATGGTCATCTAGACTCATAAGGCCAGAGAAGCTCGAAATCATGACGTGAAATAGTAGGCGGCAAGACGTCACTCTTCATAGCTTTTTTGGACAACTGCGCAATTCCAGTCTGAAATCTTGTACTTTGCGCTGTTGAAAAGTGACGTCTTGCCTACTATTTCACGTTACGATTTCGAGCTTCTATGGCCTTATGAGTCTAGATAGCCTAGATAACAAGTTCTTGATATAAGTTAGCTTTATCCAAGTACAAAACTCAGACATAAAAACAGTTAGTAAATATGGTGTTGCAGATAAAATATTTAGTTATGGTAAAAAAGCAGAGGATATACTTATTATATCTCTATTAACAGTTTGAATAACACTCCTAATAATATTGAAACTAGATAAATGATATGTAAAGTCATAATAAAAAGACACAGACTCATCTCAAAAACATCAAAAGTGTGCATTTCACGGAATACGTTTAAAGTCAACATTAATTGAAAACCTTGACACAAGATAATCCAAAGTCAAAAAATAATAGCTCTAGAAAATAAGCCGAGTATAGGAACGGCAAAGATCACAATTAAAGGGTTTCTTTCAGAGAAGAGAAACGTGATCTTTTAAGAAAATAAAAGGAGAATTAAAATGCAGTTCCATCAGCAGGAGTTAAAACCTAGAGCGAGTTCCTGCCGCTTTGCTCATAAAAAGCGCATTCCTCTAATGCTTCTCATCACATCACTGAAACTTTATTTAAGATTGCGCTGGAAAGATAGGAATGACTGTTGTACTTGGAATGAATTGAAAGATGAAGAATTCCATTAAAACACGGAATAAGTTTCTCGTTAAAGGAAAAAGAGATAAAATTACTTTAAAATGTGCCGGGTAACAATGCTTTAGGAAATGGAATTAATCTCTCGGTATCTCTCATTTTAGTTTTTGAAGTAAAAGTAGTTTTTAATTGCGATAATTCGATAAGTAACGTTAAATGAATTTTATTAAAATTAGTTTTGAAGATACAGGGTATCAATTCCATCATATATGAAACTGCAACCGTATCATTAAAGTGTATTCAATTAGATTCTTCTCTTTTAAAGACATGACGGAAGAGTAAAATATGATTTGTGAGTATGTAATAGATACATTTAAAAAGTATTGAGTTACTAGAATATTTTTTTAAATAATGTTGTTATACTTATTGCTAATGAAAATTAATTTCTATTTGTTATAAGTAGTAGATTAATATCTCATAAAAACGTTAAGCTTCAAAATTCGAAGCCTAGGGTACACCAACAAAAGCCTCAAGTCTCCAGAAAATTATTCAACTTCATAAAGAGAAGTAGTTTAAAAATTTCAGTGTACTTTATCCTAATTTTTAACCGGTATAAAAAGGAACATACCGGTAACAGAATCAAAGCAACTGATGGCTGACAAACTTTCTCAATTAAATATTTTTCACTTATTTAGAACTAATTACACGACAAAGTGCTCTTGTTTAAATAAACACCATGTTTGTAACTCTCTCTTTCCCGTATTTCATATACAAACTTTGAAAATTTAAAGCTACTTAACAGGTCAATGAAGTTTTGTATGGCAAATCATAAAAAGCCTGTTTCAGACCAACTGAAAAGCGAAAGCAGCGGATCACAAACAGAGTTTGCAGTCATAGGACTGAAAGCACGAATCTTCTTCAGCAGATTTCGGAGCGATATTATTTTAAAAAACAAACAGGAGGGGGGAGGGGTAATCCCAATGAAAAATGAAACAATCCAGAAGTTCTGCAAGCTTTCACGAAGACAAAGGGAAAAAAACACTGCCTTGACGGAGGACTCAGTTTTGAGTAAAAAGTTTTAACTTCAGCAGGGCTCGGCTTCTGCAAAGAGGATCTTCCTAATAAAACTTTACTATTTGCTGTATTTGTGTGCTCCACTTAAAAGAGAAGCCCTAATGGTTTTCAATTCGAGTAAACAAGAAAATAGTTTTTGAGTCTATTTTTAGTCTTTTGATGGGTTAAGGGATATGAAATTAAGGAGCTGAGACGGTACTTTTAAAACTGTAAAGGTTCAAAACGATTTCTTGGATTAGATTTGATGAGAAGAGAAATATGTTTCTTTTATTTAAGGAGAAATCCTTTTGAATTTGTATTTTTTTAAAGTAAATAATGCTATTTAAGCTGAATTTTTGATGTTTTGATCCTTACTTCGCAACTTTTAACACTTTTCTTCAAAAGAAAAGAATATTTTTAGAGATAAGTAGAATAGAATAACAATCTTCTAAACAAACAAACAAAAAAGTAAAGAATGCGATATTGTTCACTAAAGGATCCTGGCCCTTCCAGGTGATAAATTATTACATAAATGTTAATGATTATACAGATTATCTGAAAATACACAATAAGGCACAAAAATAAACAACGTAAAGGAAAAACAAGCAAAAACAAAACTTTATAACATAAGATTTTTATAAAGTTAATATTTTTATAAAGTTAAAAAAAAACTATAAAGTGTATGAGGAGATTATTGCCTAATACAATAGATACTAACAAATTAATGCTAGATGAAAAGCTTAGATATACAGAAACTAATATTAGTATAAGTTTACATATGAGCTTAATGATGTATTTTTAAATTAACATATACTATATGCTTTTAAATGTTATTAGCGTTTCGGAAGTTAGATATCTCTGTCAGAGAATATAATATGTTATATAGTAGCACATAAATTAAGTAACTCTACTTAGATTAGTCTCTAAAAAGGAATGGACCCAGCTACCATTCACCCAAGTTTCAAACTAACTTTGGACACTTAGATTAGTTTAGTACTTTAGATAATATGATGGGGATTTATATTGCTACTCAGTATATAGAATGGGAAACAGTTAGTTTCATCAAATTATATACATTTAGGAAAATAACTTCAAATCATGTTAAATTTTATTTAGTGTTTCGAAGCAACTTTTACATTTATGCCACTAAGTTATTCATCATGAGATACATTTTCTAATTCCAAATATGTCGAATATTATTCTTTCAATATATTCTTTAAACATACATTTAAATTCTAAGTTATGCTTGAAACAAAAGAAACCCCAAAAATTTCCTTTAAAATTGGAAACAGAAACAAAAAAACACAAGGAATCAATAGTTTTACCCGTTTTCCTATAAAATATAAAAAAATCTTTTTCAGATTTACACAGGGGATTCTTTATAGATTTGTTTTTGGACACAGATTTTAGTTTAAGATGGATGAGGTGTCAAAAAACTTCACTCAAAAACGCTCAACTTTTAGACTACAACTAGTTTTAAATGTTCAGAAGTTAAGATGTCCAAAAGTTAAACATATTTTAAATCTACTACTTTCTACCAAGAAATTTTTAACTTTTTTCGTTTATCTATTGAAGAAATATTTGTGTTCCTAAACCACACAAAACTAAAGATCTCTTTTAACATACAAGGTTCGATTTTCATGATGTGATAGTTGTTTTTAGATTATTGAATGGAGTATTGAGACATTGCACGCACTTTTACACCACCAGATAGTTGTATTACAGAGTTTAAGTAATATCATCATAACTTCCTAAATATAGCATCTCTGTGAAAGGGAAATCTAATGAACTTATGCTTAGGAAAAATAAAATACAATAAAAACTTACGTTAACTAAGAATTTTCTAATATTAATGAGAAACTAAAATCACAATTTAGAAATTTTTTCCTCCAGGTCATATATGTTCAACTTGTACATCCATAAATGACGTGAGGTCAAAAGGGGGGAGGGGGTCCAGGAAAATCTCACCAAATCTCAGTTAAAATCTCACTCAAAAAGTCAATTAAAATCTCACGTCAACTTTTAGTTTAGAAAATATACGTTTTTTCTTTAATATTTTTTAGCACAAGTTTAGAAAAAATGCTCAGATTAGTCAAAACAGCAAATCATTAGCCAGTCAGTCGTGATATTTACAAGTTAAAATCTTGTTTTCGATTTCAACGTGCTCTTGTATCAAAATTTTGCAATCTGGATGGTAATTTTTATGCCGATAAAACTAAACTATTGGTTGAGAAAATCTCACGAGGGGGGAGGGGGGTCCAGCAAAATCTCACCAAATCTCACCAAGGGGGAGGGGTCCAAAATTTGGAAAAAACATCTCACGTAATTTATGGACGTCCCCTAAATAAATTTGACTTGAGAAAGCGACTTTAGAGGTGCACTTTAGATTTTAAGCAAGGTAAGTACTACTAGCAAGAAAGAACGTGTCGATGTTATGTAAGTAGAAAAACTGCCTTGAATGAACTCCCTGACAAAAAATGAGAAAACATTTTTTAAATGCATAAAAAATACAAAAATAAAAATACTAAAACGATAAGACGTGCACTTTTGATATACGTGCAGGGTGGAACTAAGAAAGAAAGCGTAGAATTCACCTGTATGGCACTTTTATTGTGATTGGCACCGTACGTCATCGATAAAACTGTCCATTTCTATTATTAGCTCTCAATAAGCAAATCATCTCATTTTGGGAAAATACGAAAATCTATTAATCTAACTGTGGAAATCTGTACCCCTATTAGACAAAAAATAAATACTTGATAGGTTCTCGAGAACCCCCACCAGTTGATGGAACAACATCTACTATCCCCCTCACATCTCCTTATTTCAAAATACCTCCCATTCGACTCTAATTATAGATATCCACACCGGTTGTTTGCATCGGAGATGACGGTTATTATGTGACAAGAGGACCCCATTATAAAAGGACGGGCAATCGATAACGTTGCGTGACTACGATAAGACCAAATTCGAGATAATTCATGAAATAGTGCATTAACTAGGTTTAGTACCATGAATACTGAACTGAATTTACTATTGTTATAAAATGTTTTAACATTTAAGTGCGGGAAGAAGGAATATCCAAGAAAAAAAAAGCGCGGTCACGTCCAATTTAGAACGACAGAACAGTCCTTTAGCATTACTAATAAATTCTTATGACACATACAACAAATTCAGAGCTGGTACTGGCTTTATTTGTGGATACGATTAAAATGAGACACTCAATTTTATACTTTTCAAATTTTATACTATCAAACAATTTTATACTTTTAGTCTCCCTTCACTATGACAGTTTTTTTTTCTAAATCTCTAGCAAAAAAAAAAAAAGAATGAAAATAAATGTAACAACAAAATGTGCACTTACAGAGGTGTAGCAATGCAGTTTGTCACAGTAACCCTCTCTAATTAAGAATCAGATGTGGAAAGAGCAGAATCTCAAATGGAACTACGGCCAACAGTTGGTTTATAGCACGAGAATAGCATCTTCAAATAAATATAATATTAATTTTTGTGTGTCCCTTAAGGTGATTGTAAAAGAATATGCTAGCTCCTCACTCACTCATCACTAGCACTCAAATAGATTATGGGGATAAAGCTACCAAGAAAATAGGCCCCTTCTTTAGTCCTTGATTACAGTAAAAGGAGTAAAATCATTCTAGTCTGAAATTGCAAAAAAGACCCTTGATCTTACATAGGCATAAAAAGTCAACATAAGGTATCAAAATAACAAGACTACAAACTACATCTGTTGAATGACTTTAATTCATAAAAATATAATTAAATATGAAATACTTAGGAAAACTTTTACGATACAATAAAGAAAGGTAACTCAGTGCTTAGCACTTTCAGTCCCCAATATAAGAAAATAAAATGCCAATGATAAAAGGGAAGCTATATAACCAGAAAATGATGACCCAATACATCATGAAACCTAAAAGAGTACTTCACATTTCTAAGGCACCAGCTTCCCCCACCAACGAACATTCACCAATTCAATTCAAAATTCCCAATCCAAACCCTAATTATAGAAACCCGGTGGAGTCTACTTAGGGGATAGCGTCCGATTATATAATGCGACAAGAGGATTTCTCACATAAGGATCAATACCCGTTGCGTGACTTGTCACTAACGACTTCGGAAAGGTCACTCGGCCTCTATTTTAATCACCACATAATGGACAGGGGGTAAGGAGTCTAAAAATATTCATGCATTGCCGGGTCTTTAAACGTAAATTAGTGCCTCAGAAGGGGACAGCTGGAGGAATAAATGGGTGGCTATTTGAGGTACACTTAGAATCCATAAATCGACGGAATGGCCATAAAAAGGACGTTTCAGATTGATTAAAAGATAGGGTGGAAGGGTTTTTTATAGAAAAAAAAGGAGGTGAGAAGTTGATGTTGGAAACTTTTTTAGTGGAATAGCTTTTAGCACATATTGAAGGTAGAGTATGCATTTTGTTAACTATTTTTAGTCTTGTTGTGAATAATTTTTAACTTGGTTAAAATATAGGCGCAAAAATGTTATAAATCCGTTGATATAAAAAAGAAGAAATGCTTCATTGATTTTGATAAATTCAAGACTTTTTAATTGTCAAATATGTTAACTGGACTTTCGTTTCGAGGAGTTGGACGAAAATTATTTCTTAGGCACCCCTTGTGATAAAATAAGTTAAATATAACTATCAGAACAGCTAAAATTGTGATTTTGATCTCGGTTTACTAAATATTATAAATTAGTTTACAATTAATTTAAAATTTTACTTTTACTAAGAAAAATATCTTACAACTACTATTAATAAGGCTTAAAACAATCAATGTATCAAGCGCTATATAACAAATATTTAAAAATATCAAATGAATTTATACATTTGTTTATCTCTAAGTAATGATGAAACTATCGGACTAAGACTATTTGATGATTGACTTAGATTGGTTTAATTATCGGTTATTAATTACTAATTTAAAACACAAATGTTTATTAAAAATAAGTTGAAAGATAAATTGTATTTGATTGGGAATACATCTTGGGATGAGTCGCACATCCATTTTCATGACTGAATAGTAACCAATAATGAATATCTGATAAATAAATGTAATATGGCTAGTTTATCGATCTTCCTAATAGTTAGGAAGCCCTAATGTTCATTTTCCCAGCCAAATATCAATGTGGGAAAACACCTTTTACGTGCACATTTAAAACCTTTTTCTTTCACATCTTCAATAATTCAACTTTCGTTTATTCAATTTTCCTTTAATCACTTTAATATGTTTTTCAAAAAATACGTACTAACTCCATCAGTTTTCAATAATTTTAAAACATAATTTTTGAAATAGAACTTATGAAGCTCCTGGATTTCTATAAAAAATGAACTCATTCCTTAACATTCCGATTTTTATGAACAATTACACACATTTTTTTTACTGAAACGGCCACTTTGCATTGTTTAAATTCGATGTTTTTAATGTAAAATTTTTAACCCCATTACTCAAACTTTTAAAATATTTTTGAATAACTACTCTTTTCCTATAGCTCCTATCATTACTTTCATTAACAATTTCATACACAGTACTATTAAATTTGCATTGTGAATTGTCAAACAATTCTACATTTCCCTCCTAAAATTTTGCACTTCTAAAACGCGTTCCCGCAAATCGAAAAAGGAATGCAAGAATCTATCCCCTAAACGCAAATGCCGCACTTCCGAGCCTTTCGATCAGTTGTTCGAGTTCGAAGAATTCCTTCTCTTATGAAATTCCAAAGAAACCAAAATGTATTGATTCGGTTTGGAGAACCTTTCAGACCTTCGAAGATGTGTCATTCGTTCTTTGAATTCCAAGTCTGGGTCTGGCACTCGGCCAGGAAAGCCTTTCGGGGACACGAGGGAACCCCTCTCCGCCCCTAGACGTAGAAACAAACGGGTGTCGGGGGGAGTTGGTCTTCGCTTGTTTCCCATTTGCTTGCTTATTTTGTGAGGAATAGTTCGCCTTTCGGAGTCCCGACGGAAAATATTTGTTTACTTGTGAGTGTTGGAGGTTTTGGGTGTAGTTTCGCTTGGCGTTTTTTGTTCTGGTGGGGTCGGCTGGCGGTGAGAATGTTCCATTAGTGTGTAGTTAGGGTGAAAGGGGGGGGACACAAGGACAAGAAAAATTTGGGGTTTGGGAAATACTTTTGCGAGCTAAAAAAGGGGTTTTAAACATTGTAAACCAACTTTGTGGTTAGACAAAACTTGCTTGTTAAAATGCGTATTTAATCTCGCCTCAAAGTTGAAGGGGCAATAAAACTATTTTGGACAGCAGAAAATTTCAAAATATGGTTAAAAGCTTAAACATTGAAAGAATAAACGATACGAAATAAAACGAATTAAATTGAGCACTTTGAAGCATCAATGATCAAAGGATTGTAGTTTCTATTACTGCAATGAAAACATCGATGAAAAAAACTTTTCTCACAAATACCTACACACACATGGTATTTATGGTATAAGAAACCATAGGACTGAAACACATAAAAGAGTAACTTGAGTACTTTTTATCCACGCAAAAACTTCAATAAAATCATCTCTCTGAAAATTATTTTCAGTTCTATCGACACTTCAGAAACAGACTTTAGACGAATCGCTTTATTGACAGACATAGTGCGAAAATGAAGAGAAAAAAAAAATACCTCAAACAGACACATGAATTAAAACTGACAACCGATATCCAATACAAATGAACGCTTTGATTCATACACACTTTCAAACCACCCAAAATACTCACGTCAGCCCAAACAATAGATCAGAGCCCTCGACAATCCCATCACTCAACTCCAAAAACCTCCATCAATCGCAACCTGGGATAGAAAAAAGACCCACTCCCGGCCCATTAGAACCCGGGGCTCGGAATTTTAACACATGAAAGAGACATCGGGAATAATACCCTGCGACCGACGGAGAAAGATGGAAATGGTTCTGGATGTATATTTCACTTTTATGTACCCCGCCAAAAGGGCGGGATGAAAAATTGAAACGAGATGCTATCTTTATCTACTCCAGCTATCCATAACTACGACACAGGTCGATAATGCGACGAGAGACAAGTCGACTTTTTTATTTTCTTCAGGAGAGAACAAAGGACTCAATCAACTGTTTGATAATTTTTTTTCATGGGGAGGAGGAAGATTGCTCCAAAGGTTCCAGAGGGCTTTGTTCATCTTTTTCGGGTGGTTGGAGAATGATTCGAAGGGTGAACTTTGATTTGTAATCAGGTAGGGCGGGGACTCGAAAGGCCGGGATCAGTTAGAATTTAAGCAAGAGGTTTGGGGAGATAATGCTGTGTTTGATTTTAGTTGAAAGAATTGTTTGCTTTGAATTATTCAACCGTGGTAAAAACAAGAAAGAATAATTGACGTTAGGATTTTTTATTGAAGATTTGAAGGAAACTAATTTTCCTTTAAAAGTTATGTGTTGAATTCAGAAAATTTTTTTCATAAAAAAATAACGAGTTGAAACAGATTTATACTGTGTGATCAGGGGGAATGCCTAAATGAAGCAAGAAAAGTACATAACAAAATTGAAAAACCGTTAGCAACATACTAAAAGAACCACCGAATCTTTATTTATTTAGCTGTTATGACCAAATTAAAATCTTCGAGAAATCTTTTTAAAGTAGGAGCTATTTTCCTTAAAATTTAATCTTTTTGTTAAGAATGTATAACTTGAATAACTAATTTCAAACTCATTTAATAAACATAAACTGAAATGACTACTCATAACAACTGTATAAATTTATGTTTTATTTTCTTTGGAGAGCCTTTTTTAAAAATGTTCGTTTTACTTTCACGTTCTTTGTATTAATTTAACAAAGTAAGAACTGAAGTTTTTCAATACTTTAATTGTGTAAAACACAATTAAACGCTACTAAACCACAATTCTTAAAAGGGATAAAAATACATAACATACGATTTCATTTTGAATAATAATTCCAAACACGTGTTTGAATGTTTATGGGTTTTTATATTAAATTGTTTAAAAAGTGTGCTTTAATAATTTTCTTAAAGAGAAATTTGTTCAAACCATTTTTAAATAAAGGAATTCCTACTATAGGTCTATCTTTGCACAATCGATGATACATTACCCTTTTTTTTTTCTTCGGAAAATGAACTTTAATTTGTTTGTCAGGAAACAACCCTCTAATCACCAATGCGACGAAAAATAAGTAATCCAAATTGAGGAAGCCTACCTATTCGGTATTGATTGATAAGTACAGTCTTTAAAACTGTTATCCAAAAGGATGGTTCCCGGGTATTATTTCATTAACGGAGAAAGATAATCAATAAATGTTTCAACTTCTAAAAACGCAAGCCTGATAAAACCGATGAATATCTACCGTCCCATGTAAGCCAATTAACCTACCAACATCGATACTCTGCATCCAATCAAAAACCAACAAAATGAAAAATTGACATTTTTAAATGTAATTTTGAAAATGTCCTTGAGACAAGGCGGCTAATAAATAAGATCGATTACAGATTTGACAAGCTCCGATCATATTGTTCATTGTTCTAGGTCTAGAAGAAAAGCGAAACATGGCCGGCAAGGGCAAACTGACCTTTGTCGAGAAAAAACCGTTTCAATCGAAGTTGTTCTGACGTAGTACCATTTCGGAATGTTTGAGGCGGGAAAAAGGATGACGGCCATTTCCTATATGGGAAACTATTGTCGGGTGGAAATAATTCAAGGTAATAAATAATGCAATAAAAATCTGAGGAACATGCACCACGGTGCATATCTTCTCACGAAAAGGCAATAAAAATAGAAGTTGGATTCTTGCTTTAGCGACTCATACTTAGCAACTTTTATTTTCATGGGAAAAGTTTGAGATAAATTACGACGCACGAAGAAATGCGATGCCTTTCCTGCACATAAAATTAGCCAATAAACATGACTATTTTTATAAGGAGAAGGGACGAAAAGCACGAAAAATGTTCTACAACAGCTTTTAATCATGCTACGAATCTCGTCAAAGTTTCACTAACTTTCCTTAAAACTAGAAAAACTTAAGTTTATATTAATACAGTAGTCAAATTGTGGGCTCGATTTTCCTAACAGTTTTATTAATAAAGTATTTTCATAAGTTGCCTCATTTTAATTAATATTTATTGTTAGATTTTTTTTGCACCGCATTTCTTTAACCACTACGACATTCTTAGTTGTTTGGTTTTGGCTTCTTGAGATATTTTTATGATGATTTAGCATCAATGTTAAGATATACATATAATAAAATATATTATTTGTGGAATTCTACTATGCTCCCCATGCGTAATTAATCAAGGATTTGCGTAGTTTTTTAAATTTAAAAGGATTATTTATTCTCAAAAGTGTTTCAAACATAATTGAAATATTAAGTAAATTAAATAAATTCATTCTAATTAGAATTTTTTCATTTTAAATATAAATCTGGCAATATTTCTGAAAAGTTTCATAAATAATTAACTTATACTCTACTGTGTGGCTAACACTAAAACCAAGTCGAAGCAAACAGCACCATAAATAAACTCAACCAACCAACTAAAGCTATGAAAATTAAAAATGCTAAAATTATATCCCGATTGAACTACACAATTTACATTTGGGAAATCATCCTTGTGCTGGTCAGTTAGTTGATTAGCGGAAGCATTTGAAGTGTTCATGTTCGTCCTAGCGATGCGCTATGAGGTTTTCGTGTTGAAATTCCATTCCCTAACACGTTTGCCATCATCCATTTCACGAACACTTTGCAAACATGATATTGCTAAGAGCAGATTAATAGTGCCACAGTCACGGCAAGTTTCGTTTAACACATTGAATAATTCATGTCACAAAATGCTTTATCGTGTTTGAGTGAAATATAGGAAACTCATCACACTTTTCTTTTGTTGATATTCCGTGCTTTTTAAAACCCTTGTGCTTACTTACAATATTTAAAATATCAAATACAGGATTTTCGAACCGGATGATTTTGAAGGCTTTTAGATTTGTGTTGAAGGATATGACATACCAATGTGTAACTATGTGCTTTTAAAACGTATTGAAACCAATAAATCGTTTTTTTTAAAGATAAATAAGATTTACTTGAATATACAACATATACTTACAAACTGATTCTTGAACACTTGAAAATTGATATTTTGAACAAATATAGAGTCTTTAAAAGCATGGAGAAAAAGTTTAAAACTCTTAATTCAACTGTAGCTGTTCTAAATTGTTTATAAAAAGTGGTTGAACAAAAAAAAAATTAAAAAACATAATAAAGAAAATACAAAGCTCAACCTATAAAAAACTTAAATGTAAAATAATGTTATTATATTCTTAAATGTTAATAAATTTACTAAGTAAACATCGAATTATTTAAAAATTATTGTTACAAATGATAAAAAAAGTAAATGATATTTATCTTCCGGCATTTATTTGATTTACCAAAGCTAACCATTAAATTTCTCAATTTAGAAAAACTGAACCCTTTAGGTGTGCAATTTAAAAAAAGAACAGAGAAGGAAAACAAAAAAAAATCATTAAAAAGTTTAAATGTTTATACATTGTAAATAATAGCGCTTGAAAATATTTTCCTCTCCAGAAATTAACAATTAAGATAAATCAAACCAAGTAACTAGAAAAATTAGTAAACGTAGTCTAAACATTTTAACCCTCAATTAAATCCTAATTCGTTCAAACATACAATTTACACAGTTTCAAACACATCACAAAGATTGAAAGAACAATAAAATAAACTGCTACACATAAAAGGATTCCAATAAAAAAAAAGTAACCAATCTAAAATCAGTAACAAAACACCCCCCACAATTAACATTACCCCAAAGAGTATAGCCCCTTCAATAAATGCTCACACCGCCCTCCAAAAACAATCAATCCAATTCCCGAATGGCCTGTCCCAACAATTAGCATATATTGGACACAGTTCGAGTCCTTGGCTCCAAACTAATGGTCCCCTTTGTCTCGAAACCAAGTAATGAAATTCTTCAAATGAAATCGCGAACAATATAATGATCGATCGAAACGGCTACCCGATAAATTCGAGTTCGCGAAACTGATCGACTGGGTCCAAATGAAACGGGACGTTCTAAATGGGACTCACTTAGTGGTGATCGCTTGAGGGGGGGGGGTGAACCAAGTACTTGAACTTATAATGAATTTCCAAGTACACGGCGATGCGTAACAGAAATCAATGAGGCATTGGAAGACAGGGTCTAACGGTTGACTATCCGATGGGTAATTATTTGGGGTTTGCTCTATACCGGAGGTTGTTTAGTGATTGAGTGAAAATTGCTTTGTCTGAATAAAAATCTAAAGGGGGGGGGACAGTCTAAATAAGTATTTGACACTGTGAATGAATACTAAATTTTTGCTGACAGATTACAATATTTTGAATTGATTGCACTTTAGTTGCTTGAAGGTGAGGTTTGAATATGCAAAATTATAAACTACTTATTTTGAAAGGGAGAAAAAGGCTATGTTGAGTTGATTTAATATCTTATTCTAAGATAATAGTTGCAGGAAGTTTTTATCCCAAGAAATTAAAATATCGTATAGTACAATATAATAAAGTTTTAAATGTGTGAAAATAAGGAATAAATATTTAAATATTTTTAGAGTAAAAAAAAACTCATATGATTAAAACCTATAAATAAATTTCCTAAAAAAATTAACTATGTAGTATCATATTATGTATGTTATGTATGTATGTTTTTTATTTAGTTCTTAATAACAAATAAGAGATGATATAAGATAAGATCTTTTTAAAGACAATAAATATCAATATTAAGAATATCCTATATGTTGGCTGTTGACAACTTTAATTAAAAATATTAAAGATAGCAAAGAAAAATATTATGGCAAAAACTTTCTGGAATCCTTTTTCGAAAAGCTATACTATTTCATCCATTCCAAACAAACTTTCAAAACACCCGTTTCAACCAAGACAAATAAAACCCCCCCTTCTCTTCTACATTACATATAACAATAGTCAAAAACCCAATAAACTGGAAAACAACAACAACTAAAAAAAGCGTCACCAGATCCCCACAGGAGACAGGGGAAAGCATTAATTCCCCCACCACCCAAATTGATTTCCCCCACCCCACTCTCGTGAGGATCGAAAGTGAAAACCGTCCTTTGAAAATCGAGTGGCGGAGAAATAAAGAAAGCCCATTACAATGGATGGTCTTCCAAACTTTATCGCTTCTCTGATCAGACATAGAAATGAGTGGAAAAGGGAGTTTTGAAATAGTGGGTGGTTTCGAGCCCCAGTCACGTAGAGAATCTCGAGTTTGCAAGGGGGAGGGCTACTACAATCGCCCCTAAAAGCAGAGAAACCGGAGCGCTCCGGGGGGAGGGGATCGTATTTATAAACAGGGTAGGTGTAATCGGGAGGTTTCAAGGGATTTGTGTTGTGCTGTAGGTACAGAGATTGTGTTTGGGATTTGGTTCACATATTGGAGAACGTATAAACACTATTTGTAAAGACTGAATTGATTTTGTAATGAACACGATTGTTCCTGGATTACCAGCTTTAACTGTCTAGAAGAAATCGTTTATTGTGCCTTAATGTGGGATAAAGTTAAACTAAATATTTTGCGTATATTTTAAGCGTATTAATTTTTAATCCAACATGGGGTAAGCGCCAAACCAATCAGACTAAGGTAGCAGTGACTGAATTAACGTCATTATAAATATACTTTATTAAACATATAAATATGGATAGGTTAATTGGATTACATAAGTTGGATTAAAACTGGTGCATATGGTGTTAATTTTGCAAATCTACGTTGTATCAACTGCCAACAACTACCAATTGTTACACAAGTTCGAAAATCGTGCCACCAAATCATAAACTGCCATGAATTAGCTTTACATTTTAATCAGGATATTAAAGATTTATCCCCAAAAAGACTTTCACAATCTGTGTACAACGTATACCCGTAAAGTCATGTGGCTAGTCTAGGGCATTTCGTACCATAAAAAAAGTGGTTGAACATATGGTTTTGACCTGTATCCTTTTGCTGCATCCCTTAAAATGTAACTGTACACACACTAAAGGAAACCTTAGTTTATGTATACCCTTGTTTGTTTTATTAGAGCACAAACACTTACTTTAGATACTCTTTTAAGTTGAAATTAAGACCAGTCACTCGAAATTAAAAGTGAGAACACCTTAAAATTCCAAAAACAGTAACACTTGAGTGATACTGAACATATCATTACAACAAAATGAAAGACGCAAGAATAAAAAAGCTTTAAAGATAACCTCAAGCACACGTATACTTCATTCATTCAGGGGCATTAAATTATGTACAAAACGATCACGACTTTTATACTCGGGGGCCTACAAAACCTCGGGTGAGAGGAATATTATGGCTCTCTGCCAAAACGACACAAACCCCTGAAGCTGAAGGTTAGCCCCAGAGGGGCGTCATAAAATGCTCGACGCTTTCTCGGTGCCATTAGCAGTTAAATCGTAGACAAGACACCCTCATGTATCGTTAACTATTATCGTCCTTAAAAGCACTTTTGATAAAGACGATGGGACGAATGTTCATCGAAGGGCTTAATGTATGTAAGTTCAGTGGAGCAGAGAATATTTTAAATACTTATAAACTACTCATACACATTTATAACAATACTTTATACCTACCCTCGAGGAATAAGTTAACTTGAAAGGTGATTGGGAATGGGAGTATTCAAATTGAACGAAATTTAAAAGCTTTTAAGTATTCATTAAAATGCATAGATGTTTTCCCTTTTTGGTTTATGTAAAGTATATATTTATTTTTATTTTACGAAGAATTTCACTAGTTTGCCTTTAAGAAGCTATTTTTAGGTGAATTTATTTCGATTATTTACGAGTTTGTATCAATTATATCGAATGAAAATAACTTCAGAGCATACAGTGCATACAGATTTATTTTTAATCAATACTTTTACCATATCTTAGATATAAATTATAATATATAAGAATAGCTTAACTAATTAGCAATAATCTGTAATTAAATCAATAGCATTCTCCCTTATTACTCGTAGTGGAATATATTTCTGGCAACGATACAAAAAATATCTAACTACTTTAGATCTATACTGCAACAAGATACTGAATTATCCGTATTTTATGAGCCATAAAAGCTAACTAGAATGCATCCATAAAGAACAAGATACTCGTGATAAATTCAGTGGCCATAACCAGCGTAAGAGGAGTTTTTTCCAGTTAAAATGAAAGAGAATTAGAGATCTGGTAGGTACTCAGAGCGATTGATATGTATGGATTTAAAATTTTCGAAAAGTAAACTAGCAACAATGAAACTGTTTCAATTTTTTAAAAAATAAAGAGTAAATAATAACAGAATTGATTACTAATTTATAAGAAGCAAATTTTAGATAGGTATCAAGATTTTAAAGAGAAAAAAATTATTGTCAGGAAAAAATATATAGCAATTTTGATTTAATATATCAGAAGTTTATGTTATATGACGAGTAACAAAATTATAAATGAACCCAAAAGGGTTGGCTAGATGGGAGATAGGAACCTGGTTAAATTTGGCTCCCCTGGTTTAACCCTATTTTTAACAAATACCTCCAAATATACTACTATTTTTAGAATTATACGAGTATTGAACAATTTCATTGAAAAAACATACAAAATTGTAGTTATAATATTTTGGGACTACAATATGTACTTTATTTAGATTTCACACAAAGAGACATATTTCGATTCAACACTGTTTTATGTGTTTGTAGGTTTGAACTAACTTTAATCACGACAAATTTAATGAATAAAGAATTAAATGTTTTAAGATGTATTGATATTCAAGATTTTAAGACTTTAATGTGTTGTTAAACTATGTGTTTAATTTGGAATTTGGGTAGCAAAACAATTTGTACTTATCTTAAAATACACTTTTGATACTCTAATGTTTTGAAACTAACCTCTTTGATTTAAAGGGGTTCATTTTGGTGCATAATGTTTGTTCTCTCTGTATTTTTTATTCACCATTCGAATTTAGACTCTTCTGAGAATCTACATTCAAGGTGAGTCTACCCTTCTTTCCCTCAAAAAATACGCAGAGAGCAACTCAATCGAATTCATCTTTATCAAAACATTTCATACACGAACACGTTTTTCATACAATGACATTTGCTGAATTTTTACTATGCATTCTTGGCACCATATATTAATTCCATTATAATAGTTCTAAATCATTTGACACCGAAAAATTAATTTTTACCTTTCATGTAAGTATTTGTATTTAAAATATTTAGCCACGCGGGAAACGAGGAAGTTAGTTATTATTATTATTCGATTGTAGTTAAATTTTTGATAAAATTATTTATTAACACGATGGAACAAATTGGGTAAGCTCTGCGGAAAATACAGGTTAACTGAAAAAAAGAAACTCCCCACCTAATGTACAATAACGATTATCAAGGATAAGGACTATTAATAAGTATATAAAAAGCCCATAAAACATGTAATACAAATGAGTTTTAGTTTGAAATTCTATTATAAAACAAAACAATCAGACTTCTAAATGAAATTGTATAATTGAAATAATTAAATGTCAAGTGCAAAATATTTTTCGAATTATAAAGTTTTAAATATTTTAAAAGAGATTTAAAATCATATTTAAATTTTTTTTCTCGATTGTTTGCAGCATTTTAATGACACTGAAAAACTTAAAATTTCATTCCCATCCGAATTTTATTTTGCCCCTTGTTCCCCTAATCCTAATTCCTCTGCCTTTTAAAACTGGCACATTTCAAAATTAACAAGTAGGTAATATCTTTAAGAACGCTAAAATTAGCTTAGATTGCTAAGCAACGTAATAATAGTTACGTTAACTAGAACATTCATTCCCATATTTTACAAAATTGTGCATCCTCAAAGCACTAAACTTGGAGGAGAATGAAACACCTTTCTTTGTCTGGGATGGGTTTGTCCGTTTCCATCTCCCCTTTTGTTGAAGCACCATACCTGCTAAAGCCACCTGGTACCACCCATTATCAATCTTCTATTGAAATAGAAAATCTATATTACCTGGTTTACAGAGAATTATCGGGTGTGAGCTCAAAGCCTTTTGAGAAATTCGAGAAACCGCAAGCTAGAGTTGAGAAGCGTTGAAATCTTAATTAAAGAGGAATATTTATGATGCAAAATAAGTTTCGAAGAGTATCATATGAGGCTTGCCGAGGTTTTAATCAAATAATATTATAATGTGCAGTGTTTTACAAACTGCTCATCTTAGAAAAGTGTTTGCTGGAGTTGTAAAGAACAGTCGACCCCGCTATTGTGATCACAGTTAATGTTATCAAAATTGACTGGTCCCGATCACGCCTATTTAAATTAACGCAAAATGTATCGTTTTATCTGATCAATATATCGCTTAATATTATCAAAATCTGGTGAAATCCTCTAAAAAATCTTTTTTTTTTCGTTTGAAGGCCAATTTTAATACATAATCATACAAAATGAATCATTAATTTATTAGTATTATATGTTCTCTCAAATTTTTCTTTAAGAATGTAAAAGTTGCAAAATACATACTAGGTAGTCGTTTAATTTAAATACTTCAATTAGAGCCCCGGCCTCCCCTAGTCATCTTCTTGCTTGCTTGGGGCTGGATAAGGCTGATTTAAAAGAGAATACGGTCCAGGTCATGGACTTTTGAGGGTGTGGAATCTTTTGGACCTCGTCTAGTCTAAATCTAGATCAGGGAGAATAAGTAACAACAACAACAACAACTTCAATTAGAACTAAATAGTTGTGATTTTAAAGCAAACTCTCGAGTTACACTGTTTTAAACTTTCTAATATCAAATCGCTTATTATTATCAATCGAATATTGTTATCATTCTACTCTTGGACGAAAGTTATCACATTGAGCGGAGTCGACTGTACTTTTGATTTCTTAATTTGCTAGTTTAAATCTCTCTTTATATATTGTTATAAGTATTGCTTAAGCAATAAATATACGTAACGATTTTCAAAGTCAGCAGACGCAAAATATGGTAGTTAAATGTCCATCGCGTCTCACTAATA
The DNA here is from genome assembly GCA_963680715.1 of Tetragnatha montana. Classification (NCBI taxonomy): domain Eukaryota; kingdom Metazoa; phylum Arthropoda; class Arachnida; order Araneae; family Tetragnathidae; genus Tetragnatha; species Tetragnatha montana. The sequence goes on from OY796681.1 coordinate 23,240,046, forward strand.
CAGTTTTTTTATAGGAATAGAGAACAGCTTATCTCATATACCTAAAATCAGACACTTAAGAAAATTTTGCGAACTTACAATGGAGCGTTATTATCGCACTAATTGCTTAGCCTTCAGAAAGGTTGGAGAGAATGCTAAAAAAAAACTCCCCTCAGTTTTGGACTAGCAGTTAACGACATTCCCTTGTTAAGTGAAATAATAACCCGAGCTTCCTTTGTGCTAAGGATAATGAGAACACATTGAGGTGAAATTTTCCCTTGCTTTCATGTTAGCAAATCGATAAGCTATACAAAAAAGTAAATGTTATCGGTAGGAGATTGTAAGTTTTCAGAGGCGCATTAGGGTCAAAGTAATACATATTCTGTTTGTAATGCTCCGAAACATCTTATAAACTATTGAAACAACATGTTAAAATTAAGTTTTTCGTAACAATCATTTCCAATTTCTTCGTAATTTTTATGAAAATGTCGTCTCTTTTATGAAATGCGCTCATTATATGATTTCATTTTTTGCTGGGAAATGAAGTATCGAAGAAATATTGCTCTAACCTTATAGGATCTATGAGCCTAATCATACTTATTTTTACAAATGCGAATCAGAGTTGAGAAATAAATTAAAGCACAATTGTAATAAACTTTATTTTTTTCACGTAATTTAAAACTAATTTAGTGTGTTCTCACTAATGTTGAGTATTTATTTTTAATCATTAGAAAGGTAAGGTATACCCAGTTGAGTTTTGCTTTCTTAAAACTTGTTTTGAGAATAAATTATTACAGAAAAGTTCTGGTAACACGTACGATAAATTACTAATAGTTCCAAACTAGTTTAGCATATTTGAATTGAAATTTTTATATTTACTTCCTTTTACCTTTCTCCCTTTATAATTCTTTAATTTTTAATAGAGTGGGAACATTAGGCAAAAGAAAGTCATACCTGTGTAAGCTCCAGGAAAAATTAAACTTTCATTTCAACAGAATTAAAAGCCTCTAAAATGAGTTCATAAAAGAATATCGTTGAAGAAGGGAATGTGAGAAACATTTAGCTCTTAAAACTCGCCACTTTCACTCAAGTAGTTACGTAACAGTCATAATAAGGATTCTAAAACTGCTCTTTTGCACCGCCTAGTCTCTATTTATTAGCGAACTTTAACATTTAACCCGGAATAGTTCCAAAATCAAGTTTCACTGGTTATAAAATCTCTTTAAATTTGCGCCATAAATAACCTAAAATCCCAAACGACCATGAATCTTCTAGAAAGATACTGAATTCATTCTTTGTTCTTAAAGATTTACGATTCAATAGTCCTATGAAAAAGGTTCAATCGCCGGCATTGAGTATTCTAAAGGACAGTGAAAAATAAGATATCTCTCAGACGAAACCTAAACGAATTTCTTCGCATCAATATTTTAGCGGTTAAAGGTGACCATATAAAGGCCAGAAGCATAGCATTACCTAAAATTTCACACTGAAAAGGAGAGTTATTCTATCGGAAGTGGGCAAAAGAGTGAATAGGGTAAAGGGATGCGCGATAGGGCTTCCTCTGACAGAACATCCATCAGTAACTTGACAGACTCGGACTTTGAAAAAAGAAAGTGAGGTATAGAAAAGGCAAAGCACAGTAGAAAAGCGATACGGGGCATTTTAGGGAAAACTCTGAATATTCTTGTTAGATCTTCTATTTGTTAGATGCCTTCAGAGTGCTTTGATCTCAAACGTAAGTAATATTGAGAGTTATTAACATGTTTTTTCGCTTGTTATATTAGCAAAATATTCAGCTTTATGTTAAATTTATTTCTTGAGTAATGAAAAGATAGATTGACATTATCTTTGTGCAAAAGTTATCGTTGAATACAGTGCAGCAAAGGAAGTAATTTAGTTTTAAATCCTTTTCCATTAAGAGACGAGAAAATTTTAATCGAAATTCTAAATATGAACCATTCTTTTCATGGCATTAAAAGGTCGGCTGGGATATAAAAGAGCTTTAAATTCGCTCCTAGGGAATCAATCAATGTAAAATATACATTTATTTTTATCATTGCAATTAAAACATGGATTCAGAAAGAAATTTTATATCCGTAGAACTGCGAAAGAAGAGAAGTTGATTTCATTTTATGTTAATCTGAACTCGATATATCTATAGATATTTCGAGTTCAGATTAAAACTGAGAAAGTTACAGATGAGTTCCTCTTTTCTCAGAAGTAATTCCACAAATATGTAATCCGAACCGAATGAAGATTCATAATTGCTTTTCTTAATAGGAAATTTTGTAAAAAAAGTCAGAGTTCTCAATTTTCAAAAATAAGTATCCGTTTTGGTTTACCCATCTAATATTACCTTGATATTAAAAAATGGGTTTTAGTTAAATAAAATTTAGAACAACTTGTATAAACTAATTATATAATATTCTGTAAAAATAAGGAACTTTCAGAAATGTCATTTGGATCACACTTTTTAAAGTATTTTGGCTTTTGAACTAGAAAACTCTGTTATTTTAAGAACTTTAAAAATATACTTAGGTACTCATTATTCATTATATCCGTAAATAACCCAAATTTAAACATTAAACTTGATATTATGTCTTTTCAATCATTTATCTCTGGTTTGAGACATTCCCTATAGTCTTGTAAATAATTTCTAAATAAATACTGCAATTAAATCGGTATCAAAAATATTTTTAATATTTCCTATTAATTAACCAGTTAGAGTAAAAACTAAGTTTTAAATACATCCATTCCCTAGCTAGGAAATAATTTTTACAATAATTCATAATTTAATAATTAATATTTTAGTTTTAATTCCTTAATATACAGTGGTAGAAAAAGTTCTTTTGATTTTGGGGGGTAAGTTAATAGGATTTCCTTTATGTAAGAATCTCAACAAAATCATTTTTGTAATAAGACTTACAAATGTCTCAACAAACAAATATACATAGGTTATAGACATTCTATCCATTCAGCTACTTTTGATTACTTTATGCAATTGAGGACTGTACGATATAAAATCTGTGGCATGGAAAAAAGAATATATTAATTTCATGTTACTACAATATTAACTATGTATAAGTATCTTTTTTTAAATAAGTGATATATTAATAATATTTTAGTTCAAACTTCAGATTATTAAAACCTAATAATTTTTATTGTAAAACTAGCTGATATGCCCGCCGTTGCTCGGGGGACAAAAGGCTTATCAAACTGTGTGTTAAAATAAATAAGAATTATCGTTTAGATGCAATAGAGTCAGCAGTCTTCCCGCTAGGATTCTTTTTGATGCCATACCACTTCGTTAAGATGTAAAAAAACCCCTTAAAAATACCACCTGTTTAGATTTAATGTGTGAAATCCCCATCCCCGTTTTTAAAGAGTAATTTTTCAAAATAGAAAAAAAAAGTCAGGGGACCTTCTGAACCCCATTATTTTTTTCTCTTTTGTCCTTTTCTCCCTCCATCCATTTCTGCAATTGGTATAAATGTATATTTGAGGCAAATTTCTCCGCCTTCGCTTCACAATAAAGATATATTATTGAACAGCAATGTCTATAGATAAAACTTATTTCCCCCTCATCCCGCTAAATTTTTATAAAATACAGAACAATTAAATATACTACATACTTTTGTAAGATGTTAAACAAAATCTTAAAAAACCGGTTTAGAATTAGTGTTTATAACCATTTTTTAATAATGATAATTTTTTTAAAATCAGGGGGAGACCCCCTGAACCCCCCTTTGCTGATTTATTACCAACTCATTCATTGAAAGAAATTTCAAACATGAAATAAAAGTAAACATCATTTGAATCGACACTGAAAATGCCTGTGATAAAATATTGTTTAATTTGAACTTTGCTGGAAATACTTAAATTTCATTAAATAGAAAAAAGAATAAAATTTTTCAGTGGAACGGTTTTTGGTTATCATAAAAAAAATTATTTAATCATTAAAAATTATTTCTTTATCATATTTTTTAAAAATTCACCTGTTATAAAACATTTCAAAATAAATATTTCCAACAATAGAGGTTTTGCGTGTCATGGAAAGAGCAATAACCGCAATAAATTTAACATTGAAGGCTAAGCATAAGAATTTAGAAAAGGGACAAAAAAGGCTCCTTAGAATGCTTTGATTCAGAAAATTCTTTTTCGCAAACCTTCCTGGTTGTGTGAGGAACAACATGCTAAAATTTCATAACAATCACATTAATAATGTGGGTGCTAGGATCCAAAAACTAAAAACGGGAGTGAATATTCAAACCCCCGTGCACCCCCTCCAGAACGGAATATCGAAAAATCCAGAAATTACTTTCTTTGAAATTCTCTCAAGAAGGTATTACCAACAGTTCAATTCGTAATATCGATTTCTCGATATTTTTTTCTTCGAAAATATAAAACTTTGCTTATGCTCAGCAAAAACGGGTTTTTGGAATATTCAGACCTCTTAAAATTCGAATATCCAAGATCTGAAAAATGCCTTTCTAGATATTGTTGCTAGGTACCTCCCTGCGAAATAACAAAGATCTGGGGTCATTTGGGACGCTGCTGGGCTCAAAAACGTCAAAAACGCTCCGAACCCCCCTGTGGGTCAGAAAAAAGATATATCGAAAAATCCCTTCCTAGTGCGCGTATACGCCGTAAGGTCTTCGACCCTACCAAGTTTCGAGTCTTTAGCCCCGGTAGATTTTGCTGTGCGTTGCTGAGTGAGTGAGTGAGTGAGTGGTAAAGCTCTTTTATTATTATAGATTTCTTTTAGTTCAGATTTTTAAAAGTTTACTTAAGTCATAATCTATAATAATAAAAGAGCTTTACCACTCACTCACTCACTCACTTACCAATGCACAGCAAAATCTACCGGGGCTAAAGACTCGAAACTTGGTAGGGTCGAAGACCTTACGGCGTATACGCGCACTAAGAAGGGATTTTTCGAAATATCTTTTTTCTGACCCACAGAGGGGTTTGGAGCGTTTTCGACGTTTTTGAGCCCAGCGGCGTCCCAAATGACCCCAGATCTTTGTTATTTCGCAGGGAGGTACCTAGAAACAATATCTAGAAAGGTATTTTTCAGATTTTGGATATTCGAATTTTAAGAGGTCTGAATATTCCAAAAACCCGTTTTTGCTGAGCATAAACCAAGTTTTACATTTTCGAAGAAAACAGTACCGAGAAATCGATATTACGAAGTGAACTGTTGGTAATACCTTCTTATGAGTATTTCAAAGAAAGTAATTTCTGGATTTTTCGATATTCCATTTTGGAGGGGGTGCACGGGGGTTTGAATATTCACCCCCGTTTTTAGTTTTTGGATCCTAGCAACCACATTATTAATGTGATTGTTATGAAATTTTAGCATGTTGTTCCTCACACAACCAGGAAGGTTTGTGAAAAAAGAATTTCTGAATCAAAGCATTCCAAGGAGCCTCTTTTGTCCCTTTTCTAAATTCTTATGCTTAGCCTTCAATGTTAAATTTATTGCGGTTATTGCTCTTTCCAGGAAACGCAAAAACTCTATTGTTGGAAATATTTATTTTGAAATGTTTTATAACAGGTGAATTTTTAAAAAATATGATAAAGAAACAATTTTTAATGATTAAATAATTTTTTTATGATAACCAAAATCCGTTCCACAGAAAAATTTTATTATTTTTTCTATTTAATCAAATTTAAGTATTTCCAGCAAAATCAAATTAAACAATATTTTATCACAGGCATTTTCAGTGTCGATTCAAATGATGTTTACTTTTATTTCATGTTTGAAATTTCTTTCAATGAATGATTTGGTGATAAATCAGCAAAGGGGGGTTCAGGGGGTCTCCCCCTGATTTTTAAAAAAAATTATCATTATTAAAAGATGGAAATAACATGTAGTATATTTAATTGTTTTGTATTTTATAAAAATTTAGCGGGATGAGGGGGAAATAAGTTTTATCTATAGACATTGCTGTTCAATAATATAACTTAATTGTGAAGCGAAGGTGGAGAAATTTGCCTCAAATATACATTTATACCAATTGCAGAAATGGATGGAGGGAGAAAAGGACAAAAGAGAAAAAAATAATGGGGTTCAGAAGGTCCCCTGACTTTTTTTCTATTTTGAGAATTTACTCTTTAAAAACGGGGATGGGGATTTCACACATTAAATCTAAACAGGTGGTATTTTTAAAAGGTTTTTTTTTACATCTTAACGAAGTGGTATGGGAACAAAAAAGAATCCTAGCGGGAAGACTGTTGACTCTATTGCATCTAAACGATAATTTTTATGTATTTTAACACACAGTTTGATAAGCCTTTTATCCCCGAGCAACGGCGGGCATATCAGCTAGTATTAAATAAAATAAATCCTCATTCAGTATACCTAGATTTCAATTCGTTCCCTTTAACACTTCCAAAATTATCTTATTGAGTAAAACGAGTGGTTAAAAGGCAATATATAAACGCAATATATAAAATATACGTACATATGTATAATGTGTAAGATCAATGGTATTTTCCTACATTTTATTTTTTTATTATCTGTATACTATGTATGCTATACTCTGTATACTATATGTATCTGTAGAGAGTAAATGAATTACTTAATTAGAGTAAATGAACCATTTGGGTAAAATTATATTTTTAGCATGTCTGTGCATGTTACTATGGGTATGTCAATACAACACATCTATCTACCAACAAATGTTATTTTCTTAAAACACAGCAGTAGTGACGGTATAAAAGCAATACAGACAGAAAGAAAGCTCGAATGACTTATTTTGGATAGTTGATTGAAGAAACACACACTTTTTAAAAGAAACACTTTTATGATTTTTCCACATCATTTGACCTTCGAGAGAATATTATATTTTCCGTTCTGTCTCAGATTTGGCACTTATGTATATTCTACTGTTTAACCCATTGTTTTTGAAAGAAGTCTTCCTGCGAAGAGATACAGATTGCAATTTCAACCGGGTGAGAGAAGTAGAAACACATGGAATAGTTTTCTTTGAATAAGAATTGAGAGAGGAAAATCTTAGGTATGTTATGAAATTAATTATTTTTGAAATTAAATTCTTTAGATAAAATGATTTCTCTTTTTAAACTAATAAATAAAAGTATTTTAAACAATATGTACAAAATCATATTGAATATCGATTTACAATATGGATCATTAAGGACTATGTAAAGTTAATATTTAGTTGCAAAGCTGAAGTTTGAATACTTACATCTGTGTATACTTTGAATTTTGAAGTAAATAAATTCGCACATCCTACTTAACGACTCCAAAACAACAATATGATTTTTAGAACGATTATAATTGTTTTTTAATTTTAAGATATTTTTTGAGAAGGTAATTAAGAGTCAACGTAAAAAATAAAGGATTGTCCTTTGTAAATATGTTCTTAAGTTTAAACAATGCATAAAAATTGTCTGGTTGTGAAACAAGAATATATTTTTTTCACAAAGTATTAATTGGATTCAAATTCATATACCAAAATGAGTAAAATCCTTGAGGGGGAAAACCACTATATAAACCTGCAGTTGAATCCAACCCTAATATTCAAAGCAATTCGAAATTAAAACTAATTAAGGCCTTCATATACCACCAGTCTAATAGTGAAGTTCATATTTATTAAAACACATACGAATGAATAATTATTCACGATTATAAAGGGGGGACATTTAGCCCAATTTTAGTAGACTTGGTGGAAAAGCCCTCATCGTATACAAATTAGATTTTAGTTTATATCATTTAGGGATGATATGAACCATGATAGAACTTTAAAAAATTAACTATTTATCTTACCGGGCTAATCAGCTGAAATTGAAAATTGAACGGGACGTAATCCCTATAAATGTGATTCCAAATGATATTGAAGGATACTTTCATGCAATATTTTCATTCCTTAAAATAGATTCATCGTTTAATTTCATAGGAAATAAAGTTATCTTTTCTTATCATTTACCCCCAAAAGTACACTCGTGCATAATAATTACATTTTGGGATCAAATTAATAAAAATATGATTTTATATATTAAACTATTAAATTCAAATTATTCAATAAACTTCGGTATTTGTTTTTTACGACAGTGGTCATCTTTGAGTCGTCAGGCATCGTACATCTGCTGGCTAGGATCTCAGTCATCTTACATGTATGTTTAAACAGAGCTTTAATATAGTTTTTTTTGTACAATATAATCCAAACTTCGTAAACGAAAATTGAATCGTCAGTTTAAAAATGAAAATAAGTCCAAAAAAATTATAAATTGAATTTTTGTGCTAAAAATATCAGGTTCGCTCATCATATGAGTGGACCCTTGAAGTTGGCCAACTTGATGTCCATTATAACATTTTTTTTTTCTTATTTAATTTAAAATTTAAGTTAATTTGTCTTTCTTTTCTTATTCTTTGTGCTGTAAACTAAGCCAAAATAAAATTAGTTCTTAATTTAAATTTACCTTTACTTTATCCAGTGACTCTAGTATTCATATTCACTTACTCTATTCATGCTGTCTTATTGGCTCAGTTTATAATTAGTTTCTCATTTTATTTGTATTAATCTTTATTCACTATAGAGCATTCGCACATGACGTCACAGGCTTGTGACGTCAGAGGCTTGGATGACAGACAGTATGATGGAAAACTATAGGATGCACATCGTTTATTTGTTTACTTTTGATGTGAATTTTGAAAAATAAGGATAATTTATGTTTTTCTCCAAAGTTTACTTTAAAGTAACCTTTATTTACTCTAAAATGGCATCTCTGCATATTATAAGTCATTCAATAATACTACATTTTATATTTAGCAGTGTTCTAATTGCTGAAACCATTTCTGCCAGTGTTCTAATTGCAAGTACCATTCGCAATGCTACTAACATATTTTAAAATTCTTAATTATTTATTAATTATTCATTATTTAGTTTCAGTAGCATATTATAAGTATTTTACAGGTGTATCGGACTCGCATATTGTTCTAACAAATGTAAACAAAAACATGTCACCTCGTAATAAGTCTTTTTCTAAATTTAGCTTACCACTAAAACACAAAAACATATGCACTTACCTTCAATAACTATTATTCTTTCGTTCCGATCTTTAACCGAGCCTAAAGAATCTTTTTAAATGAACTTTTCTTATAAAAACTAAATGCAGCGCGTATTCTCTATGGGAGCCTAATGTTAAAGAAAAGTTGTCTATCCTCCAAGTCCTCCATTGTGCTGTAAACTAAGCAGAAATATAATTTGTAAAGAAAAGTCGTTTTTACAATTTTTTTCTGCCCAAATTCTTAAGTTAAAAAAAAGGGAATAAGTCCATCAACTTTTTTCAACTGCACAATATTTACTTTTTTCGATGATTGCTCTAGAGTTTATTTTTATTTTCTCAAAACTTAGTTTTTGGACTTATTCCCTTTTTTTCAAACAGGCGATTCCCAATTGTATAATTACTAATTTCCTAGTTTAGACTCACTGTATAACTGCATAAGCATATTAAACATAAATGGATAGATCAGCCACCATTGCGACTATAATCGAAGCTTTTAACGTAATAAATCCACGTCCTTGGTCAGGTGCACTGCCATCATTTATTCATTTTAGTGCAAATGGGATGCAATGAAATGCATCAAACTCTGTAGCGAATTTAAATATTTAATGTAGTTGACAGGATTCAGGGGCAGAGCACACTAACTACTGAGCCACCATATCAAAGGCGAAATATTCCGTATTCATGAGAATAGTTAACAAGCAGGCAATGCCATGGGTTGAAAATAGTGCACTTTGTTTACGGAAGCAAGTTGTGATGTATGCTATTGTTCTTTGTTATTGAATTCTTTACTACTACATCCTACTTTGGGCATATCAATAATGAAGCGGCAAGAAATGAGATAGGATTGGGATGAGTTCATCTTCGTAAAATTCATTGTACAAGGGGTTTCAACAAGTTCACCCAAACTCTACACATTCAAATTCCTTGTAGGAAGAACATAAAATATGCATAGAGAACTATACCTCTACGACCCAAAGTTTTCGAGAAATCGCGACAGAAAAAGATAGACGTCACATCCGGTTTTGCTAAATAAAAGTGAACATGGTTATTTGGATATGTTAACACACTAAGATGTTAAAATATTCATTGAGCATGCATGCGCACACCGTGGAATGGAATAGTTAAGTTTTTATTGAATATGATGATACATATTTCAAAGATAAAAGTCATAGTAGAGGTATAGTTCTTTGGGAATTTTTTATGTACTCCATGCAATGAATCTTTCTGCGCAGAGTTTGGGCGGACGTGTTGAAACACCCTGTATATTGAAATGCTAAAAAATTTTCAGCTACACACAAAACTAAAAATTATGGGATTAAGTTGTATGAAAGTACCACAAAAATGTATTTGAAACATGAATGGAGAACAAAAATAACAAAATACTGAGATGGAAGGATAAAAATTGAAAACAAAAAAAAGGAAATAATAACTCAAATCAAATAACAAAAAATCAAAACGTTCTACACAGTTTCATAAAATTTTTTATAATTATAAATGGATTTCATAATGCCTTTTTGAAACAAAACATTTTAGACATTATTATAAATTTTTTTAGCAACAAAAAAGTTCCCAGAACATAATCTATGACATCATATATCAAATATTGGTAATGTATAATCACGGCTTACTAGATACTTATACAGGCTAGCCGAGTACGGAAATCATTGCAAATCCAGATGGCATTATTGGACAAACTGGCAAAGCATATTCACTGTGTTGAAGGCGGTGGGTGATATAGGTAGGTCTTGTAGCGCTCCAAGCGGGAAAAGTTGCCAAATGGTTTTCATTGTTTAAAACTCGGCTAGCCTGTATAAGTATCTAGTAAGCCGTGGTATAATAGTAGATCTACAGGGATATAAGAATGTCAATTATTTTCACGGTCACTCAAAATAATTTAATGTGCTTTTAATTTTTATTCATTGGCTAAAAAATACCAGAGCAAAATAAGAAAATTTAAAATATAGAATAAAAAACAGACACTCGAAATGGAACTAAAAACGAGGCTTATGTGAAATATAAGGTATGAGTATCAACCTAAGGGACTAAAAAAAATTTATGTACCCAGAAATTTAATCAATTTAAACTGGGATGACCTTCTTGTTCCGTTCCCCTAGTTTTAAGTAATTTTTAATAAAATTATATTGTAATAAATTTAAAAATGAGAAGAAAGCAGTTTGTAGGTTTAATATTTTAAATTTTTAAGGGGATTCCCTCCAAACTCCTTTTAGACTGGTTTTATATCTTACTATTTTTGAAATATATTTTGGGAATTGATAAGAAACTCCAAAACTGCATTAGAGAAAGTTTCCAAATTTTCCATTGCTACCATTGTTTTCAGGATACAAGTTGTTGTGGTTTGATATAACTTGAGTTAGATTTTCCGTAAAACGAAAAAAGCAGCTAAGGCTTAAAGAAGTGCCTTAATAATGGATCATGCTACACAGATTAGCACTATGGGCCATTATAAGATAACTCTGTAATTCCTAATATTTTTCAAAACCATGACTGTATTAATTTTGTTATTTTTAAATATTTAGCTAAGAACGGCTTGTATGTAACAAAGTTTTAGCTGGTAACAATAAAATAAAGATTTAAATTTCTGGATAGGGTACAACGGAATATGGTAAACAAATTTAAGTTAGGTCACCCACCCTGACACTGGTTCAGAATTATAATTCAGAACTAATCCCGGCTTTTGGACATTTCGAGGCATGCGCGCAGCATATGGAAAGCAGCAGACAACGAAGGTTGCTAGGGTCACCTTCTTTCTAGCTGCCAATGGCGAACTGCTCACTAATAAACCCACACTACACGATTTACCGCGCTCTACGTCTTCATTAACCAACTGACAATTAACTCTACGGCGTAACGAGTCCAAATTCCCTTCAAATCGGACGGGATGGAGCAATGAGAAAATATACGAGTGATTTAAGAGTCCCCGAAAAAAAAACAATGAGCCGTCGTCGGGAAAGATCATTTCTTGGAAGTGAGGGCAATATTATAAATCGCTTTCTGATATATAAATCTCACGCTGCACTCCCTCAATATGACGCATTGGAGTGGTGAAAGGGTTGGCGAGGTGCGAAACCGCCAAGTTGGCGGCGGGAGGGAGCGGAGCGGCTCAGCCGGCGCGGATGAGGCGGAGATGAGAGTGAATTGTACTCAGGTGAAGACGATGACAACGATCTCGTTGAGGGACCGCACTGGAATAAATTCAAGGTTTCTCGGTCAGGGGGTAAGTGTTCAAAACCTCGTTTGTTCACCGTCCTTCTTTTTTTTTCTCTTTCTCTTTTTCTCATCTCTCTCGGCGCGAATGTCGTCGTTGTCGTCTGCAGGAGGGGGAGAGGTTTGTTTGCGGAGGAGGCAGATGTCCCAGCCGGGCCATTAGGAATGTTGACTTTGGCAGAGGGGGAGAGGATGCTGTAAACACGGGATGGTGAGGGGGAGAGAACCCCTTGAGCCGGAAAGTAGAGGTGACAGTTCTGAATCGATCCCTGCACTTGATGACGAATGACATTCGGCGCAGAGAGGAGATAGAGGATGCCACAAGTGATAAACATCATGTACTGCTTTTGTTGGAAATACAGTTCAATGTTATGTAGCGATGGGATAGAGAACCTATGTGTGCAGGAAATTAGTGTAGGCATTTAGCAAGCAACAAATTGTTAGAGTGTAAAAAAAAAACGAAACAAGCTACGCAGAACCTAGTTTTTACTCTGGAGAGCGAAAAAACCTATTGTGCAAAATGTAAACCATTGTTTCCTCAACAATAATGTCAAAGAAATGCGTTCCTTTATGCGTTTCCTTATTTATTTTCTTTTTCACTGGTAACGTCATACGGCGCTGAATAATTCGTAAAAAATCAAAATATTCTAATTGCAACAGTTTCAATAAATCAGCCTAAAGTTGAGGTTATATCCTTGACGGGGTATACAAGGGACCAGTTAAATTTAAATAAATATTCTTAGAATTTAAACAAGTTTTTTTTAAGACAGTGAAGCAACCAAAACCTCGGATGGATGATATTCCCTAACATTCTATCAAATCAAGGATAATTATTTTCATCATTTGAAATAAAACATAATTAGAAACTTTATTTCTTAAATAATTTCAAAAGTAATACAGCTTATTACTACTTACTACGGTTTCTGTACATTAATAAACATTGAAACAATATTGGATTTATCCAAACTTGTTTCTTTTAATTAAACAAATTCTACAACTATTCTATCGATCTTAATAACTGTTTGAATTAATCGATTATCTTCTTTGGTAAGTAAAATGCATTAAGATTTTTATTGCATTTTATTTTTTAATGTAATTAACGTAAAATAGTGAAAAGTCGTAAAGCAATACTAATTAAAATTTTCTAATGATTGTTTATTACTTTATGATTCCTCTAGTTATCAAAAAGGTTTCGTCAATCATAAATTCATAAATAAATTATGAACGCATTTGGGGTTCGTTAAAAATATTAGAATATGAATCAAATTCTTTATATTTAAAATAGTATATATACAAATTTCCTTTCCGCATTTAGAGTTACGAAATAAAAAAGATATCAAGCTTTGAATATCTTTCATTCATCAACTACTAATAGTTGGGGATAAGTGTGAGTATTATAAGGTACACAAACAAAAAATTTTCAATTTGTAAGTTCATTCATCGAATGGAATTGAAACATTACACATAAATTTCAAAATGGTCGTGTAAACTTATAATTTTACCAGGAGAATACGAGGTAGTTCAAGGATTCTTAGTTCAAAATAGTATAGGATGGTAGTGTACCTCGGACCTTTTTGTACTTTTTACACTGTAACATTTTATTTATTGAAGATAAATTAATGAAACAATTTCCCATCGATACTGTAGCCTTTCATACACAAAATATAATTTTTTCGGAATTTTAATTGAAGTATTTCAATACGTAATTAATGAAAGAAAAAAACTGAAAATAGGTCTAAGGTACAACACCGGTATTGTACCTTGGTCCAAATGGTCCAAAGGGTGTTGTACCTTGGACCTATGTCAAAAAACTTTAATTGTACCGCTAAACTTAATAAAATGTTTGTGGAAAAAGTCAAGGAATAAGTGCTCATTGAACCACCCAGATGTATAAGCTTATAGATTTTTGGAGCACTTTTCAGCATAAAAGTATTAAAGGATTGATTTTTGTCACAAAATTATATACTTCCCTTAAAATTAGTGTTAGTCATGAAATTAAATCCAACCCTGCTTTTTAAATCCAAATACCAATTCAATAAAAGTGAATATAGTGATTTATTTAGTTACTCAAGGTAGTTAAGTGTATTTTGGATAGTCCAAGGGACAAAACTCTCCTTAGGTCCAAGGTACAATACTTGATCATCTTCTGAAAAATGTCTTATTACCGTGCTGATTTTACGCATAGCTTTATTAAAAGCACATGTTTTAATAGTAAAAAAATCCATTGTAACATATTAAATTCACTGTAAAATCATATCTTTATAATTTTAACAATAGCTTACGAAAGCAAATATAGAATTTACTTTTGAAGGGTGAAATGAGTTTTTAGGTATATCTTCCAAAATAGTCGGCTTTTCTAGAAATAATATAGCTGGACTGAGTGCTCTGGTGGTATATGGTGGTGCCATATACTTGAAAGTTAAGCTAAAAACAGTGTAGGACCGAGGCACACGTAGGTCCAAGGTACACTACTTTCCTCTACTACAAATATGAAAATCTGTTAATTTTAAGAGAGCCGTTAATTTTTCTTTAAATGCATCATAAATTACGAAAATATGACAATATTGCAAAAAAAAAAATTAAACAGAAAATAATCTTGTTCTGCCTTATCCCCAGGGAACAAAAGTATATAATAAGAAATAGTAATTCAAAATAATGTTTAAATCTCTATATAAAAACTTATTTGCATTGTGTATTATTTTACCTATTTCAAAAATTCACTCACAAGGTCAGTCTCATATTTTCGGCAATATATTAAATCCGCACTGGAATTCCTTGCCTATTTTTTGCACAGTTGAATCTTCATTGAACATTGAGTAAAAATCACCACAGTAAAAATATTCACATCAATGAGGTACTAACTACAACACTTTCAAGAGGCACTTGAAAGGTGATAAATCCCATTTGAAATAAAAAAATAAAACGAAATAAGTACCATAATATTTAAATTTTTATTATAATATTAGATGGACAATGATTATGTCAGTAAATTTCCTTAGGAAAAGAGTTTCATTTGGTTTCAAAATCAGTAACGGCTTGTTTTCCCCCAACTAAGAAAGCCCAATAGAAACGTTTTTTTTTAATAAAATGTTTTACCTTAACTTCAGACAACTATGAGAAAAAGCAAGAGTTTACCTTATTCTTTTGCAATTAGAAACTTAAACTTCCACTACTTAATTCAGGAAACTCCTAATTGATTGATGAGCCCCCTAACGGCTTGAACTTTGCTCATCCATCATAGAAGATAAGACCAAATTGCACACGGTTTAACTAGTTGAGAGTAAACTAGTAATATTTTTATGTTTTTTGTAGAGAATAATTCCCAAACAACATGAAATAAAGAGCTATGGTAATAAATAGAATTTTCTGAAATTCTTTTTAAGCAGTATCCAGGTAAAAATTTTACTTTGAGGATTTCATAGCTATTTCGTATAATGGGAAAATTAAATTCTAGTATGGATGTGTGACTTTTTGTTTTAACTTTTAGCATTTGAAGCTTGTCATAAATTTAGTCGCATGTAAGATTTTCAAAATTTCCAAAAATGCTATGTAAAAATAGACTTACTTTCAGAATATCAGAAAAGTTTATAAATCCATTTATAAAAGAAAAAGGCTCATATCGTAAAGATAATTTGAAGAGCTTCATATAAAATACTTCATACAATGCCTTTATAAGGTGAAATGGTCAAATACTTTTGAAATTTTTACTAATAAATTTAACTTACCAAGTAGTTATTCAATGAAATAAAGCGTTTTAAAACGATGAAAGGGATTAGTTACCTGAAAAATAAAAGTTTGGTTAATCAATAAGAGAAAACTTTTAAGTTATCATTTAAGATATTTTATGATTTTGCATTTTGTTATATTTTTTATAATAGTTATAATTATAATTATTATTTCTTAAGAGGAGGATGCTTCTTATTATAAATTTAATAACCTCTAAACGTAGTATAAGGTAAACATAATTTTTAAATATGTATTTTTAATACAATAACTTGAGTAAATGTACAATATCAGTTCTAATGCTAAAATCAAAATAGTACGAATTATTTTGTAGGTCTCTAATGTAATAAACAAATAAATTTTGGCTTTGACTTTCGAAACAAAGGTTTCATTACACGGCCTTCCTTTATTGCTAACACCATTAAGGATGATAATGTTGTTATATTACACAAATCAAACATTACATTTTTCTGCTATAAATTACAATACAAACTAACAATTCTAAATAACTATTGAAAATAGCTTTTAAGAAAACAATATATCGAAACATTTCCTAGGGAGAATACCAAATAGGAACAGGATAAATTTCAAACACTTGCTACGTAAATATGGAAAGATACAATTAGGAAATACATTTCCACCCTTTAGATACCAGTTAAACGCAAATGCCTATTCCTTCTGAGAAATAGGAAACAGAAAAATCTATTTTATCGAACACGCAACAACTATTTAAAAGTACTTCTATTTGCTTAAGCCCTTACAATTTTTCTCTTTCCCAACCATAAACAGAAACAAAAAGATTCCACACGAGGTAAAGACTAAACGTGACTTTTTTTTTATTTCTTCGCTGATATAGTATTTTCATTATGTGAATTGAACACATGATATATTTGGGAAAAAGCGTATTATTTTTCTTACTTTTGGTAAGAGAACATTCATTTCTGATTATTTCATACTAGGAGGTATCAACGCAAAAAGTTATACAATAAACGTTGTTTTTCTACAAAGGAAAATTTTTTAAAACGTATGCACGTATATCAAGTATAAAACGATTGGGTATAACAGAGTTTTCTCCTATTTACTACTTTATTTGTGGATTGATAAAAAGTGTATTATATACAACGCATATTATAAAATAATGGTTGATTAAAAGTTTATTTTTCATAGGTTATAGAAAAGGAAATTTCCGCTCTATAACTTCTTGTGAAGTTTTCTTACAAAATAAAGTAGCTTGTATAGCAAGGAGCTTTATTTATTCTATGTTATTTGGAGATCAGAAATTTTAAATCGGAGCTAAAAATGTAAAATTTGAATCAAAATGACAAAATGATGTTTTTACAGAAGGGGTGAAATTTGCAAGGCAAGTTTTAAAAACATCTTTTGCATCCATTAGCTTTCTTTTTGTAACATTAAAGAATGTTATATGTAAAACTATAAGAAATTAACAGCTTAAGATTCATTATACAAAATAATTATAAATTTTATTAAATATATATAGAAATAACTTATTTAAAAATAATATTTAACAAACGGAAAACTATTCATAGTAGGTATATTAAAAAAAATTTCAGAAATATTATAAAAAATTAAAGCAGTACACAAATTGCAGTGACTTTTAACAAAAATATCTTATAGCATTAAACAATGCGTTTAAATAGAAACCTAAATTTTTATTTTAATTTGAATAATATTCTCTCAGCTTAATTCTAAATTAAAATAGAAAAATTAGAAAAGGATAAAAAATACTTCATTGTAATTATTGTTTACTTTGGTCTTTCTATGAGTTGTTGATAACGGTATTTTCCCTCCGAAGTAGAAGGCAAAATGTCCGAATATTACGTCCGCAGACCACGGCCCTAATATCCCTGAAACTTCTTTAAGAAAAATTATAGTTTTCTTTTCAAGAAACTATGCATTTTAGTTTTATTTATAAAATAAGATTTTATCTCACTTATGTAATTTTTAACAAACATTCCTATATAATTATGATATGGTTGTTTAAAGCATGTCTGAAATTAAACAAAAATAAATTGAATTAAAAGAGTCATTTTAAGTACCACATTGATATGTTCTAAAGAAGCTTCAAAGTTATCCATTTTTAGCATGATTACCGATTATTCCTAACGGAATACTTTGGAGGAAAGGAGGGTAAGACTACGCACAAAAAATTATTTCGGGCTATAACAGTAGTTTTCAAATTTTTAATACTGGCAACCTCATTTTCATTAATAATTTTCTTCTCCCCTCAATGTATGCGATGAATAGTAATATTATTTTGACGATAAAGCTGCAACATATTTAGAAGGACATATTTTAGAAGGGGACCATTCCCGGTGAAAGTAACAAGACTTGATTCTGGAGGTGTACAGAAATAATTTGTTACACTTCAATTCCTTGGGTGCATATTGGATTAGATTATATATTGGTTTTTAAAACATTTAAATGTATAATTTGAAGCTCATTTTTCCAAATATTTAGTACAAATTTTTACACCAAAGAAGGGGTCCGAGGAGAGCCTTACCACAGGACATGACGCCAAAAGTACACGCCCTAAAAACTTGACAGAAATCACAAAAAAATGCACCACTGCCTTCTTAATGGAAGATTTATCCCTCATGTCACCTCTCCTAAAGTATAATCCACACACGATTCAATCTTCTTGACAATTTTGTTTTTACTAATTTTCGCGATTTTACATAAGCGAGTTTTCAGTTTAAGATGGGTTTTAAGCTTTCAAAGGGAATAATAAAAATTTATTCAACTCCTGTAGCACATAACTCTCATGTGGTGAAGAGTATAGGATGAGTAATATGATTCTCTTCACAGAACTCTCAACTATCTTGTCTATGGGTTCTCTTAGCCGTTGATGCATTAATGCCCTAAAACGTTCTTAATTCAACTTTAAATTTCACTGCAATTAAAATCTAACGAAGCCAAGTTGTCAGAAGGAAGTATAACAGTGGTAATAACTTTGAAAGCAATCCCTATTTCTTTTATTAATTAAAAAATTAAGAATCTTTTTAAGAAAAATAAGTTGCTAACTCAAAGAAACCGTATTTTACCTGATAAATAAAATGCAGAATTTATGAAAGTAATAATGACAGTAATTTAATATATCTTAATCACTCTCCCTTATATTGTGGCCAACATGGAAAAAAACGCTGCACACTTTTGCTCGACCGCGCACTCTCATCCTCCTTTCCCCTAAACCAATCTTTGAAAAATTGAGAAAAAATAAAACATAAACTTTGGATAACTAATAAAATACAGTGCATTTCCCTTTCTAAAAAGAAAACTCTATGTTTTTTTTAAACTCGCGTGTAAAACAATACTTTATTTTTAATAAGATTTATTGATTTGAAATACCGGATATTTTGAACTGAAAAAAACTGAAGAGGGAAAGATAACATGAGTAAACATTTGATTTATATACTTTCGAAGTTTCCCTTCTTTTTATGCACAAGTTTTTCTATTGTGATTCTAAGTGAATACTTGACCTATATTTGCTTATTTCTGAGTTCCGTAATTACTTCTTTTGTTAAGGCTAATTAAAAATGAACGAGAACATGACACAAACAGCAATAAAAAAGGAACCACTTAAAAAATTTCAGAAAGAACTACATTATTGCCTTTTTATAAACAGGTCATGCTTTTTGGTATTTAAGCTGTCATATCCTTAAAAACTTATGCGAGAAAATAGTCGATTTTGTTCCTAGGGAAACAAAAATTAATGAATCATGAATCAAATGTAATGGGAAAATGAAAAGGCAAATGTGTAAAACAAAAGGCTTAATTCATTTAAAGAAAGATTCCTTCGGAAAGTTTATGAGCTACTAAAGTACGCTGTTTGGGAACATAATAAATTTTTCTTTAATAAACAGCAACAACAAAAACTATGAAACCTTGATTTTAGTTATTTATTTTATAGCCATACTATTAGAATATGTATCCTTCTGCCAAAAGTAAAACATAAAAATTTTTTTTAACTTTCAGAAAATAAATAAATGTTTCAACTGATCTTAAAACACGAGCTAAAATGTTTTTCAAAAGTATATTTTATACTTATAGTAATTATTGGTTTTAAATTCAGAATTAATTGGGGTTTTTTTTTCAAAAATATTTACATTATTTATTGATCTGACATTGATTTGGCTACTAACATAGTTTACTATATGTAAAGTATGTTATATAAAAAAAAGTGTACAGTCAAATGAACTGAATGTAGATTTAGTACATTCAGTTAATGTTAAAATCAGTTACAGTTGAGAGTTGAGTCAAATAAATCTTCAAAGCTGAAAATTAAAAGATAATGTATTCTTAATTTTCGAAATGATTTAAAGAAAATCCGTTATGTAGGGCTGCTGAATAAAAGTATAGGTAAATTTAACACAAGTGTTCACAGCATTACTAAATTAAAAATTAGAAAATTACTTAATGACTAGTTTATATTTTGTTTAACACGAAAATATTAAAGTATAAAGTTTCCTTACACAAAATAGGTTTAAGTTCGTTAAAATAATTTTCAAATGATGAGATATTTTACAAATGCAATATTTGTGTTATTATTCCTCTTTGATTTACTATATTTTGACTTAATAAGAAAAATGAATTTATAAATAAGAAGCTTTAAATTTATTATGAAAGGAATAAAAAAATATGTACTCACTATAAAAATGGATTTATTTTGGGTTTATTTATTGCAATCCGGAATCATACAAAATGTATGAACATACAAGAAAAAATATAATTGACTAATCAATATTAATTCATTGTTTCTAAAAAAGTTTTTTCAAAAATTATTTGAAAATCCACACAGCTCACCATAGTTTACTATAACTTCAACTATCTCAATTCTTTTACTTTTAAGGAATGGCGACACACGATCATACAACAAGGCCATAAGCCATGTGCTATACTTAACCAAAGCCCGTAATCCCCCCCAAGCTTCAGATTATGAAACACAATTTATCTTTTACTAGCTTAAATTTTTGAAATGAGCTGAACTCGAGTATAATAAATTCTTAAAAACATCAAAACAGCTATATTTTCCCCCATCATTCATAATTGGTTCCCAGGAACTAGTCCCACTCATACAGGCTTAGCTGTACTCAGGGTCTCTCACACTTCATTCCAGTCACACAATGCAGAGGCTAATGTGATAAATGGCTCAGTCGAGGAAGATTTCACTCCAAATTATTTCCTCTCCCTTCTGAAAAGATTATCTCTCCTTAAATTAAATACTTAAAGAGTGTATCTGGGTTCGGTTGTGGAGAGGATCGCCATAAAGTGTAGTGACTTACGGTCGGAAGTAAACAGGATAATTTAGGGAGGAATAAATTCAGGCGATCTAGATGGAAAATTATGATGCTTTCTGGTGTTCTGGGGATTTTAATAGGACGACAGAGATAAACAGATCAATTTGAGAGTATGAGATAGAAAATAAGCTTATGTTACTAAAATAGATCAATGCAGCAGATCCAAAAAGGAACTATCTTCCAGTTCAATTAAATTATTTTTTATTATTTATTGTATTTGCCTAGATATTATTAGTATAATTGTTTGAGATTCATAAATAGAAACTATGATCTAATAACTCTAACTTCACAGTTTTTAAAAAACTTTAGATCATCTACTAATTAAAACTTTAGCTCATTCTACTGCTATTTTCTATCTTTAATGTAATTTTCATTAAAATTGAACCATTATTCCGAAACCTTCGAACTGGTAAAAAGTTTTACTTATTAACAAATGCAACTAAACATGGAACGTACCCAAAGTTCTCATGGAAAAAAGTAAAACCACATAAAAAAGCTTACAGTATTCATCAAAGGAAACTTGTATATCATAATCCTAAGAACCCCCCCCCCAATGTATACCTTAAAAATTTAATCAAAGAAATATTGTTAGAAAATAACCAAAAGTAATACTGTACGTAAAAATAAAAACAATATTACACATATTTCAAATAGATTAAAAATAGAGGCTTAGATAAACAAAGACAGTAGAAACGTTACCAAAAGGCTAACTGAAGGTGTTAGAAACAAGCAGTTAAACTAATGATGATAAAAGAGTGAGAGTTTAAATGGCACAAAAGAATTTTTAAATCGACGTCATTTTATTCTTTCAACGAGTTCATCCATCTGCAAAACCTCAGAACAAACCACACAAATGGAACTTCTAATTATGCTTGACACCAGTCGAAGCCACCAACAATAGAAGCCCGATTCCAATAGGGCTAGGAAATAGATATTCCTGCAAGGCTCCCCTTCGTTGTTCGCTGATTACAATAAAAGCGAGGGGCAAAACAGTTTTGTTTCTTTGCTCTTTTACGAGTGACTGGCCTGTTGTTGCTATTGTATATACTTGCACAGTATATCTCTCGGATCATGTCGCTTTATGCACATCCATTCGGGACGAATAATTCGCGAACTCGTAAATATCTTTCAACTGGGAATATAAATATTTGTTCCCTTTCAATGTAAGGAGGGTTCTGTGCTTTTAAAAGGGGTTTTAAAAAAGGATTAGACGGGGTGTGTAAGTAAGCAAATAATACGCCGTGTTATTAAGTTGGGGGAATTTTTCCGATGCTTTTAGATAAAAGCGGAGGGATTTTGTGCGGAATGAATAGAATTGAGAAGCATGAAAATGCTGAAAAATTGCAGGCATTTTATCCCAGGAATGTAAATGCGTCTTTCAAGTTTATTGTAAGGACGAGTAACTGTTGTTTAAATTTATTATTATTATTTTTGGTATGAATCTATTCAGATTTTTTTGAATAACGTAGTGATAGAACGTTTATATACAGCATTTTAATAAATAATTCACCTTTAGATAGTAAGAACTAAATAAATTTGTAAAATTTTGATTTGGAAGAAAAGGATAACGGTTATTTTATGTCAAGTTTTAACTAATTTATATATATTTTTACTTTACTTAAAGCTATAAAAATAAAATCTATAAATTTTTATGGTCAGTATTCGAAGTAAATTGTAATTCAGTACTGCAATGTTTTTATTAAAATTAGTTTTAAAGCATATTAGAATCATAGAAGTAAATATGAAATTGAAATGTGTTTCCGTAAACCACATAGATTGACATTACACTTTTAAGACTTACAGAAGCGTTGAAATAATTGCATATCATACATGGAAATTTTAAAACATCAAAATTACAATTTCTCTCAAAAAGAGGTTAAGACTAACTAAAGAGTTTCAAGGTAACCTGCTGTGTTTGCACCTTTTAGGTGAAAATATAAAATCAACTTTATAATTTCGTTTAGAAAATGATGATACATTATTTATATCAGTTTGTTTTCATTTCCTTATTTTAATGTACCTCTTAAAGGATCCTTTTAAATATCTTAAGGAACATTATGGCATGAAGAAAACTATTAAAAAGATAAGGCTCATTAAATTAATAACTTCTAAAATGTACCCCATTTCCTTTATTTTTGTATCCAAGCAATGGAAAGCTGTAAAGGGAAACGCTAGAGTTTAACGAACGCTCATTTGTTAATTGTATGTATGTTTCTCATGGCAACAAGTTGCGAAAACATTTACGTATAAAAGTATCGTGCGTTGAGTTTAGTGTATTCGCAGGGGAAAATAACTTTACACGCTTCTTGTTTAAGGTCACGAAACAACATTCAAAATACATCCACCCGCATGACGTGAAAGTGCTTCCAAAACGTGTATCTAAGCTTTTTCCGATAAATACATTAAGAACTTTTCACTTATGCTTTGAAAGCAAATACTAAGCTATAACCAGGAAAAAATAGCGTTCCGTGTATGTTTAACAAAAGGATAGATTTTAGTTTTGAAATACACGTAACTGAAATAACAAAAACAGGTTACATAAAATACGGTTCAATAATGTCAGTTCATAGTACATATTGTTATGTATTCTGCTATTGAGTAAAAAGAACAAAGGGTTACATTTGACACACGTATCATAAATATAAGTAGATTACTAAACGCCAAAGAGTCGCTTCTGTGGACTGAAAACATTATTCTTGTTATAGTTTCCATAGAATTTCAACTGTTCCAACAAACGACACCGTAGAAAGCAAATGTTTAGACTTATTTAAACAAATACAAACAAAAAATGAAAGGAGAGCGAAAAGTCGTAGTTAGAAAACATAATTATTGTTTACGAATATAAAGCAGTTCGAAATGCCAAAAGTGTATCGGAGAGATTGAGTTTGTCGAATCAATGATCGACATTTTGCAATCACGACGTTCACTGGATGAAGTTTGATTGGCTCTCGACGGGAAACCAGATAAAGTGTTGACGAGTTCCGGAACGCAAATGTTAAGGGTCGCGGAACATTTTCGAAGGAGTGTCACACTGCAGCAGCGGAATGGTAGTCAAGTCAATCATCGTAACACTCGCAGCGAGCAAATATCAACACTGATGTGTATGATCATACGACTAGTTGGGAGAGTGCCACGAACATTTCTCGCGAAACCTCTTTGTATAATGAACAGCAGAGGGAGGCATTCAGTCCCTGAAGAGGAAATAGGTGTAATGCTGTAACAGTAGAAGTGTACGGAGCAAGGTTATGTTGTTTAAAATAAAAATAGTGAATGCTCTCTGTCCCATCGAAACAAGCTATTCAATATCTATGAAACTGTTAGAGAAAGAATTTGGTGCAAGTCCAAAATTTTAATATCAGTTTTCAGTACAAATTTTAGCAGAAGGAAAGGGCTTCTGTTACTTTTCTTAAAAACTTTTAAGTAATCATGTTCTTAGGAGTTAAAATAAACAAAAAATATACTTGTTCTGATTTAACTAGCAATATTATTTATACTGAATATAAATACCTTAAAAAATTTAAAGAATAGTAGTTTTTATATTTTACGGGTAAGGTATGCCAACTCAGCTTAGAAAATATTTCGTACATTCTAATAATACCGTTTTAAATTAACAGATACACTACACAGAAAAACTCCCATTTTCTAAAGAAAATTAAAACCAAAGTTTTTTCAATACAGAAAGGGGTGCTAAAAATAAGTTTATGAAACAAAAAAAAAACTTCAATAAAAAGAAAAATCAAGCTAGAAGAGTTTTCCCCTCGAATCTTAATATCTACAAATTTTGGAAATTGAAACCTCTCTGTTTTACATCACATTTCATTTCTTTGAATCTAAAACAAAAATTATAATAAACGATAAAGCGAACTATCTAATAAAATTAATAAACAGATTTATATTATTTGAAGGAAAAAAGAATTAAATCAGATACTATTACACGTAATGAAATCTCCTAACTGAGCAATAAAGAAATAATCCAAAATGCACGTTCTAAATCGAAAAATAATCCTCCCCTGTAAAATTAATTTTATAACACAAATCAGTTAATCGTGAAATACAATAAATTAAAACTAAATTCCAGTCGAAAGATGAAATTGCTTGAAATCTCACCAAAGAGATCCCATTAACAAAAAAATAAATCTGAGATCATTTGCTATCACGCACTGTTTTTTATCGCTAATTCCATTCGATACCATTATACAGATACAGAAGAATCAGTAGAGAACGATGAGAGCATTTCCATTATTCAGCCACAAGAAGGCGTAAATAGTTAAGACAGTTGGCGATTAAGAAGGTTTCAAAAATAAGAAGGGGGTCGGGGAACATTAAAAGAACATTACCGAAAGAGAACCCTTTTATATCGCATCATCGAGATATCTCCAGCTGATTCAATATACGAATTAACTTAATGACCCTTCCATTGTGAGGAAGAAAATGAATAGTCTAACAAAAAGCCTAATGCCGAGTTTTAAAAGTAAGTTTCGAGAAAGTTTAAGAAAATACTTTAACCACATGAATGTTGAGTTTATGCCATAATTTAATCAAACGATAAAAGTGCTAAGTAAAACATCGGTTATCTGGCCCTAGTTGATTAAGATATGTAGAAATTATATTGCATAATTAAGTATAGAAAATATGTATAACTGTGTATAAGTAAGACAAACATTCGCTTTTTATTTTGATTAATGTAGTGCATGTATGAATATAAATTATGAAGTATATTAAATAATTTTTGTCCAGAGTTGAAGAAACCTTTACTAGAAAGTCGTTTAATCTTGGTAGTAGTTAATAATAAACCAATAGTTGATATCTTTAAAACAATTTTATGTTATTTTATTTTTAAAATAGTTTTTATTGTAATAAATGGTAAGTCTGTTTATTTAAGGATTTGTTTTACTTATCTGAATTATGATTACTGTAATATTTCTAAAAACTTCAATGAATGCAATTAACTCTAAAACTTGTGTTAAAATACAAAGGATATTTATAAATATAATATACAAAGCAATAGATGGGTGAATTTTGATAACAGTTTTCATTGACTATAACACAGTTTTAATAAAGCTTTCTTACTAAAATTACAAAGGTTAAATATTTTATTCTTAAAACAAATTATTATCAAACATTTTAAATTGAATAAAATATTAATTTCCACAAATAATGTGTCAAGAAGATAACAGTTTTACTATTTTCAAAATAACACTTTTGGAGGAAAGTTAGTGGTTCATAACTAGGATCAATTGAAAAGGAATGGTGATTTAAACATATTGCAAGAAGAGAAATAATATTTAAATAAAAACAATTACAAAATTCAAAATACAATCTTATAGCCTGGTATAAATGCATTCTTTTTTTATTAAATTTCTTTATATTGACCCTTTTTCAATAAATGCAAGCTTATGTGAACTGTTGTTCATACAAAACTGAAGAGAATATTAAGATATTTTAATGCCAATAAAAGGGGACAGGTCAAAAATAGAATGTTCATCGTCTGGTAAATTAAATTGGTTAACGTAAACCTGCGTACCAGAAAACTCCTATAAACTTAATTAAGTTATTGCCATTATTACGAAAAGTTTTCCGTTAAAAATACGTGTCATTTTGACAAACTAAAAGTTAATTTTACGAATAGGAACACGTCTAACAGTTTTGATGGTTGAAGTGATTTCATTAACACGTAGAGAAATCTTTGAAACAACGTTCGTCTTTGATTGCTAGAACGTGTCATCGTAAACCCAGGACGGGGAAAGTCATTCATTATATTAACAACACCAAGTTAAATATGGAAATAAGAGGCTTCAGTATTGCTAAAGTAATTTAATATTCAATCATTTTAATGAGTTTTCAAATAATATTCAAAGTTGATAAGAAATACTCTATTATAATAATGAAAAACATTTGCACGCACAGTTTAATTGTTCCTTCCTTCGACGATCATCACTGTAAGATATTTTTAAAAACACCTGAGAAGAAGAAGAAAACCCCTTTTTTTTAGTATAGAATGCAGTGTAAAATTGTTCATTTTTACGGAAGTAACGTTTATTTTAAGCATTTATAAAGAACTAAAACTTTACTCTAGGAAGAAAAAAAACAATGAAGATTTTAAAAATACCCAAAAAAGTGACAGCAGCTTCAAAAAACACTTATATAGGATGGTATGTGTGCAGTTTTAGTGCTTCACTAGTTCGAAAAAAAAATTAGGTGAAAAATTTCTCTAAAACTAAGAAATCCCCAGATCAATAAACACCGCAGTTCTTTTTATTTAGTTATAAACAAGAATTAAAATATGTTTCTGATTACCAACCTGTCGATAATATGATTCATATTACAAATGTAGGTGTACAAAACAAAGAAAATGATGTGAGCACGAGCATTAGTCAAAATATTTCTCGTTTTCATCTTCCTCTAAATTCAAACACCATTACTTTCTCTACTAAAGCGCAAAAAAAAATAACTCCATCGAAAACCACTCGAAATGCCAAACAAGGGCCCTAAAAGCCACAAATGATTAACGAAGGAAGCCCCACTCGGAAGAAGTCCCTCCCCGTGGGGGGCGACAAATCTACGGGAAGAGGGAAAGAAGCCCTCGTAAATCCCATCCAACCTTTCCGGACGATGGCGAGGATTTTTCGCCGGTATAAACATGGCCGCGGGAGCGGAACGGAAAACACGGAGCACTCCTTTCAGGTAGAAAATGGAGGTCAAAGGGGTGGAGGTTTTCTTTTTATTTTGTATACGGAGATGAGATAAGGATAGGGGGGTTAACTTTGTGTATTATTAGTAATGTACTAATGTTATTTGATTTGTTTATCTTGGTACAAAATTTGCATCAATGTAGAAATTAGCATGGAATTTGATTCAATGTGTAGTGACAATACTACAAAGAGTATTCGAACATACTATATTCAACTTAAGTGTTTAGATCCAATGAATTTTGTTCTGAATACTATCGGCGCCTATACATATTATTTTAGTGAATGCCTAAGTGATAATAATACACAATTATAATAGGTGTTATATGATTATACAATTATAATAGGTGTTATATGATTATACAATTATAATAGGTGATAGTGCGCGATAGTGGTATAGTGGATAGTAATACGCGATAGTGGTATAGTATTGTGAAGGATTAGGATAAATAAAGCAGCACACGCAATGAAGAACTATTTATTGTTATGTAACACATTGTCACTTGCTGGCACAGTACTCGGATAATAAGCAACCTTCAAACATGGATTAATTTACGTGA
The DNA here is from genome assembly GCA_963680715.1 of Tetragnatha montana. Taxonomy (NCBI): domain Eukaryota; kingdom Metazoa; phylum Arthropoda; class Arachnida; order Araneae; family Tetragnathidae; genus Tetragnatha; species Tetragnatha montana. Next base: position 23,268,570 of record OY796681.1, read on the forward strand.
AAATATATTACATATTAAGTTAAGATCCATTAAGTTTTTTCAAAAATAAATATTGAATATGGGAATTTACTTAGTACATTTTAGCACGTAATCCATACTTATCGAATCAAAAACAATTTACAAAAAATCAAATAAGTAGAGGTTTAATTAAAAAATTTAATTCATATATAATCCTACTGTTGTGATAACATTCCTTTCCCAGTCACGATAGCAATTTTAATTTACTTAAAAGTTAAAACTCAGTAAAATGTCACAAAGACACAAACTTTTTTAAACATCTAGGGAAGATCAAGTCTCCGTATGTATTAATTCACAACTAATCTGTTTGATGTAGTCTCAAATTACATCACGCACATTTAAGGAGGGAATTGGTTCCTGTGTTATTTGTGACACAATGGGAAAGGGGTAAAAGGTAGTTAAAATTTTGTGACATCACTTTTTAAAACTATCCTTTCACAGTTGTTACAATGCTAAAGATATTTGATATTTTTGACAGTAATTATGATAAAACTATCCAAGATATTAAATTTCAGATGTTAAGTTTGAGGGTTTTTTTTTAACGTTTAAAAAGTGTGTCATAACAATATGGGAGGAGAGTTAACTGAAACATGACAGTACGTGTCATAAAGGAAAGGGGAAACCCTTGAAAATGTTCGACGTAATTTGTGAATGCTTATTTTACCACCATTGCACTATTTCAAAAACATTTTCTTCAAACTGAAAAATCATTGAAACTTCAGGTACTTCTATCAGGATATAAAGGAATAGTAGAATTCTTGATAATTTCTTTAAGAGAAAACTAAAAGATGAGTCTTACTTTAATTACATAATGCAAAATATATTAGGCACTTAAATATAAGGCCAAACTCTCTTACACTGCAAATGCGAGAAACATCTTGGCCACCCTAAATAAACACAATAATTAACACTTCTAATTAAACGCATGTTGATTGTATTCTCCTAATATGTTGAGATTGTATTGAGCAAGAAAAATATAGGGTGTGTGTTGCTAAAGAATTACAGAAACAGAAAATGTGTGTTCTAATAGAGTGTCTCGATCCAAATTTTAGAACACCTTCATATTCTAAACATATTTTACAATTAGAACTCATTTCAGGATAGAACACATTTTTCTAACAATATTATTTTCAAACATATTCAGAATACTATCACAACACAATAATGAATGTTATGAATGCATGCTTAATACAACATTTGAACAACATTGATGAATGCTTAATACAACATTTTTAGATACATTTAAATTTTAATTCTCTAGCATAACTTTATTTTCCCAATAAAACTATTTCTCACAGTGCACGTTGTCTTTCTGTACAGTTTCCCTGACAACCCTACCTATCACCTTACCAAATTTTATTGAAAAAATGTTTACTTTTAATCATTATAATTTAATGCAATCTTTCCTTTATGCATTCCATAAAAAAATAAACACTTTCAACAAATCATGATTCGAAATTTTGGGAAGGAAAAAAAAGAGACAATGGATGTAAAAACAAAAATATATATACCCCGTATGAGAATAGCCTCAGAGCATTAAAAGACTTTCAGACGGGTTCGAAAATTATCTGTTCGAACCTTTTCTGGTTTTTTCGGCATATATTCTCTTATCACATTCCATAATTTTCATTTTGTTGACTTTCGAAACGTTTACGGAAAGTTTCGAAGCATAAATCTTATTTATGTGAAGCTTTGCTTCGTAAAGACATTTTGGTCTAAAATATTTACCTGCTTTTATTTCTGTATCTTCAGTAAATATTTATTTGGATTTTATACATTTAAGATAAAACTTCATAAATAAAATCAGCACGTACTTTCATATGAAAATTTTAAAATACAAAGTTGAAGTGTTTTTAGTATCGCAAACAAGGCTGAAAAATTAGTAGGGATTTTCAAATTTGTAAACGGTTTTTTAAAGGAACAAAAAAGTTGTATCTACATTAAACTATAAAAGTTTTAAAAAACGTCACTGCAAAATAAAATAAATAATATGGTAACTTATAAATAATAATTCTTAAGATAAAAAAAGCAAAGCAAGTATTATAAAAATTGAACTTTTCAAAAGAATCGATGATATTTTAGGATTGTTTTTAATGTTATCGATAAAAACAGATGATGAAGAAAGACTTTAAAGTGATATATATCTAAATATTTTTAAATAAAGAGTTATATAAATTAAAATTAATGTCCCCTATTAGAATTTTCAATTATTTAAAGTAACAACATTAGTCTTCAAATGGTATTTATTTTCATTTAATGAAAAATGATTCTAAGCATACATAATAAGACCTTAATTTTAATGGGAGTTCCTGAATCAGGTTAAGTAGGAGATGTACGGTTTAAAAAATATCTTAATAAACGCAATTAATTTTCTTTCATTAACCGAATTCAAATAAATGTTTTGAAAAACTAAAAAAAAATCCCCCATCTAGCGGAGATCGGATTCAAATATGTAAGCCACTTTAAATATGCGAGGCCAGTACAACCTTAATCAAGTTTGTGCTCCCTTCCAAATCCTTTTACAATAAAGAGCATTTGAGAAAACTAATTAGTCCGCTTATGAAGACAAAAATGCAACCCGAAAAGCGGCCAAAAATCCACATAACAGGCTTTTGTCGCAAAATAAAACTGTTTACAGGGGACAATAACACAACAAAGCTTTATTAAAACACCCCCAAACCATTATGAGCCATGCATATAAGCGGCAGAGTTCCAATCAAGGCGTTGGCAGCCCTCGGACCAACGAAGAATAAACCTCGCAATGATGAAATGGAGGGTATTGTTTACCGTTATCTTTGTAGAAGGGGTTTTAGCGTATTTGTTCCTTAAATTAAAGGTTTCAATTAGAAGGGGGTACCTAAGCGTCGGCTTTTTGAGTCTAATCCTTTACTTAACGATCCCTGTGGCTTATGTTGTCATTCATAAAACGATTTACGAGGGAAAAAATTATTTTCCTGAACTAAAGCTTCAGTAAAGTTTGTTTATGTTTTTCAGAAGGTATAGAATATTGTTGGGGGTAAGGGTGAAGTCATTTTTATTAAAGCCCTGGATGAAGCTACGATATTTTGCTATCCATGGCTTTAATTTTAATGACTGCTGTGTACTATATAGGAATTAGTTACAAAAGTACAGTTTTATAGAAATCCCTCTGCCATTTCTGAGTTCTATATTTAAAACATACACTACATTTTTAAGCAGATCAAACCATTTTTAACGCACTTATAGTATATTTTAAAATGTTACCTAATAATGTTATAATGAAGTATTTATTTAACATGATTTCAGTTTTATTTCTTCCACTATTTTTTTACAATAGTTACAACCATACATACAATTATTAACGTGAATTAAATTAAATTAAAAACTTGATGAATCCCTTCCTGGTAATATTAAAAGTAGGAATTCAAAATTTTCAAAAAAAAATACAGTTCTAAATCATTAAGAAATATTTTATTAATTTTGAATACATGAATTTGAAGGAAAATTTAACTAATAATAAATTTTGTAATAGAAATTTCTCTGTGGAATCTATTTGATTACAACAAAGACTTAATAAAGCTTATTGGAATGCATTATACGAGGCACTAATAAAATGAAAAAGATAATTCTGAATCATGAATTTAAAAGTCAAAACATTGAACCTAGACAATTAACCTTATCTCAGTAATTCAATGCTTCTTAACAATTAAGTGACTTGGTTTCAAAAGTTCAAGCGCCAAATTAACGTATCATTTTGTTCGAACGAGCATCATAACTTAATAGTCCCTCCTATCTCGTACATTCCAAAGCAGCTCTAATATTTTAGTTTTGCCTCTGAAACAATTAAGAAGTTAAACTGTACGATAAAAATACGTACTACTTCCAACACAGTGCAGAACAATTAAGACTCTAAGAGGGCAGCATCGTTACACGTTTCGAAGCTAATGGAAATGAATCGCTTTGGTAATGGCGTTTTAAATAGAGACGGAAAGCAAGCTTGTGCAACTTTTAACATAGTTTAGGAGGAATATTTCTGTTTCGAACTTGATTTCTTCCAATTAAAATGGTTAACTGTGGTTCAGGTTGATTATAGAGAAGGCGTTAACTTAATTTTACCGGTCAGAGCTATTTTTAAAAAGTTTACTTGAATTTATCTCTTGTTTATTTGCACATTGTTCTCTTAAGTTGTTAAATGAAAGCATATTTTAAAAATCGCAGTTAAAATGCAGCATATTTTGACGAAAAATATCGATTTTTAAGACCATACTTTTACTTTTTCCGTTTAGTTTGATTTGTTCGTGTAAAACATTCCCCACGTTACAAGCGAGAATTAAATAAAATTTACTCGAATAAAAATAAATTAAATAAATGTCTTATAAACTGAAAATTGAGAAAATATACTGTTGTTTATTTCAACATTTTTGACACAACATTGCTAATGATAAGAAAATCTTAATAAGTTTTGATAGACAATTAAATTAAGTTGTATTAATTAATTAAGTTAATAAAAAATAAACTTTATACCTATAGAACTTATAGTTATATCTATAGCACTTATCTTATTAGCACTTATATAGCACTTATTATAGCACTTATCTATAGCACTCTTACCTGTATAGCAAAGTGCAAGTACGTTTAACCATAAAAAGTATAAGGAAATTCTTCACACGACAAACAAACTCATTTACCATCACATATTTAATAATATTATCAGTTAAACTATCTATATATGTCCGTATTTAAACAAACAATTCTTAAGAATGTAGAGAGGATTCTCGGTAAATACTCTCAAAACAATTCCAGAAAATCTCCTTCATATCTTGATGCCCACGGCCAAGCACATTCTATAAGAAACAGGCTTTTCTGTTATACCTCAAGTAGTAATACCATACGTTTATGCCATCCAAAAAGGTCTTTTTGTCTGGACATAAAAACTACCGGCTCATCGATATAGAGAAAGGGCTATTCATTGCAATCCGCCTGAGCAATACATCACATTCTATCATATTTCCAAGCTTGACGTCTTGAATATTCCAGTTTCAAGCCAATCTAGCATATACAGATTTTTACTGTATCGTAAAACAATACACTGATAGCGATCGTGGGGCCGCATGAATAGAGTATAAATAAAATAAATCGGGTGAAGGCCCAGCAATAGAAGGGGTATGATAGGAAAAAGTTCTTTTTTTCTATGTGATATTGACTGCCATAAAAGTTTATACTCTCGATTGTATAAAAATACCGCTATAATGCTGTCAAAGAATGAGGTTCACTCTATTGTAGCCCTTTTTCAGTTTGGAACTACCAGAACTCACGTAAAAGAGTTGTTATAAGCATATTTATGATTTAGAAGAGTTTTTCCTTTCTTGATACACGAGAACACCTCCGCATCTGTTTACAAATCATTTGCGGAATTTGTTATGTCTTTGGCGCTGAAGTTTTATTTCGTGATTTCCTACTATAAGGTAAGAAACCTCGCACCTGGCTCAAGCTTTTTAATTTCACACAGCAGTTTCGTTTCATGTGGAAAAATGCGTCAGTGTGAAGGAGTTTTTATGATAGCTTCTAGAAATACAACTGCTTGTAATAGATTAAATAATTCATGTACTAGGTGTTTTGCTATTAAAAGGGTAAAAAGAGTCAGATAGTGCCAGATTTAACGGTGAGTAAGAAGTAAAAATTATTTATAAATAATAGTTAAAACCTTAAAGAATATAAAATGATTATGCATGGAGATGGAGACTCATTATTAAATAAATTGCGTACTTTGCCTTTTTATATTTAGTAGTTTTTCTGCATTGTACAAAATAATATAGGTTGTAAATGCAAATGCCATGGTACGGATAATTTCCTGAAAATCTTTTCCAGATATTAGTTATTTATTTCATATTCTTTTGTTAAAAGAAAGCTTTTATAATCACGCTATCCTGCGGTCTTACTTATACCTTTAAACTTCTATTAGGAGCTTAGGGCCGCCTTCATGGCTTTTTATATGTCTCTATTCCTTGTCATTTGTTAAGTCACGCAAAGATGTAAGCTTAATGGCATGCAATCTTAGTCCTCCAAATAGTTAAAAACCCACAGTAGGAAACATCAACCTCAGTGGGAATGAACCCTGAAAAATCCCCCATCAATATTCACGAAGAAAACAAAGAACATCAACAGTAAACACATCGAGTAAAGACATACACAGTGCAGCTAAAATTGAGACTTCTGCCTCGGAGACCATGAAGAGACACGACATTCGCAGAAAATGTCTCCGTTTCTGACTCTTCTCTCCCCATTAAACGAGGAATACGACTTCTCGGACGCCGTTTCACCGAATATTCGCCCCCATACAATCATGCCATGTGTGGGAAGAAGCCCGGCCATTGCCATGGGGTATCGGCGGAGAGCAGTCAATAACAGTGCTGTTGTAAGGGTGTAAAAAAATCTGGTGAAGCACCCGTTCAGGGATCAATAAGTTTTCCGATACTTTTGCTGAATTCAACAAATTCCACGCCTCGAAATGGAATAACAACCAAACCATTTGGTAGTATTGATAATATCTAGTATATTGGTTTTCGATGTTTTATAGAAATTCGATTATTTGTTGGGAAATCTCGTGATTTGTTTACGTTGAGGTTCGCTACTAATTTAACTCAGAGAGGCCAAATTGAAATTAAGTACCTCGAAAATTTGAAATATGAAAAATTCGACAGTAACGAAGTTCTTTTGGTCGCATGTTATAATATTTTTAAGTAATGATAATTGGCGCTGCAATTTTATTTCTACTCCCAGTCTTTTCTGACAATAATTAATCTTTTATTGCTCTTGACAACTTTCACCGTTCTTTAGGGTCTCAGGATTGAGTTTGAGAACATCCTTACCGATTTTATTCTGAATTGTCTTTAGGTCGTCAACATCTCCTTCAAGTTTCTAAGATGGGATTAGAGATCACCCTGTATTTTAACAGTAATGAAATACAATTAAAGGCATTTATTGGCTTAATATTCCTAAAATTTATACAGTAGTGTGTGTCCTCTCTCTTATGGGTCCTTGATGTATTTTTGGAAACGAAATTAAATTTCATAAAGTCGTCAAGATTTTTAAAAATATCATTCAAAAATAGTTACGATAAAACGTAAGTTTAATCAAAAATCTATATTTAATTCGTGATGACTTTTCTAATGTCTACAACAACATGTATACCTACTTATTACAGGTTAGAGACACATACAAAATTTAGTTAAAGTTGAAATTTTATAAAATTTTCCTTAAGAATTCCTATTTACCAGATTTCTTGTTATTAATAACAGGTTTAATAAGCTAAATTGCAATAAATTGTTTACTGAAATCGGTGCATTTGGTTGCTATTATAATAACTAATTAAACACATTGATAGTAAAATATGCTATATTATTCTGTGAAAGATTTTAATTTTTTACTCAAGCTTAAGTACACCCAAAATTTAAGATGAATGAAACTTTAAATTAATATAAATCAATTCAAAATCACTAAACTCTTCAGCATAGCTATCATAAATATACCATTTTCTCTTTCAGATAACCTTCCTCTAACAAAACTCCATTTCCTGTACATACACGTAAAATTTCCATTTCCTTTTCATTTGAAATTCACTAAGGAAACTCAGCTAACGAGGTATTAAAGATAAAAAAATGGCAGTTCTTTTACTGATGTCTCAGACCCTCAAATCTGTAACGTAACTATCAAAAAAAGAACTTTTCCCTGTGAAGATCTACGTTATTTAAAGTACAAATGAACCACTTGAAGTTACTGAATAATTAATATCATAACGACCACTACTTCAGTTAAATAGCCTCATCTCCCCCGTCCTTATCTCACTCGAGTAAAGTGTACTTAAGATATTTTAAGATCAGCTAAGAACTGAAGAACACAGAATGTCATTCACAACAAGTTTGATTTCAAAAAATCATGAAACTTGTTATAATGATACTTCCCTTTCATTTCAGATGTTTCTTAAATAAACATTTATGAGAAAAGGATAGTTTTTAGAAAATATATAGAACTTATTTTCAACCAATTACTTGGAAAATCCTTTTTGGTTACCGACAAGGAATTTAAGTTTTTCATCTAAGCTCATTCAATTGGTACGTCTCACAAAACTTTAGAGACCAGAAATATTGGGACTTCTTAAACTCATTCAAGAATATCTTTAAACCTTTTATCCTTTCTCGGAAATGCATTTAGAAAGGCATCTTAAACTGAATTAATAGCAGAAGAGATAAAGTAAATGAAATGAATGTAATGAAGTAGTAAATGAAATTATTTATATAGTCAGATTAAATCAGTTTCCACATATCTTTTACACCCAGGCGGTTGCACCAATTAAAGCTTATATAAGGTTTTCAAGGTAAATGCGTAGTATAAAATACTTCCTCCTAACTTTAAAACTATTAATAAATATCAGATACCTAGTAAGAAAAATATGGTTCAAATCTTTATTAGTTTTTTTTTTCGATTGATAAAATTTTACTAATTAACCTTATTATCCGAATATTCACCACAGTAAATAAATAGTCAGCGGAACCGTTATTTACAAATAAACCCAATATGATACCTATTAATTTAGAGAAACAAATTAAAAACTACCTTTTAGAATTGTGCTGAAACATTCTTTTGAATTAACTGAAATAAAAGCATATCTGGGTTGTTTTGTGACCTGCATAACCTTTAATATACATACTTTGTTTATAACTAAGTCTGATAAGATGTTAATATCCCTTCATATTTTCAAAATAAGCAAAACTTACAAAGGGTTACTGAAAAGAAAAACTACAATCTTCTAAGGAGCAACAGAATACTGTACTAGAATGGGATGTGGAAAAGTCGTTTCTGTCTGCGTTCACCAGAAAAAAACTGCTAATAGGATACAGTAAAAAAAAGTAAACTTCCGATCCACATCGGGTTATGAAATCTTACAGTAACAAATTTTACTTCTAACTTTTTAGTGGTAACCACCACGAGAGAGTACTTGGCGCTAAACAGCAATACAAACCGGGTCAATGCTAATAGTACTACCTATCCTTTAACTTTTGCGCCATAAAACACAGCGAAACCAAAGTACCGAATCAACCAACCAAGGAAGTTCCTCAACTTTCCCAAAAGTCCCAAACTACCCCAACTCCAGTCGTTAAACCCTGGACCCCAGACCCTAATCCCCGGAACGCAAAAAGCGGAAACTGCCGTAGCATTTGCATAATGGGCTAGCCTGGACAAGCGCCAAACGCGGCCTCGATCGGGCCTTGTAAACAAACTCCGATTCCGGTCCGACTAATTAAAGATTCCCGCCGCCCTCCCCCGTTTAATTAAAAACTGTAATTAGCACGCACGCGGTCGCATTCTCCGCGGGGAAGGAAATGAGGTGACGTCGCGTTCCTTGTGAGGGATAATCGAATGCGAACCGTTTGGGGATGGAGGAATGGGGGTTGAGATCGAATTTTTCCGTGGGTCGTGTTTGAGGCGGGAAGGTGTTGAGAGTATGCATGGGAAAACACGTATTCATTAACATATTACTAATTACTGAGTTTTACAACGTTGAGTGTGATTGAAATTTCAATAATAAAATTGTTTGTGCCTTAAGGTGCAAGAGTTATATAAAAATGATTAATGATAAAAGAATTTTTAAATATTTAATCCGGATACATAAAGAAAACAACTTGTTTTGAATTTAACAACACAAAATTGAGTGAAAAAAAACAAGCGATTCCTGCAAGACTAAGGACGAAAAACCATTAGAATGAATCTCAAATCTAGTGTCTAGTCTAGGGAATTATGTGACATATTACCTTATTTCTCTAACTTTATACTACTTCATGATCATTCGAATTTAAGGATAATTAATAGCTTTCAGATCCAAACATACCTTTCCAGACCTGGCGTTGGGTTTTCTTTTTTTTCTTTTTGGCTACAATTAAGGTTTGGAATAGACTTCCACATGATACTGTGCAGATGTATCGGAGGCTACAGTTGTTAACAAACTGAAACTATAGTTCTAGTCCTATATTTGATTAGTTACTATTCAAATTGATTAGTTTTATTTTTGTTTGCTTTATTTTGTTTAATTGTAATCTGTAACTCCCTGCTCGGCCCTTAAAAATGGTCGCAGTATTTCAAATAAATGACTACTAGTCTCCGGAAGTATGAATGTGCTAAGGAAGAATGAGAATACTGCTAAACTTTTAAAACACTCTCACTCCTTTACGAGGAACTCAAAATTAACGCCAAAGCAATTTTAGCTCCACTCAACACGCGGCTGAACCATTAAAAAACGATACCCCACTTTAACGGAAAGCGAACAAGACCAACGCACGACATTAATTCCATTAATGCCTCTCCGACGCCACCTTCGATACCTATTACGCATTTTACGAGAAACTCACGAGCGCATTCCCCCCCTCAAAAAACCCTTCTAACAAGAGAGAAAGAGAAGCTTTTTCGTTTTTAATTCACCGCGGTTTGTTTACCGGAGAAAAGCCGGGGCAGAAGAATGGGATGGCCGAGGGCAAATTCAATTTCGAGATATCGCCAGTACAAACAGAATCGCTCCGGTCTTGGGAGTCTATGTAAGCCGTTTATCGACCTGGGAGAAGCGACTTTTATCCAGATTGGTAACGGAATACTATAGGTGCTCGGATGCAGAAAGGCCTGTTCTCTTGAAAGGAACTTGAGCGTCAGAGGGTTATCAGTGGCTGAAAATGTGCCCGGGTTAGAGGGAAGGAGTAACTCGATATTACAAGGTCGGGGTTAGGTATCTTGGAGAATAGAATAAAAGCATGTCGATTTTAATCGAATAAGGGTTTGAGAAACGGTGGAAGGGATACCTTGGACGCTGGGATGTATATAATATTTATTTGGTTGGTTGGTAATAAATTGAAAGGGAGGACTTGTGGGAAATCTTAAGAGTTTGGAGAAAAGTTACAACTTCAGACCTAACTTTTGGGTAAAAGTTAGGTCTGAAAATAAATGAAACTAGAATTTGAATTTAAGTAACAAAATAGGTTAATGAGGTTAAATGAGTAATTCACTTTGATTGATTTAAAAGTTTTTCAAATTCATTTACTTTTAAAACATTGACTGATAAAAAAAAAGATAGTCGACTAGTTTTGTGTACATAAAAAATCGAATAGTTTAAATGACCATTTTAAAATTACAACAATTAAATAGAGAAGAAATCAAGAATTTCATGAAAATTTTTATTGAATCTACCTTTAGATATTAATTAAACGTTGAGTTTTAGTACCATAAATTCATGAAAACGCTATTAATACCCCTATATTCTTTGTTTTCCACTTAAAACGTAATTACAGGTTTGAAATTCTCGAAATTACATACTCCTTGATCCCCTCGTCTCTTCCGTTTTACGAAATTCCAACTTATTTTGCAAATTTCATAACCAAAAAAAAAAAAACTTCCCCAGCACACACACACAACCAAAACTAAATTCCGCAAATTTACCATGAAACAGAGATTAAAAAACACTCCCACAAAACAAAACCTTAAACCCTTCAAACTCCCAATGATTGATGCGAACGACATTTTTTTTCTCAAAGCTTTTAAACTTTTTCGTCCATTTTGTTCCCCCACCAAGAAAGCTCCTCAAATATATACCTCCACACGGGAAAAAAAGGAGCGAAAAGCCATCGAACTCCAAAAAAAAAAAAAAAAAAATCGTTCGAGGGGGGAATGGAAGCACTAATCGGTGGTCCAAAAGCAATTTCCTGGTTTCTTAAAGAGCAGAATAAAGAGAAAGGCATCCCTCTGTTCCACTCTGATATCGACTGAACAATTAAGGAACCCCGTTCTCATTGCCCGCCGTATTAGAAATCGAATTTGAACCGCTGCAAATCGCTTTTGGGTCGGGAGGGTCGGTGACGTTCTTGATGAATGCTGGACCGGTGAGCTTAAAAGGTCAGATGAATGGTGATGAGGTTTCGAGGGGTGGGATTTGACCGAGACCATATAGTGAGTGCGAAAAAGAGTTATGATTTCTAGGTTCGTGTTGTAAATAGATTTGATTGCTTTCGTTGGTTATTTTAGTAACTTCGCTTAAGTTACTTGGTGGGATTAATTTATGGTACTTAAACATACATAAATTTGCGATTTTTATAGATGTATTTGATGGAGTTTCAACAAAAAATTTCATATAATTATAAATAAGCTATTACTAGAAAGAACACACTTTTAAAAAATTGTGATTTTAAATCTTCCGATGTAAGAAAAGTAAATAAAATGAGATCAAAAAGCTTAAAAATAGTTTAAAAAACTTGAAACTCTTAAATCAAACTTTTAACATTATAGTTTATGGTAGATAAAAAATTTATGTAAAGCCATTGTAAAAATTCCAAAACTGAATTTATAAATATTGCTGGTTTTAGGACGAAATAAAATTGTAAGTATTGCTGGTTTACTAATATTACGGCTTTATTCACTGCTACCTGACCAGTAGCTAAATAAAGAAAATGAGCTTTTCGCTAACTGATTGGTGGAATCATTCTTTGACTGCTGGTCAGGTAGCAGTGAATAAAGCTACATAAAATTAGGTAAGAGCATTTCTTAATTTTCGATACAATTGGTTTAAAAGACAGGTATGTTTCAAAAACGTTTTCTAAGATGCAAGAACATTTGCTATCATGAGAATACGGTTTCTCAAATCTTGTCGTTTAAAAACGCGAAACCAAAATGATTAATGTTGATTCAATAGGTGATTAAACATTTCCTGAAAAGATATTAAAATGAGCTTTTATTTCACATTCCTTCTCTTTACATTCATATATAAAATCTAGAATCTACAAAGCTAAAAAAAAAAACCACTAATATTTTTTCGGAATATTCCCTACCCAACCAACTGCCCTACTGATACATCCCCAGGCAAGAGTCTTCCCAGTACAACCCAATAAATCCTTTTAAAAAAGGCATTGCCCGCAATAACGCCAGAGACCGGACAAAAAGACGGTGACAGTGCGTGATTTCTTTACATCTACAGCTCTCCTAATGGCCCCGACGAATGGGGAAATAAAGCCCTCAGAAGGGAATTCCCGGCCCTTTCAGGTGGGGCGCAACGGCGATAAGTTATGGCTAATCCGCGGGGTTATGGGATTAGGAAAGGGCGTATGTCCGGCGTAAAAGACGTCGGGGAAGAAGAGTATGATTGTGAGGGGAGCGATAGAGGAAGGCGATATATGTAAATGTATGGCACACAGAATGGATTTCGGTGTGTTGATGGTCAGTTGAATTTTTATAGACGGTGCATGTGCTTTATTCTGTGTGATAGAGTATATGAAAGGGGGATATTATCATTACTCTTATTTTGTACTATTTTATTGTAAAATACATTGAAATAGGATTGGGATACTTTTTATTGGTCTATACAAATAAAATTAATAGTGGTTTTTTTTCGTAATAATATGCTTTTATTTTAAAAAAGTACTATTGTATGGGAATTTAAAACAGACAATAGGGTATCCAATATTTTTATGTACAGCTAGGAATTGGACTGTAGTTAGGAGATTTATGAACAACATGAGCTTGAAAGATTAATGAGATACAGTTTTGGGGTAGGTTTATACGTGATAAATTATCCAATCTAGTGTCAAAAATAAGTTTTGTGAAGGAGATCTTAAGAGCTGAACATTTAATATTGGGTAGTTGGAATGAGAAATAAAGTATCTTTAATAGGAAAAAAAATCCTTCTTTTAAATTTATCAATCTTTAAAACTTTAGAAACTTTATGATGAGTTGACCTATCTTTTTTATGACTGGTTTAAATTGGAAGATAGTAAATCACAATTTGACTGAGATTAATGGAGTTGTAACTACAACAAAATCATAATTTGTCATATTAAAGAGAGGGTATTAAATTTTTCCTTTCTGTAAAAAATATAGAAGGAAGAAAAGTCATAACCTCTGAAAAGGTTTTATCCAACTTTCAGTAAAAATTATACAGTTAACAACATTAATTCTAACTTTGTATATAAGTTTCATATATCGTTTAAGAATTTCATAAGACAAAAATAAATGCAAAATCACTACACCGTAAGATTATCTAATTTATGAGATAACGTTATACTGATATTGTGTTACTATCTATGAAAACTATACTTAAAATCAAGAAACTAAAAAGAAAGCAAATTTATTTATACGTATAAACTACAAAAAATTCAATGCAATATCAGAGCGTATAAACTATAGCGAATATCATAATTTTTATCCTCAAAATTTTCAAGTAAAAACTAACTGCAGAAGAGGCTACTCGAGACTTCCACAGTGACACAGGTGGTTCGCTCCAACTAAGCGCCTAAAACCATCCAGCCATTAAACAAAACTAAGAACAAGGCGTAAGAAGGATGCTATAAAAAGACCTTTAGTATGAGATAGTGTTACAGTCTGCGATCGATCCAGACGTATTTGTTTAGCCAGACGAACGATGTTATTTATTGATATAGCACGATCCATTTTGCGTATTCAATATTCATTTTTACCTTCGGAAAGGGATGTGACCTGGGGATCTGTTATTAAGAAAACAATAGACCTTTCAAATGGGAATGTTTAGCTTTCATCTTGAAATGTTTCTGCGTTTCTTACGTTAATTAAAGTGATGCCTTTGAATTTTGTTTTATTGTAGGCATGAATATGTTCATTCTCAATTTTTTTTACTGTTTCTTAAATTGAAATTTTGATTTAAACATGGAAAAGAAAACGTGTTTAAAATAATATTGTTCTCTAATAAGAAAATAAACTTAATCACTTAACTTAAGAATCGAAATTCTAACAGTCTAGATAGGGGTTTTTGCCATTAACTCCCCTATTAAAATAACCTCTGACGAATTAAAAAAAATGAGATTTGGTTCTAATGAAAGTTTATTTAAAATTTAAAATATAAGTTGGGTTTTAGAGAGGATAAACTATAGGAAGAAATTTTTTTATGTATAATTATCTCAATAGCTTAACTGTAAAAACTTTTATGCCTAATAAAATCGCTAATAGATAGTATTTAACTCGCTTAAAACTATCTTAATAAAATATAGAAATAAATCAATTTTTAATGTTCTATTAAATTTTCATGTGAGATAAGTTACTAATATGTATAGTATGTTAACAAAATTGTAAATGAATTTTTTGAATGAATATTTTGAAATAAGTTGCAAGGTTTATGTCCTTTCCGTATTATAAAAAAATAAAAATAATACTTTTTTAAGGAGTATAATGGTTTCCTTTTAGATTTACCAAGTAAAAACTCAAACATTTATACAGATAATTAGCGAAAAGGGACTTAGAATGTTGACGTAAATCCCACATGATTGTAATCCAAAAGAAAAACACCTAAAGAAGGTTCAAGTTTTGAGGCATTTTCTTATTCGTAAGTCAAATTGAAGGCTGATGCTAAAACAAAAAAACCTGCGGTCAATGAGATCAAAAAGGGCGCTCCGAATCTGTCAGCGATTCATTAAGAATTTGATTACGAAAATAGTAACAGCGTTGCAGTTTTGACGTCAATAAGGCTAAGTGATTATTAATGCAATTAGTGTGAGCGAAAAGCTTATTCATCAAACATTTTGCGAGAGTAAACAGTTTGAGAAACACAAGAAGATCAATCGATTAGTTAAGCTTTTGTGTACAAAAGCTTTTTTTTTCTCCTTTCAATTTAACTCAGCTCAGAAATTTTAAATCTTCGCGTTTCTATTTGAATTTTTAATAAAGGGAAAAGTTTCTTGGGAATCTATAAAAATAGGTTTTTAGAGCAAATACTCTTTAAAGCTCAAAGTGTAAGTAATTCGATGTCCTTTTAGGAACTTCATTGTTAGTTTTAATCTGTAGTATTATGATAGAAGGTGATAACTCAATTTATCCAGCTAGCTTCATTAAAAAAAACCCGAACAATTGCATAGAATTCCATAAAGCAATTTCTGAACTATTCTTGGATTTATTAAGTAAATAAAGAATATATTTAAAAAAGAAAGAATGAATAATGTATATGGTCATTTTTTCCAAGGCACATTGATATTCAAATAAGCTTACGAGTTACTCTTGTCTCTAGGGGTGGAATATAAACACGCGTGTTCCCTACTGATACTGAGCATTATCTGACGTGATAGATATTCATTTTTTTAGATTTTTCAGAGAGGAAGAAAACATAGCTTGTTGGAAATTTGTGTCTTTTTTTATGGCAGTCGCAATTTGTGTTTCATATTTTCATGAAAGTCTAATAAAATCCCTCTAACAACCGTTACCATGTTGTCACCCTAATCTACATGAATTGTTTCAGGAGTAAGGTACCAAATAATACTAAACTCATAAGTAGTTTAAAGCTCAAATTTGATTTGAGTCGATTTATGCAGTTTTGAACTCTACTTTTATTTAACATAGTTTAGGTATTTTTGAGACTTTAATCCAAAGAAACAATCATTAAAACTTGTAATTCAATAGAATTTTGAATATCGTAATTTGTATTCAATTCACTACTTATGATGCTTTCAACTAATATTCCTTAACCAATTCATTTAGAAACTATTTTTAAAATATGATGGTAGTAAAAGTAACGTTTAAAATAAATCTCAGCAAAATTTTTAATAACTGAAAGACATAATAGAAACACCTCCTCCAAGTGTATACTATGCTTTTTTAAACAAATCTAATAATTAAAAAAAAACTTACAATTTAATTCATAACCTTTGGAAAACTATAAGTCAGCCTAATTTTTCTACATAAAGAAAAAGGAATCATAGCACAAGCATAACAAGCATTGATTCTTTCTTCTAAAAAAAGTTTCTGAATCCCTTTTATTCATCAACAACCTTTTTAACTCCACCTAGACCACAAGAAAAACTCAACACAAAACCAACACTTCTCTTTTTTCTTCGTAAAATCCAATGACCATTACCTACCAAACAGATGCAAACAAGCCCATTTCAATAAAATCCAGCAGTAGCGGTTACAAGGGAAAGAAAGACCACGACAGGTATCGGACAAAGCGAAGAAAGGAAAAAAAATTGGTGCAATGTCTAGAATTCGTCGCTTTTTTTTTCTTCAAAGGAGAATTGATCGATCGTCCGTTTAAGATGGGAAACCTCTTTTAAGTGATTGCCGCAACATGGAGCTTTCACTCAGACTTCTGGGAATTGTAAGTGAGGGACGTGATGAGGCGGAAACCCCAGGAGATACCGGGCTGGATTAAGAGAAAAAGCGGCGCTGGAAAACGCTTTTTCTCGTTTTCTTTGTCGGAAATAATAAACGGAAACTTTTTTTTTAATTGAAAGTAGTTTTTGTCGTGATTTTCGAGTGGTCCTTTTATAGATGAGTTTTCGATAGGTTTGGTGCTAAATCTGTTGCTGTTGATAAATAGCTGTTACAGGTGAGGGAATGGATAGTGAAATATGAATTAGTTAATTTATTACTATAAATAAAATGTAATAATTTATGATTATGTTTTCCAGATTGCAAGTAGCTAATTTAAATTTTTGAGCAATTACTGCGTTACACCCGTAAATTAGGCTATACTCGACAGCAACGTTTCAGTACGTCACTTCGCGGAAGGAGAAAATGGGCAAACACAAAGCCTGTTGGGTTACTAAAAAGAGTTTCGGTACGCAAATTGTGATAAAAAGACGCTATATATACTTGGGTTTAACAAAATAATCATATTTTTAGATTGGCGTTCTTCATTTCACTAAAATTTTTGACACCGCGATGAGAACTACTTTGTTTGTTAGTGGCGTCATAGGGTAAACTAATACAGCTTTTTGAAATTTTCAATTAGACTAGTATTATTTAATATCTTCACATACAAACACGAGAAGTTGGACGTCGTATCACAGAGCACTTTAACCACTTAGCTGCATTATCGATCCCTAAGACGTTTAGTGTGCTTCCAAGAACCATCATATAAAATGCCAAACACCAATTTAAAAGTGGATAGCTTAAGTGGTTAGATATCCTTTACAGAGTTCTTGGGGGGTCATAAACCTTAAGTTCAAAATTCTTGAAATCGGAATAGGTCCAGTAATATAAAGAATTATCGAGGAAAAACGTATACCTACTGTTCTGAAATACTTTATAGTAGGTTACAACTTTACAACCATTTAGGGATAAGCATTTTCTATGTGCAAAATGAAGTCAAAAAAAGTATTTTTTGTACAAATTACGTTTAGAAAACACGAACATATAGCTGCTTCAGTTTCGGGGATTCCTAGATCCTTTTCGTCAGTGCGAATATAGGGAGAAAACACTTCGCTATAGCCCGGAGAACTAAAGTGATGCAAACATCCTGAAGTATGAGGAGGAATCACCGTAACAGCTGTATTTGTGTTTCCCTTACATCAATTGAGCACCAAATATTTTTCTCAATACTAGTACAACCCTTTAGCCTTTAAAATAAAATATGTAACAGAAAGTACTTATTTCATATGGCACTGGGAAGAACAACACATAAAGGGGTTAATTTACCAACTTTCAACGTGTTTACATTGAATTTTCATTTTCCAGGTCAGTGTATAAACCCCCACCACAAATTAAACTGACTCCTTTTTCGGTAAACAGCCGAGGGTTATGGACCCACCATCAAAAGGTCCCCAGCCCGGTCTAGACCGTCCTTCATCCGTCATCGATCGCCTCCCAAGGCGTCCCAATAACGGTCTAATGAAGTCGTTTACGAGGAATTCCGGTCGCCTAAACTACAATTTTCGCAAGGGAATCTTGCCATTTATCGGCGTCTTCGTTTCTGGATTTCATTATTAGGATGCCGCATACCCGAGACGCCGGTTCCCGAGCACTGGAGGAGTGTGCAGACGACTGGGAATCCGATTGCGTGAAGATCGTGGCTTGTGAAACAAGGAGTGTTTTTCCAAATGGGTCGGGAAAGATCAATTTTTTAATTAGTGTACCTGAATTCGGGACTTTTTTATAATGGTGATGTTTCATGCTTTTACCAAAAGCATACATGGTTTCTGATCTTTCATTAGCCTGTTTATGCACTCAAAATACTTATAATCGCTTAAAGCGCAACATGGGATAACTGAGTTTCGCCAATTTTTCTGGAGAGTAGAAAAACTTACTCTCTTTAACATGCGTCTCAATGGATGGAGCAGTAACGAAACTTGCGATAGCGATGATCATGGGGCAAAATCGTATATTTCAGGTAATCCAGTGTCAAAATTTAAAAATAACTGATGCATAACTCAAAATGGCTGAAAATCGGATTATGTCATATTGCGCCTCATGCGGCTAAATAATATTTGGAAAGAAAAAAAAGTCAACATAAGTTGAATTAAAATCTAGGCTGTATACCATGAGTAGTACATGATTCAGTCTTTTAAAACTTGTCTTAGAAGATAGAACCGTTTCAAAGAAAGAAGCCCTGTAGTCGTATCTATTTGCAAAGGTCGGATTAACTTATACAAATGAATTAGGGACAATAAAACACGATCAGCTCTTCCGTTTTGCTACCCAAAGATTTTTTACTTTCCTCATTAGCATGTATAATGAGGAAATGCCATCTCTTCTAATAGATGTTACCATCTGACCCTCAGACAATTTTCTCCATTCCCACTAATCGGATGCTTCCTGTTTCCATTTGTTCTCTTGTAAAAAATGACCTCTAACAAAGTCTGCATAAAAAGATTTAGAAGAACCTAATTTAATAGATTGTGTATGGAGGGGGATCTTTTTAGTATTGGGAGAAATTATCGGGTTTAGTCCTTTCTAGAAAATTTATATAATTTTAACTAAATTCAGATAACCCAAGTAGCTGACAAATATTCAATTTAGAGCATTACTAAGTACCTAGAATTAAACCATTGAGTGTAAGAACTAAGAATTTGGATGATGGATATACATAATATTGAAAATGACTTTACAGCGAAAGAAAACAATTAAAAATGATGAATAAAGTAAAAATAATTGAAAGAAGTAAAAGTCTTTCATTTGTGCATCATTGTGGAGGTGTGGTGTGTATCATAGGGAAGGAATTTACCAAGTCACACAAATAAATAAAAATACTTTTTTAAGATTCTTCCCAATGAGACATTTTTCATTAACAAAATATTTCAAAACATAAATAATATTTACTCAATATAAATTTTATGGCACAGTATGAATTACCACATTGGCAGCAGTGTGGTTAAGATTGATTCTCTGAAATAACCAATGAAGTTAAACATTAAAGTACCAGTAACCCTCTAAAAAGACTCGAATAAAAGTACTCAAAATGGTTACTCTTGACATTGCCACATGACCTTATAAAATAATATACTAATACTGATTTCAAATTCCCGTTTCATGACTCCCGATGCAAATACAACCCCCTATAACTCTTCATAAAAATACGTGGAAACATATCATAAAAGGAAAATCTCATTTCCCGGTTATGACACACCTCAAAAAAAGACGTAACGGAAGACCAGGTCCCACATAAACCTCATATACTCCGCCATAAAACCTGTATTCCCTGTAGAATCTTCCCATAACAAGCTTTTTACACTGTCTCCTTGGCCCCGACGTTGCCCTAAGGATTCCCCGCCATTGTTGCCCTTAACGGATCTCTTGAATGAGACTCCAATCCATTTCCGAGCCCCGTCACTTATCTCCATACGTCCGTCACTGTAACCGAGATACAAATGGCGACGATCGCTCACTTGCTCGAAATGCTTCGAATACATTCTATCTCTTAAGTAGATAGGGAAGATATCCTCCGTCGGATTGACCGTGAAGTGGACTACTGAAAATCGAATAGAGAAGAGGAGGAAGCTTTTGCTATAACTTCAAAGTTGGGTTTAAAAACTACTTTTTCAGTGTTAAGTGTCGTATTTTAAGACAATAATTTTAGTACTTAGAATGTGAAAGACAAAGTACTTTTTTCGGTATGAATAAATTATCTCTTCACAATAAAATATTCGTTTAATTCGAAATCAGAAGTGGAAAAACAGTTCATGACATTGAATGTATTTAGTTTTTAATTTGAAAGTAATAACTAACAAGGAATAAATATTTGATAAGGTAGTACTTTCATAACATACTCATCATTATTTTTAACATCCTACTTTTGTAGCAAAAAAGGCGGGTCAATTCGTTTTCTCATAGTATTAAAACCAAATTGGGGCGGTTTTACGCCAGACAAGACAAAACAATTATTACAAACAATAGTTAATATTAGGGAGGCAAAAATAATTAATAATGGAAAAAAGTTCAAAATAGTAAAAGCTGTAAACCTTAAATTAGAATGTGGGTAAAAACAGATATAGTATATAACTTCTCTGGTACCAGTTTGAGATCTACAATTTATTAGTAAACAAAAGCTTTGGCCTGCCCTTTAAAACTGGTTATGATTAAACTAGGCTTTTAATATGTACTGACAGAACGTACAAGGAAAACCATCGTAACATATTATGCTAAAGAGTGTGACCAAATACAATGTGAAACAAAATCAGCCAAAAAATATATATGTAAATTACGTAAATACAATAAGGGAAACTACCCATAAATGTTTTTTGTATTGATTGATATGCCTAGCCTACGTATATATGAAGCGAAAAGTTTAGAGTAAAAATAAAACGTTAGACTAGAAACATGATTTGAACAATAACAAACGACTGGAAAAATAATTTAACCCACAAGAAAAAAGCATTATATGACCTAAACTAATCTTTTTCCTGGGAAAGCAATTTCAAGTTACATAACAGTCATTAGCAATGTTATGGTTATTCTGATATAAAAATTGAGGATTCAAAAAACTACAAGCAATATCTGATGCTACATAATTAGAAGTATAAAATAAAGGATTTTCCTCTATCGTAATTCCCCGATAGCAATTTTGTAGAAAAATCATTACATTTAAGTAAAGGGTGACACAGGTTTTTTTTTACTTGTTGATATTTGCTTACACATCTGAGTTCGTGCTTTCGACTTGTGATAGTAAAAATTTAAATGAACTGAAATTACTTTCAACTATATAATGGAACAAATTTTAATGCAAAACATTTCCTATCACTTCTAATTTATAAACGTACTCAGCATGAAATTGAATTGAAAAAATTATAACAAGAGTATAATATTTTAATTCTTATAAAAAATAAAACGTGTTTTTCAGTAAGCTGTTTCATATCCTTTAACAATAGGATTTTCTAATAAAAACCACCTAAATAGTTTTTTAATTACATGGTTTTGGACAAACCAAGGGACCATTTTTCTCATGAAAATAATGGCTGGTAGTAAATACAATTCCAGACAACAATTGGCGCCGTTACTGGGAAAAGTCGGTTTTCCAACTGGTTATCGAGTTTACAAATAATCAACTTTCATTTCAACTCATAAAGATGATATGCAATGAGATAAAGCTTCAAATCTCATCAAAACTTTTCTTCGCCGATAAAATAAACTGCCTTGAAGACCATTATTAAGTTTGGAAAATTAATTTGAACTAATAAAATACAAGAAATTTGTAATGTGGTAACCCAACATCCTGTTCAAATTCATTTGAAGTTTTTGATCACAAAAACAGGTCTTGTCAGACCGGGTAACATCCCATTAATTTCTTTGGAGTTAAAAAAAAATGTTTAGTAAACAGTATTTCATCAGTGAGAAATTTTTTATTAATTGAAGCCCTATCTCATTTGCGTGTCATCCTTATGGGTTGGTAAAAAAAAAAAAGTTCCACCGTAGTAAACTCGTTAACCAGTAGAATAACTGACTTATTTATCCCAACGCCAATTAGTTACTTGCGATATACTTTACTACCAGCATAATAATAATTTGGATATTCTTTCAACAATTATTATTTCATGAGCAAAACGGCGATTAATTTTTTAAAAAAGTTCCTCGTAATTAGTACACATTCCTTCCAATAAAACAGCATGGAAAATAAATATTTTAATATAATCCGTTTATTTTGAGGCAATCTCAACTTATTAGTGCCTTGAAGTGCCATTCCATCCAGAGACAGAAAAACGAGTCTACAAATTGAATAAGTCCGAAGCGAACGTTACTAATGTCTCGCAAACAAGTCTGCACTCGAGAGCTTATAACTGAGATCAAACATCGTCAAGAAGGGTAAACAGTAATTACACACGCGGATCACGTAAACATATAACTCTCCTCTTCTAATAAGTAACTTCCTTTAATAAGTAGCACTTCTGGACCAGATTTATCGCTTTCGCTCGAATTCGACCGAAAAAATATGGCATCTGGAACTTTTTCCGGAGTGAGATAATCGAAAACAAGTTTCCCGACAGACACTTTTTATGGATGGAGAGACGCCGAGGATGAAATCAATTTTTCGTAGGGGAAATAATATGTGTTTGATTTGGAGCAAAATGGGACCAAGTCCGGTTTTACATTGGATAACTGTGGAACTTGTCAGCGGAAACGAAGTAAAATCCTATTTTAAAAATACAATGCAGTAAATAACACTGGTACCGTTTGAGTAACATTGTTGTTAATTCCATATCGATTTTAATATTTTAAATCTGGTAGTTAGTTGTCGGCCATGCGTTAGGGTCCACATAAGTATCTTTCCACTAAAAGTAACTGTTTTTTTAAAGTGCAATTCTATTTCAGTTCCGTAAAATAATTGAGAATAAGTCACAAAACCCCAACTTTCAATAAAAACAACGGTTTTTCTACTACTAAAAAGTATATCCCCGTATAATATTTTAATTGAATTCTTCACATAAATAATAATGTTATGTATAATTAACTACATTGCAATTTTATTTGCTATTTTACCACTTCCCATAAAAATTCAAAAATACAAAAAAAAATTTACTATTTTACGCAATTTAAATAATTTAGAACGTAATTGAAATTTTTAGACTAAATTTCACATATTTTTAACGATTTAAATTATAATTCATTCTCTATATCAAACTTTAAAAAATTGTATAGTCCTCTATTTGTTTTCGTAAAAGTTGTTTTCACTGAAAATCGTTTGAAACGAAGGAAAAATAGTTTTACAGATATGAAAACTAATGAGGGAAAGACTATTGTACAGGGCGGTAATTTAGGTTCGTTTTGAGTAGCCCTTGCACAAAACTCTACAAACAGATTGTCTTTAAACTCATCATACCTCTTGAATTATTCCAATAGCTTATCTTGATTTTGGAAAGATTTTTCCTTTATACAGATTTCTTATAGATATTATGAAAAACCCCTTATACAAGATAGTAATTCAGTCAACCATTGGCATCCACAATTAAAATATTATCAATTAGTACTGTCATATTTAATAAATTCTTTTGATTTATGCCTGGAACCTTTCATACCCTTCGAAATACTGGTATTTTTCCATACCTTTAACCTATATCCACTAAACCACAATTCTTATTATCATAACACATGTAAAACATGCATTAATAACGTGATCCAATGAAATCTGACCTGATTATCTGAATATCAAAACCTATTGCTACCCTTAAACTAAATCTACCACGAAAAAAAGGACTTATCTCCCTAGTGTTCCAAAACACATCCCTACACTTATGAGGCGGAGCAAAAATAAACAAATACGGTTACTTTTCCATTCGAATGTACCATCGATCTCGAAACAGTGAAGAAGGGAAGCAACAAACAAAAGCTGAGCTCAGAAGTGATTTATTGCCCCCATTATTTGATCATTCTCAATCCCATATCTCCCCTTAAATGTCCTCTGACGCCATTACTTTTAGTTTCCCTTTCTAAGTAATAATGTTGGGAATGAATGAGCGTAGTGTGGCTAGTTAATTTGGGGAACCCGGAGTCTTTTTTTTTAACGTTTAAAACCGCAGTTTGGTGCGTATGATAGTAATAGTTAGCTTTCGACGAGGAAGTACTACGTGTTGAATTATTCAGGAAGTTCTTGGGGATCCGTGTAACGGAGGTGTGTGTGGGTTTTTCTTTTTTTAATGGGGGTTTGTTAAGTATAATACTGAAATTATTTTTGCTACGTGTGGGGAGTTTGGAAATTGATTTTGTGATTTGGAAGGAAATGATGAACATTCCCGATGCTAATAGTTGAGGATGTATTGAATGTTTTTTATGAGTTGCTTTAAAAAAGTGCAAAATTAATCGATATGATGTCTTATTTTAAAGCCTATTTTGAGCATATAAATATTAACTTATAAATATTTTGACGATTACATTGAGAAATGCACTTCAGTGTTTAAATTTATGTACAAGCCATCAGTTTATATATAACTAAAGCTTATTTTAAAAAATTCAGTAGAAACATGAAGATTCTCAATCAGTAGTAAAATAATCCTTATAAAAATATTCATTTGTCTTAAAGTTGAAATACATTCTTTACTGAATTCCTAGTTTGTATTCTTTATTTACACTAATAAATAACCGTGTTAGCAATCTAGTCAGCAACTAAAGAAACTTTTATGATAATTATTGTAATATTATTTCTGACCTTTTAAAATGTAAAAGAAACTAATCAGTAATCCAGTATTTTTTTGTGTGTAAAAAGAACATAATAAAAGTCCCAATCAAAACAATGCATCGTTTTGAATAAAGCATCAATTAATCGTAAAGCTCAGTTACTGATATTTCTTTAACGCAATTATCTCTTTCTAAAAAGGAACGATTTAAAAACACAAGGAGCCGACAGCATTAATTTCTCTTTACTCCCGAGGAGTAATAAGACATTCATTTCCATTCAGCCCAATTCGTTATTCAAATCCAGGGTCTAATTCAAAAGGGAGACTTATTCTGATTCCGAATATATAACTCGGGAAATCTCTCAAGTCCTAACTCGATTTTCATCTTACAACATTAGCCGCTGCAGGAGAACGGTCTCTTTCCAACTTAACAGTTTAGAGAGAATTTCAAATAAGGAAATAGGCTCTCGTACTTTATCTACAAATTAGGTATTCATTGGGAGTTATTTGGATGCGAATTTATTTTGATACACATAGTCAGAAATTGGAAGTGCCCCTTTAAACGAAGAATCTCTAATAAGGTATTTGTAGCGAACACATTCCGTTCCGATTCTATTTCGTTTTTTGTAGAAAATAAACTTTTCCTTTTGAAGTAATGCATTTTGTTGTTGTTTTAGGATAAGTGCATGTTGCTGTGAGTTGAGTTTATTAATGTAATGATTGAGGTAGAAAGGCTGTAAAACATTGTCAGCATTATATGTATTTTATCTGATAAAAAAAGAAAGTTCAAATGGTATTTCCAAAAAAAGCTAGCTATGAAAATATGGGTATGGGAAGATTATTTAGTATGTTAGAATCCAAAGAATAGTAAAAATTCTTTTTAATAATAATTTAATTATAGTTCAAAATACATTCTGGGAATTATTTTGAATCATGGACTTTCCGAACAATTAAAAAAGATAACTTCACAACTGCATAGAAACAATCCCTCAGACATATACATACTTAAAAATACAACTTAATCTTTAAAAAAAATCCTTTCTATAAAGTAACTCAATAAATAAATACCCAATAATTAACGATGACATCCGTACAAAAAGTAAAATAAATTAATTTTGAAAGAAAGTGATAAATCTCAAATACAACTTGCTCATAAGGTAACCCGTCTCCTAAAGTGGGGCTAAAAACACCGAATTCGTTACAAATTTAGCGTCATTGAAAAATACCTAACATCCCTAAAACGTCACAAAAAACGTACAAAAATGGTATTTGAACTAGTGAGAATGAATGCATATTGCACCCTGTTATTGGTGACTAACATTATTATGCAAACACTCTGTGACTAATGAAACTAATTAAACTATTTTGCAAACATCGCCCTTCTTCCCATGTGATTTATTTAAAAATAGCCTCTTTAATCCAAAATATGCAACGCCCGGAATCATCATCTTCTATCTCCTCCACTGCACAAAAACACTTTGGAGGTCAGTAAGTCAAGGACAATATAACTCATCCCAGAACAAGAGATCCCTGATCAAAGTCCAAACACAACAATGCTGAAATACCCAACACAAACACCCACTAAATTAGCGCACCACAAAAGAAGTTTCCTCCCCCCCACTAAAGTCTTTTTATTTCTCCTAAAAAGCGACCAGGAGACCAAAATAGCCGGGACTCTAAAAAGGTATTCATTACATTGATCAGAGTCTCATCGCTCATCACATGGGACATATGACCTTTGGGCACCACTTTCCTCGGTTGCCATGGGATACGGAGAGACGCGAAAGGAGAGTTTTACTCTTCCTCTCTTCTTAACTGTCCTTCGTTGGTGGTTTTTTTTGCGTTATAACCTTATTAGGAGCAGGGAGCGAGGGCTTCCTGTTTCGGAGAGCCTTGTCGAGGACTTTAGGAAGGGGGATGAACGAGGGATTTTGGGGGGGGGTCGTGGATTTATATATTAACACGGTGTTCTTCCGGATATTGACTGTACTGAATCAAAATTCGCGGCTCCTGTGACTTTTCCCCGTGTAAACACTTTGGATGGTTCGAAAGAGAATTTGATGATCAAATATTTGGTTATAAAGAAAATACCATCGAGTTGTTAGTTAAGAAAATATGGTTTTCTGTTTGTAGACTCGTGGACCTTTTTTGAGGTAGCTTATACACTCTTCTTCGTGTTTTAGAGACAGTTTCATGAAATCGAAAATAAAACTAAAGATTATTATTTTACGGGTTTTCTTTCATAAAAGATTGTGTTTTGATTTTATTGAAAATAACTACTTGAAAGAATATAATACTTTTATCAGCCGCAATTCTAGTCAAAAAGATAATAAGCTAACCTTTTAGTAATTTGCTCTTGTTTTCCCCTAAAATTTATGTAATTTAAATCAAATATTAGTAAGTCGGTTTATTTCACATGGTTTATAAACACTGTTCAAGAAAAAAAACTACAAAATATGTATAAATGTTACGGGCAATGTGATAAATCGGGCATTATTAATAATGCCCGAAGTGGAGGCGGGCAATATGATAAATTCAATGACATTTATGAATGAGTATTTATAACTTTGCCCGAATTATTAATAATGCCCGGATTCATCACATTGCCCGTAACATATTATAAATGCATCATTAAAAATTTTTAACGAGAATAAAAGTTTTAAAAAAGTGTCATAGATATTAACATAAAACTAATACGAAACAACTTTAACTAAAGAAAAGCTCTGCTTAATTTCCTGAAACTTCTGAATTCCTTCCATAACGACCCCCACGCAAAATGAAGTTCTCGCTACACTAAGTTTTCGCAGCTCGAATAAATTGCTTGTTATCCATATAGGGTGTGAAAGATAACCATCATCGATCATCTAAGGGCACTGACTTGACAGCTAATTGAACAAGATGTAATTTATGGACTACGCTTAGGGTTATGGATATCGCATTCTTTGCACACGAAGGGACTGATAGTGGCAGCGCATTCACACTGAGTGGTGGTGGTGGTATGTAAATGGTGAAATCCAGGATGAATATGTTAAAGGGATTGATAAACAGGATAAACTGATCGTTCATTAAAATTCGCTTACTGTTTGTTTGGATGGATCTAACATTGTTTGTGCGTATATTTCCTTACTCCTTTTCATTTAAAATGATACATTCTTTATATGAAGCTAGATATTACTTTTTTGAAAACTAAGAGTTTGTAATATGGATTTTATATGTAAAAAAGATAGAAGATTTTTTTTAATTGTATTTCGTTCCTTTAGTCCTGTTCTGTAGGATGATTTTTCATTCGTCTTTTTTTTTTGTCATAATATTTATATTCTTCCGGGTGTAAATGGTGATATTTCGCATTATTAAATACCTTTTGGAGTTACATTAAAAAACTTTATGCAAATAAAAAAGGAAATTCATGTGTAACTAAAAGCCATTCTAAAAGGTGGTAAACCCCCACCCACGAAAACTTCCAGATTTTTTTAAATTTTTTATGTTTAATGATGCAGATTTTTATGTTCCTTTAACGAGAAATTTTAATAAAATTAACTACTCCTAGAAAATTCACAATTTTTTATTTGTTTACATAGCTTTTTATTTCAATAGAAATTAAATGAAGGACGACCATTTATTGATCACATTAAGAAACTTTAAAAATAACTGTGCTAAATTAATATAGTTAAGCTTTTAAAAAATTAAAATGTTACTCTCTTGACTTCTGATTTAACCATCAATTATTTCATTTTAAAATAATTTTTCAAATGAAAGAAAATATATTTTGCACCAAAAAGACGATTGAAAAAAGTATTTTTTTAACTCATCGAAGGAGTTTTTGAAAGAACTTTTTATATCATTTTGAATATTACGCACTAATTGTAAGAAAATATAACTTAAATCCGAAACAAAACTGCAAAATCAATGGAACTCCAATCTACGTTTTACAAAAAAAAAATAACGTCTGTGCGTACATTCCACTTCCCAAAATCGATCGAAATCAAATTCCATAGGCAAAGAAAACAATCTGAAACCAAACTACTTATCATTTCGCAGAATATGAAACCCATTAAAGAAAAAAAACGCTTACCCCATAATACACTCAAGGAGAACATATTTGCCAAATAAAACGATAACAGATAACAGGCAGCTTAATCTAGCGTCGCAAGAACACCTATCCGGACCCACTTTCCGCAAAAGATAGATGGCTGGCGAACTCCGAACGATCGATTTTTTCTTCACAGTCGAATACCACCATCGATACAGTCCCACAGAATTAACAAGGAAAAGACAGTAACGATTCCTCACGTGATTCCAAGGCCACCCCGGAGCTTACGTAAGCAAATCTTTATATTATTTAATGTCCCGTGAGCACCGCGATCGAAATAGGAACGATCGGAATTCGATAGAGAACGCCCGTTTCTAGCAGACATCGTTCTTGACGCTTATCTGCTTTTTCTTTATGAAACAGGCGAAGCTCGCACAATGTACGGGTCCGAGGAGGAGAAAAAGACGCGGCGATAGGGCTAACCCGTAAAGATTTTTCTTGAGGAAAATGGACTCGGTGATGAAGGGTTGGAAGATGAAGTGTTAGTCATGTGAAATCGTCTTTAAGCGTATTAATTCATCAAACCAATTTATCTAATAAAATATACATACAGGGTGTCCATAAAATAACTTACTCTATTCAAGGGCCTCTAGTAACCAAACCGTTCATCGGAATTGAATGAAATTGAGAGATGCGGACGCGAGAATGATATGGGATGGATCGATTAAACTTTATCAGAATGGTTAAAGTGAAAACATTTGGAAAATTCCCAATCCAATCCCTTTTTTATTGCCATCATAATATTATATTCAATGCCAAATTTCGTTTTGAATTTTTCGTTAAGAACCTAAAAAAATAGTCCGAATGGGCATTAATACTTTGATGTCTTTCTTGAATTCATTAATTTTTATACAACGTTTTAAAGTAACCCGAAAATAATGCCAAGATGCCATTAAAGTCAAATAACTCATGAAAAACACAGTACTCCCCCTACGGTTTCAATGCAATTCTTTCTTCAAAACGCCAAGTGAATATTTTTCTAACAAGGGACCTCAAAAACAATACAAACGAAAACAAAGCACCGTTTTTTGCGCGTACACAAACCCAGAATCCCCAACTGCCCTCCTAACTCGAGATAGTTCGGTCAAAACAACGCATCCTTTGTCTTTATTTGTTCACGCAAAACAAAAACAACGACGACGTTAGCTTAACAGCACAAGTTCACCTCAACGGTTGAATCCGAGTTACAAATGCATTCGAAAATTGAGACGAAAGCAAATTCTGGGTTCCAGAAAGCACGCCCTGGCTCTCAGACGTAATGCCCCTTGGGTCCAAAACGCCTCATTAAGAGGGAGGAGCACGTATAGGATCCGCCAGCTTTTTCCATCGCTCCGCCTTTTTTCGCGCTGCTGCCATTTATGTATGACCAACGCAAAATCCCGTGAATGTAAAGTTAGTGAAATGTGTTTTGGAACGATCCTCGTCTTCTCTTGTCATTTCCGACGCTTTATTTTCTGAGTTGTTTGGGGGAAATTTTTCCTTTTTTTATTTCTCCCGGGAAAAACATTTTTTCCGTCGTCGTGGCACTGAAGGGTTGGCAAGCAAAAGGTCGGCGATTTGGCGATTTCCAAGGCACTTACTTTTTGAAATGTGCCTATTAAACCGTCCATATTTGAGTGAACTATAAAGGAGGAGAGTAGGGTGCGTTTTAAATTATTTGAGTGTTATGTTCAGAGGAAATCGTTTACTTGATGCGATCTTAGAGTTGAATTTTTTTTTTTGAATTTATGTAAGACCGATTTTTGTTCTCTTTTGGAAGCACATAATGATTATTTGATACTTCCTTCTTTACTATGTATGTATTTATTCACTTTTTACAAACAAAATAGAAACAATTGAAGAAGGTACTTTCAGAGTATAAAATTCATTCTAGTTTTCAAGTGTTTAGCTTGGTGATTCTTTTTACAGCCATATTTTGTATTATAAAATATTTATATGAATGCCAAAAAGCCGATATTAAATTTTGCGTTCGACAAAATATTGTAATAATATAGAGAAGATTTTAACCAAAGGACGCACTTTTTATACACTCCTTTAAATGAACAAGTGAAATGCACAATTTGGTGGAGCAATTTCGGTTGGTTGATTGGTTGGTTGTTTTGGGTTTTATGGCGCAAGGTCCCTATATCGGACATTCAGCGCCAAACACAAGATTAATAGTTAAAAATATATTTAAAATTAAAAGTCATGTCTGTTTCCAAAGCACAATTTCGGAATGTGTTTATAATCAGTAAGAAATTTTCTAGATAAATGCTTTACAATCTTTATAATTTTATAAAGTGTTAACATTATGTCTTATCCTCATATGTAACCTTACTGCGGTTTTAAGTTAAAAATAAGGTTATCTATGTATATTAAATTTATATTTCTCTCAATGTAATATCTACTTTAATGTGATGCCGTTTTTAATATTTAGACATTTATAAAGCTTCAAAATTAGCATTTAACTGCTTTAAACCTAAATCTATGACCTATTACCTTATTTTTCTTAATTGGCAATCAAAGAAACTGTTAAAATTTTGATTTATGTTTTGCTGTGCTTTGAACTTTTAAAAGTTACGTCAGTAGTTCCAACTAAAATAATGCAGATTTTTAATACATATTATGAATATTGCTTATTAGATAATTTCCATATAAATATTTAAAAACAATCACTGCATTGAAGTGTGTAAAAAACATGAAACACACAAGTAAACTA
Source organism: Tetragnatha montana (assembly GCA_963680715.1). Lineage (NCBI taxonomy): Eukaryota > Metazoa > Arthropoda > Arachnida > Araneae > Tetragnathidae > Tetragnatha > Tetragnatha montana. The sequence goes on from OY796681.1 coordinate 23,300,719, forward strand.
ATCAGAAAAGTGTTTTAAAATTTGGAAACCATGTTTATTGTTGCATTTGAACAAGTTTTCAAACCAAGCATAAATGCTTTAAACATTGCAGCCTCCATTAAGCAATTAAAAAGAACAACCCTCAGAAAATTAATGATCAGAAGCCAAATCTTTCTCCTTTAGTTTCTTTTGTTTTAAATATTGATCGTAAAAAAGGCAGAGGGGGACATTAACTGTTTACCAGCGAACAGAATTAATCACGTTAAGTAATGCTTCTATTTAATTAAAGGTTTACCGAAGTTATTAGGTTTTGTACTAAGATCTTTGTTTACTTATAAAATCCGTAAATTTATGAAAAAAGCTTCTTATAAGTTTCTCTTCATTTCACTATCTTATCAGTATTTAATTTCTCACGTTTTAAATTTTTTCGGTTTGGTTAGAAACGAATAAATTGTAATTAAATAAGGATTAAATATATTGTTTCATTTGATTTGTAAGTCACAATTATAGTATGTATGTAAAAATTTAAAATCCCATAGTTCCTTATTTTTATTATAACTCCTTGGAAGGAAAAGAGTTAGGAAAGTTTTGTTGTTTTTTACAAGGATATACTGCGCTGATAATTGGTTTTTAAACTTGGAAAAATTTTATCGTATTACCATTTAACCATGAAAAAAATACACAAAACTATAAAGGTTATAATTTACTTTCATTGCTATTAAGAAAGAACACAATTCCTAAAACAATTTTATTGAGGTAGTATGTTATATTTTCTATAACGATGCATCAGATTCCTAAAGAAAAAAACTATCAATTAGTGTTTTAAAGTATAAAACTGTGCGGTAAAAGTGCAAATTAAAGATAAGTTTAATGAAGAATTACGTTTTAGTTTCATGAAAGGGAGATTTTATAAGCTGATAAAAAAAACGTGATTAAAATACGTTACTTTTCCTCGGGGAAAATCATGTATATAAAAGCTTTATTAAGTTATGTTTTTAAAGGACTTTTTATGAATACTAAACAGGTATCACCTATAGAGAAGTAATTCCTAAGCATCAAATAGGAAAACCGGCTCATACATATTGAGAATTGAGGTTTGCTAAAACCAAAAGCTTATTTATATAAAAAATAGGATATCCAAATTTGTGATTTACTTAATGTAGTATAAATCATAATATTTTTAGACAAAAACAAATAAAGATAGGAGTACCAATGGAAAATATTGAAAAAAAAATTATAAAATTTCACATATTTTTTAACATCTAAAAACCAAGAAAGCTAATTAACTCGATTTTCATTGATTTTCAGATACAGTCTTATATAAATTGAAGTTAAATTAAATCTTCTCACAAACATTCAGCCAATAACTTACGCTCAAATCCATTTCCCAATACATTTCTTAGAACTATGCGATTCGCTTTTTTAATATAATCGCAATAACGTTTTTATGGATACCATTTTTTATTATTAGAAGAAGAAGCGGGAGAAGTAACCAAAAGAGAAAAAAAGTAAACAATTCATAACTAATTAGAGAGGACTTTCCTACTTTTTCGCCATCTTTTTCATTCCTCTTTCCTATGTAGTAAGGGTGCTTCAGAGAAAGCGCAAGCACTTATTGTGTCAGGAAAACGTGGAAGTATTTAAAAAGTAATAAGTGCTTGTTCCACGTAACCGTGCATTAAATGCTTTTTAGAAGAATGTCACCAGACAAAATCAGACACTAATGGGAAGTAAATATGCTTTCCTAGTTTTTTTTTTTTTTCTAAAAGTAACGGATAATGGATATTCAACGCTTATTGAAAAGAAGTCTCCGATTCCATTTAGTTTTGTAAACCATAGGAATGGTATTTTTTGTATAAAAGCTTTTTTTTCCATGTCCATTAGAAATTGAATTCTTAAACTCATTCATAAAACATTGGAAACAATTTTATGCAAAAGAATATCATTAAGTGAAGAGTTTTTCGTAAAAGGGACAGTATAATATTTTTATCAAAGGCTTTAAAATTGTGTTTTGAGAAAATTATAAGTAAATTATCTATTTATTTTAACTAAAAAGCTCCAGCTTCAATACGAACGCATGTTCCTCAAAAGAAGTTTGCTTAGAAATCTTTTTTCTTACTTTGATTTTGAGGCTACGAACTTTTTTAAGGACATATTTTTAAATTTTAATTTTGATAGAAATATTATAATTAAAACTTTATTTTAATGTTAAAGAATACTACACGATATAAGGACATTAATGTACATGCACAGGTTCGATTTATGCATAATAACCATAACGTTCCCTCTGAAGCAGAGGTGGAAATGTATGGATTTAGTTTCCTACATTCCCGAAAAATGCATTAATAAATAACAACTGTTCAGGCCGTTGAAGTTTTCATAATTTTTAATAACTAGAGAGCTACTGCCCCCCGCTCACTATCGTTCGACAACCCCCCATAATCTACTTACACGGGACCTTTTAGATAGATCGCTTCGCAATCTTCACAAAACCCAGCTCACTGCACTTACTCACTTTGTAAAACATCCTTAAAAACAATGTTCCTAATTGAAGAACTTTTTTCCTCATCATTGGTCCTGGCGATTTCGAATTTAAACCAGACAAACTTACCAAAGCAAATTATAGTAAGTTACCCGTATTCAAATACTATTAGATATTTTTATACAACAACACTTCTAATTTGTCAAAAATCTGTCCATGATCTTATTTAAATGTCAGCGCATAATGCAATGTGACTGATGCAATAATTCTAAAATGTAAAAAAAACTATAGAAACTTAGCAGAAGAAACGTCCCAGCTCTATTCTCCATGAAAGACACCCTCTTTAAAGTTATAGAGAGACTCTAACTTATTAACTATATTATTAACTCTAAGTTATAATTTAATAAAAGTATTTTCTTTAAAAAATATCCAGCCAAAGTCTACTAAACACTATTGTTACTCAACAATCTGAAAAAACAACAACACCAATGAACCTCTTAAATTTAATATTGTACCTATTGACTTGTCAGTATACACCTAGTGTTTTATTATTCATATTTTTATTTCAATCCACACAATATTGTCTGTGCAAAAGCTATCGTTTATTTCGATCATACACTATTCTTTCCCAACCAGATAACTCTTATTTTAAGTCTCATTCTAAACGAATTGCCTAAGACCAAAACAAAACGCACAAAAGTGGGATTCCAAATAAAAAAGGGGGAAAACTCGCAGCAAAATAAAACTTTGTGCACACACCTCAAACGCAACAGCAACGCCAAAATTTAAGAGCCCCTTCCCGCAACACAGAAAAGCTTCTCTAGCAAACGATTTGGACCTTGCAACATTCGCTGATGGCTTCTCCAACAACAATAAGCGCGTTCATTTGTTCCAGGGCAAATTTAACGAACAGGGGAGCAAGGGAATAACAGCCGACGAAAGGAAATCCTCAAATAATAATAATAATAACAATAACAATAAAACCTGGGGTAGGGCGAGTGTTAATGCCATGAGGGGCTCGGAAGAAGAGAAGAGGCTGTGATGAGATTTTCCTATTGTTAAGTGAGAACACACAAAGAAGGGAATGTATTTTCAAACGGGTGTTTTTGATTGCCTTCTTCGCTTGATAATGTCGTTGCGAGAGTACAATGGGGGGTTTTACGAAATTGGAGACGGTGTAATGGCAGCTGAGTGGCTTCTTTTTAACCGCGCGCTGGGAACTATTTTTGGAGCTTTTATGTTCGTTTAAAAACCCTCGTCCACACAAAGACAGTGATTGGGGTTGGAGAGTATTTAAATACTGATTAAAATCGTAGTGCCCTTTTGAAAGTTTTTTTTTTTGTGAGAGGCAATTTATAATTAAAATAACAGATTCGTTTTGCTTTAATCAGGGTTACGTAATTAGCCTCAGTTTTTTAAATATTTTAAATTATTTTATTTATTATAAGGTATAGTATTTATAAGTAAGTACAGTAAGGTATAGTATTTATAAGTAAGTATAGTAAGGTATAGTATTTATAAGTATAGTATTTTTTTCAATTTCTGTCAATACCCATTCTTTCAATAAAAATATTCATTATTAAAATTAAATTAAGTCTCGGGAAAATTTGTGATTTAAACATAATGTAATAAAATACAATATCATGAATATAACATTTAGAATGAATATCTATAAATTATGAATTCATTCATGAATTATTATGTAGTCCCTCAGATGGTTTAGCTATTCAAAAGGACACAATAACACCAATTATGAAAACATTTTTATGGAACGTTGTTGAACTACGTATATCGAAATTAGTTCTAACAAAGTTCGCATATTTGTTTCCCAATTACAAGGTTTAACGTAGAATGTCCTAAAATAAAAGAATAAATGTCCCAACTCCCATTAAATCTACAAATGCAAAGGTGTGATACTTAATTAAGACGGACACAGTCTAGACAGATTTTGCTAATAACAATCCCTCCTTTCATCAGACAGAATTTATGGTTACTTCATAATAGGAATCATTTATGTCCTATACTTGCTCAATTATTTAAGTTCAATGCACAGATAATTTCAGAGGTAACACCTTTTAATTAACAGTATATTTTAAGTTATTCATAAGGTCATTTCATTAACTAACTAAATACTTCAGAAACATAATACTTGCTAATCACAAAGAGTATTCCATATTCTTTAAGGGGGCAGTGCGAGGCATTTTTAATTTAAGTTTAGTCAACGTTTATAATCGATAAAAAAAAGGTTTTCTTTTGATGTTCCACCACAGGTTTAAAATATTTCAGGTAGAACTATCATCAATTGTAAGCTAGTGCAAAATAAATAGTCCATATGAAAGAGGGAATGACAAATTCATATGAATATATTATAACCTTATGCCTTAATCTGAAATATGCAATACGTTTGTGGGATGCTTTCATGTAAAAGAGGTCATCCAAAAGAAATGTGCTGATTTACAAAATATGCACTCATGATAAAAATTATTTAAAAAAGGAATTCAAGAATATTTTATTCAAAATATTAAAAAGATTAACTATATTCCACATATTTAATTTGTTGTATTCTTATTACTTTGACTGATGTATTCAAATGGTCTGACTAGGTTATAAAAGTTACAGTTTATATGTTGGGAAAAATCATTAATTAATTACCAAATAATTTATTAATAACAAAATAATTTTTAGCAATATCTCACATCCATTGGTAAATTTATAGAAGAAGAGTATTCGCAGAATAAGCACACCCGATACACTAAAAAAACAACCAAAACTTACGTAAAAAAATAGCTAACCATTACAAGAACTACAACTACTACAACAAAGTACAGAAGAGGTCAGTAAACTGCCCACTTGATCAGACGATTTCTCCAGACGTTCCAATCCCGCCTTTCACAACCTAAGCCTCCACCCACCTACACTCGAGCCTAAACAGTTGATTTTATTATCTGTGGGTAAGGTATTCCACCCACAAACGTAGCTCACCGAGTCTCGGTTATATCGTTATCGATCTCGGCTATGAACATGCGTACCCCTTTCTTTCTGGTTTTACTACCCAGATATATTAAATCTGCCGGCATGTCTGCTGGAAATATTATGTGCATTCGGGTATTATTTTCCTTGCTTTGCATTTGAATAAAGTGGAGCAAAGCCCGACGAGTTGGTTACTAAAGAAAGAGGTTTATTACTTAGCATGCTGAAAGTTTTGAAATAGCAGAGTGCATTATGGAGGTTTTTGTTTTTATTTGTTAGGGAAGATCAAAATACAACTATGATTTGCGTACGAGTAGAAGCAAATTGTATTCTGAGAGTAATTTAATATGTAGCTTCTCATTCATAAAGCTGCATAATAAAACAGTGCGTTCTATCTAGAGTAGGTTTGTTCAGTTCTCATACCAGAAAGATATTTTTTATTTATACCTTGGAGGCTTTAGGACGTTTATAAAGAGAAATTAATATGTTCTTCATTATCAAAATATGCATTAATTGTTTTACAGATACTACGAGACAACCAGCCATATTTTACTTTCATTTAATTCTTGTATATAGTGTTAAATATATATCTAATTCTATTTAAAAAATACTCTAATTTTCAATTAATATCATTTTTACAATAATTTTACATGAACTCAAGAAATATTCCAGAGATATCAGTAAAATAATTTAATAGAGATAATCAACTTGAAGATTTTTAACTTTGCCTCAAACTTTCATAAGACAAAATTAAAATGACATTAGTAAAATTGAAATGACCAAAACAAAATAAGTTACAGTATAAGCTTAAATTGTATGATACTTTATTATTCTTAACAAATCATAAATATCAGTAGCATTCATTTCATATTAATTTTTCAATTTAATTTATTTACACATAAGTTCAAATTATAAATCAATTGTGAATTGAAAAGAAAAGTAAATCATTGGCACTCACAACACAAGGTTTATAGAATATAAGGTTGGCTCTTCACATAGACATGGAAAAAGCTCGTGACGTCTCGTTTCCGCTGCCAGTGACGTCATTTGTAACGCCTCCTAACTGTTTGAACAACCAATCACTTTCAGTTTGAGCGGGATAAGGGAAAGATACTGGTGGCATGAAAACTTTACGCTCCGCCTTAACAAGCCTGATTGGCCAGTGTAAGCTTTGGCTCGTCACTTCCGCTGCCAGTGACGTCACTGGTAGCAGTGTCAGATGGGCCCCCTCTGCTCACAACACTAGTGTGGTTTTATTAAATAGTATAAGAAACTTCCAAAAAAAATTTTTAATTGTAATGTTCAGAAATTTTCCTAAACTTAAAATACCTACAATGCATGAAACTGAAATACTACCCACACGATATAAAAACTAAAACCCCTCAGTGAAAGTTAACACCCACACGCTACCTCCCTAATTTCTTTCAAAACTTTTTTCAGCCTTAACTATTCCCATACAACCCTTTCGGAATACAGTTATGTAACATTTTCTGGCGATTATTCCTATCGCATGCTTCATCCCATTACGCGACAGAGACCAAAAAGAAGAGAACATCCTATTGTTCTTTTAACAATGGCAACTTCGTACCCTAGACGATTAAACCCACACGGGGTATGGAGTATTTTAAAGTGTAGTTAGTACTTGAGCACCACCGTGGATACCTGTAGCAAAGACGAATGTTCTATGCCAATCATTCTAGAAATGCCGGAGACAAGGCACATTCACCAGGTAAACACTCGGTGGCGAACATCCAAGATGGCGCCAGTCCAGTGTTTACTTAGATGATCGGGGCCCGTCTGGAAAGTTTCCATTTGAACTCCCTAAAGTTTAAACGGTAAATAGCGAAGTTACTGACATGGTTGAAGGGATACTGAGTTCACTGTGTGTACACTTTCACCTTTGGTTTAGTTTAACTAGAGATGAGTCGGGTAAACCAATTTAAGCCGCTAAGTTTATTCCACCGAATTTGGAGTTATTAATGAAGTATTACAGCTAAGTCATGCATCCTTGTTAGGCATTAGTCATTAGTGTAGATATAGTGTTGATAGCTAGTTATTGAAGTTGATATTAGATGTTGATAGCTAGTTACTGAAGTTTATATTAGTGTTGATAGCTAGTTATTGGATAGATAAGTTACTATAATATTTGTTTAATACAAAACATAAAATAAAATGTTACTTTTGTTAAACTTTTCCATGTCTAAGTAAGTAAAATATTATTAGGATTCAAAAGCAGTTTATACACTTTTATATAAGTTTTAACTCTTGCAGTATATTCTTTCCCGACTTAAAGATTTATGGTGAATGAAGATAGTAAAATTATTTTCAATACTTAGATATCCCTCTCAATTCTTCAATCAGTGTTTCAACTTTCATATAAAATATTGGGAAATCTCTTTTGATGTGTCCTTAACAATCAAATAAGATATGGCATGGATGCAAAACAAATTGATGGCATAATTTTTACAACATGTAAACAAATTTGGGATGCTTATTAATTTTGTATTTACGTACAAACAATTTATTCAAAAATGATTTGCAAAAGTTGTGTACAAAATTATTTGTAAAATCTGTTTTTTACAATTTCAATAAAATTGTAATAAAAAATCACTTAAAAATGCGTCAGGCAAATAAATAGCAAAACAATATCCCAATTCTAAAAAAAAAGGTCTTTAGTGGAAGGTTAAAAGCTTTTTAATTACTGTTCCGAATAACATATTATTCGTAACAAAATGTTCACATTATTTTGATAATTTCGAGTATGCTACATTAGATTTTGGATTACGTTGCAGTTACATAGCAAGCAACTGCTGTACAACAAATTATCCCTCAAATCAAACGTCAAATTCAAGCTATAATTTACGATGAAACAAATTCATATCACGATATTAGAAATGTACTTTAAAAACTTTCCAGATTTATTATTCTGGTGGTTAGTGAGCGATAGTGAGAAGCGGTCTCAGTTCTCTAGTTGAAATAAATTTTTATAAATTGCCTTTAAGAATCTAAGATCGCAATATTTTGATAACTGAATCCTTATAGATAATTTGTTCCTAAAGCAATGAAATTATAAATATAGGTAATAGTGAAAAAACACATTTCAAAATCTTAAAACTAAATTAAAGATATAAAAATTCGAAATTCCTTAAAGATACTAACTTATTAAAGAGAAAATTAATAGGGATTGTTTATGCGACAATTAATAATAACCCGAAACATGTTTTTTTTTTTTTTCAAATACCCCATCATGTTTAAAACAGCTCGATACACAAGCTTCATTTTTCTAAGTCATTTTTCAGCTATCATATCTTGTATGTTAAGCTTGTTTGTTTCTCATTCAAAGACGATCATAAAGACAAATAGTTTTTAACTTTCATGCCGGACAATATAATTGATAACAGTAATTAGTGCAGGTTCAAAAATAAATCTTAATTAATATAAGATCTCTTTCGTGGGATAATGAGTTCACATTAATTGTGGTTGAAGGTAATGAAAATAAATTAAAGGGATATAGATACCTTAATAAATCATATTGTCTGTAATGATGTTGATGACTTTATGTGCCCTTCTTGTTACAGCAATTAATAAAAGCTTTTACAAGTTATTTCCACAAAAATTAAGTAAACAGATATCTAATTGTAATTTCTGATAATAATCACTTGCCATTGAAAGAAGGAATAAGTACGGCATATTAAATTCGTAAACCATATTAATATTAGCAATAAATCATTCTAATCCGAAAAAAAAAAAGTTCAATGATAAATTCTTTAAACAAAATTAACTGTTTGAATAACAATAACTTTTAGAAGAAATCTTAGACTAAAATTATAAAATTTACACAGCTATTTTTTACACTTTTGAAAGTAGTTTTATAAATTTCAATGTAAATTGAATTTTTGAATTTATAACATTCAATATTGGAACTTTCAATGTTGATATTAGGGTTCTTTTTATAATTAGTGTCAGGGGAATATGATGCAACAATAAAATGAACAAGGGAAAAAATACTGTATTTATTTTTTTACCAAAACCTCTTTGAAAAGGCATAATATTGTTTTTCAAACAATTATATGTTCCAGTCTGTAAATATTTTCACTTTGCTTGTATAAACAGTGTCATTTGAGTGTTTTACATAGAATTTTAAAAAATAAACATTCCATTTAAACGCTGACAAACATTAAAAAAAGCCTAGCAACTAAAAAAACAACTTTATTATCTTGCTCTAACATATTAGAATAGGTACGTCCCTAAATACACAATGTTTTTAACACTTTAATTTTTCTATATAGGTTATTATGTTTTTATCACAGACCCATTTAAAGTACGACTTGTCTAACTAAATACAAAAGAATCAATTGTGTTGTATTACGAGGTTTTTATATAACTTAATGTAAAATCTAAAGTTACTAAATATTTTTGTAGTATTTTAATCTCAAATAGAAAAACAATTTTAGCAATTTTAAGAACTATACACATTATAGTTTTCATCAAAATTTCAATCTTTTGGAAATAATGATTTTTGAAGAAAAAAGTAATTTATAAATGAATCCGCATTTTCTACTAACTTTAAAAATTTACATAAATTTTTTTTAATGTGAACGTGTAGTTTTTCGTATGATTTTCTTTGAAGTTTCAGAAACCTTTTAGCTTATCTTGAGCTAAAAGCATTTAACCTTTTAGCATATTTTTAAACTTAGTTATGCAATATAAAAGTATACACGGTCCAGACCTTTATTTTGTATGGTTAAAACTTACAGTTTTTACTTACTTTACTATTAAAATACTTTGCACGGTTATTAGGTTCATTTAATGTATGCATAATATATTTAAGTTAAAAAAATACTTTACAGATTAATCATCATTTGAATATTAATTACACTTACATTCAATCTATCGTAACGTTTTAAAGTTTAAAAACGTTTTTTAACTTAAAAATCATTAATTAAATCCAAAAATGAATTGGAATTGAACATTATTGATTACAAAGTGTAAAAAAGCATACATTCTTAATTAGACAGAGTATTTAACACTAAATAATTTAAAATTAAGATTAATGGGGTTTATTTCACTTAGTTTTGTTTGGAATCCTTTGAATAAACAATCTCATTTAAAATAAAAATTTCTTCATCCTACTTAAGCACGATATATTCTAAAATTTCAATGATTTCTCACAGGACTCTGTCTCCAATAAATAGCGAAATAATTCAACCAGACCGTTCCAAAACGGCACCAAAGGAAATATGCGGACGGTCCCTCATTCCGAATGGCAGACCGCAATCTCCTGTCAGAATTCTGTCAGCCCCTTCTCGAAATACGAAGGTCGGCCATCAATGTCGGCCGGGCGTCGGGAATCGCAGACAATTTTTAGAAATAATCGCGTTTTTTACTGTTTCCCGATGCCACGTGGGCCCCGAAGTAATTAATAATAGGAAAAGCAAACATGCTGGAAGTAGGTCAATACTCTCTGAGCATCCATCTTAATCCTTTGCGGAGAAATGTTATACAGGGGCTTCTGTAGACATTTAATGATGTGGGTGAGTTAATATTGCGCATCTTTCATTTATTTTTTATGGGTAGAATTGTATTTATAATAAATTTCAAGAGGGCATTCTTTTCACTTTTATACAATTTTTAAACTATCTTGTTATCTTAGTATTTTTGTTGTTATCTTGTTTGTATCTTAGGTTGAATGCACAAAACATTTTAGTTTTAATGAACGTGTATATTCCTTTTATAAAATCGTATCCCACGGAGTGGAATCCGAGGGATCTTTTCCTCAGAATTCTTTTTAACATTCCTTCAATCGAAATAATTAAAATAGGACTGTTAAAAACGTCGGCTTTAATGGGTTTTTAAATCGTAGAAAAATATCAATCAATCATCATATTTATTTATTAAAATCTGCTCTCTACCCTTTTTTTTTATTAAAATTATCTGGAATTAAAGTATTCTGATCCTATAGCCTTAATTCATTCCTTTCCATCATCCATTATTTTTCCTTTATTCTGACATTTATCTTTTAAGAAAATAAACAAGTTTTAAACGTCTCTAAAACTGTAAACCTTGAATTGAAAAGGAAAGATAAACGCAGGTCTCATTTTTAATCACAGTTACCCTTTTTTTAATATTTAAATTCTATACAAATTATATATAAAAAAAAATGGGTATTTAGAAAATTGATGTGTGAAAATATTTTTCATTGGTATTTCTATGTTTAACAATTGATATATATTTTCTCTGTATTTCAAATTAATTCTATTTTTTTTAAATATATTTTAAAGTTGAAAATGTGCCCTTTTGTAAGCAAAATTTAACGAGAAAAATGTATTGATTAAAAAATATGCAAAAACTACGAAGCGATCAAATTATGAAGCACCAATTTCCAGTGTTTCCACGAAACAATAAACAATTAAAATATTAAGCCTCCTTAGATTTGTAAAAGAGTAATTTGAATAGAAAAAAATCCTTCAACATGTATGCAAATATTTGTAATAACTTTAAATATATTCCCAACTACACACGCCAAAAACAAGACGATCTCCGCCGACATCTCTCGCACCCTCATACATAAACCAACACAAAACATACATCTCGACTCTGCACTTCAATCTACACGACAATACAACAACAACAAGACATGGAGAACAAGGAGAAACTCAAGAGAGAAAAAAAGAGTAAAGGCAATTACACATTCCCAATCTCCACTCAGGAGGCCCACAACACAACCGGAATAATAAGCGCTTCAAAAGGCAATTATTCGGGGGAAGGTGTGACAAGGGCCGTGATTTCTCGGTCTCGCCCGGGCACCTGGGAGACAGATAAATGAGTCCGTCGTTATCTGCACGACAGGCCCTCGAGACGCGAAGAACAAGGGATGACAAAGCGCTGAGCGTGCATTTGTCTTCTTTTCTTCGAGGAACTTCGACTGATTCGCGTGAACTATTATTGATCAAGGGATTGAGTGATGGTGTTCCGAGGAACACCTTTGGAACGCGACTGTTTTTTGTAGATTGACCTTAGGTGAAGGTTGGATGATGGGTCAAAATGAATTTGTCTAGGTAAAGATTTTTCTCGGTTTGGTTAAGCACGGCTTACTAGATACTACTATACAGGCTAGCCGAGGTTGGAAATCATTAAAAATGTAGATGGCAATAGCTGACATCTGACGAAGCAATACGTATCAAATACGTATGGTACGTTACAGGTAGGGTATGGGGCGATCCTAGCGGGAAAAGTTGTCAAATGATTTTCATTATTCAAAACTCGGCTAGCTTGTATAGTATCTAGTAAGCCAAGGGTTACTTATCCAAATGTATACTACTGCAAATGCGTGAAAACTTACAATAATGAGCATTTCTAATCAAAATAGTTTTGATTGTATTGCGATTGCAATGTGTGAGAAAAATATAGTGTTGTAAAATTGATTCTAAAAATTTACAGACACAGAAAATGTGTTTTATAGTGTTTTCGGTCACTTTCAGATTCTAAGCATATTTTACAACGCTAGTTTTTAACACACTTCTGGATAGAACAAATTTCTAACACTTTTCAAACATATTCAGAACACTCTCACGATAAGGTGTTAAAGTGTTCTACCTAACAACACAACTAAAATTTTCTTATAAAAAATATATTCTATATTAAAATGTTCATATTTATATTGTGTTTATTTTTGTGTACAGCTTTTGTAGTGTAGAATCCAAACCAAAATATAGTACCTATCGGTTGATTCTTCCAATAGACTTAAATGAAATAAATATTATTTCTAAGTCTATGTAATAGAAATAAACACATAGATCCCTCCCCCTCAAAGTGATAGATATCGTTTATGACTATGGTTAAAAAAAGGGATAAATGAGTTGAAAGATAACAATTACAATAGATAATATAATAAATACTTTTTATAGTAGATATTTTTTAAACAAAAAATGGGTAAATTAATTGCTTTTACGAATTCCTTAATTTAAAATAAATTTCTTCAAACCTTCTACTGAATCTACTGAATCTTTTTCTTCTGATCAAGATTGGTAGTAATTTTTTATACATAAGTATTTTAATATAAAACAACTTTACAGAAAAATTTAATAGGGTTTTACTTTTGTTTGATAAAAAGCATAACTAACAAAATGCCCCTTTTTAACATCAATATACGAAATTCAATTAATCCAATAAATTGTATTGCAGTTTATTTGCAAATAGTTGCACCTTAAAGAAATATAGACATGTCTCAACTATACTAAACATTCTTGTCTATGTAACTTTAAAGAATATTCTTTTAATTAAAAGTCCGAAGTTAAATTATGCACGGCATCCCCAAAACAAGCCATCTTAAAATCGTTAAAACCCCATCTTAAAATTGTCTCACAAATTAACTTCATAATCTCTAAGCACGTTCTACGAATTCTGTAGAACAGTTTTTTTTAGCACGACCTTTAAGTATGCAGGAAAGGTATTGCTTGGAATTCACCCTTCTCATGTTAAAACTTAAGAAAATATTGAAGGAGAATTTTTTATAGGAAAAGGATCCCAAATACAGCTTTAAGGTTTTGCCAATAGACCCAAAAGTATAGTAGTGCGTTTAAAGAAAGTCAAATTCATTAAACACACTTGACTAGAAAAGAGCAGTAGTGTAAAATGAAACACATTATGAGAAAGGTTAGCAAGTAAAATAAATAATAACTTTAAATGTTAACAGCTTTTAGATTTTTTCGCAACAAAATTTTTAAAAAAAATCTATGTATTTTTCCGATTTTCCAAATTAAACAAATACAAATATTATTGTGCTAATGCGAATTTTTAGTAACTCTAATTCTTGTATCATTATCATTCACTACAGAAAAATAAAGCGTGTATTTCCTGAAATATGTAAATTATTAAATGTATCTAAGGCAGATACGTTATTGCACAAAAATGTGCTTTCGTCAAGAGAAATGTATTTGAGCCAAAAATAGAACTTTATATTTTAAACGAAAGATACTTTTGAATACGATAATCATTGCTTAAGTTAAAGTTAGTTTTCCATTCTGTAACAAAGTAGTTTAAAAACAATTCTGGAATAGTTTCAAAAAATTTAGGTCGAAGCAGAAATTTTTTCCTGAAACTCACTTCAAAATACCTCGCAGCTTTTTTCGCACATCCAAATCTTCCTCAGCGGTTCAATCCCTCCCCAACACAATTCCTTTCCCGCCCTTTCCCCGCATGTAAAAAAACCTCCCTCTAAAATCCAAACGAAAAATTCCCAAAATAAAACACGAACGTTCTCTTCTCTCCCGAAAGAAAAAAAAATAAATAACCGAACGAATAAATAAATAAATAACTGCCTAGATTCTCGATCCATTAATGTCCGTTTCGGTGAAAAAACAGGACCGAAATATGAGCACGCCATCTTCCGAAAATGCGGACTTCGCGGAGTTAAAAGAAGAGTTAAAAGTCACCCCCTCCCTCACCTCTCCCCCCCCCTCGAGCATTTGAGCGGAAAATTTAATTTGGTCCGGAATTACAGCAGCTTCAGTGTGCAGTAATTTGATTAAACAGCGTCGAATTTCTTTGACGCCAGGGCAGCATTAAAATGTGCAAGTTTAGATAAGTTTCTGCAACTATTTCACTCCTGAGCGGGCGCGTCTCTGCTTGGAAATGAAAATTAGAGTTTTTTCTTAAAGGGGGAATTGCAAAAGCAGACGTTTTCCAGAAGTCCATTTCCCGAGTTAGAGTTAAGTAACTGCTTATTGTGCGAGTGAGTGAAATGGTTTTATATATTTATTGGATGGTCGAGAATGAAATTTTCGAATTTATGTGATTTACGGAATATGCTGCTAACGTGCTTACGAATGCTTGTTGCAGTAAAAGTGGAAAAAATTTTAGTTTTAATAAATAAAAAAGGCAGATTAGTTCAAGACGTTTCATGCAGCACGAAAACGAATAAAAGTTAATCTAGTTAGTTGAGTCAAACTATTAGTTATTAGTAAGTAAATATTTTGAAAATTGTCGCTTTGATTGAATTAGTCTGTACTAATACATTTCAAAGGTAGTACAGCAAAACTCCAATTATCCGAATCAATTGGGATCGGACTCCATACCTATGATCGAAAATTCAGATAATTGGATTTTTTCCGAAAAAAAGTCCATTTCAATTAATTACTGCATGTATGTTGAAAATGGGAGAAAAGAAAACTAATTTTAAAGAAAGAGAGCTTTTAATTAATTGAATGAAAAGGCAACATTCGGATCAACTCTGATAATTGGAGTTCTACTGTATCCTAAATCCTAAAGCACGTCATCAAGCGTCATCAAAAATTTAGTAGGTTCTAAATTTAGAAGAAACTTAATCACATAGTATAATTATAGTATAAGTATAAAATTATTACATAAAATATATAGAATAAGATTTAATAAGAAGTTGAAAATTAAAGTATTATAAAATTGTGATATAATATTATAACTTAATATAAATTTAATAACTTTAAATGTCAATGAAGTACTTTTTCTCATTTAAAACTGATTTATAGCTTTCACATTTTTAAGCAAAAAAGAAACAAACGGATAAACACTTTATACTTCAAATAAAATTTTATGGGTTCATAAAGCATACCAAGACATCTACTATTACAAACCACCCATTCAACTGCACAAAATAAGTTTCAAGCCTTTAAAAGAAATAACAAATTTTAAGTCAAGGTTTATGATTTCCTGCATATTCAAACATGGCAATATAGCCATAAACTGTAAGGGAAAATAAATAATTCGGAATAAATTTTAATTATCTATCTGTTAAAAAATATTTACAGATTTTCTTTTATTTGCATAAGATTTTATTGAGTTCAATTTTTTCAAAACTTTACTTTGTACTTATTCTCTTTCTCAAACTGATTCCATTATCAAGCATATTTAATGGTTGAAAAAGTACAAAATGAGGTCGTAACACGCATTCATATTAATTTTTTCTTGAAATGGATGCTTTAAAAAGTTTGTAAAGAACACAATTTTAAGCATCAAATAACTTTCAAAGTAGTCAGTAAAAATTAACTCCTAAATATAGGATTGATACCTTTTAATAATTGAATTGGTGTGGGGTAGGCAATACCATATATCCCAACATTACACCTTCTGGCTTTTTTTCTCCATCGGCTGAATATTTGGCGTGCAAATGGAGCTAATTATTTTTATGGAGCTATTGTTACAAATAACAACTTAAATTTCCGAAACCGCCTTTCATTTTTAATACATTGCCGTTGCCGTCCTATAACTATCACAGGTAAGAAAAAACACTGTTTGAAATCTCTCGCAGTAATTCATGTCTCAACCCTCTTATCGAGTTTCCACTTATCTAAAAACATAATTTCTCTCGCACCTCCTCCATCTCTTGAGCCGCATAGGGAGGCTTGGGATGAATCCAAGATTCGTTCCTTCATCGCTTCTTTCCTCCTCGTTGGAGACGTCTCGCATTGACGTCTTTTTACGCCCATTCCGATTTTTATTGCGAAACTCAATCCTAAATCGGAACGCTTCAAAAGGTATGCAAACACGATATTAAAATTTTTGAAAATGTCTCAAAACGAATCCACATTAATTTCCCACATTAATCCACATTAATCACATACATTAAATTTGACTTTTAGCTTACCTGATTACACTAATTTTTTGAAAAACAAAAGTAGGAGATATTCAAAACACAAATAACATAATAAACATAAGAAAATCAATTATAGAGTGAAAACATAACAAAAATAGTTAAACCAGCTTAGGACAAAAATACTGGAGATCCGTTTAAAACCATTTTAGTAATAAATATTTAAGTGGCCATTTGCATTATTTGTATCTTATCTATTTAAGTTAGGTATATTTTTAACTACACTTAAGAACTAGATCTTAAGTATTTCCAGATATTTATTCCAAATTTTATTACTAAGTAATGGTGTTAAGAAACAATAAAACGGACCTAACTATTCACTTAGCACTTTACTTTTTGACCTCATGACGCATAAAAAATTTTTAAACGCCGGTTTTACAAACATCAATAAAAACTTCCTGATAATTTATTTGAAAATAAAAGTACTCTAAGGCTAAAGGGCTGATTGAGAAATGGAATCCGAAATTCTAAAGGATTTAAACAGTGGAAAAGAGCATTGTGTGAAAAGGCTCTCAATAGAATACATTGTTTTTAAGTTATAATAGGAATGAGTGTAGAACAAAGCAATTGAAAATCCCTAAATGAGCAACTGGGAAATTTACTTTTGTCCTGATTTAACCAAATATCTCTTTGTGTGAGTTGCTTTATTCAATCTATGAATTGAGTGCTATTGTAATATTTTGTGCGTAACAATAGAATATAATAGTGAATGAAATTATGCTCAATTTAGGGTATAATCATTTATTGGAAGCATGCTACTATCCACACAACTTAGAGCATCAATATTTTCCGAGCAAAAAACGCATTTTCAACTTGAATTTTATATTGATTTTCAGAAAAAAAGTTTTATAAGTAGGACGTATCTTGGATAAAAAGACAATTTTAAAAACGAACAGAAAGAAAGTGCTGCATACTTGATTCACAAGAATTTATAAATAAATTCCGCAAATTGTTTTTCAAATTAATGTTTAAAAATACTTTGTTTGTTCTTTGGTTTATAAATACTTCAAACCTTTTATTTCTTTAAGGTAATAAACTTTGATTGGTGTGTGCTAACGCGTAACCTTAAACATAAGAACTGGGAATCACATTCTGAGAAAACATAAAAACCTTAAGAAAAACAATACAAATAAAGTTTCACTTTAATTTGACAATACCCGCTCGAATTCCTACATTATAAAAATCCTTCTCACCTTGTGTACTGTGAAAACCTTCCAACAAAACATACCTATTGGTATACACCTATCCCTGCAAATCGCACGAGAGAAAACTCACTTAACCTTCCAAAACCAACGCCCTACGGCACTTCCAACAAAATCTAAAAAAAAAGTATTTTTTAAACCAGCCGAGAACCCAAACCAGTGTAAATGTCACCGGCCGTGTCCCGCACTTCACGGTCGGTCTCCCTAATGAACGAAAGGCCCGGAGAGCGGCTTTCAATTATCTCCCGGGATCGGGAAAAAGATGGGCGCTCCGGGAATCTTTTTTTTTTCCTTCGATGGGTGTTTCGAAAAGAAAGATAAAATGGGCGCCATTCGGCGGTGGGCTTAAACCGGTGCTTGGGTGGCTTAGGGGAAGTTGGACTGTTGAGATTTGAATTGGATCAAACAGTTTACAAAAGAGATGTAAGTATTTTTCTTCTGTCTGTAAAACACCTTTAGCATACAAGAAAGTCGTTTCTTACTCTAGTGGTCGTGAAACCGAGGCTGACGGGCTGGATGTAGGTACAAAAGTGGCTTTTCCGCTGTTTGTGTGATAATTTTCAAAGGGTTAAATAAATAAAATTATAGTGTTCAAAACTTGTCTTTACACGGATATTTTTGATCATGAAAAATTAATGTATAAATTTAATCAGTTAAAATATAAAATTAATTAAACTAGTATGCTTTGAAAGAAATCAAGACTTAAGTAATGCACGCAATTTTTTTTTAAGTATTATGTGTAGACGAATAACTGATGAAAAAACCAACGTAAATATACACAAATAAATTGAAGGAAAGATAGCATACAGCTGTTTCGGAGATACCCACAGGATCTCCTTCGTCAGTGCCAACAACGAACGTCACGTCGCGTCGGCTAGCTTTTCATCAATTTATTTGTGCATATTTACGTTGGTGTTTTCATCAGTTATTCAGCTTGCACAAAGTTGAGTTTAACTGTAAAACGTTAGGAATACCTTGAACAATTCCGAAAGATTTCAGAGTAATGTTATGGAATATACCGGAAGTATGCCAGAGACTCCCGGTCAAAGTAAAAAGTTGTTCAGATTAAACACGTCTTGCAAAAATATTTGAGAACAGATTTGACTTTATTATTCTCTACCTTAGTTATATAAAATATGTAAACTCAAACAAACCCTAAACAAATAAGGAATAACGACATTATCATGAACACAAAACTTGTATACATTCAAGAAAAGAAACTATTGACTTTCTTGAACATTAAACAACATGAAATACCAAACATACACGACGGAAAAGACAATCCATATCCTCCAAGCTCGAACCCGTGAATCCTTCCTCTTCTATAGAAGAACGCAATACACTCTTCAAAAGGGGCGCCATCGGAAACGGAAGAATTAAAAAGTTATTCCGAGAAGAAAAGCCTTTCACCATAACGCCCAATGTCTAGATTCAAGAATGAAATAAACCCCATCCACAGTAACAAATAAAAATACTCCTTCGTGCTCGTTATACCCGAAAAGGCGTCTCCCTCCTTTTTGAAGCGAAAACTTCTTTCACTCAAAAAAAAAAAACTTTAAACTTGTGCTCTGCATTTACCCTTTATTGCTGAGTTTCAAAGAACATAATTTTTTCGACGGGAATTTTTTCATTACCCCTTTCCTACGCCCCGAATCAAGAAATAGGATTACGCTTTCGCACGCCCTTTATTTTTTCGACCGGTGGTGGAATTCTATTGATTATGGATGCCTGAGCGACAGACTAAAAAATAAACAGATAGATAGAAGCGCCATCGGTTCTTCTCCAAGAAACACAAAAGGGGTGGGTTTGAAGAAAAATCAGTTCTTCACAGCCCCTTTTGCCCCCTTTTTCTTGAGAAGTTCCCGACTGTATGTCTTTTTTTTTCTCGAATCGTTAGAGTGATATATTCTGGGGAATAGATCTTTATGGTTTACCTCGGAAGACGAAGAATAAGATCATTAAGTAGGGTTTTATTTGAGGGAGATTTCCAACAAACAATTTTCTTTGATCTCTTTCTAATTCGAAGGATTTAATTCCTGGACGTTCCCAGAAAGTCTGCTTTGGGTTTATTTCTTTAATGGCAAGAACTTCCAACTCTCAAATAAGCTACTTGAATCTTTTTTTAAGAGTGTGCTTGTTTCCTTTAAAATATTTTAATTTTACCCTGTCCGAATGAGTATGCTTACGAATGAGTATGTTTTTTATAAATGCAATATGAGCTAAAACTTTATCTCGGTAAAAAATTGAAAATTTCTTTTCAAGATAACATGACCCTTATTAGAATTTAGTTTTTAGTTGCAATTTATTTTCTTATGGCAAACGGCATAATTTGATTTTTAGACCATAAATTGGGGTAATTTTGAGAGATCTTTTAATACTGTAAAATGGGGTAACTAAGGCCATTAAGTTAAACTTTGGCCCTACCATCGGAAAGAGATTCCACGAGCTATATCTATGTAAAAGAATGTTATTATCACTTATTTAATGCTAGGACGAACAGGTAAAATTGTTGTCATGACATCCTCAAAGTGGTGTCTTGAAATTCCTGAAATACAATCACTAAGGGGGCTTCCAACTTAGGTAGTATCAAAATGTTGATTTTTGTTAACCTTACAACTTTACTTTGGAAATCAATTATCAATCAATTATAAAGTCTTCTAACTATTTTCAATGGAATTATCTTGTTTCACTTTGTGGTTTGACTATTAATGAATTTGTATTACGTTAGGCTAAAACTTTGTCCCAATGATATCTGGTGAATAAGTTAGGGGAGATGAGAAGGAGGGATAGGGGTATTTAATTCAGCTTTTTTAAATGATAAAGCAAGGGGACACAGAGGGTTTGGACTTCAGCACATATAATAGAACGAGGAGTCACAGATTCAAATTTAATAAGGCACATTTTAACCAGGAAAGCAGAACATATTATTTTTAACAGGGCCATGGATAGATGGAATGGGTTGCCAGAAAGTTAGTTCCACAGGAGTAAAGGAGTTTAAGGAAAAAAATTGGTAGATATTGGGAATTCGGTAGTTTGAGTTAAATGGACCAACCTTGCTGGGATTCACGCCTGTAGTTGGTCGTGAATATTTCTATTTGTATAAATAAGTAAAATACTCATTGAATTTAAAGGTAGAGTAATATGGATGAGAAATTAATTCTTAGCTCAAAAAATATTCAAAATATAAGTAAATAAACCTTAAAGACTGTATGATGTAGATGGTATCATTATTGTCAGTAGAACTTCAGAAAAATCTTGAATAATATTAACAAAGGGGGTTGCCACGAATCTTGGGTGAACCATTGCTAATTACTAAATTTTGTTCTTTTCTGACTCCATTGTGTATCAAAAAGAGGTTATGATAGAAAGACAAATAAGGTATTATTCACCGTTTTACCTTGTTTTTTAGTTTTACCTTAAAGAAATGTTTTTTTCTAATATTTGCGAGGATTCACTGTTTTAATTATTTTCGTGATTTTCACCCCTTAAAGCCCCTTGGTGATCCCTTGTTCTACATTAATTCTTGTTCGTCTGGATGAGTCCTATCATCCCTTAAAATTTGATGCGCGATTTAAATACCCCCTGTATAAAAACCTCACATATTACTTTAATACAAAAGGTATTAAAGTTAAAATTTGCAGTTAAAACCTTAAAATTCCTTTTTTGAAAACTTTTTTTCAAAAGTCTATTTAAGTTGTGTCTTTATCCAAGCTAAAATAATTACTCTTCATAAACATGATAGAAGGTCTATTAGCTTCAATATTATAAGAATACGTACCAATTATTCCAAAATAAGGTTCTCATTATCATATAAATTATCTTCAATTAAAGTCTCGAAAAATGGAGGATCTATCATGTTGTCAAAAAGATGGATCATTATAGGAAAGTGTTCGGGGCCAGATTATCTCAAGGGACTGAAACTGACTTCGGTGTATGTTTTTCTTAGATAACGGTAGAACTTTCACAAAAATTTAACCATAATCTTATTTAAAAAGGTTTACAGAAGAAATCTTTAATCTCAATTAATATTATCTAGGATCAATGTAAAAAGTCAAATCACGGAATGTCTTTAATTTAAACTTTTTACACGAACTAGCAATGACTTGTTGGTGAAAACTTATTCTACACACACAGTTAACAGATTAGAATAAAATTCTCTTCGAAAGAGTTATTGATAGAGTCTTTACACCTTACGATTGCTTCTAACAGAGTATCAAAGCAACGAACGAAAATCCAGCATACTAAAAAAATAGGTTTAGTGGCAGTAAAAACAATAGAACGGTTCGCTGATTTTTAATTAGGAGCGTTTTCACTAATTAGCGAGAATCTTTTCCTGTTTTCATTCCCAGATAGTGTAACGTGCTCTCTAATTACAGGTAGTTTCGAAGAAACATTTTTAAAACCAAGGGTGCTTGGTTAAGTCCTAATGTTTTGTATTCAAGAGAAACATTTAGTTAAATGTAAATAAACTCTAATTAGATGATAAATATACTACCTAGTCTAGGCAAGTTAGGATTTCATACGGTTTTTTTTTTCAGTCCACAAAAAGCAGTATACTGTTTTTGAAAAGTTACACTCATAGGTCTTTCCATCGAGTTTTATGATGCGATTCATTCAAACTGTCATAAAAATACGCTTAAGAACTAACACCCTACGAAGTCTTCAACTACCTTGCACACTAATTAGTGTTCAAAAGTTGGAGCACGTAAGAAATTTAATAAAAAAATAGCTATTTTAAGCACTAAAACAATTTTACTCTAAAATTTAGCCCTTTAGATTACTTAAACTAATTACTGATTGTATTTCAGAGTTAATATAATCCCTCTATCACCTTAAGAAAAATCTTATGATAAACTCAATTTTTATTACTGACATAAACAATGTAATCAACCACTGGGTAATTTTTTGCTCTCTACCCTAGGACTATTATATTTATTTGCCCTATCTCATGTAATATGTATCTAATTAAAAAGAAATAAACCTAAGAATTTTTTTTAGGTCAGGTTTTGAAAAACAAGCATGAAAATGAGGAAGGAGGCTGATTACAACACCTGCACGAACCCTAAAGCGATGCTGATGGAACACCGATCCACGGGTATCTGTGGAGGTAAGAAGGAGATTTTCCAAGGTCAAAAATTCTAACTATTGATATTTTTACTTTGCCTAATTAACGTTTCTTTTAACTTAGTGATTTCCTATGTATGCGTAATGTTAAGATCAGAAAGATTGATTTCTATATAGCCACTCCAGTGAAAAAATATTAATAAATTATACTCATTAAATAAGAAGTATAAACAAAGTTATCACTATTTGGTTAACCATGTTTTTCTACTTCATTAAAGTTGAAATTTTTAATATTACATATTTAATGAAAGTGTTTTAATCACTCTATCCACGCAAACATGAATTTGAAAAATAATATAATGTTTCATACTCGCATTAAAATAACGTTAAAAATTTCGAAAATGCGTGCGATATTTCAAGAGATTATAAGCATTATTTTTATTAAAGTTTTTATATGAGAGAGAGAGGTTCCATAAAGAATACAATTTTAAATAGCGTATTTTGTTTTAAAGAAATTAATGATAACTCTTAAAACGTTTTAAACAAATAGTCTAATTTTATCTTCCAACTAGTACTAATAACAACACTTGCAACTTAACAGACCCCCTGCGCAAAAAAATGCAAAGAATGAGTTAAGTGGCAAAATAGTAGTTATTACCAAAAAGCAAACATACGCTGTACATTTACAAGTAAAACTTAAATGCATTATATAAGTTTATATTTTATTAAGTTACCTTATCCAATAGAACTAAGCGAAATTTCCAGACATTCCCAGCATAAATTTAAATTAAAAAGTACAATTTACTTAAAGCAATGTCACCCCTTTTGAATACTGCTTGGTTAAATGGCAGAAAATTTCTTAATTGCCTTTTATGGATACTTTTAATTTTAAAAAAGTTTATAACTTCAGAAAATGACTTTATCCTCCCAACATTAGATTTTCTTAGGAAGTTTTAGTTCATTAGTTAACTTTAGAATAAGATATAAAATAAAAATACATTTGTAGCAGTGTTCTTTAACCTAGTCCATACCACCCACTAATGGGCGTTCCAGTTTTCACGGTGAGCGGTAGGGATTTAAATAAATTTAACTAATGTAAGCTGCTTTAAATTGATTTACTCTTCCAAACGGGACACGACAACAGCAACAACAACAACATTCTTCCAAACTTTGCTAGGTAATGTGTTTAATTAATAAATATTTTATCCGCAACTTTGCTTTACAAATATTACAAAATAAAATTAGTACTTCTCAACCTTATAAATTCAATTCTTTGTATCCGCTGGAGGCTGAGAAAATTTCCCAACTGACAGAAATACAAAAGAGAGTGGAAAAGATGTATAACGTTTCAATAGTTTCCAAACTGTTCATGTTAAAGGGTAGTTTCTTATATTTAAAGTTACTTATATTATAAAATAACGTTAAAACTTAAATTTTCAATGTCAATACGCTTTAAGGGTGCTCTGAGCTTGAGTTTGAAATACGCACTTTTAAATTTCATATTTAGGTTCCTTCACGAGTTCCCTTTCTTCCACTGTTAGATGGGAGCTAATTCCTTTGCTAATAAGCTAAAACATAGCAATAGCACAGAAAAAAACGACTTGTTTGGTTGGTTGGTGTCGTGTCCAATAGAAGTCGAGTCAAATCGCTCCATGTGCCAAAATCAGGAAATTCAGGGTAAAAAACGACTTCCAAATACAATTAATTTTCTTCAAAAAAATTATTTTTTCCGTTAAACTCGTGAAAATTTTTTACCGCAAACTATTCCAATAGCTCCGTAAAAAAAATTCTCATCGACATAGGAATACGAAAATCCCAAAATCAGCTAAAACTGTTCGCAATATCCGGTAACAAACCCAAGATATATACCCAAACTCCATCCTCCAAACACTTAATAAAAATGTTAATGCCTCCAGAAGATAAAAAAAGAACCCCCAAAAATATTCGAAGAAAACTACAATTTATGCCTTCGAAAAAAGAAAGGACTCAAAAGGAGGCTACGGTTCGATCTATACCAAACGGAGACGTCTTTTTTTTTTCGGTGCGCCCCACGTGATAAGGGGGGACGCACATACTTTTATGAGGGCTGCCCTTATCTGTGTTAGCAGGGTGACTTCGGAATTACTCTTCCATTCCATTTTAATGGTCGAAAAAGGTAGCCGTAAAATATGTTAACGGTCACGTTGGGCACGATAAAAGTGCTAAGCTCGGGAGTAATTTTTTTTAAACCGTTAGAAATGGCAACAACCCTGGTTCCGAGATAATGCTGGAAAAATTGTTCTATTTTTTTGGCGGGAAATAGCTTTGGAGTAATGAGTGTTAAGGAGGAGAAAAATAGAAACAGGATTTTTCTTCGGGAAGCAGCTGAAATGTAGATGGGGTGCTTGGGATTTGGAGGAAAGCTAAAAAAAGGGGTTTAATTAATTCTACACTTTCGCAAGATATTCTTAAAATGAATTAATAAACCTTGAGGTTTCGGTAGGAAAATATATAAATTTGGCTAAGTTAGTTAGACTCGGGAATTAGAATACAGTTCAATGAAATTGCATTTTCCAATATCGTACAACACTAAAGTTTAAAAGGTTATTTGAATTCTCCTAGTACACAACTCAAATCTTTTGAATGGGAGTGTAATCTTTATGTATATCAATCGTATTAAGCTTAATTTTTTTACACCACGCAAAAGTATTTATCATGTATTTTTTAAAGATTTTATTTTCATTTAATTCGCAAACTACAAAATTTTTAGGGAAAAGTTCATAATTTTTTCCATGAAAGTCGCATGTTCTGATACCATACTTAAAATTAAGAATGAAACACACAAATATTCAAGATTGATTAACTTAACAAGATAGCTAGTTTTTCCTTCCAAAATAAAAAGAATACTTTTGATTAGGTTGTTTCGTAATCAAAAGATGATTATTTCACGGAAATTAGATAGTTTTTGTGACTTAATGGAAATCTTGAATGGCTATGATGAGCGTTATTTAGTAAATAATACTTTAATTAAGCAATCATAAGTATTTGGCTGAATAGAAATAGCCTCATCAATTGCTCATCAAGCAATTCATAACGTAATTATCTTTATCAATGGATAATAACTTTACCCCCAAACAATTTTTCAGAAATCTTAGAAAAACCGAGCATTCACTTGTCATTTTTCAAACCATTTGCTACAAGCCGAAAAGAAGGGATATAAAATGGACGTTTGAAAGAATATATTTTTGTAGGGCTTTTAAGGTTTCTTTACTTTTCTTTGCTGTTTTAGGTTTGTGTTGGTAAAGTGGGAAATGTTGATTCAGATAGGAGAGATAGAATTTAATAATTCAAAAAATAATTTCTGATTAATATGACAGATTTAATGAATGTAAAGATGATTCTGATAGAATTGTCATAGAGTTAAGCGATGTATTTCTATCATTGAATTAAACCATGGAACTAGAAGACTGTACTAGTATTGTACTAGTTCCATGAATTAAACAAAGAAACGCAACTATAGAGATTCTTTTAGTGTTGCTAAAACGCTAATAACATTAAACTAATTAATGCTGTAAATAACATTAACAGCATTTAATTTTTCCACTTACAAACACTAAACAACACTAACAAACACTACTTAATTAGTATTACTACTCCTCCCTTAAACTAAGTCATTCTAAAAATATCCTTGACTCATGAACTTCAAACACTTAGTAAATACCACGCCGCATTGAACCCGTCAAAATCGCCCTCTAAATATACCCCGGCGACAAATCGCAGCTCATAACGCCCATTGTTCCTTCCCTGCTGCACAATCCGTCCAGAACAACAAACCCATCTGATGTGCCGGCGGCGACAAACATAAACCGTCAACGCGCGTCTTCTCGAGACTCTTGGCAGACGCTCAGCACGAGCCATCTCTAGCACCCTGCGAAGGTTGATTCCATATATCACTCTGCCACCGCCGGATTTAGTGTAATGCGGAGTGTTGTATCGCTCCTGTCATTCTATCTTGGTCCTCAGTTCGAACGGGGGAGCTGGATGGTGCGGGTCGGTCTTCCGCCGGTTGCGTAAGGGGACATTCCGAAGACATGGAGGACAGGAGACCATCACTGAAAATGGTGAGCAAGAGTGTTTGCCCGGTTTTGTTTGGTCCATTGGATTTGTCGTAGAGGGAAGTTTTCGTATTCTACTGAACGAGTTTGATCGTGAATATTTTCAAGGTCTAATGAGTCAAGGAACAAACTCCAAAGGAGAAGAGTATGTAAATGCATCCTCTCCCCAAACTATGGAATATTCTGTCTTTGACTGTATAGAAAACCACAAACACTACTAATACAATACCCCCGTGATATCCCAATATCCCCCTTCTTAAGTTTTATTTATCATCTCCTGAAAACATTGATTAAGCAAACCTTAATTATGTTCATCATTCAGGTTTATCCCTCAGTATGAATCTGTCCTTGATTCTTATTCCCTTTCAAATCTAAATTCCTACATAAAATGTTTTAATTCCAGAATTGGTGCTTTGGTTTGTAGCTGACATCACTCTTGATGTTCTAGGTCTGCTGATTAAATCCAGTGTTTGTTGTTTAGGCTTACTGATGACTAAGATCCTACGATATGCAAAGTAATTTCTTTTTACAAGGTTAAATTAGGTTTGGTTATGTATTTGGTAAAATAAAGGTAGTATTAGTATATTGTTGGTTAAAACACGTTTTTTCATGTTTTCATTTAATATTATGTGAAATTTTGTTTTTACGTCAATGTTCAAAAAACAAAACAAAATAAAAGTAGTACTCTTATTTACTACAATTATATCTTTTAATGCAATTTTATCTGCAATTTAATTGAATAACTAGATATTTTTTTTCGGCAAATTCTGAGATAAATACTACTAAGTTCTCAAATGGAATTTTTTTGTAAATCTAAGAGTAAAAGAAACACTCCCATACCTGAATCCTATAAGTTATCTATCTTTCATTGTAGATAACAACGCCAATTTAAACCATTTCATTATAATCCCAATTAACAGTGGAAAGACCTTTACGGAGCAATCAAATGGCTCGTGATTGACAATGAGCTGTGATATTAAATTATGGGAAAGACTTCATTAGTTTCAATGCATTAACGAGTATGTTATGTAATTGGTATAGAGGTTTTGGACTAAAGTCACGTTGTACATAATGTGCAGTTACAATGTACACACTTCATAGCTTTGCCCATAAATATTTAGTGTGGATATAAAACCACAAGTCAGCAAAAATAAAACGAAATAATTTAATCATTAATAAAATTTTACAAAAATCGATTTTCTGAAATTAGTGAAAAAAAAACGTTTGAATCTCTCCCGAAAATAGAAATAATTATGAAACTTAACAACATTAAAATTATGAATACGTATATGCGGAAAAATTAAAACTATATATAACGGAAAAAGAGCACAATTAAATAGTTCTTATTTTTATCAATTTTTTTTCCTTTGAATGTGCAAAAAAAATATTACGAACTTTAAAATGGGTTTTGATAGTTTCTTCAAAACTCTTTGCAGCTTTATAAGTGTAAAACGCAAAATGATCCGCAAAACATAATAGTATGAAGTTTACTTGCTTCTCTTTATCTTCAATATATTTTAGCCTGACATTTAAACTAATTATGCATAAAAAAAACTATTGAACCTTTCCCCGAAGTAAAATGAACAGAAGATAATAATACGAAGTTCAGGTAAAATTAACATTACTATCAAAAGACATTTTTTTCTGATTTACATTTTTATACAATACAAAGTACTGCACACATATTAAAGATTTATTACATCTGCCAAGTTAAATTCGATAAAAATGGACTAATAATAAATATTGGACACTGAAACAACTATGTCATTTAAGTAGATCTTTATGAAATGTTGTGTAAATAATAATCGTATAAAGACCGTTACGTAAACTTTCTCTAATTCTTGAACCGTTCAATACAAAAACTTATTACTAACCTTTAACATTTTAACCGAATTAATTCGTTATTTAAAATACAAATTTATAAATTTGGTCCGTTTGAAGTAACTTTATAAAAGAATATTGTGAAACTAAGTTATTAAAGCTAGACTAAAATTAGTTAAGGTACTGGAAAAACAATAGCATAAAAATATAACTATTTCCATTACATTAACCTGCATAAATTCTATTCCAATAAAAATATCTTCTCTAAGAAAAGAAATCTAAAAATAAACAAGTCAGAAACTAATTAATTACCAAAACACTCTTTCCTAAACTATGTTGATACATTATTTTATACGTAGAACTAAATTCTGTCAAAAACCAATTTCTTTCCTTCCATAACCCACGCCTTGAGCCGGCAATATAAAAAGGGATTTGGAAGTAACAAAAAACTGAAATGTTTTGACAGCTGAGACACCCGGATTCACACGAAATCTTGATTAATGGAAATCATCTATAACAACTCAGAAATTTATTTTCAGAAACTAATAGTGTCTATCTGGAAAATACTTTGAAATATTTGCTTATCCTATTTGACGGGAAATTCCAGAGGATTTCACCGTCAGCTAGCTAGGATATTTTGTGTTATACTTTAACTTCAGTTAAGTTTTAATAATATTTTATATTAGTATTTGACACACATAGTAAGTAGTTTTTTAATACTATATAGTTTATTCCTTTTTTTTTTAGCAAGATCATACTACCTACTCTTTTATTTGGAAACTGACAAACAATAAACTTTCAAAACTCTAAAACGTATATTAATATCGTAAAGCTTAAATGGTCTTTTTCTTTAAAATAAAATAACTTTTTAATTACGTTTACACTTTTCTTTAAAAATGGAGTTTTTCTTGATTTTATGTTTATCTTAAATTAAGATTTAAATATTCCTATCTTGAGAATAGTCTGTAAAAATTTCTAATTCTGTGTCACTTATACAAAAAAGTTATCATAAGTTCTTCTTATGTCACATTAACTAACTGAAATTCAAAATACCGAACACTGTTATAAATATGGATACTCTTAAATTGCCAGATCATTTCAATTTTTCTATTAAATCTCGCTTTTAAAACACAAACTTCTTCAATGCTTAATCATGCTATTATTTTTAAAACTCCTGAACCACGCTTTAAGAGAAAATGATACGATTTGCCGCGTGTGACCAACAAGAGACTGTCGTTACTTCTTTTCATAAAAATAAATAGCAAAAAATAATTTTACAATGGAAATACTGCATTGATATTTAAAAGAATGTCAACATATCCGGGGAATAACGTGCTTAACTGTTTAATAGATGATGTCGGAAAAGAATATCTTAGAAGCAGAAGTAGAACATAGTTTTCTGCCTTCGGGAAAAGATTCAAATATACTGGAGTTGGAGATAGGTTATTATTATATAGCCATTTTTAGCGTTCAACATAGATTCCCAACCGTTTTCCTTACACTCTTTATAAATTTCAAATGAAATTAACAATCCCCTAGTGTAATCATTTATTTTTATTTTCGTTGTATTAACAATGTAATGAATTAATGCATGCAAATTTATTATTACGTTATTTTTTACATCAATTGTTTATTTTCGCCATATTTGAAGCTCTGGAATGATGTGAATGTTTAATGTGACTCAATTAGTTTGTTTTAAGAAAAAAATTACAATGAATGCATTGTAAATGGTAAGATATGTATCGTGCAAATTAAAGAAAGTAGTACAAACACTACTTGCATTTTATTCCTTTACCTCTGAATAATTTGAGTAAAAAAATGCATTAAAAATCAATGTTAGCTCATCTCACAGGTACAAACGCTCCTTAAAGAAAACCTCTTAACATTATGGAGGCCCATACTAAGACAATATTATTTCCCAAGATTAAACCAACGAAACCCGCCCAGAAGGTATCAGAAAGTACACAAAAACAAACGACCCTCTCGGCAACATAAAAAACACCTCTCGATGATTGCCTTTCGATCGCAAGAAAAATTAAAGAAAGACTAATAACGAACAACCTCATCCATCAGCTTCGCGTGAATATCTCTCGATCAACCGAATCAAGGACGTGATAATCGAACCCCGCCCTTGGGGTAGGTTCGAATCTTCGAACCCGAAATTAAACCCCTGTTCTAATCGTCAGAACCCTCCCAAGAGTAACATTATACGCAACATTTATCAAAGGTTATGCCCGCTGCCCTCTGCTTCGACCTTGGAGGGCGCATGCAGATTATTTATACGCCCCATTCGGGTAAATAGCGCCCTCGGCGGCTGAAGAGTTGGTGGGAAATTGCCCGGTTTCGTTCTTTGGTCGCGGGGGGGGAGTGTATTTCAGGGCAGGTTTAAGTGGACAGGGGGGAATTAGGTTGGAAATTAGTGTCTGAAGCTGGATTGCGCTTTTTAGGGCAGTTCGAGAGTCTAGGTTTGTAAAGAAGAAGGGGGTTTGATACTTTGAAAGCGATTTGAAGTGGTTCGGGAGTGGATTTAGAGGGGAGGTGTTTTACCGTCGTAACGAGGTTTGTTTGGATCCAACCAACGATAAAGTGGGCAATTAAAGAACTCTAAAAAAATACATTACACATTATGGGATACGGTTTGCTTAGAGAATGTTGCTAGGTCGTACAGAAAGACATCCCTTTCTCATCCCTTTTATATACGTGGAAAAAATATACGTGGCGGTCAGTATTCCTCTGAGGAGCCAAAGTGTGACTTCTATTCTCCAAATTTATCAGTGGAGTGATCAGTTTACAGATACAGCCATACCAGCCGCACTTTTTTTTAATAACAGCGTTGCTTAAAAACTCTATAAGATCTTTAGTTGCCTTCTTAACTGAATCTCAAAGCAAAAAAATTAAACACGTTCGTGTACACAGCGATAACTTATTGATATACGCTGCATAGTTTCGTTAAAATAAAATTTCACAAATATAAATGCAAATAATGAAGACTAAAAACTTGATTGGATTCCAACAAGGTTGGTCCTTTTATCCTGAACTCCCCTAATCCCTGTAAGTGTCAATCTTTTACATGAACTCGTGATAAACTTGTTATAAAAATTTGCGATGAAGCTCATCTCTTTCACAACAAATATAATTTTAATACTCTGGTTTAAATCTACAATACTCTAAAAATATATATAATACATAAAAATATATAATGTTTGACAGAACGTTGTGGATTTTTACTACTGTTCTTCTATCTTTTGCAGGTTAAATGCAGGCGTCATAATGCATCCTCGGTCGCCAAGATTGAAGGCGACAAAATAAAAGGGAGCATCTTTTGCCTCGACGAGACTTCGGAAAAACAAAGCCTGCATTCCCTCAGAGGAGTCTCACAAACGGCCTCCATGTTCCTCCACAGAGCTATGAGGTATTTCCTTATTCCCTTATTCACCATTAGCATATTATTGAACAAAAACACCAATGAAGATACAAGTGATCCAGCTTGTAGGGAGTCTTACAATGAAGGAAACAATGGAAAGCATGATTAGAAAAACGTAGCTAAAGCTGAAGAAGAACAATCAAGCGAAAAATCAAAGTTTGCATTATTTGTAATGGTTTCATTTATCGTATTCCCCAATTAACTTAGTTCCGTATCAATCCTTCGCTTTTTTTTTAACTTATCTGTTCCCATTTACACATAGTGATTTTGTTATGTTTTGTTTTTTCAAGTCACATACATTTCATCAAAAATTTCTCTTAGCCCTAGTGCCATCAAAGAGTAAGTAACAAAGTAAGCACGGTTAACCCAATTCGTGACAAACTGTTCGTTTATTCTAAAGAAACTGTCAGTCTTTCAACTCAAAGAAAAAAAAAGGTTTCAATCAAAAGACACGGTTGAAATACAAAATCAAAGCAACGAATATATCTCAACACGGAATTGCATTGAATCGTAAAAGTTTCTCTAAAAAAAGAGTTGTTCCAATTTTTATTTAGAAGTGTAAAATTATATTAGTTAATATTCTTTTATAACTCTCAATCATGTATGTTAACAATAACGAAAAAAGCTTCCCAAACTGTACTGAATCAGATTTAGTTAGAATATTTCATTTATATCCTATCTATAATTTGTTTTGAGTATTTTACTACACAAAATTTTTAAATAATTGTGTATATTTCTTTTGGATGGATGTAGGTTCTTTTTAAATGTTAAATTACTTTATCTTTATAACGATAGTATTGTTATTGATGGTATAAAAAATAAAATGTTTAGTAAAAAAGACAAAATTCTTAAAAAATATCATATTTTAAATAAAAATTGCAGTGGATTAATTAGAAAATTTATTACGAACAGAAAGGAAAATAAAAAGTTTAACACGATCATCAAAATTTCTACAACGAAACCAAAAACCATATAAAATCTATTTTAAGTTACTAATCGATTGTACAAAAACTATCTTCAGCTCACTTTTTGGATTAGAATGCGTCTTTGAATAATTTATAATAGACGCTAATTAAATAGAACAGAGCATAATTAATAACCCCTTGAGAACAGATAGACTATTTTTATAGGTTGGGGTAACTAAAGTGATGACGTCAATTCTAAATTGTTTCTCCTAGTGATGGTAAAAATTATTCCTATCATAAAATTCTCTTCTTTTCTTCAACTTTTTCTTTCCTCTTATTACCCCTCTTTTTTACTCCATTTACTTCTTCTCATTCCATACACCCTTTTCTTTCATTTTCTTCAAATATGTTTTCGTTTTTTATTCCACCTTTTATTCTCTTAAACGTATAATATTTTTTTAATATTTCTCCATTCTCACAAATAAACTCTCTCTTTAACAGCCTCATATACCACACATTTGATCCTAAAGACAATAAAAGTAAGCTATGTAATAAACCCCAAATAAAGGTATTTATTATGTGACTGAGACGTATCAGCATAGAAATATTGTCTGATTTCCAGATTATTTTTCGGAATAACATGCATTTCAGACTTCTAAGGGGGGGGGATAGGAATACACATTAGATTTAATGCATCTAACGGTCTACAGAATGAGTCGGATGGTCAAACGTGACACTGATTGTTTGTAATGCGATAGAGTATTGAAGAGTTTTTGGGAGATTCTCAAGAGAGAGAGAGTATAAATTGGATAGATTAATGTAAAGGAGGAAATTCACTCAAGGGATTTTTCCTCTCCTATAAAGGTATGAATAATCCCTGTAGTATGTACAAGTACATTACATCGCAACACACCAACCCATAATGCACTTGCACACTCTGCCCAGACTAGAACGATTCATAAACCATGGTGATGGCAAATTCATTGCTGACTAGTGCTCGAGTTCATACAAACCATACAAACCAAGGGAAGTACTCTGTAGGTACTCATCAACAACAAGTACATTACTCCAGCTTCAAGAGTTGCAGCTGGACTACATCATTTCATAAGTTACATACCTGTACTCCTGCTACAAATATGATACAGACTCATCCTACAACTAAAACTTATACTGTCTTCTACAACTTGCTTATATACTCGTTCCCCTTCTAAAACTTATGCAATTGCTACAATTTGTATACTCGCCCTCCTACTAAAGCTACAACTAGCTTAACTCCTCCTGATAGATAGATACTCCTGCTATAACTAGCTTAAATACTCGTCCTCCTACAAAGCTTATACTCCTGCATCAACTCGTATACCTACTCCTACAAAATCTTTACACCCTGTAACAATTCGTATGCATACTCGTCCTCCTATTGAAGCTCACACCCTGCAACAAATTGCAAGCATACTCGTCCTCCTACTGAAGTTTATACTCCTCCTACAACTAGCATAAACACTCGTCCTCCAATAGACGACATTAGTGTGACGTCACTTGCTTGTTTGGAAACGTTGATTCTATCCGTGATTGGTTCCGTGATTGGAAGTAAATCCGTACGGAACCAATCACGGATGGAATCAACGTTTCCAAACAAGCAAGTGACGTAATGACTAATGTCGTCTATTAAAGCTTAACCCGTACGCATGCTCTACCTCCTACTAAAGCTTATACTCCTGCTAGAACTAGCATAAATACTCGTCCTCCTACAGCTTATACTCCTGCAACAACTAGTATATCTACTTTTCCTCCTACTAAGTGTTATACTGCTGTAGCAACTCGTAATAGACCTTGCGCTGGACTAACTGTGTGGTGTCTGTTTCAGGTATTACAGGCTGTGGATCTACTCATGCAACCTGGTTCTGCTGGTGAGCGTGGTGGCGTTCGTGTCGCTGGCGGGCTGGATCGCGTCCGACTTCCGTCTGGCGCTCTTCCCGTCGGTGGACTTCCGGCACCCCAGCCTGCTGTACGCGTACCTGGCGCTGGCGCTGCAAGGGGGCGTGCTGCAGGCCATCGGCTGCCTGGGCGCCGTGCGCATGAGCGAGCGCCTGCTCAACGCCTACTGGAGCCTGATGCTGCTGCTGCTCTGCGGCGACGCAGTGCTGGGCGCCGTGTGGCTGTTCCGTTTCCACGCGATCAGCGCGGGGCTGCGCGAGGAGCTGCGCGGCCGCCTGGCCGCCGAGTACGGCGCCGAGCCCGCCTTCCAGCTGCTGTGGGACCGGCTGCAAGGGGAGGAGCAGTGCTGCGGCGTGGACGGGCCGCGCGACTTCGCGGCGGCGGCGACGTGGCAGCGGCCGCCGCCGCAGCTGGTGCCGCGCAGCTGCTGCCGCCTGCGGCCTGCGCCGCGCGAGCCGCAGCCGCTCAACCTGTCGTGCGTCGAGTCGGACCGCAGCCCCGAACTCATCCACCTGCCCGGCTGCTACGAGGCCGTGCACCGCTGGCTACAGCACGCCGCGGACATGCTCTGCGTGCTCGGCTTCTGCGTCATCGCGTTCCTCAAGCTCTGCTTCCTCGGCATCCTGCGCTACGAGATCCGCGAGATGATCCAGAAGATCAAAGTGCTGCGCGACATGAGCGAGTCCCCGGGGCTCATGGACCCGGCCGGCCCCGCCAGCCTGCTCCCGGGGCCCGCCATGGCCGCCAAGTTCCGCCGCCAGCGCAGCGCCGACAAGCCGCCGAACGGGAACAACAACGAGGCGGACTCTTCGCCGGCCAAGAAGAGCTCCAGCCCCGTCTGATGAGCGCTTCCGACGAGAGTACCTAACAAAGTATACAAACGCGGCCGGTCCAGACACACTACACACAACACACTCGAGCACAAGGGAAAGGCCTACAGATGTGCAATTTATTGAGACCGACGGGGTTTTGCTATTCACTTTTAAGGTTTTTTAGTATGCGGTGCCTCCTTATTCAATGAATTCGTCGCAGCTGATACATTCCACACAGGAGCTTTAAACTGTATTTTTTTACTGAAATGTAAGCTCTGGTAGCCGAGCCGATACCGTTCCTCGAGAGACGCCTCAGATCTTTTTTAAAAATTTCGTGTAACTTCTTCCTTTGAAGATCGATTCGATTATTTAATAATAATTCGGTGGATCCATTTTGTTGAATGCTAAAAACGACCACATTCACGAAAGGACTGCTTCGAGGTGACCTCCTGAAAAATTCGCGATCACTAAAAGTTCCATTCTCAGAAATGAAAGACAACGGTTGAAACAAAGGAAGAATTTCTTATACTTTTCTCCACTACTAAACATCGTTTTATTAGTTGAAGAGCAGTTCTAAAATTATTCTGTTCTTTTTTAAAACTTATAATATTTAAAAAACTTTATCATTCCCTTCAGTAATTTCTTTTAAACTTAAGAGAACTTACCAAAAGAAGGATAATTTCTTCTTACATAGTAGCCTATATCAAGCTCCTCATAAAAACTGATTTACTATGTTTCAAACGATGGAGATCGTGATGTCTCCTTAAATTTCAGGGATCATATTTCTTTTAAAACATACCTAAAGACGAGTTAATTCTTTCGTATAAATACCTATACATTATTTAATTTAAATAAATTTTTCACACACAATAAAAAAAATCCCTCTATTATAGACATAGAACAACATTTAAGAATAATAATGAGTCGATAAATGGCATACCACTCATGAAAATATATTAGGTGTCATTTTGTAGGCGTACGATTCAGCCATAATTAATCTCCGTGAGAATATGGTCAGAGCACTGAAACGTTAGTGATGACGTCTGGAACACATATATTGAAATTCGAGGCAATCTATATCCATTGGGAAACGTTTCTGAGCATGCGCTGAAACTTTTTCATTGGATTTAAGTGATCTGGAGTTACAAGCTGGCCTCCAGCCACGCCATTTCAGTGACGTAGTACAATGGCCATTAGATCGTGATTGAGCCTTTCCCTCCAAGAACATTCTATAATTTTTAATTTAAGAATTTGCTATGAACTTTTAGTAGTCGCGGCGAGGAAGCACCAAGGACTATCCTTTCGTGAATGGACTGGGGTTCAATAAATCGCACCATCCCTCTAGGCTTTGTGCACTCGACTACACGTCTATCTAACTCTATCTATCTATCTATAGGAGCTTTATCCGGCGGTGACCCCACGGACGGCTTTCGAGATAATATTTCTATATCCACATTCTCTTTCTCCATTTTCGTCTTAGACACTTTCTACAAACGCATAGAGTCAGGTATTTTCTTTAGCGAGCTTTTCGTACAAAAAGGGGGTGAGGTGGTGGTGGAGATCATGCTCATATCACACCGGATTGTCCTCGGCTAGACGATGCTGTCATTTTTGCGGAGAGGCGAGCCGCTCACACGAGTCGACTCAACGAGCTACTCGCACGAATCGACTCGGCGAGTGATTCGCTTCATCTGCGAATGCGTGGATGAGGAAAGACGGTCGCATTATGGGGTAAATGCTTTGATCGCACTCGTGCACACTGCTCATAAGATAATGTTCAGCAAAAAGAATTATATCTTGGATTTAATAGAATAGCGGAGCAATAGAACTAATCCAGTTTCTAAAAAGTAGAGTGAACACAAAACTGATTCGTTCCTGAAAATACACACGACATTCTCTATAGTTTTACCATTAATTAAAATATTTTTAACAAAACCGGAACGAATCAAATTACTATAAAAACTTCAGAAAGTTTATACCTTACAATAGCAGAGAAACACTCAAACCCATATCATTTTAAAAATCTCAATAGCCAAATTAAAAACTGGGCTATTATAAACATGACCAATGCTGTTTTTAAATTAGTACAATACATAGTCTTTCCCCTACATATCACAATAAAGAGGGTTGGATATCTAAAGCCAACCTAATTTAGATGTAGGTCGTTGACTTTAAAACCAATGAATCGCATGATCAATAGATACGTAATAAGAAATTATTTATCTCTATTAGTTTGTTTTTATGCTGAAAACTATAGAATGGATTAAATATAGATTAAATATCAAGTACAAGTATATTTGTCTTTGGTGCCCATATTTAAGACAAACCAAGCCATATAAAGTTGGAAAACATGCAACTTTTAGTCTACAAGTCAGTTAAAATAAAATATTGGGAGAATGAATCTAAAAGGGGATAATGCATTATGGTTTTAAGAATGTTATTTTAAGTTCTTTACCCACCAAACCCAGCCATGTACGTTATAGTACATGTAAACATACATTTAATTAACCACAATGGTTCTTCTTGCAAGTACTACTTGTTACTTTCCTACTAGGACACGATTTGACTATTATCTGAAACTTTAAACCCTAATGTCATATAGAAAACCTTCTTCAAATCCCCCGTTGTAATTAGTCTTATTATTTAAGGAGTGAATCCACAAAGTAAGCCTTTGAAAACCAAGTATGACCAAAACATCAATAAATAGTAAATGAGTATGATGCCATTATTCCTTAACATACTATACTAGAAATGGTATTTAGATTTTGCTTTAAATTCGTAAACGACTAAATGTAAAAGTTGTGCTGTGTTTTAATTAGAGGTGAAAATATAGTAAGTTTAGTATTAACACAACACATTATATTCCAACATTCCATAAACTATTTTAAAAAATTTTGACTTGTAGACTTAATTTTGTTTTTGAGTAGTATTCACAAGAATCGTCACAAAACACCATAAATAATGAATTTCGATGCAGCTCTCTTTTTCTATTTGAAGCAGGTATTAAAAAAAATCTTAGTAAGCAATAGCCCAAAGACAAACACATATCAAATTATATCTACATCAAGAGCACTACGTTGCACGAGCGCTGGTTAGCAGTGCTAGTTTTTTTGTTCTCCGCATAGGAGAAACATTCTCTCACGAGGCAGTTTAGAATATTCACTAATTCGAGAAAGCTGAACATACTTCACTGGCGTAATAATTCGCATTTCAAAGCCAACAATTGTGCATTCTTTAACTGGCAAAACTAAACTCAAAATCTCATCTTAAAACATTCATTCTACCGATTCTTTAATCTTGATAGAAGAAAGGGAGCGTTCCTAAACAGCAAAAACAACAAATTTATTTTTGTCACTCAACAACAAACATTAAACATTTTACAGGCTGAGAATTCATAACGAGTTCTTTCATCACAAATCCCAACAATAATACAAAAGTGTTCTATTATTCAACGTTCTTTCCAACTCGATTCATTCTTTGTCCCACTTGTATAAATGTCAGCCTCAGTTCACAATCACATGTCTTCGTTTTTAAGAACGTTTGTACATTAGGACAGAACTCTTGTTTCGTATACTACTTGATGTAAATTTTGCTTTCGGACAGAAAACATTCTTTCATTTCCTTCGATCATTGAGAACTTTTTATACCCTCAAAAACTATGTCTTCATTAAGAAAAACCGACCCAAATTATTTGGACCGGAGACACCCGCTCTCAGAAGATTGCTCCCAGAATGATTTCCAAAAGGTGAAAACTAGATTTTAACTTACTTCCCGGAACTGGCGAAGGAAGCCCAAGGGGTCGACTT
Source organism: Tetragnatha montana (assembly GCA_963680715.1). Classification (NCBI taxonomy): domain Eukaryota; kingdom Metazoa; phylum Arthropoda; class Arachnida; order Araneae; family Tetragnathidae; genus Tetragnatha; species Tetragnatha montana. Next base: position 23,340,839 of record OY796681.1, read on the forward strand.
AGCAAATAGAATTTCGAAGTTTTTCCCAATGAAGTAAAACATCGGTCCAGGTTTTCTTCCCATGGGTTTCGCTTTCAGCAAGCGGCTTCACGGTTCTGGAAGCATTCTTCTGATTGCCATTCGGCAAATTCAAATAGGAAACAAATTGCAAATGAATAAGGCGAGAAGTGAGAGTCCAATACGAACATACGACTAAACTTTGTAGCAAAACTTCAAAGTAAGAAACAAACGATGGGCCCAAGGCGTCGATCTACAAGCCCTTTTTGAGTTGTATGTATTCTAGAAGAAAACAAAAAAAATACACTCTATATACATATGCTAATCCGTATATAAGGCCTTTGTAAATAACTAGAGAAATTTATTAGTCTATATAAATATATATATAGCGAGAGAGAGTGGAAGAGTTGAGTGGAGGGTGCTGCGGCATCAACTGTTGCAATTCTGTGGCCTTCAATGTGATGGACTGTCCAATGTCGTGTGGGAGTGTCCGACGAACATCCGGGGGTCGCTGAGGGGTGGCCGGGGACGCTCGGTCCGTGTCTGCGCGGTGGCCTTCCGTTTAGCATTCCAGATTCCCTCAACCACAAAAGAGCTTGGAAAGAGCGAGGTGCCGCGGAAAAGGTGGTGAATGTAAAATAATATTATTACATATGAAATGAAACAAATTATACAAAAAAAAGTGAAGTGGATCGCACAATTCGTGCTAAACCTTAATAAAAGTTATCTATTCCAAATGGTGCTGTGACTTTCCTTCTTTCTTTCTCTTTTTTGAGTTCATTGATGGTGCGTTTCATAGGAGTGAAAAATGCATCAGTTATCTAAACTTAACAGGACTCGACAAATTCGAACTTTTATTTTATTTTCGAACAATATGGTTTTTTTATTTTGAGAAAAATATTTATCAATCAAATTTGACACCAAAACAAACCAGTTTTTTAATTGCCAGTGGAATCCATCATCCACTGGATACAAATTAAGAATTATATTATAATTTGTTATAGTTAATAACACAAATAAATAATAGAAATACTGAGACACATTATAAAGGCTAAGTAAATGGATTTATAGTTTTAACTTCCTTAGTGAAAAATTTGCAAATTATTTTATAGTTTTAACTCCCTTTATGAAACACATTATTTCTTAGTTCTCTCAATTCGAGGGGCTAAATCTCTCTGTGAGATGTAATCATTATTTTCCTTCAAGCCCGTCAAGTGTAGAGAAGCTGCATAGAGGATACTTTGGAGCAGAAAAAGTAATTTATCACTTTTTAGTCTTCATTTCCTTCTTAAAACTGGTGATTCAATTATTATCAGAATTTGTTTATACTTTAATTTATTGATTGATCTGTACAAATTATTGTCCATTTAAACCCAAACTCTAAAAAGAACACTTAAAATTAAAATATGCAAAAGAAAAATCATTTAAATGTTGCAACAACCGGTCGTTCATTTTAATACATGTGTAGATTGTTATCCAACATATTTATACATTTGAAAGTCTTACTGAAAGGAATAATTTTGTCTGAAAAGCCTAAAATTATCTAACAAAAAAAATTACTTTTCCCCTGAAGTTATCAATTCTTTTTACTGAATCTTCTTTATATTATTATCACGGCAAAAATTATTTTCATGAGGACATTATGATTATCATAATTATCTCAAAAGAGAAGCAACAGAGAGAACCTGTCAATAAAAGCTGCCATTTCGATTTAAGATAATTAAAAGTACTGTTAAATATAGAATCTAGCCTCCGGCACAGTCCATCTAGTTAGTCGTGGTTTGACAAGTGCGTTATTGTCTCATAACAAATCAAGGTCACAGCTAGTTAACTTCCATCTAGAGCGAGGAATCGATTTTACTCATGCGCAAAGCCAGCGCGCAATGTCTATCGTTTTACAGAAAACGTTTAGCTTGAAATTTAGATTCTTATCCGGAAATTGTTTTCCCACCGCCATGAAACCTCTCTTGATTGGTTGGTTGGTTGATTTTCGGTTTTATAGCGCTACGACCATAGACTAAGGCTAAGACATATAGCGCAGAGAATCTCTTGCGAAAATAAGTTAAGGTTTTGTTTAGACTTGTCGGTGTGAGCATAATGAGGAGATTTTGATTAATATCCACACGTACTTTTGAGTTTGCGAAACCATACTGAGATTCTCGGGGGTTTTTTTAAACTAAATTTACAAAGAAAACTTAAGTCTAAACAAACAAAAAAAGGCTACGACACTAAATACTTCACTCGACCTAATTAAATAACAAATATGAGGTACCAAAATTAAATAAGTCAGAAAATTAAATAAATCACATACAAGACATATCCTTTAGTGTATCTAAAAGCTCAAAGCATGATCAAAATCAATCAATGTAAAAAATTAAATATAGCACATAAAATATAATCACATGTTTAGTGTGTCTAAAAGCTCAAAATATAATCAGAACCAATAAAATGTCCTAATCAGTTATGATTTTGAAAATTTGCTTAAACATCCTTACTGAAACAATCCCAGTTAGTATTACTTTTGAATTTAATTGATAGCTTAAGTATTAGTTTGTTTGACTTTCCTTTCTGTTTTTATATACGTACTAAGTTAAATCAATTATTTATGAAAACACATTATATATATATATATATATAGACATTAGCTGTAAAATTTACTATGTCAAAATGATATTTTGTTAAAACTAAATAAACTTTTATAAAGAGAGTCTTGAACACTTTAAGCTTGAATGTTGAACAAAAAGTTATTCCGGAAAACCAAGGATAGTTAGGAGCTTCGATCGGTATTGTACTATTTTAATTACTGGTTCAGACAATAGTTCCCAAAAAATTAATTACAAATTTTTCAAAGAAGGCTAGAGCTAAAAAAGAAAGATAATATTCAAAACATAATTATGTTTACATTGTATTCAGTAATTACGTTTACATTGCGCTTAAACTACCAAAAAAATTTAAAAACGGGTTATATATTGCTTGACATGATTGAAATAGAATGCGCAGTAAAATAGATATCCTTTGAAGGTTGTGGTCATCCCACTTATCATAACCCTCTTCCACAACATGAAAAACATACGCATTTCCCTTAGAAAAGTGTTTTAAACCAGCCTAAAGCTGTTTAAAATGTTCTTTTACTATCCCGAGTAAAATTGATAGTCCCACTAAACACAAAAGCCGCCATTTATTATAGCATCCGTTCCAAGAATTTTCCACAAACTAGCGCTCTATTTTTCAAGGCATGTTCCAATGATAAATCGTTGTTTTTTCTTGCCCTGAAAACTCGGCGTTGCTAAACGCTCTTCAAAAACAAAGAAGGGAAAGTACTTTTCATAGATAGAACACTATTATAAAAGTCATCCGACATTATCATTCTTTCGAAGTCAGGCTGAGGTTTTACATAAATCAATAACTTGAGCACACCACAGTTAATTTCTTGAAACTCTCGAATATTTTACGACAGTTATTTTGCTAAAATGTAGAAAAAAATGTTTTTCCTATAAATGTCATTTTTCTTTCTTTCTAAAGTTTTGACACTTCTGTAAACTCAACTTATTGTGGTGTAAACATCAGAAAATCATAATTATTCAAATATATTTTTACATCCATCAAATTTTCTTTTGTGATTCTTCAAGTCGTGTATCATTATAAGTTTAAAATGTAGTAAACTATTACAGTAGTTAATTTAGGTAATGTTTTATAGACCTGAGGATTTTATATGTAAATTCATAATAGGCAGTATTTTAATATATAAATTCATTTCAATGGTATTATTATAGTAGGTTTAGGTATTGAGCTTTTCATTAGTTACTGAGACATATTACTATAATTAAAGCATGAGTTATATTAAGTGCGTACTTTTATTAATTTTTAAATATAGTTTACGGAATGTTTTAAATCTTTTAATATAATTAACCCTGAATTTTGAAGTTAAAATATGGGTACTTAAGGATTAATTTGGCGCAATTACCAAGTGCCAGATATAGATAGATAACCAAAAAAATCAAACATCAAAATACAGTCAATATAAATATTGCAATCAGCAGTGTTTCTTTTGATTGATTTTAAATTGCTATGTGTAGTTTTTCTAATTGTACCAAAATACGTATTAAAACATTCATTACTAATCAATACAATTTTGAATTTTATTTTGTAAATGATTTGATTGAAATAAAGTAGTAAATATTAGCAAATATTCTAAGAGAATCAATTTGATTTTTAAAACCAACAAGCCAATTACAAATAATAATTGAAAATGATAAAATTGTCTATCAAATTAGTACTAAAAGGGTCAATGATAAATACAAATGTGGTTATCAAAGTTAGACTCATTTCTATTTGTAAAGCATTAAAATTGTATAATGAAAGGGTCAAACCATAGAAAAATTGTTTATCACATACCGCACAAACTTCTCATTACAATACCATGGCATTGCCATTCGTATTGATATACGGGTTCTATCTGAACACAGTGCATCTTGCCCACGAGAATTTAGCACTAAGGAATTACGGAAACTACATCAATACGTTGTATGCGAGTATCTAGATATTATGATGACGTTTGTATCAAGACATCATGAATGTGCTTCCATATTCATTGAATGCATCAAGATATGGAAACGCCATAACACTCCATGAATGATTATGACCATTTCAAGGCTTGGCCGAAACCATAGTAAGTTATAAGGAAGGTGAATAGATCAATGCTATATTATTGCCATTAAAAATATGTTCTTGGTTATGCTAACATACAATCAAGCTAATGTGGTTCAAACGTATGGAGTTATTAGGTAAAAACATCTGAAGAAAAAACAGGCAACACAAATTTGATTCAAATAGAACTGAGTCAATTTTCCATCTTTGGATGTTAATCATTGACGTAGAATTAAAATAATTTACCTGAAATCTTTGACGGCATTTCACATGGATATCCAAGTTCGAACCTCCAATGACAACCTATATTACGTAAACTCAAATTAGAACGGATGCAATATCACTTTTTCAAATCTCCCCTTTCAAATGTACGTGAATCAATAGCTATTTTTTATGGAAATAATTAGATGATAAGTAGCATATTAGTTTGTCCAGTAATATTTTCTTGAATGCCACCTTCAATAACATATGTTTGACTTATTTAAACAATACCTATACCTAATATTTAAGAAGCATACATTTTAATGCTAACAAGTTATCCGGAAAATATATTTTTTAACAGGAAGTATCTTACCAACGTCAATTAAAATATAAGACTGAAAATGCAGCTATAAAAAATATAACGTTTTAAGAAAAATCTAAGGTTAATTTGTAAAATTATTTCTGTATTTGAGATTTTTTTTATAAAAATATCGATATTTCAAAATTAACTCTAAAAAAAAGATATTTTGAAGAAACATTAATCATTCAATGACATTTCATTTTAACTTTCGTTTTAACTATTCATGAAAAGTCAAAAATAGTTTAATTAACTAAAAAATTAATTTTTCATTAAAACTGAGAAACAAAAATATATTTACTGATCTATATTTTTTAATTGATAAATGTTAAAGTGAAAAGCATCGATTTGACTGAGACTTACGATAAAATGATTAATTGAAGACATTACACACATTATGAATTTCTTAAACACTTATTTGCAATTATTATTACTTCTTTAAAGAGAAATGAAAACAGTTACTTTTGGTATCTTCAATGTAATAGTACTACCAAAAGAAAAATAAGTAATTAGTATACTAAATCCTTTTGTTATAACAGCTTTTTTCCTCTGAAAAATTATGCATCCATAACAATTTTTCATCATTTTGAAGTGAACAGTAGATTTTATGAAATAGTTTTAAATAAAATACCAGACCTGTGGAATACAACGTTTTTATTTTACAAAATGTACATAAGCTCTTAACATACCGGTTTACCCTTCGCAGATACATCCATGCATACCGGTGGGACGAATCCTTGGGTTCCTTCTTTAGGCAGCTTCTTCAGTTCATGCAACTTAACAGCTATTTGGCTTCCGACCACAGCGTTATTCTCTAATAATCCTAAATCTAGTAAACTGTCAAGGATTCATAAAATTTGCAACATATTCTTTTTATTTCCCTCTTTTAATCCTATTTAAAAATATTTTATGAGTAACAACTCAGCATATGCGTTTGATTAAATAGTACTCAATTTTAATTCATTAGTACATCGATTTTTTTTTTCATTTGAATGAATGTGTTTTTCCCTTGCATAAGAGTACTTTTTCTCCAGCATCATCATGCCACACTATCTTACAAACAGCAAACTATAATTGCAGCTCCACACAACAAACAATAAAAAAAATCCCAACAAATTCCTCTCTTATTTCAGTTTTTTTTTCTAATTAAGGATTCAAGGAAATCCCTGAATATTTTATTCGTCCCTTGATACAAATTTAAGTACCAAATATTCCCATTCAAATTTAAAATACCTACTAATAGATATCATAATTTCCCACAATTTTCGTAAAGAATGTGCTTTAACGCTTTAAAAATACTTATCAAATACATTCTTTTTCTCTTAAGAATCAAAAGGCGTATAAATATGAATTAGATGTTGGTTACTTCGAAATTATAGAATTTTAGTAAAATTTGGATTTATGTAGTATATTTTATTCACAGCTTTGTTTTCTTAAAAATCAATTAAGGGGCTGTTCAAATATTACGTAAGTCCCTAAGGATAGAGGGGTTTACGCTTTGCTGACAAGGGGGGGGTCTAAAATGAACAAAAACATGATTACATAACATTTGAACGGCCTCTAATATTAACCAAATTTGTAAGATAATAATAAAACATATCATGAAATAAAGAATAACGCTAAAGCTAACACAAAATTTGAAAAAATATAGAGGAGAAAGTTAAACTCCTATTGAAGGTTTATGACATATTTGAAAGTGCTTTTTTTTGTCCAGATGTAATAAATTCAGTAAAATCATTAGCTTTATTGTAAAGAGAAAAGATTAACCCAATGCAATAAAAACAGTTTTCGTTCGGTACAGGTAGTTGTTTTGTAATTACATTAGTTTGATATTTCTATTGATTGTAGCTCATAGCACTTAGGAAATTATTAACTGCACAGATATTGGTACTGTGCAGTTTTCAAACTATTGGTATTCATTATGTAATAAACTTTTTTGAGAGTATCGATATTACCACAAATATCACTTTTTAAAGTGATGTATCAATCAATGTTGCATTCTTTGACCAAAATTGTGAAAAGTTTCGGTACTACAAATAACATGCAATAGGTACTCTAAAATACACTGCACTCAATACATAAGAACTCACATCTACAAGCAATCTATTATAAATTTCAATTGAGTTATTAAACAAAGGAAGAATTTCTGTCTACCTCCATTTTAAATGCACACTTAGAATATTAAATATTTTTCCTTAATGATAATTCTATCCCCAGACATAGAACGGGGAAAATACCGAAATAAGAAATTTATTTAAAGTAAAAACAGTTCACAGAAGTACTTTCTCCCAACTGGATCACTCTTATAATACTTTAAACCATTAAACTGCCCTTCATTCTTCATTTCTTAACGCTCGGCTTGGAAGCATGTGCAAAAGCCGAATCTCCGCCCGATACCCCAAGAAATTCCAATATCCGTTGCAGCGAAAACTGAAGCGGATTCCGCAACTCTGATAAAATATGAAAATAGACTCTCTCTCTCTCCCTCTCTTTCTCGCTCGGATCCGTATCCCCCCTCTGGCACTCCGGGAAGATGAAAACTGGAGCGGAATTGGGAATGAAATTCGAGGGAAAACCGGAGTGGGGGAAAAAGAAGGAATCGCGCGAAGAATTTCGTCCCTCATCATTTGACGAGAACGGCGAATTATTCGAAAGTTACAGCGATGCCATAAAATGGTACTTAAAATATGACTGAGGAACGCTTAGGGAAAAGGGGTAATACGCTTAACGTAAAATAGATCGCTATTATAGTCTATGTCACTATGCTTAACAGAGGGTTGAGAATTAAAAAATAGCCTAACATTTTTCTTTTTTCGCCATTGAAAATGATCGGTTATTCCATATTCCTTTTCAAGAAATTAAAATATCCCGATCCGTACTATTATCCAGATTTTTTGCATTTTTCTTTTAGGTTCAAGAGCCAGAAAATTAAAGAAAAATTCAGAAATTCAGAAAATTTAAAAGTTCTACATTAGTTATTCAACACGTATGAAATTACACAAATATTAATGAATTTATATTTATACTGAAGGGTTTTTTTTAAAGTCATTGATATTATGAAGAGATAACAGTTATAAAACCTTGAAGAATTTGTATTTTTGAGGAACTACTCGTAATAAGTATGTGGGTTGATTGATTTGGATTTAATAGCAAAATTTCCAGATACGCTGTTCATATGCGTTAAACATAAGCTATAAGTGAAAACACATCAAAATAAAAAATTTTATGGATGAATTTAAGTTTTAATAAAATATTATTTTCGGTAAAGTATTTTAAACTTTGCCAGGAATTAAAAATAGAAGTAAAGCTAAGATTTAAAGTTATGGTGCTTAGTAATAGCAATGCATTTTTTTTTTATTTTAACTAGGGGGCCTGCCCCCTGCTCGCTATCGCTCATCAACCCCCGTAACTGCTTCGCAGTTCTTTTCAGATCGCTTCGCGATCTTAGCGAGCAGAGCTCGCTTGTTCATCTCAACAATCCAGCCTAACACTCTTCTCGACTTAATTAAGCCTCTTGTAATACCGAAAATACCTCTCTCTTGCTTATAAATAATTTAATTCGTATCATTCCCCTAAATTAACAACAAAAATGTTGCTGAAATACATTCCTTTTTTAGCTTATCAATAATTTAATCGAAATGTTGAAAAATATCCAGCAAGTCTACTAATAATCATCAACCATTTTGTAGAAAAAAACATTGTTGAAAATAAAAGAAATTAGACTCATCATAAAACTCGCCTGTTTCTCTAGTGAACGGCCACAGAAAGAGAAGAAAAAATTAAAACTTTGAATCTTAATAACTCCAAAACTAATTAGAATTTTTTGAAAAACAAAACGCCAATATTTTCATAAAAAATAATTGTATGTGTGTTTAAAATATCATAGTTCTACTGTGATTAGTTTTTCTTTTATAACGAAAAAACCGAAAATCCGTCAAAAATTTCGAAACTTTAAAACTTAATTACTCCAAAACTAATTCGAAATTCGAAAAAAGGGCGACGAGGTGCAAAACTTCACATCTAAGAGAATGCGGCTGCAAAAAATCATATTTCTGCTGCGAATAGATTTTGCTGGGGGCGAACTCGCAGCAGAATAAAATAATTTTCGACTTTGACATTAAATAATTCTAAAGCTAATTATCTCATTAATTAGCTATTGGAACGAAAAGGACCCTCATACATTTGTCTACAAATGGTCAAAATTTCAATAATTTCCGTTCCATAGTTTTTGCATAGTGACAATTCAAAATTGTCAAAGTGAAGATTTTCTGAAACAGTGGCAGCGGCGGCGGCGACTGTTGCTTTTTTTTTAATATAGAGAGATACATGAATAAACCCACTGACACTTAAAAAACTAATGGTACAAAACTTAAAAACATCATACATAAAATACTATCACGAAACGTATCCCAAAGTTGTACAAGGTCTACAAATAAATTTCCGTTCATATTTTACAATGTAGTAATAAATAAAATTATGAGAAATTTTGGAAAATTATTTCGGTACCGAAGAATACACCGGAATAACATATGAAAGGGGTAAGGAAAAGACAATGGGGTAGTTAAAGATAACTATTTTTCATCAGAGTGGTAAAATCACAATTATACAACCTCGAATTAACTAAACATCCAAATTCAAACAGAACACACATTTTTCTGACTAATTGGGTGATAAATTATCCAACTGGTTTTTCAGCAAAAATTATCAAGTAGAAAGAAATTCTCCAATGAGACATTATTTTTATTTCAATACCCTGCTTTCTTCTCAGAAGTTCGAGTAAAAAAACAAGTCAAGAAATGCTTTAACTAGAAGAAAATGCGGCAGGAAAGATAAATTTTACAACAACAAAGAAGCGACTCAGTAATGGCCTTTTTAAAAAAGAAGTAAAGGGTAAAAATGTGGAGAAAGAGATAATTTTTATAAAAGAGTGGGAAATACTTGGGTTGGGAAATGTCATGAAGAAAATAAAGACAATGCCCAGATATGAGAAAAAGGCACTTAATATTAGAGCTTTCTTTAACTTTTTCCTGTCATAAATATCCCTTTTCTAGAGATGGTCTCTGTTTAAACCATCAGCAAGTTCATATCTTTCTGTAGTATGAGATCCAGGTATTTTCAGATTAGATTAAAAGTACTGAGCACATGAATAGACTATCAAACTTTTAAACAAACGAAGATTAAATTTTAAAAGCAGTGTAATTTTAGATGACTAAAAATTATTAAGATCTGCTAGAAATATTTAATCGAGGATACGAAGTAACCAAGGGTTGGGTTAAAAGAATAAAATGTATTAATCTTACAGAGAAAATACCTATAAGGATGCATTATAATATGCTTTTTAGCTTAATCTTGTTATTCGTTTGAAGCCGATGAATCCAGAATGAGAAGCAAACTAGAAACCAAATTGATAGGATTTGGCCTAAAACATGTAATAATTTATCAAGATAAGATATGCATACTATAATTCACCTTCTTCAGTTAATTTTCAGGTAGCTAATTTTCGGTTCTAATCAGGTAAGTCAACCATCCAAAATATTGAGGTAGAATAAGGCAGTTTCAATAAATTGCAAACCCTAAAAACTGCATCCCCTTCCCCTTCAACTAATCAAACCTTCCCAAAAGGTTAAAAAGGGGAACTAGTGAAGAGTCAGCGATTCGAATTCAGTCTCGAAATCGATTCTTTCTCTTCCAAGACAGATCAAAGCGAAAGTGGCGAGACATTCCGGTAAAAACACACCGAGAAATGATTGGAGGAGGAAACGGAAGAAGAAACGCACCGAGAAAAAGAAGTCACTAAATATTTGATTCGCCTCAAACGCAACATTTTCCCCGCCATAAAATGCCACATATTTCTCCTATAGGTGCGCCCCACTTTTGTTAAAACTGCCTCTTTATTTTATGGTAATGTATTCGGTGTTTATCACGTTGGAGAGCTTCGCAAAAGGCACGCATTAGGCAGCGTGTATTCAGAGAGAGAGAGGCCTTTTCGAGTGCTCTCCACAAACCGTGGCATTGAAAAGGATACTGGCTCTCAGAGAGGCCCCTCCGCTTAGTTCTCGAACTTTATTCAAGACGAAGGGGGTGACGTCCCTGCCGACGATGTTCTTTTTCCTGGGGAGGGAAAAAATTTATTAGCCTCTTGCATTTTTCAATGAAATGTTTCGTCTCTAAGAAATAACACAACCCAAAAGATGAAAAGATACGAAAGGGAATATAAAACCAGTTTTGAAATGAATAGGATTAAGATCTGTTCAAATCTATGATAGTTTTACTTTTATTTTACTTTTATGCCGGATAAAATAGCAAGAGAAAAATCTAAACTTTTTGTAACTGACGATGCGTCTTTTTTACTATTAAAACTTGAATAAATTTTTGGAAAACACACTTTTTAAGATAAAAACTTTATAACATACATACCTTTATCTATTATTTATATTTAATGAGAACAAAATATCAGTGTGATGTGGTCCAGCCCTCATGGTCTTCGGCCACAAAATTTACTGTTTATTCAAACTTCATAGAATACATCTTATTTCATTTATTTTCCGGACAGAACCCCTGAATCCCCCCCTTCACCGGACCTGGAAAAAGTGCCCAAACCTACGAACCTGGTCCGGGGGAAGCCCCTGTCAGCTCCATAGGAGCAATACATTAGGTTCGGGTAAATTTTATTAGGTTCGGGGGAAGTTTAAAACTTTTTCCAGGTCCGCCCTTCACTTTACAAAAGATACTAATAAGGCTAAGTGAGATCTATTAAAATTCAGTTTTTTAAGTTGGGGCCAATAGTTGATACATTTTAATTTATATCGCCACTTGGGGATTTAGCGTTTCAGCAACTTAAAATAGTATTTCTTAAAATGCATCATTTAAAAGAGCTATCAAATCAGTAGATGCTATAAATTGTAATTAAAATTACATCTACAACTCAGAAAATTCGGAAATGTTTACTACAGGGCTGCAGTTGTATGTCTATGTATTTAGAATTCAATTTTGATAATTAAAATTTTCTAACCTCTTGATAAAAAGAAATCCAACCTCTTCTTTGGATATGAACTAATATAGAAATAACACTTTTGCCTTTAAATCACTAAACTTAAACGCTTCTTCTTGCTCTTTCATTTTCAAAACGAGGTGTATTGTCTAATTTCTAAGAAAGGTTTTCTCTTTACAATGGAATAATTTCCCTTTTAATAACAATAATTATATTTGATATAAAAAAACTAATTTGTTTTAAATTTAAATTTAATTAATATGAACATTAGTGACCCAACCAATATTCCACCATTACATCTTTAATGCAAGAAAATTCAAAAGTGTAATGCATCTTTGAATCGTTATAGTCGAAATATATGTTCCGCTGCTTAAATAAGCTTGACCTGCTATTAAAATAGAAAGTTATATGCAGTTTCCTCTCTTTGCTGCCTCTGGCCCTCACCTTCTTACACTAAAGTTCAATCAGCCCTAGGGTAATTAGAGGTTGGACCACACTGTTACATATGAAAGTAGCATTGATAACCAAAATCTAAGTATAATGATAGCTTAAATTTAAAGGACTTTGATTTATATTGCAAATACAGATAAAAATTGAACAATTGATGTATGAATATTTAAAACAATTTTTTTCAAGCAGCAAAAATTTTAAATGCTAAAAATAAACTCAAAACCTATCATTTCCAGTAATTTCACAAAGAGATTCTATTATTTATAAATCTTATGCATTTCATGAGAGATAAAAAAACACTTCGCTATATCCTAACCAATCTTTCATGATTAATTCAAGCATTATAAATAGCAACGCAATCTAATTTTGAAACTACTTCAAAATTCAGCATTTTGGTAATTTGCTGACATTTCGTTGTGTTGATCTCGGCTATATTATTCGTATGCCATAGTCCTTCCTGTTGTGTATTGCCTCATAGGAAAATTTGAGAGTCTTGTAATAGAAAAGTATGACCGGTGAGAAAAAGGTGATCGAGCAGGGCGTGACTGGTGAGAAACAGATGGCCGATCAGTGTGTTACCGGTGAGAAAACGGTGACAGGTCAGTGTGTAAACGTGAACGTACATTCATTTGATGGATCTTCAGAAAATCTCGAGTTCTTTTTTGGCCAAATTAGGGATGTCCAGAGTATAAATGGTTGGGATGAACGAACCGCTTTGGTTTTTCTTAAATCAAAATTAATTGGGAATGCCTTGAGATACTGCGTCGAGGATCCCGATTTCAAATCCATTGATACTGTAAAGAAGGCGGAGGAAAAGTTCAGGAATTTCTTTCTTACGGAGACCCCACCGTCTCATAAATTGATTGCGTTGCAGAATATCCAATTGTTACCGGAGGAATCCATAGCATCACTGGCTCATCGGATCTCTTGTGCCACGGCTTCAGTTTATACAAAAGTTACTACTGCAAAGGCGCTAAACCAAATTAAGGGATTGCAGTTCATTTCGGCTATGCCTATGGACATTAAGCTGAAGTTACTAGAAGAAAACACAGTGGACTTTGATGAATTGGTCAAGAAAGCTATAGGTATTAAGCAAAATCAAGAGAATGTAAAGGTTTTACAGACTCATTCTTTGGCAACTGCTTCTGCTAATAGTCAGTTGGATCTGGTAGTTGGTCAGATTACAGAACTGAAGAAGGAAATCTATAACATGCGAGGAAATCCAGCACTATGTCAATTGTGCAGGGGTACTCATGAGGCGTCGCAGTGTCCCATGTTTTTAGGTAGAATGAATAGTGATGTGAATTACATTGTAGGGGGTGAGACGCCTCCTGGTAAACCAGGTACCAGCACAGAGGTATGTGTTTACTGTAATAATTCTGGACATCTATGGTCTGAGTGCCCACTTCAGGATCGAGGTTTAAATTTACCTGAGGCTCAGATCGGGTTGCCAAGGGAATCTGTGCAGAGTTTGCAGACATCGCAATGCGATTCACGTAATTTGACTTTTGGCCCAAATCAGCAAAATTATTTGGCTTATGATAGTAGACCTCAGGTCTTTTGTATCTACTGTCAAAGGGGTGGTCATTCAATGGCTAATTGTTTCAGATATCATGGATCTTTGTACTCGAGAGGTAGAGGTTATGCTGGACCACGTTATGCTGATGTACACCCTAGAATGCAGGATTCGGGTTCGGTACGGGGGTATGGTTATTCTTATGGAGGACTGAATAGAGGCCCTAGACCAAGGGGTCAGGACTCTAGATACCCCCGGAATCCTTTAAACTGAGTCGGAGGCACTGGGGAGGTGATACCTGTGTTTCTCCTAGAGTTAAGTCACCTGAAACCCCGAGTAAAATAAAAAATAACACTGTTGATTTATTTTTGAAAGAAAAAATGCACGAATCACCGAGGACGGTGGCGCAATTTCTACAAGGTGTCCCTCCTCCTGAGGGTGAAGGGGGTGATTCTAAAGTCGAGGTTATCTATCTGAATAACGTTTACTCTCCTTCCCCTCTGCCTTCTATTGAAGTATTGATTGGGGATGTTACGGTTAAATTTTTAATTGACAGTGGTTCTTCCATCTCACTGATACCCAAGAGGTTATTTTTTGAAATAAGGGATGCTCGACAGGTTAAGGTGAAGTATTTGTCTAGGTCAGTGATTATTCGTACAGTAAATTCTGAACTGAATTTCAGTGCTTGTGTTGAGTTGAGTCTTAAAATAAGGGATAAATGTGTTAAACAAGTATTTTATGTTGCCGATTTCCCTCCGCAACAATTTGATGGCATATTGGGTTATGATTTTATTGAAGGAAATAATATCAGCATTGACTCTAAAAATAAGTTGATTAAGTTTGAGGATATCTCGGTACAGTTACTTTCTCGGGGGGACGAGTGTGAAAGCGTTCATTGTGTTCAGCTTGCATCTAAGTGTATGATTGAACCGGAACACACGGAATTGGTTCAAGTGAAGGTCAAAGCCCCGTCAATCATAACTGACGGTACGTGTGTGTTGTTCACCCCTGAGATCCTCAAAAAGGAGGTGGAGGTATCTCCTTCGCTGCATAAGGTGTACAAAGGGTCCTTCAATATATTTGTCACTAATAGACAGTCAACAGTTTTACACTTGAATAAGCTTCTGGGCATCGGGAAAATTGAAATAATACAGCCCGATGGGGAGATCCAGGAGACCAGTGAGGAGGTCGAACAGGAGGTAATAAATTTTATCACACCATCAAGCGAGGTGTTGCAGTTGAGAAAGGAACAGTTGGTGGAAGATGATTTCAAACTCGATCATCTGGTTGAGGGTCAAAGGCGTCGTTTGGGAGAATTACTTTTACAAAATTATGCTGCTTTTTCTAAGTCAATTCAGACACTTGGACACTGTGATAAAGTTGTTCCTAAAATCTCCCTAAAACATAAGAATCCAATTCGAACTCTACCATTTCCTGTTCCTTCGGCTTTACAGAGCGATGTTCGAGAGGAACTAGACGAGATGGTGGCGGCAGGGATTATAGAACGGACTGTTTCTGATTATGCCTGCCCAATGTTGTTGGTCAAAAAGAAGCCTGAGGCAGAAGACTCTGGGGATGTTAAACCTCGGTACAGGATGGCTTTGGATTTGAGGCTCTTAAACAACATCATAAATCACTCATCGTATCCTCTTCCAAAAATTTCTACTTTAATAAATGAAATTTCTCATTTTAGTTTATATACTACACTTGATCTTAAGAGTGCATACTGGCAGATAGATCTACCTGAGGAATACCGGGATATCATCGCTTTTACCACACCCTGGGGGACGTATCGAAATAATCGTTTGGTATTTGGCCTAAAAACCGCGGCAAGCATCTTTCAGGCATTAATGGATGGTATAATTGATGAGTTAAAATTACAGGGAGTATTTGGTGTTTTTGCGTATCAGGACGATGTATGCATTGGGGCTAATTCGTTTGAAGAAATGGTACAGAAACTGGAAGCAATTTTGAAAATCTTAATTAAGAACAATATCACTTTAGCTCCATCAAAATGTTCCTTCGCAAGAGATTCTATCGATTATCTTGGGTTTAAAATTGAACACCAATGCATTCAACCTATAAGTTCCAATATAGCTAAGATAACTGGATTTTCTTCTCCTCGGACTCCTCGTCAACTAAAGAGATTTTTGGGAATTTGCGGTTTTTACCGGCACTTAATTCCGTTCTACGCCAAGCTGACAGCTACTCTGAACCAGCTTACGACTGGGAAAAAGAAGTTTGAGTGGACATCTGAGTGTCAGACGGCTTTTCAGAAGCTGCAGGGAATATTTTTCAGGAAACCGTTCGTCAGATTGCCTGATTGGAAAAAACAATTTATCGTAAATACAGATGCTAGTGGTTCGGCAATATCGGCAGTGTTGATGCAGAACTTTGATGGCCAGCTAAGGCCTGTTTCTTACTTCAGCAAGTCTCTCAATCCTGCAGAGAGGAGATACCCTGCGATAAAGCAAGAGTTACTGGCAATTTACAAGGCGGTGACTTCATTTAAACAGTATCTTTTTAATCGGGAGTTTAAGATTCTGTCGGATAGCAAGCCCTTGGAATTTTACAGAAAGACCCAATCGCCCGCTAATATGACAACTAGGTGGCTTCTAGAATTGAGTGAGTACTCATTTACGTTTGAGCATATTCCGGGGGTTAAGAACGTACTTGCTGATTATCTGTCTAGAATGCCTGACCCAGATGGAAGAGAGCGTGTTATGGAGGAGAGGGCGTTGGAACCGGTGTTGCCTTTCGTGGAGATGAACGGTTCGCCAGTTGATGAGGCTCGAGTGGAGGCTGTAAATACCATACGAAAGCTCAACACGGAGATTGGCATTGGAGAAATTTTGAAGGCTCAGTGTATGGATAAGGAGATCCAGGAAATTCGTCAGTCACTGATAGAGGGTGTGTCGGCAACCGCTAAGAAGAGTGAGTTTTACATTCAAACAGGGACAGATTTGTTAATGCACGTTTCTAAGGCGTCTGGTGAGGTAACCGTTGTGATTCCGCGGAGTTTGAGAGAAAAAGTCATCAGGCTGTGCCATAAATCCCACATGGGGGTACAGAAGACATACGAGTTATTGCAACAGCGTTTCTTCTGGGCTGGAATGTGGTTGGATACTCAAAACTATGTTCTCTCTTGCAGGACATGCATTCAGTTGAAGTCCTACACAGTTCCAAAGGTTCCTTTTGGTTCTGTTCCCATACCAACTCGACCAGGCCAATTTGTATCCATGGACATAGTTGGCCCAATAAAGGCAGGATACGTTCTTACGGTTATAGATCACTTTTCGAAGCATGTGGAGCTTTACCACTTGTCGAGGATAACCACGGAGGCTGTTTCAAAGGCTTTGTTCGGTTACATTGTAACGCACGGCAGACCATGTACTTTACTCTCGGACAATGGAACACAGTTCACCGCCGAGACGTTTAGGGGAATTGGCGAGGTTTTGGGAATTGAGTTGAAACGCACTTCTGTGGGGCATCCTCAGACTAATGGACAAAGTGAGCGAATTAACACTGCCCTGAAAGTAGCTATTAAGGCGTTACATCAGGATGGGTACTCGTTTGACCAAGCTATGAAGATCCACCAAAGCTTGTACAACGGCTCGGTGCATTCCGCAACGGGTTATTCCCCGAATTTGCTTCATTTTGGTAGAAATCTTTCTTTGATTTTTGACACGTTTAAAAGGGATTTTCAAGTTACTCAGTTAGACAGGACACAATATCTGGCGGTTCTTTTGGACAATTTAAAGATTATTTATCATTCCGCTTATTCAAACCTAGAGAGAAGTCAGGATAGACAAAATGCTAGTAATAGGAGCACTACTGACGAAAGACTGTTGAGGGAAGGAGATATAGTGTACTTGAAGTCTGTTGGTAGGTTTGACTCTAAATACGAGGGCCCTTATCAAGTCGTCCAAAAACATTCCCCTTTAAATTATTCTATCCAATTAGAGGGAAATAATCAGGCTCCTGTTGTGAAATGCCATGTTGACAGGCTGAGAGTGGCTCCTCCAAGGAGATCCTACTTGAGCATAGAAAAGATAGAAAAGGGTATGCTTGATGGTGAGGGTGCTATAGAGAGGAAAAGATATAATCTGCGCTCTCGTTTATAAAGGCTAATGTCATCAATATGCTACATTTACATTTGATTTGTGCTCTCTGCCCAAGATGTTGGTTGGAATGTATGTGGGTCTTTTGAGTTGTGTTCATTCATGTTTAATGTGCTTTTGGATGTTTTCTAGTTGTTCCGGCTGGCGGGCTTCTGGTGGCTGGAAGTTTTTTTCCTGTCGTCGGGGAGAATGTCCCAAGAGGGACACTTGCTCGATTCCCAGACTAGTTGCTTACGGGCTGAAACTTGTGCTCGAGTCCCATAACAAGATGGATTTGCTACAGCCGGATGAGGGAATTTATTAACTTATGATGGATGAGTTGGCATCGGCGAAATGTTTGGGAAAAGGAGTCGCGGCTGGAAAAGGAGAGCGGCCAGGAGTTGGGGGAGCGAGGACTTGTTTTTAAGATGTTTGTTTTTCTTGTTGGACTTTTCCGATTTTTACGTGCGTGTCTCTAATAAACTACGTTGCTATTTTTAAACTAGTCTTGGTCTCTTCACCACATATGTCTCGATCACTTAGCATCTTTTTTAACAAAACAAAATGCTTTTTTTTTGCACTCAATGCAGCTAATGAATTCTATAGCGTCATGAGTGCCAAAGAGCACCTTTCTTTTTTAACTGAGATGATAAATTAATTTTGCAAGCTTTTTCGCGTTTCCTCTTTGAGTAAACTTCTTTTCTCTATTTCTCTCGGTCTTTGATTTAACTTTAAATAATCTTTTCTTAAGAAGTTCAATATATTGTGGATAATAAATTCATATGTTTGAAGGCTATACGACTCTAGAAGATAACCATTTTAAAGAAGTACTTTTAGAAATCCATTTTCCTACGTTTTCTTCATTTTATGTTCAACGCCTATTGGGTAAAAATGCATCATTTTCCATGGCACAGCTTTGTTATTAAAGACTGATCATTCAAAAATGTGAAAAATTATGCTATGGTTTAAAATTCTGTTTAAATCATTGGGTATTAATAGTTATAAATAAGTCTTTACATTTGTTTTTAAAATTTTTATATTTAATTTAGAGTTTTAAATTAGCATTTTCTTAAACAGTACCATTTTATTATTTTTATTGCAAATACAGCCTTCTTACATATTTCACATATATTTTTGTATTTTGCCCTAGTTGTACTACAATATTGTTTTTATAATTTTAGAAACCATTTTTAGAATAAAACCTTCGAAGTTTAAAATAATCACATTATATGAATACCTCTTTTTAACTTATCATATATAGAATATAATAAGGGTTTTGAAAATTGACATTCGTATCACTTATCTAAAGTAAATCTTAAAAATTATAAAGAATGGAAAAGTGGTATTTTAAAGAAGCATGTGTTCCAAGAAGAAGATAAAAATTAAACCATTTGGAGCGACTCCAGAAAAAAGTTCTCGCTCGTTTTACGCTATATTTAATCAGTACACTAGTTATAGTATTTTTACCATCTTTTCGTATTTCTCTGATAATGTTAACTTTATTACTTAAGTTGGTGTACGAATGGGTGTACTACATCAAGGGCAAGTTTAGATGTTCCATTAGCACTTAAATAAAAAAAAAAGTAGATAATATAATTCATTTTTTAGTTATCTGTGATTTCATAGAAATCTCTTTTTGTACAAGCTAATGTTTATAAAAGAAGTTTCATCACTCAGTAAAAATCAAGCTAATGAAAGTAATAAATACAAATATCTCAGAAATACTTTTTTACCTTGCTTCTTCCAGAGCTTCCTCAATAACGGCTTCTGTTTTGTATCCGTCTTCGTGGTATTGTTCAGGAATAGGAACAGCAATAAGAATTCCACCTTCTAACTCTAATTGATTTCGTGCATCTAAAAATACATTCAGTTCCATTTACGTGTTGATATCTCACGCATATCATTAAAAAACTTTATAAGCAAATACACTTAAGATGTATAGAAAATTGAAATTAAGTGAAATAGTGTAAAGATCAATATACTACTACTTTGCTCCAAACATTATAAACTTTGACATATTTTTCAAAATGTATCGTCAAATATACAATCAATCCTTGATTTTTATTTTGTATTGTAAATTATAAGCTTTAAAAAATAGTACATCCTTTAATAATAAGGGGCCATTAGAAATTGTTAAGAAGAATGAATATTTGAAATAACGTGTTTCTGTACCCATTAGGTTTTAACACCGAAACTCATTTATTGAATCTTAAAATTTAAAAGTAGTTGAAAATGTACAATACTTAGTACAAGAATGGAATGTTTGTGGACTTAACGTAACTGTGGAACGTAACTTAAGTTCTGGAACGATATCAAAAACAATTAGGAGAAACAACAAAACAGAAATCTTTTACTTTTGAAACGTCAAATAACCTCAGTATGAAGAAAACGCTTTAAGAAATTTTATATCACGAACTGTTCGATTTTCTTTAACATATAATAATTGTATAAATATAAAAGAAGCTTTTAAGTTCCTAAAAAGACAAGCAAATTATGAAATGAGGTAACTTGAGATACTAATAATTGTTTTTCTTTTAAATATCAATGAAATATATTCATAACTCAAGGATAAACCACATGTAGACGAAAGCATTAATTTAAGAGGTTATTTTAAAAAGTAAGAATTTTTTTTGTTAACTACTTAAGTTTAGTATTTCATTTTATATATTTAAATATGCATAAAGTTACAAATTTAAGAGGAGTAACTTACTACGCTTATAATGTCGTAACGTATCTCACCAAATAAATACAAAAGAAAATAAAGAATACTTTTAAAAGAACGTAAATATGTATCTCAAACCCAATTCATTTATTTTTAGTCGAGTTAAATTATTTCACAAGGTTAAATTTTATCTCAGATATTTTAACACGAAAAAAAGAGGAAAATTTGTTCATATATATTCATTGAAGATTCTAAATGACTACTTGAAGATTGTAACTTAAAAGAATGTGACACGGTTATGAAGGGGCTGAGCAGAATTCATCCAATTTACTCACTGTCGCTTTCAAATTTGTTTGACAGCTCATTAAGGTCAGCTATTACCCTTGTCTCAAAATTAAATAACATTGTTTTTTATCTTTAGACAACTTCTTCAGCTAATGAAATACTTGGATAAGAGAATAAAGCAGTCAAATACAATATATCATACAAAATCTAAATGAGAAAAAATTGTCTCCTTGACTTCAATAGAGTTCCTTTAGTATCGGCGAAAACCTCATAAAACATCACTTGAAAAAAAACACCATTTTTTTAATACCCTAACACTCTAACTTTATAAAGGGAGGAATTTTTTATCACGTCACAGTTCAATTTTAATGCAAAACTGTTCACTTTGCTTAACCTGCAAAAAATGATATCCAAATAAAATTATTTAACTTTGAATTATGTATTTAGCAAAAAAAAATATTTTTGATGCACACAGACACCATATCTATACATTATTAGATTTTAAATTGGTAAAATTTTCAAGAAGTGTTTAAAGCTCCAGGACAATCTTTATCAAATTTCATAAGCACTAACAAGTTCCACATGATGTAGACCAGCTCTATAACTTTCTGCAACGTTGATTGAAAAAAGTTACGCCCAAGAAATTCTGCCCATCAAACCTCCATAATATTCCCGATTGGTTTTTCCTGCAAACAGCTTCGAAAGACTCTTTTAATTACAAAAGTAAGTACAGAACAAGTAAAAATCTAGTTTAAGAGAAAGGGTTTATAATAATATAAAGAACAAAACCAATCATCAGTCTATTACGGAACTTCAAGATGATACATATTTCCAACACACAGAACATACATTCCTAACAACACTACTCTTAGAACACTGTCCCTATAGTTCATTCTGACAATTATTTCGAAATAGCCAACAACCGGCAAAAGGGAAGCAACAAAAGATGGAGCGCGAACCCGAGTCCCCTTGATAAGCACGGGAGCGATTAACTGCGTGTTCTGCTAATGAGCAGTACTTAGGACTTACTTGCCCTAATAAGCTCCCCTCGGGTGATTGAGACCCTGGTGTGCCATGAAGTGCGATTTGTTCTCCATTCAATGGGCTGCACGTGGAGTTCAGTCGAGGCTCAAGTGTGGGCACCAATCTTTCCGAATGGCCCTGTTTACAACGAACGGAGAGTAGAACAATAGGTTTGGTCGGTTTCGTGCAGTAAGGCGTGCAACTGAGAGCTCGTAGTTATAAAATATTTGAGGGAGTTCTGAATGTGAGAAATCAAGTCATGAAAGGTCGGTTCGGCAAAAGTACTTGTGTGAAGAAAATGAGGAGATATCATAAAGGTAATCTAATTGCTGCAAAGACTCAAGATTCTTATGCATGATTAGAAATAAAAATTATGGGCTTTTCCAGGAAAGTCACGAGATAATTTTATTTTAAACTAAAGCTATCTGGGGCAGATTTTGAATATGAGGGTCTGCGTCAATCCAGTCTGCCGATATAATCAGTTTAATATGCTTATTAATCCATTCAAAATTTTTATAGAGCTTTAGAGATCTTAATTTATAGATAATTAGAATTTTTTATAGAAAAAATATGTGAATCAAAAATAAAAGTAAGACTCTAACATCCATAGAAACAAATGAATACAAATTTCCATGCATAATTATGGTGCTATTTTCAAGTTATCTATATGATTTTGTCAGGTTTTGAGAAAAATAGCAATATTTCCTGGCTAAGATTGAAATCCACAGTGCAAAGTTGATAACAAGATAAAATGGAAAACAACGTTCATTTATTTGCACATAAAAACTTTTAAAAATATTTTAAAAGTACAATTGTTTTGGGAATAACTTTAATCCCCTTCTTCAGCGGTACGACCAGACAGCAAATATTAATCGTAATATTAAGACAAAATATAATTATTCTAATTTAATTGTTTTACTTTTTTGTACAAAAATTAGCTACAAAATTTCTAATATAGTACTGAAAAAGTTTGGTTTTCATACTGTTTCGACAACCTTAAAAACCCTATAGAAAAATTTAACTGTTGAGGCATTTATAGAATTTCATGTAAGTGTGGACATACCGACATTGGACAGACTAAACACGCTTTGAGATTTAGATTAAGAAACATCAAAAATGGCGAAACATTCTTGGGGTTTTTACCATAAATTTGATTTTGATTCAGCGTACATTATATTGAAGTGTGATAGTGCAGTTGATCTGGATTTCTTTGATGTTTATTTAATTCACCAATATTCGGAGTTAACCAGTTAACGATTTTTCCAGTGTGCCATTTCTTTCAGCTGTTTGGAAATCCTAATTATTTTTTTTTGTAATCAAACCTTTGACCTTATTTGGGTATTTTTGTATTTATCTTGTTTTGTCAACTGTTTTTAGATTCAACGTAACCGCCACTTTCAATTTTGCTGTCTGGTCTTATTGTTGCTATAGCTGACGAAAGGGATCGACGTTATCCCCGAAGCAATAATTGTACTTTTAAAATATTTTTAAGTTTTTATGTGGAAATACACGTCGTTTTCCCATTTAATATTGACATTTCCTGGCTATTTCCCCACTTGTTTCCAACGACTTGTGTAAAACATGGTACTCATGAATTCTGCTATTCAACGTTTACTCATACAGTACATATAATTTTTTAATCATTCTGCATATCTAAAACTTAAATATAAAATGATGCTAACGCTACTTCAAGAAGTATTTTTCTCAAACAAGTCGGCCATGATTATTTATTAGGACAAACAAAAACTGAACGACTTTCGAGCTATCAACTCCAGATATTCTCAATGGAAACCCTCTTCTCTCCTTAAAATAGCCTTGAAGCATCCTACTCCTCCATCAGTATGAAAACGGCCTATTCAGCCGCCGAGCATCATTGCTGGAGCACCCGAAGAACACGGGGGTTGCGAAAGGGTGAATAAATCAACATGATAGATGGGAGATCCCGCCCCGGCTGTGTCTAGGGGTATCAGTACAGAGGGTGGGATGCGGAAAAAGTATTCAGGGACAAAAGAACCGAAGCATAAAATGTGCGTTAAAGAAAAGGGTGATTGATCATGGAATTTTTTTTTTTTTTTAGTTTTTGGGTTGAAGTAATCATGTAGTTCTTTTATCGAGGTAATGTCTCTCGCGTGAATTACTTTTGTAACTCCGTTGTAATTAAAGCGAGAAGTATTGTACCTTAACTCAACCCCCCGTGTGCACGACGTCACTTTGGTTTTATTATTGTTAAGTTTGTAAATCACCAAGCATTTCATTTGAGTACCAACGGAAGAATATAGTTTTTCTATTAAAATGTTGTTTTCAACATGAATTTCCTTTTTATTTTATGAGGTTATTGTAATAGAATCATTTTAAAAGTAAAAAAGATAAAACCCTCACACGTTCTTCATGATTTTTAATGAACTACTGTTGTTATAGGTATAATGTTCCAAGTTTCATTTTTTTATCACCACTCTTTTGGAAGAATAATTCTTTTAAGGTTAAAAAAATTATAGCTGTTTCTCCTGCATTTTTTAAACAGCTAAAACTCTAAAACAGCAAAACCTAAAAACATCAAATCAGGCTCCATTCCATTCTTTTCCTTTCCATGAGCATCCTGAGCAACTTCCTTTTTTAAAAAAATCCCTTCTTTTTCCTGTATGAATGAAAAACTTTTCCTACATAATTTATTGTTATTTTGGAAGTTAGGTAGAAATATGCTTTTAGTTATGAAGTTAGGTAGAAAGTTGGTCATGATGTGCATCAATTTAAAGAGAAACAATTGTGAAAGAAATTAGCCTGATTTCATATTTTAAGTAACTTCAAATTTAAAAGAGTTATGCTCCCAAAAGAAAGGTGATAAAACGATGAAACTTGGAACATTATGTCTATAACAATAATAACTCAAAAAAATCAATAAACTTTAAATCAATGGCTTTAATACAACTTTTTCCAACCCTTGAAAATTTATCTCATGATTCTAAGTGAACCATTTCGTACGATAGCAATTTTAACAAATTGGGAAGTTATTACAACAACATTATCACAAAAGTAATACGTATCTTCGCCATTAGTCAAGGTGTTTTATTGCTCTTAGTCACGCACACCACTCAAAATCGTTTGTTCTAATTAAACATTCCTAAAAAGGTAAATGATTCAACGCCATTAAACGAATTCTCTGAAAATGATTATATAAGCACTTCAAGGAGATGAGTATAAATAAGGGTATTTCGTTTAATCAAATTAGCATTGTTTTCATGATGAACAGGCTGTTAGGTTTATTATGAAGGGAGAGTATACAATAGATTCTTTTTTTATTCTGTAATTAATTAAAATCCTTAATAAATTTAGGGAAGAATAGTACTTCCGAAAATAGATACAAATAAAACTGGCGTCACATTAGTTATCAACAAACTATAACTTGGATAACTTGAATCTGAAGAGACTTCCAAAGAAATTCGTTTCATCCAAAACTTTGAATTAAAAATTAAAATTGAATTAAGAAGTTCAAGGGATTAAGGGCTTCGAATTACAAATTCAAATTCAATTTCAAATTACAAATGTGCTAGTAATCTACTAAGTTGCACAGTGCTTAACATTATTATTTTTTTCTACAAAATGCGCTTTTTTTATTTAATTAATGAAAAAGGTAGTTTTCTCCTGTTATGACTCCTTTTGTCACGTTCTAATTTATTTTTATCCCATGAAATATATTTCTTTTCTTCATTAGGTGTAACAATTATGTTTTTTCGACATCAAATTTAAAACTAACTTAAAGAAAGGTAAAAATGAATGAATTTATATGTTTTGTGACAAATATTATGCAATTACGAAATAAATATTTTTCTTAATTCCAATTAAAACAACAATTCCATTCAAGTGACTAGTGCACCTTTTTATTCAAATCCATTCAATTAGCTTTTATACACCTAATAAACTTTTAAATACCTGCTTAACTTAAAACTATGGTATCGCAGTTTTGAAATATCCTCCCTTGGATGGCATACTGTAAAATTTAAAACTCATTTGAGACTTACGTTAGAGATTGTAAGAGATCCGTATGTTATTTGATATAATTTAAAGATATCAATGTTGTACATAATCCATTTTCTGAAGGTTCTTGAAGGGAATAATTATGATTATGAAAATGAATATCATGATTTAACAGGGTTGGCACGGTTTAAACCAAATGGGGTTTTTTTCATAAAAAAATGGGGGGGGTCAAAAACCTGTAGAATTTTTTTAGTAAAACTTTTGGGTTTAAAGTCATTTATTTATTAAAATATTATCATTTGAACAAAATACATGCCTCTGATATTAATGGATGCAGTAAAGCTATTTATTGATAAAAATTAGGCAATTGAAATTTTCCTAGAAAGACTCCTTGTTTTTTTTATAGAAAAAAAATATTTTTTTTTAATTCATTAAAAACTAGATATTTGAATGCATCATAAAAACCAATTGGATTTTTTATCCATTAAGCACCAGATATTTAAATATGCATTATAAAAACCAGTTGGTTTTTAATGCTCTAAAAAGACTCCTTGTTTTTTTTTTAAAAACCTATTTGGTTTTTTTAAGTCATTAAAAACTAGATATTTGATTGCATCATAAAAACCAATTGGATTTTTTATCCATTAAGCACCAGATATTTAAATATGCATTATAAAAACCAGTTGGTTTTTAATGCTCTAAAAAGACTCCTTGTTTTTTTTTTAAAAAACCTATTTGGTTTTTTTAAGTCATTAAAAACTAGATATTTGATTGCATCATAAAAACCAATTGGATTTTTTATCCATTAAGCACCAGATATTTAAATATGCATTATAAAAACCAGTTGGTTTTTAATGCTCTAAAAAGACTCCTTGTTTTTTTTTTAAAAACCTATTTGGTTTTTTTAAGTCATTAAAAACTAGATATTTGATTGCATCATAAAAACCAATTGGATTTTTTATCCATTAAGCACCAGATATTTAAATATGCATTATAAAAACCAGTTGGTTTTTTAATGCTCTAAAAAGACTCCCTTGGTTATGTGTTAGGGAAAAAAATTGTTTAAAAAAACCCGGTTTAAACCAAAAAAAACCTGGTTTAAACAAAAAAAAAAAACCGGGTGTTTTCGAGTTTTTTGAAAAACAAGAATATTCCAACCCTGTGATTTAATAAAAATCCTCAATCAATTTTAATTCAATGTCAAATCACTTCAAAGTCAATGACTTTTTATATATACCCAAATAGCAATGTAAGGTTTAAAAAACGTTGGCATAACCTTACCCCGCCAACCCATTTAACGTTGGCGAAGGGTTTTCAGGACAACCCCGTTAACCCTACGGCAAGGTGGAATCACCTTGCCTAGTTGACGCTAATTAAGGTTTCTGTAACCCTGCCAAATCAACATTACGAAGGGTTTCCAATGCAATGGTAAGGCATCACAGGGTTATAGGTATAGGGTTTATAGGGTTAGAAAAATAACCTTCCGAACACCTTATTTTTGGAAGGTTGAAAAAAACCCTTTAATTAACCCTACTTAAATAGTATTTAAGGTTTATAGCACCATGTACTAACCTTATGATATTAACCAATCCTTAAGGTTGTCAGGATAACCCTGCGAACACGTTAAATCCACCTTCAATGAGCCTTAACAAGCCTTTTAGATGCAGGGTTCCGGAAAGGTTCCCATATCAAGCGTAATAAGGCAATTCCACGGGTAACTGACTGACATTTTCTAAGAAAAACACTTAGTATTTAGTAATTTTCATCCCAAAAATAAATTAAAAACAATTTCCACCCAGTTTATCTTGTTAGTTAAATCTATAATAGCAGAGTTAAATTTTCAAATATGTTATTTCTATTTTTGAAAAATTTTAATCAACAAGGTAATTGACTGACATTTATGAAACATTTATGTCAGTCAATTACCTCGTTGATTAAGATTTTTCAAAAATAGAAATAACAACATATTTGAAAATTTAACTGTGCCATTAGATTTAACTAACAAGAAAGCAATATACTGGGTGGAAATTGGTTTTTTATAATTTATTTTTGGGAAGAAAATTACAAAATACTAAGTGTTTTTCTTAAAAAATGTCAGTCAGTTACCCATGGAATTACCCAATACAGGTTATGAATTATGGGGTGATACAATGTAAAGATTTTAGTTTGGTATGGGGTTCACCAAATTTAGCTTTATGTACTTTTTCTTAGAAGTTTCTTAGTTGAATTTTGTCAAAATTGCTCCTGAAATATTTCAGGCTATATTTTCAATATTTTTTACATAAATAATAACATTCACAATCACAAAATTTAGCAAAAAAACCTGTAATTACAAAATTTTGCTAACCACATACTCAACTAAAATGTATAACTTAGAAAACAGCTTGCAAATCTTAATTACTTAAAATGCAATAAATAGAAGCAAGTTCTTCAATCTGATATGAAATCCTTACTTTTGAAATGGTCCTCAACAACCATGTGAATATTGTAAATTCTTAAAATTACCATATTTTAGGCTGATTTTAGTTAACTAAATTGTACAAAATATTATTCCTTTCTATAACATTTGAAGAGGGTTGTATAGCAAATCATGTTTTGGGCCAACCCAATACCAATGAAATGAGAAGGTGAGCCATAAGGTTACATGCTATCTGGGTATCCGCATTTGAAGCAAAAACTTATTTTAAAATCCCCATCTGCCATGGGGAAAAGAAAAACTTTAATCCAAACAGTTTATTCATCCAAAGTATTTTTCAGTTCTACAATAATTTTAAAAAAAAACGTCTAAAATCCTAAAAGAAATATAGCCTGGGCATTTAAAGTATTAAATTATCACAAGGCATTTATAAAATTAAGTACTCGTGCTATTTTAAAAGAACGTACATACTTCACTGTGGAACTTCAGTTTGGATTTCCTAGCTTTTTTTTTTGCTCATTTTATCTCGTCGTCTTTATTAAATAAATCACATACTCAAATTGGTGAGCCTCTAAACCAATTAGAAACAACTAAACAGTAATTTAGAATACTTTTTTTAAAAGAAAAAAATTAAAATAATTTGACGAGTAATACCATTAAGACACATCAACTTAATTTTCATGAGAGCTTTTAGATAACACATTGGATCTTCTTCCAGGAACAAAAAACGTTAAATTGCGTTAATTATTACGAATGAAATCGCGTAACCCCCCTTTGTTATTGGATGGACCTTGATGCACAAAAATGGGTGTGGGACTTAAAAGTATTCCTAAACTTCAAATGGGTATTTAACGATATACTTGAAAGCAAGTTACTGATACTTAATCATACTTAAGGCATTGATACTTCAGGGCAGGGTTCTAAATTAACAGGGACTCATTGGACCAAGACCGTTTTGTTGGTCCGTCAGTTGTTTTCATGATTTTATTTAAAAAATATATAATCCATCAAATTATTTTGTTTCAAAAATTTTCAAGTAGGTATTGTTTAAATTACAAGGGTTTTTTTTATTTAAATTTTAAAATAATAAATAGTTAATTTATTATGAGCATGTGAATGAACCTTTGTAAGTGTGTATGGACAAGGATCTTGTTTGTTACTGGTTCCTTGGAGCAGCAAAATAATTGTTTTTATTTCTAACCCTGTTTAAGAGAATTGGCTCTTTTCCCATCAACTCTACAAAATCTATATACTAATACAGAATACTAAACCCATCATTCAAGAATGGCAGTAAGCTCCATTCATTTAAAGAACTTTGCTTTCGTTTCTTTTTTCCCGATTTAAGAGATATTTTTTCCGTAATTTGTAGAAATGTCTGTTAGTTTAGAACCGATATCGATAAACTAAAGCTTCAAAAAAAAATTTAAACGTAACTAGTTTTAGATAGAAGTGACGACGATAATGTGACCACACCGTCTGCGTCTGTGGAGAAGCTGTTGGATGATAGTTGATCTCGTAATACCTTTAATGTCACGAGCAACTAAACAACTTATCTTTAGAAAAACAGAATATTTTAACACATATAACTTGAGGTTAATTTTTTTTTTGTTCAGATTGAAGGAAAATGAAACCAAACCAGAAGAAATAGCAGTGCGCATGCCTGCTGGGAAGAAATATTCATAGCCGCTGTTAACGGCATTTTTACGTTAACTCGAGTAAAGAAAGCGTTTCCTTGGCATACGGAACTTTTACGTCAAAATATGGGAAAAACTTAGATGTAAAAAGAGTAATTTTTCTGACAGTGAAGGTTGTAACAGTAAAAAGTTGGAAACAAAGCTCAGCATTTGTAGCGAGAATAGACTGTGAAAAGAGAATTTCTATTACCTATGAGACGAGCGGCGTCGAGAGATGTTTCCACATTGCAGGGGGCCGAGAATTTACTGGCGGGCGTAAAAAATGACGGAAATTCCTTTGAAGCACCAAATGTCGCCACACAGACACCGAGAGTTTCCTAGGGGAGAAGCAGATTCATGAGGGAAAACAGTGGTTTTATTTTTAGATGCAACTATAAACATGTCTCGGAAAAGATATCGAAATAGAAAATAATATTCTTCTCTTTGCGAACAAACAGTTACTCGAGTCAACTGTAATCTCGTTGGATGGCTCAAAAGTTCTCAAAATTGAAGAGATTGGTTTAATCTGTAGGGAAAAGGAAATAAAAACCTATAGGGATATTTTGTTTGAAAAAACACATTTTGAACCTTACAGGTCAGTACTTAACCTTGAGCACGGAACTCCAGAAATCTTGAAGACACCAATTCAAAGCAAGGGAAAGAAATCCAAGTTTATTTTCATTTTTTATTATATAAAGCTTACATTATTTTTCTGATTGTATAATGAGCTAAAATGTCTCAATTCTTGAAATTAGTAGTATTTATTCACTTATCTTCTAACATGAAAAGCTTTCGGTACCGTTCGTTCTCGGTTAATGGTGAAGGGAAAAGAAAGGGGTGGGCAAAGAAATAATATCAGGATTAATTTATGTTAAAATGAAAAGGTCTTACACAGTAATTCTATGTAAACTTCGCGTACAAAATATAATTCTAGCTTTCATTTGCTTGTAATACATTCATCTAGCAAGCTTCATACCAAATAGAAGTCAATTAATCATAGCCTCAAATGGTTTACATTTACGCAAACCACTGAATCAAATTGATCCCCAATTTTATTCTCTGTTTTCTCCATAAACGTAATGAGGAATGGCTCTGTTGTCAGAATTTATCCCAGAAATGCCAACAACCAAGACTTCTGAAGTATGAAGTAAGTAATCTACTGGCATTTGATTGAGAAACGAAGATGTCTCGCAGACACTGAGTTGCCTGGGGCCTATATATGGCCAAAACGAAGAAAAAACTGCTGACGTCCCTTGAAGACAAGTAGTGGGAAAGCTAAGAAAACGTTAACCATTAGTAAAAAATGGCAGAAAGTGAGAGATATTGCGAGTCCAGATGAGTATTTTCCAAAATGTGTCAGGTTGGGAACCTGCCCTCCTCTAGTTGGAAAAAAATGATGATAATATTTATATCAATGTGAATCACAATACTTCCACCCATTTTATGCTTATATGTTATGCAATGGATTTTAAATTTAACTTTTCTTATATTTATCAACAGTTTACTTTCAGTTTATTAGTATTATTTTTTTCCACTTAAATGCTACGTAATTTTAAGTTTTACTCAAAACTTCTAAGCTATATTACACTCATATCCGCAAAATAAGGAAAATGTTAATAATGACAGAAATCTTAGTTCTTTATCACTGACATGTCATAAGATCTTCTAAGAGAGGTAGGATCAAATTATCCTATGAGTTTAACAGTCAAAGGTCCTCCATTGATAGTGTTCGGCACTAGTTAACTAGAACTAGTTGCAACTAGTAGTTAACTACCGATCAACTAGTAGTTAACTAGTAGTTTAACTACTTTTAGTTTAAAGTAGTTCAACTATTAGTTTATCTACTTTTTTAATTAACTACTAGTTAAAACTACTTTCAAATTTTTAACTGCTTGAAAAAATTTTTTATTTAAAATTTAAAAAGATATTTAAAATTTTTATCAAAGGTAGAGTACTTCAAATATCATAACCAGAAATAAAGACCATTTTTGTGCGAAGTATGAATGTTTTTTGTGATATAGATAAGAAAGATGTATTAGAATTTTGCCAAAAAGTATGTTATGAAATTAAATAGACTAGTTAACTTGTAGTTAACTACTTTGGGAAATAGTTAACTACTAGTTGCAACTAGTCCCAGGAAAAAATAGTTAACTACTAGTTACAACTACAATTTCCCCGACTAGTTAGTAGTTGGTAGTTAACTATTTGTTGACCACTATCCATTGATAAGGGAATTCCATACACATTCGGAACGGAAATATAAAACATCTATGCAAGATATATTTGGCAAAAACTTCCTGTTATTTGCAAAGAATATGATAATCCTAAACTCCATGCAGGATTTTAGGTATGTGGAATATCGTTAAGTATGATTTTTAGACGATATTAAGAGAAACTTCTTCCATCTTCTTTTTGGGCGGATTTCAGGTCTAGGATCCTTAGCCCTTCGGATGGTAACCAAATTTTTGAAGTTTGTTTCGATTTGTCTCAGAACCCTAAAATTAAATTATTCGTACGACTTTTTACAAATTCTGAGATGGTGACAAAAGAATTTGGTGTAGCATTGTCACTCATAAAGAGAAAATCTAATCGAATCATCCTCGAAAAAAAGCAGGTGGGACAAAAGAACCATGCTACATATTTGAAAAGATAAGTGAACATTTTTATGGTATGTAAATGTAGAGGGTATTAAAATGGTTTTTAAGAATAATACAGTTTCAAGGGAGAAATTTGATCTCCTTAAATCTTATCTTTGTGAGAATAGATAGGTTTTTACTGTATTTGTTTCTTTTCAAACATGTATACGTCCATAAACACTTACAAATGTTTTTTTTTTCTTCGGAATTTGAAGAGCAGTTGTCCTTTCTCTGAAAATGTACTAGTTTCACACAATTCAATTTTTTTTAATTTAAAATTTTCAACTCTATTTCAATTTTTACTGCAAAAACATTAAACTTTTCTCCATCACAGAATCGAAAATTAACCTTAAAATTAAATGCATCTACAAATAAAATTAAAGTTTTTGTTCTACAATGCCTGTTTTTTAATTAACTTAATTTTGAAAATTTTGTGTGTTTAGTAGAATTTTCTTGTAACTTAAATAAATTTTGATAGAAGGATAATATTACCTGTTATTACTTGTTTGGAAATTAGTTCTACAGTTAACCAATTTCAATTTATTAAATTAAATGTAAATTCCATCGGTTTTCTATTATATAGCTAACTATCTGTGGACAATATCCACTGAAAAATAACCTTTAAAAAGCCTTAAAAAATTTGGCACGCTTATTTAAAAAGCAATTGAGTTTTTTGATGGTTAAAAAAATTGAAACTGGTATTTTTTTTTTGAATTTATATTATTTGTGTCATTTCTAATTAAAACCATTATATTTATATTTTTTGAAGTTGGTTTAAGGTGTTTTTAATTTTTTCATAAAGCTATTACTCTAATTAATTTTAAAAATTAAAATTTCAAATCAGTTGAAATTTAAAAAAAAAAGAACTAGCCTTCAACAAGCTACGCCCGTGAATGGAATTTTGACTTGTCCTGGTATCACTTCCGAGTCCAGGTCCACTTTCCAGTAATGGCTCCCAAAGCCAATTACGTTCAATTATCATGGCTTAATGCAGGATTATGCTCCGTGCGCTGAGAGGATAGGATCGAATTACATAAATACTGGCTGCCGTAGAATTATGCTAAATGCACAGAGCAGATGGAAGGGAGGTTTTCGACCATGAAGGACTGAATTTCATAGATATATGAAGCACTTTAATATGATCCAAGCAGCTCTAAAGTCCAAATTCAAATATACCTACTCAGTAATACGGACACGGACAGTTAGAATTGATGTGATGCATGATATGAATTCGAAATACGAAGTTTGATAACATTTTAATTGTCCAAATGAAAAAATAGTGAAACATGCTCAAACTCAGAGGGTATCCAGGGGTTTATCCAGCCAAAAAATTGGGGCCCTTTTCTACCCTCTCACAAAATTCACCCTCCTAAAAACCCCTTCACAAACCTAAATTCATAAAAACGGTCCATTCACAAAATTCAAATCCATAAACACGGTCCTTTCACAAAATTCAAGTTGGCTTTAATGATTATTGGCAAGAAAATATTCTCAAAATCTTTGAGGCACCAATCTGCTCTATCGCCGCAAGTCGGCCTAAAAAGGCGGCTTCTAAAAACGACTTCTATTGAAAAATAGATGTTCTTGCCTTTACCACATTGCAACCTAGGTGAGGAGAAGCTGACTTTACATGCAGTAGTATCCGGTAAGTCGGCTTCTCTTCATTGTTGTATTGCGGAAAAACGGACTTGAACTTATTCGGAGATACAAATTCTCAACTAAAGGCTTATTTATGAAGTATTTCTCATTGATGACTCTAATTTTTACAATTAAGTTTAAAAAATTGAAGGAAATAAGAAGGAAATCATTGATTTATAAACTGAAATAATTTATTATTATGGGTACGGTAATGGCTTTATTATATGAAAAATAATTAAAAACAATTTTTTTCATGGAAGTAAAAAAGCTTTAAAAATAGATCCTTCTAGGATTAAATTTTTCATGATAATTTTGAAAGAATTTTTCTTTACTAGGTAATTCTTCATATGAATAGGACTTTTAAAAGAATTTTTAATTTTTCTCAGTTACATTTCTGGATAATATAATGCTTTTTTAGCCTAAGCTTTCATGTGAAATTTTATTACAGTACATAATAGTTAGGTTATCAATTAAAAATTTTCTAATTTTTACAATGCTTTGAAAAATTAAATATAATTTAATTTAAATTTTTCACAAAAATTGGCTCCAAAAAATAAAACCTGGATCGACCCCTGGTATCTTTCATTGAACCATCTCTTAGCAAATTACCACTATGTCGCACACACAGAAATTTCGTGCACACCCTTTTAACTCAAAGATAAGTAACTTTATTGTTAAATTAGCAAAAAATAAATAAACAGTAGCAGTAGATTTACTTATAGTATGTTTAAAATTTCAAGTTCATAGTAAAATGTATACTTTCAAAAAAAGAGAAAAGAGAGGGAATGCATCAGGAATAAATATAATAAAAGGGTCAGAATGCTTTATTCCAAAGGCCTCATGGAGCTTCCATAAGCTTCATGTCCCTTTGTTCCTGTCTAAAATCCTACTAAGAATTTTAATTGGAAGGGATGATGTTAAATATAAATAGTAAATATATTTATTAGGTACATTTAAAAGTTTAAGCAATAAAGAATTTTTTAATATAATTTTTGCTTAACTAAAATTAAAATAAAATCAAGAGCAACCATTT
This sequence comes from Tetragnatha montana, assembly GCA_963680715.1. Classification (NCBI taxonomy): domain Eukaryota; kingdom Metazoa; phylum Arthropoda; class Arachnida; order Araneae; family Tetragnathidae; genus Tetragnatha; species Tetragnatha montana. The sequence continues at coordinate 23,376,437 of OY796681.1, forward strand.
CTATTAACTAACAATTTGACAAAGGCACTGATTCTTCCCATATTTACTTAATGTTAGAAGTTATCTAGCTTGCAGAAACCAAGCGTGCATTTTTTCAAACCTCTATTAGTACATGATACTAATTTTTCTTTTTTTTATAGCAGTTAAGTAAACAAACTAACAATATTGATTTTATATCATGGAACTTTTATATTAATATTTTTGATGAATATCTGAGTTTCTTAGAGATGAAGCAAGATATAGATATACTAAGGCTTTTTTTTCAAAACTTATAATGAAAATATTTTGTCCTTAATTTTTTAAGACTTGGAACCCATTTTTAAAACAGAACCATTTAATCACTGAATTAATAATATATAAATGGAAATAATTTTATAAAATTGTATTTAATCACTAATGTTGTAATTGGTTCTCTGAGCAAAACTACCTCTATTAACAATTTTTCTTAAAATGGAGTGAGATTAGTAGATACTTAGAATAGAATTCTTGTGGGTGATATGAGTACTTTCAAAGAATTGTTTTGTTCATTAAGTAACTTTGATAGCTTGAATTTTTGTATAATGGGAACAACCTTGCCATGCTGGCATGTGCAAGCATTGAATATAAAAGCAGTAAAGACCAAAAGCATGAGAAGAAAGATGTTGGTTTATTTTTAAAAAAAAGCAAGAGAATGAAGATATGAGGATTATTATTACGATAATTATAAGAGTTAAGAGATGAAATATGTGTTTATGTTTTGTAATTTTATGTAAATACCTTTTATGTCTAATTTGGTGTAAATAAACTTCTAAATTATTTATATAAACGGTGTTACGTTGCCCTAATTTACGGAAAAGAATCTACGCAGCAGCAAAAGGCTGACAAACCTCAATAACCCTAACTTATTTTTTTAAACTAAAGACATAAGATGAAGATAAAAGTATAAAAAATGCATAAACATTCATTTTTTACAAAAAAAATATCCTAAAAACTGAAATTATTTTATAAAATGGGGTTAAATTCCCTAAAATCTAATGCAAATAACTTTCAGAAAAATCCCCAAGAATGTTTTTTAAGGTAGAAATCTTCTAAAAAATACTAAAATAAATTAAAAGTGATGGATTTTACACTATTGTTTTGAAGTAAAATATTTTACTGAACTTTAAGATACATTTTTTCAATATTAGCATCATTCTCAATATGCTTATTCTTTTCTGAAGACCAGCAAACTACTCACTACTAAATGTAAAAGTTTGACTATTTTAAAACACTTCAAATTCAAGTGTCCACCTAAATTATTGAAATTCAATAAATTAACAGTTTAATAACTACTTAGCCCCTGTCGTAAACAAAATTTGAATAATTTCAGTCTGTCGATCTGAAATTTTCTTGGAGAGTAATAGAATAAACAGATAAGTTAATGTACCAATTATTTCTTATGAGTAGCAAATTTTCTATGTTGCTAGCTCTTTTAGAAATAAATTGACAACAATGTTCTTTTTCAAATTTTCTTTATTGAAAAAAAGACAAAATAAATAATCTTAAAAGAAAAAGAAAAACCAAATTAATACAAACCAAATACTCCAAAGTCCTTCCAATATCAAGAATAGATTTTACTCCAGCAGATATGACTGTCATTGGTGTTCGAGAAAGTTCATACAAATCTGCACTTATATCCATACCTAAATATTTAAGAAAAATATACTGACACAAAAATTCAGTGCTGTACTGTTTTCAATGATAGTATGATACTACTGTATTTAATCTTAAAACTCTGATTTCACACCCAAGAAAGATAATGGACTTTTAGTGACTTTTATATGTTAAATGCCTTAGAATGATAAAAATAGATATTGGTGAAAATTTGAATTGTGGCTTGAGAAAAATCATATCCAAGCACATAAATTTCATACTGTTCAATTAATTTATATAGACCAAAAGTAATAAGTGGTTATTTTATCAATTAGAATACTTGTGCCATATAATATACTATTAATTAACACTATTTCAGTTTTTACAAGTGATAAATCCATAAATTTCCTTCATATAGAATTTTTTCTGTAATTTTCACATAAAGATAGGAGTGTTTAAAGATTTCATCACCACCACTTAAGAATCTCAATAATTAAATGTAATTTCATACCCTAAATAGGTAACTCCTATTTTTAAATCTGGTTGCAAAAATTCTCTTTCAAATTATCGCCCTATATCCATTTTGCCCTCCTTTGCTAAGTTGATTGAAAAGATTATATCTAAGCGCATCTATAAGTTTTTAAATTATACTAATTTCTTTGCCAATAACCAATACGGCTTTCTTGAAGGTCGCTCTACTGAAATGGCTCTTCTTGAATTTTCCAAGTTTATATTAAAAAGTATAGATGATAGTAGACTTACAGTAGCAATTTTTTTAGATCTAAAAAAAGCTTTTGACAACGTAAATCATTCTATATTAATAGATAAACTACATAATGCTGGATTTAGAGGAGACTCTCTTAAATGGTTCATTTCATATTTGACAGGTAGAACGCAAAGGGTAAAGATAGTAAATAGTTTCAGTGATTTTTGTCTAACAAGTCGGGGTGTACCACAGGGGTCTATTTTAGGTCCCATGTTTTTTCTGATTTATATTAATGATTTTTGTAAATTAAACATAAATGGAAAAATTTTAACATACGCTGATGACACAGTTTTATTGTATTCCTCCACTAGCAAAAATGACTTACTAAACCAAATAGAAGTTGATTTAATTGAAATAGGAACTTGGTTAGAAGCTAATGATTTAACATTAAATTTAAATAAAACAAAATACATCCATTTCAGTCTAAGACCTTCAAATTTAAACCTAAACATCAAATTTCATTCTTTGCCTTGTAATGGAAATACAAGTAATTGTTCATGTTATACTCTTCAGCCTGTACAAAGCATCAAATATTTAGGACTATATATAGATTCAAACTTGAAATGGAAAACTCATATCAAAGAGTTGGGGAAGCGATTGCGTTTTGTTCTTTTCAAGTTTTACCATCTCAAAAATAAGGTTAGTTCAAATTTTTTAAAATCCTTATATTATGTTTGGTTTTATTCATTAATCAATTATGGTATTATTATTTGGGGCGGTGAGTATATATCCAATCTTCAACCGTTAATATCTATACAAAATAAATGCTTCAAAATTTTTAGGCCCCAATCTAGCCCCCTTAGATTTAGATCCCTTAAGTTGCTACCATTTCGACATAACGCTTACTTTCGTATTTTACTTTATATTTACCGGAATAAATCCCAATTTAAAGTGAAAAGTATACAATATAATACTCGATCCACAGACACTTTTGAAATTCCAAGTTTCTCCAAGGACATATTTTGTAGACATTTTTATTACCTTGCCCCTAAACTGTTCAATAGTCTACCTGTACACTTAATTAGTATTAGTAAATATTCAACATTTAAAAGATTATTATTTGAATTTCTATTAAACATTGACGACGTTGATATATATTTTTCACTTTGAAGCATTTTACTTAATAATGTTATCCAGCTTTTTTGCCATTTTTTAAGTGTTTCTATATAGTGTCTATTATTTTTTTTTCTTTATTTAAGTTATGAATATATTTCTCTTATGCCTGTACGGGAAGAGCATTTCCCCTTGGCATATCACATGTTTCTTCTATTACTTGTATTTCTTTTGTAAATAAAATTTGTTTGTTTGTTAAAAAATGCAGATGCCATAATTTCAGGTAGATAAGCCACAAATAAATTATAAGTAACTTTAAAAATAAAACTTCATCAGATAAGCCACACTACCGAATAGACCACAGCAACAATGGGCAATACCACTATTTTTTAAATTTGAATAATAAATATCGTTACCCTATGAAGAAAAATGTTCTGAATTTGATTTTTTGCATGAAAACAACCAAAAAAATTTATTTTCTTAATTATTTAAGATTTAAAAGCGCGGAATTTGAGCCGTACTCAAATCGTTCTCCCATTGGCTGATGCGATTGTGACGTACTTCCATCCTATACAAACAACCTCGTTTTGACTGCTTGGGCTTGTCTTTGTTTACTGTTGGGTTGTCGATATTCTTTGTTTCTATCAAAAAGGCACAAAAATGCATTTAAAAAGTTTCCCAGCTGAAATATCCCTTAAGGACCGACGGAAATGCAAAAAGGACCAAAAAATACTTCTTATAACATCAAAATTACATACCTTTCGTGCAGTTTTCTTGGTTTTTCATCCCGATTTGTGTTTTATTTATTTATGGAAGAAGTCATTGTTATGCAGATTTTGCCTCTTGTTAATTAGAATGGCTCCAAAAGTGTTTTTTAAAACACTAGTAAAATGAAAATAAATAAGAATAAAAGTAACACTTTATGTAAGTTTCGTCTCTTTTTATACATCTAAGGAATTTAATTTAATTAAATGTTAAGTTTGTCTGTAAAATATTCTTAAATTCTTATTCTTAAAATACTGTTATATTTTTATTTCTACTAGTGTTTTAAAATATCAAAATCTGCATAACAATGATTTCTTAGTTTCGCCAGTCGGTGGCAATGGGACTGGTTTGTATAGGATGGAAGTACGTCACAACTTTTCCCCGCGAAAATTTTGATTTCGCGCGCAAAAAAAACGCTAACTTTGAATTTAATTTTTAAAAAAAGTATGCATCGCAGAGCAAAAATTTTTGAAGGTATATTTATGTTTATGCAATCTGAACCAAATAAAAAAATAAAAAAAAATAGTGGTATTGCCCATTACTAGCTACCATATAGTTCATAGGAACTGAATGAGATTTTGGTGGAAAATATTTTGAGGGATGTGGACGAGAATGATCTAGCCCATTTTTAATTTTTGTTAAGTGATTCTCACTACTTGGCCAAACCTAATACTTCAACATAATTGGCTGAAGAGAACACTTTCTTTGGATTGTAAGGTTGCAAGTTCTTTTCCAACCAGACCACCCATGGAAATAATTTAAAGAAAATAATTAAACAACTAGTTATTTGAGGTATATACTTTTGATACTTTATGATTCCTAAAAAATATGAATGCTTTCTAATGCATAAGGTAAAAATATAATACATTATTCACAATCAGATATATGTACTGATGTTTTACCCCAAAATATTAGGAATTTTTAATATACTTAGAAGTATACAATTTTACAAACAAATTCATTTTACCTGAGCTAGCTAATCTTGGTAGAGAATAATTAAGAATTCTTGCCATATATTTTTTCAAACTACCCTAAACAAAATCTCTATGTAAAATTTAATACATAAACTGCTTAAAAATTGGTGAAGGAAGGATTTGTGACATAATGATTTCAGAACTAATCCAAATCATGATTTAGATTATTTTTATCATTGTTTTTCATTAACGTTTTCAATTATTGAACCTTTTTTTATTAATGAATGCAGATTCTGTTGGTGGAGATTCTTTCATATTTCCTTAGCAGAGGGCACCACATTGCAGTAGACCCTCTGCAGAAGTCAAGATCTGTGTAATGTACTAGCATTGAAGTAAAAGCTCAAAATACCTCAAATTAAGTCATTTAACACCCAGTAAAATGTAAAATAAGCTTCAGAATGAAAATTAATAAATAATTTGCCGTAGAAATTGCATATCCTCATTGCTTATTAACTAAAATACTCTTCTCATCAAGTCTAGAACCCGTGGGTTTGGATCCTAACCCTCTGAGGATTGGCAGGTTTGGTTCTCAGTATCAGAGGAGCAAAACTTTTGACACTTAATAACAAAAGCTCAAAAAGATTATGGATGGTTTGGCTCAGGTCATGGATTGTTTCATTAAACAGAATAATGGTGTAAAAGATGTAAGTGTTACAATATTAATTAAGTGAAAAGTTTTGTCAAAAAACAGTTGCTTTTCCCCACTTACAAAATTTCATTTCGAATTTGACAAAATATTTATACTTTGAAGTAATGTTGCTGCATGTTTATTTTGGCATCTTAAAATTATTCACTAGCCTAAGTTTTGTACATAAAAGAACAGATAGTTTGTTAATTGTCAACCTTAAACTATATAATCCTATAAACTTTCTTTAAAATCCTTTACTATGAAAAATCAAGGATAGGAATATTCTGCATTAACAATTGGTAATCCAAAAACATCATTCTTTGAAACTAAGTTTATAAGGTTGAAATTTTGATATTCAGAACAATAAAAGTACTTACTTGTTTCAGCCCCTCTATGAACTCCTCCTATTCCACCAGTAACAAATAAAGAAATACCAGCTCTGTAGGCCAAAACCATAGTAGCAGCTACTGTAGTTCCACCACTCAAACCCTGAAATTATCAAACATAGTGTGCTTCTTTAAAATTTAAATAATATGGATAAACAGGGCTAGCATAGTTCAACCAAAAATGGGGGGATTCTTAATAAACCAAGGTGATTTCTTACAAATTATTCAAAAAGGTTGGTGAATTTCCATTTCAAACTGTAAAAGAAATATTTGTTCATTTTATTAAAATTAGGAGGGGGTATTTTATTACAAATCAGACATTTTAAAATGCTGTTTAACATATCAGTTGGGATTTTTTTGTACTCTTTAAGTAACAAATGGCTTATTTTATGAACACCAGTGGGGAAGGGTACTTTCAAAGAAATGGTCTTGTTTTTTTTAAGTTGTTTTTACCGTGTTTTTTATATAACAGTTCACAGGTGTTTTTTTTTAATTAAAATTTTACGAGGGTGAAAATTCTTGATTGATCTAGATCAGTAAATAAAAGAATTTTTAGTTTTTAATAATAAAAGAATGTTGTTATTGAGGACCATTTTTAATTTATTCCAAAACTTCATACACAAAATATAAAGCAAAAAAAATAATTAATGAAATAAAAACTCACAATTTTTAAAATGGACTAATAAGTATAAATTGTTTTTTATCTCCTTCTAAATGAAAAATGTGGGACAAATGCAAGATAGGCTGTGTAATGTACTATATAATGTAAATGTATGTGTATGTAATGTAAATGTGTATAATTTGTAATGTAAAATATGGGGGAGTGGCTCAAGAAAACTTAATGAAAAACTTATCAGCTGCAGTGGAATAAATTTGACAGCAACTTAAGTGCTTGTGTACTAAGGTACCTATTTATACATAAATTAAATATTCTATGACCCCCATGAGTCTTTAGTTTATCAGTTAGTTTTAAATGCAGGATTATCTGGGTCTGATAAATACATTTTTAAATTACATGTGTAAAAGTATATGATACATGAAATAAATTAAGTAAAAAGGTGTAAAGTGAAACAAGAGACAGGAGGGATGCATAAAAAAATGGTTAGAATTCTTGAAATTTAATGCAGTTTCTTTCATTAAAATATAATTTAGTTAGCATATGAATTTTTAAGTGACTAGATTTAGATATTACACTCAAATGGTTAGCCTAAACATAGAATTTGGTCAATGCTCATAAGTTTTTATTAAATTACCCTCACCTTGCTCAAAACATAAGGCAGGTCTCGTCTTGAAATCTTAATGGTACTTTTGTTTTCAAAAGCCAAATTTTCTAAGTCCTGAGAGTTCATACCTGAAACAATTTTAATTGCAAAAAGTGTAGATATTAATATTAATCATGCAAATGCATGTATCAGTGTGCCCCTAAGTCAACACTGTGTTTCCTTACCAACATGAATATTGCCTTTAATTACTCCAATAGTAGCAGGTGTTGCTTTGTTTTGTCGAACAATTTCTTCCATTTTCAGGGCACATCTGAAATAGATGTTTTCATTAATAATTCTTTATAGTTATTTAACTTTAATGAAGTTAAATTGAAATTTTCTAAATGCTTAAATACATAGATTATGTTTGTAGTTTAATTACTTCAATCATTTTGCAAAGGCATGATTTCTTAAAAAGAAATTTCAATGTGGAAATATTAGAAAATTTTATTTCAATTATAAAAACAAATTAATGAAACAAGTTGATTATCCATTTTGATTTCAAATATGAGCTTCAACTTAAATGAATTTATTTTCAATAAAGACATTATAAAAATTCTTAAATTTGAAGCAAGTATAAAACACCTTTAAAATTAAGCTTTATAAAATTATTAACTAAAGTGTTAGATTCAAACAGGAAGAACCTTAAATTTTCAGGATAAGGCAGACCATGAGTAATAACAGTACTCTCCAAGGCAACAACAGGTGATCCTTCAGCCAAACTCTCAGATACTTCTTTGGAAAATTTAAAGGAATCTAAAATTCACATAAAACACACAGATTAAAGAATTCTCTCTTGATTGTAACATCAACATCCACTATGATAAACTAAACTCTGATCAACTGGATAGAAAGTACCAGAAATGCATTTGCTCAAATTCCTTTTTTGGATAAGCCTATATTTCAACTTTGGGCTGGCAAACCTAGACAGTTTCAACATGATTCTGTTTCCTGTAACCAAAATAAAAGAAATATCACTAAATAACTGTTTATATTTTCCCTGGAAACTTCTTCCATCAAAAAAAATTCTGTTACACTTAAGTACATGCATTTTTATCCCCTATTAAAATTTTAACCCTCTTGTATGTAATACAGGGTGTTTGGTTATTATTAAACTTTTCATTACAGATATGATGAAAATACTTCTGCATCAAATGTTTTCAAACTAGGTCACTAGTCAAAATTCTGGAATTTAAGTACTTGGAATTAAGGCTAAAAACCCATTATGATTAATAATTCTTACCACCAATTAATAAGACACATTTAAAAAATAAGTTATGTCTCTTGTTTTCACTTCAAAATTCATTTTCATACAATAAAAATATGCCAAGGAATCGTGACCAATTTAGTTCCTCACAATAAGACAATTTGAACTTGATCCCCTCTGGTAAATTCAGTGTCCTGCAATACAAAGAATTATTGCAAAGCTTATCCCGCCTCAACAATGTTTTATAAATGACGACACAAAAGTGTGGCTTTCAATTTGAAGAACAGGTAAAAGTCTGAGGAGGCAAGGCTCGCATAGGTGGGATAACTTTGGATGGGAAGGAATGGATCACTAAGCTTACAGCCGTACAGCCTGAATCTCACCCCATCAGAATTTTACCTGTTTCCAGCATTGAAAGCCACACCTCACAGAATGTCTCAGAAGCTGTGAAACAATTTCTTTCATTGCAGGATACCAAATTTTACTAGAGTGATTTCTTTAAAGTGAGTGAATGCAATCTACAACATGTCTCGATATTTTAAAGTTGTGGAAGATGAATAATTCATGATGCCATGGTGGAGTTTTTTAGAATAGGAATATCTGTGTGAAGAAGTGAGTAGAGTTACAATAATTTCCTTTTAAACAAAGAAGGGATAATTCAAAGAATTTGACTCTGCCACAAAATTTGGTTATGGAGGAGTGGATTTTAGCAACCTGGTCATGTAGAAATTAAAAAGCCGTCGATTTGGTTCTGGCCTTTGGCCCTGGGTGTAGTACTTTCTCTCCCTGTGTCACTAAAAATTATGTTGTGTCTGTCTTTCTTGATAAAGGTTTATAAGCAGATCCTGAGATCATGCACACAGACCGAAAAATGTATGTAACCAATACCAATAACTGTATGTCCTATATGGTTATTTTGAGCTTCTCCTAATCTTTGGCATTCAAAACAAACTGGGGGCATTCGACGGGATTAGGATAGAAAACACAATCAAACCCTTGTAATTATCATTACGAAACATAAATTTTATCAGTCATGGGCAAATGTTATTTATAGATCAAAAGACTCGTAAAGAAACAATGATCACCTAATCAGTCTAAAGCAAAGAGAAATATTTCTATCTCTAGTAAAACCATAAAAATCTTTAAAAAATCATAAAATAAAAAAAACACTGAACTGAAACTGAAACAGTAAACAAACAATAGGATGATGCCACATTTTTAAAAAGTTTTAACAATTTTTCACATTTTTGATAATTTACAAAATTACTCAATCAATGGATAAATCTTATGAAAATATTTTTAAACAAGCATTGAAATGGCTTAAATTACTTTCATCAATTAAATAAATAAATTTGGGATGGTTTTAGATCATTATGAAAGTGTTGAATAAATTCGATGACTTATTCTTTTGATGAGATACTATTTTTGTATTTGAAATAAATAACATTCAAACTCTAATGAACTTTTTATTTCCTACAACAAATCAAAAAACACTTTTGAGATTTTTTTTAATAAATGCTGTGAATTGTTCATCGTCAGTTGGCAACGATTTTCGGTTTTCGGCTCATTCATTTCACATCTATTAATTTCCGCCACAGTAATTTCCACGCGGCAGGTTGGGGGAATTTCAAGTAATCCTAATAGGAATTGAAATTTCAATTTAAAGGTAATTAAAATTGTATCCTTCTGTCATTTTCTTTTTTGCTTATAATTCATAATTAACTTATTTTAGTGTCAATGAGAGCCTTGGCCAAATGTTTTGATTGTTTCAAGTAGGCTTAGCCAACTCTGTTCGCTTATAAACTGATTTAAAACTGCATTTTTCTAGATATTTATTCCCAATTTAATGTCTGAGATTAATTGTTTATATTGATCATGACAAACCTACTATTTATTCGTGCTTTGCATTGTTTTTCTTTACCTTGTATGCTTGTGTATACCTACATTAAGAATGTGTAAAATCGGGTACCCTAAACGTGATCAAGGTTCTGTTTTTTGGCTTTTTGTTACGTCTTGATTGTTATTTTAACAAGTTATAAAGGTATCGAGGTAATGACCATGATTAATTGCAAAATATTTGTCATAAGGTGATGGAAGTGTACGATAGATCACATGTGCTTTTAAGCAAGGGTCTGTCCCGGGCAATTTTATTACCGTTTTTAGGTACCTTCACAAATTCATCCTTTGATAACTAGGTACTTTAACAAATTCAGTTTTCGGAGAAAAGGTACCTTCATAAAATACATTCTCTAGTTGCTATATTCTCTCAATAGTTAAAATTTTTAGCCATTCAAGGCTATTTTTTTTTTTAATTTTACATAATTTGTACATGTGTTAATGTTGATTTTGCAATTAAATTTTGCTTCTGCTAATGAGACCAGATCTCAAGTATTTGTGGATTTGTTAAGTAAGAGTTACTGTTTGCAGCAGTAACTCTTACGTATTTCTGGCGTAGAGTCATTATTGGCACACAATTCAGAGCCCAAGTAGGTGAAGCTATTAACAGCTTCGAATCTGTAGTCATTTATTTCAAGGTAAGGTTCATTATAATTGGTATTTGTCATGTATTTGGTTTTACTTTGGTTGATAGAAAGGTGCCACAGAGGTTTGTTGTTGTTTTTGCTAACCCTGGTAACAGCTTGTAAGATGTAGTGATTTATATTGCATTAATGAATGATTGGTCAAGTATGTTGGTTTATTCTCTTGCATTGATAAAGTTTTGAAGTATGATTTTATAAATTGATTTAACTGGATTTATTCGAGGTAGTATGGGGTTAGTTCTAATAGGTATTATATTCAGTAAGCACATAAAGGGTGTGAGTGATGTTTACTTAAGATGTTACAAATACTGCATTTTCCAAAATCTCCTAATTTAACTAAAATATATTTTACACAAAAAATTCAAGCATTTTGACTTCACAAAGAAAATTTTAATGATAGGTTGAGTGTTCATGGAGCCCAATGGATTTCTAGAATCTAGGCACTGCTAAACATTTTGATCTACAACAAAACAAAGGGTGTGTCGGGCAGTTTTCTTATGTAATTATGGAGGGGGTTGCGGTTCTTTTAGTATTATTTTAAAGGTAGTTTTTAGTATTACACTTAAGTGCTAGTGATTAATCAACCAAAATTTTGCTGGTCTTCCTATCCTATTCTTGATTTGATAACCTCTTAGTGGCAATTGTTAAGATTCTTTTTTTTTTCCCCCCGTTTTTAAAAAGTTGTTTGTAGGCCAATGTCATATGATGTGGGCATATCAAACTTAATTTATATTATTGCTTACAGGTAGGATCAATATGGAGAAACTAGCTGAGCAGAATGAAAGGGCTTTCCAAAAGCAGCCTACAGTTTTCCTCAACAAAAAAATTGGATTGGGAAAACCTAAGCTAAAGAAACTTCGTTACTCCAAGAATGTTGGCTTAGGCTTCAAGACCCCCAGAGATGCCGTTGAGGGTAACTACATTGACAAGAAGTGCCCCTTCACTGGAGACGTGAGCATCCGAGGTCGTATTCTGAGAGGCACTGTCATCAAGATGAAGATGACCCGTACCATTGTCATCAGGAGGGATTACCTTCACTACATCCGTAAATATAACAGATTTGAGAAACGACACAAGAACATGTCGGTTCATTTGTCCCCCTGTTTCAGAGATGTTGCCCTCGGGGATGTTGTTACCGTCGGAGAGTGCCGGCCCTTGAGCAAGACTGTGCGTTTCAACGTGTTAAAAGTAACCAAGGCTGCCGGATCTAAAAAGTCGTTTACTAAATTTTAATCTGTAAAGGAAAATAAAAAAAATAAGCAAATTTTTTTTGTTGCTTGGTGTTTTCTCCTTTTTTTTTCTAGGCATTTAAATTTTATGATATTCAAAAAAAAATAAACTACTAGTCGCATCTTAATATGGTTAAGTGTGTCTAATTTGATTGTTCATAAGTGCAAATATATCCAGTATTTTCTATAAATTAAGCCAGGGGTTGTGTTCAAAATCTTGCTACAGTTCTACATGAGTACTTGTTTAGTAGCTGGAAAATATTTTCATGCAGGGAAATGAAAATATTTTTTTCCAGCTACTAAAATATTTATGTAGAACTGTAGCAAAAATTTGAATTGAGAAAAACAACTTAAAAAACATACACCAAATTTTTAAATTTGTTGACTACATAAATAATTGAAACCATAATCTGTAAAACAAAATTTAATTGTTAATTAAAATAACTTGTAAAAGAAGTAACTTTTAATGCGAAATTTCAGGTTACCTAAGTTTTTAAAGGTATGGTGGGTTTCTGCTATTTCTGTATAAAAGTTACCTAACCATGTTATTTTCATTACACAATATCTTTGAAAATTCTGATTTATTGGTGTAATTAAATTAATACATTACATAGTTAATTATAGACTGTTCATTTAGAACTGGCGCCTGAGACGAAATGTATTAGAAGCAGTTACTACTGTAATTATCATCGAAAGCATTTTCTTCTGTAATGACAAGGCAGCAGAAACAGAAGTAGTTAAAAAGAATCGGTCACTGAAGTTGTGTGCTGACCGTTATGAAGCATTATTGAGCGTTTTCGATCCTGTTTCAGGCACCAATTCTAAATGAACAGACTATAGTAATTGCAATACATTTTTTTGAAGGTAAGTGGTGTCATCCACTGGAAGAAACGCATCAGTAAAAATATTGGTTTAGTTGTTAATGCAGTACTTGCATATAATTATATTTTTGATAGTTTAATTTTTTTAGAAGGAGAAGAAAAACATCTTTTATAGCTTATTTGTCAAATTCTTGCAATAAAAAAGGTTCCGTCTGGAAGAAACCCATTTCTGGCCGTTTTTTTCTACTTTGTAAGAACTTGCCAACCCTGCTTTCATGATTGTGGTTGAATTGATTTTCATATTTGTTTTAAAAAATATCAATTTTTCTAATTTTATTCATTCGACTATTCCAATTGATTATAAGTCATTTTAATTGACTACTCTTTTGATTAAGTTTCTCTCTTTTAAAAACTTAAAAAATGTTAATAAGGCTACTAAATTATTGAAGATTTTGGGTAAAATAATTTTGATTAATGTTAAAAAAATTATATCTTAGTTAAAACCCCGTTTTTTCCAATCTTTTATTTGAGTATCAAATAACCACATGTTACTTGTATCATGAAATACTGTATTTTAAAAAAATATTTGTAAACTCACTGGAAGTATATATTTTACTTAGGGATATTTTTAGGTTAGAACCATATAAATATAGATGTGGAAGCAAATAGTGGTATGAGTAGGTAAATACCCAGTAGGTTTTTACTTTAACTATATTAAATTGACCAAATAATTTTAAATAATCTGGAACTGAGCAATTGGTACTAAATTTCAGCCAGACTTATTAGATTTTTTCGGTGGAATTTGTAATTGTTTTTGTCAAATGGAGATCTTTCATAGCTAATCAATTTCAATGCCCAAAACTTTATTTCAAATTGTGCCAATACTGTGTCGAACAAATGTTTTAACTAACCCAGCAACATGTATTTGAAAATTTATCCACTTTTATTTTTTAAAAAAACTACTAGACTGGGTAAAATGATTAACTAGATAGTTCAGTCTTGAAAATTTTGAAGAGGGGCACAGGCACCATTTGTTTATGTGAGTAATATACTGTTTTGTTTACCCTAGCTTCCCTAAAGTCTTCATTGGATCCAATAATAGTCTCTAGTCCCTAAGGAGATGTTATCTTAATTCACGTCCCCAACAATATTCTCTTTTTTTTCCAGTCTCTATTACATTTTTTTTACAAAGAGTCGTTAATTTATCTGTGCCCTATCCCAGGGGTCGGCAACCTGTGGCTCTTTTAAAGTAAAGTTGCGGCTCTCCAGTTCCATACGAAAATATTAATAATTTATTATCAAAACCCTTAAATATTAAGTAAAAAAATATTTTTAAGTACCTAATTTTTCAATAGCTTTTATTTTCATAATCTAATAACAAATCGCTTGTGTGAAGTAAAAACATTCCTCAATGAAAAAAAACACTGATAAAAAATTCAAGTTCATGGTAGATACCACAATGAAACTAAATCTAAAACTGCAAGGAAAGGACAACCCAGCCTATTTCTTGCTTGAAGAAGTATAGTTTATTTAAAAAAAACATTTACCACTTCTTTTTGGTAAATTACTTCATTTTTAAAATCTGAAGTAATATTGCGATGAGATCAATGCAACTATTGACATAAATTTCTTCAGCATAGCTTTTAAAACATGAAGGCTGGATTCGCATAGATTCGAGCAATTCAAAACAAACAAAAGTACTCTCGCGTTCATAGTAAATCCTCTCAGCACAAAAACAAATGAGTTCAACATTGAGTCATTTGGAATGGATGCTGGATTGCTTCAAATGCAATTGCTGGATTTGAAAACCAGTGCAGTAGCGAATCCAATGGGGTGGGGGCACTCTGGACAGTGCCCCCCTTGGACCAAAAAAAAGTACTTCAAATGAGTTAAATCCCTACTTTTATAGGTCAAATTTCAAAATTTTTTCTGGGGGAGGACCCCCATACCCCCCAGCGATACCAAAACGGGATCTTGAGTGATACTTTTCAGAAAATCCCCAACATTTTGACATTTTTCTCAAAAGGTAAAGGTGATGGTCTGGAAAAGTGCCCCCCTTTGGAGCCGTGTTGGATCCTCGCCTGGTAGAGTGCCAAGTTCATAGAACTCAAAAGAAAGTTGGGGGGCCACTGATAGTCAATTGCTCCCCCCGTGGGCCAGACCTAAAAGAGTCTGAAAAACACTTTTTTGCTTGTTAAAACTAAAATTTACCGGGGGGAAATCCCCGATACCTTGGGTTAAAATGCTGTTTTTAAGGGTCAAATTTCCAAACATTTTCTGGGGGGGGACACCCCTTTTGTACTTCGATTTCTATACAGAAATCGAAGAACAAAAATAACCATGAATTTTTTACATTAAGCTTATAATATTTTAAAGGAAACTTTTTACATTTTAAGAAAAACATATTTTTTTTTGTTGGTGAAATTTAGAACCAAACTAGAAAGTAAGAATTGGTACTAAAATCTTAACTGTTATACTAATTACTAATAAATTATTAACCATTAATTAATATATAGGACTAATTATAATTTGAGAATAATTAACCTCACTAATTACGGGAAAATTATTCATATTCAATAAGTTTTTCAAACTGGACCCCCCCCATGGCAGGCCCGTGCTGGGTACCTTCAGAGGGCGGTGGACAAAGGGTGAAAGGGCGCCGCCCAAATAATTATTTGTAAACCTAAAAACTTACTTTTCTTTTAAGATTGGCAACGTTTCACAAATTGCTTTTCTCGATAGAAAAAAATTAAAGCAATACTGCTATTTGAGATATATTTGATTGTTTTTTATTTTTAATATTTGATTTTTGTGAAAAACAGTATTTTGAATCATTTCGAGCGCCTTCGGATGATTACATGAAAAGAGGACAACTCCTCGTAAGTCAGAGAATATTAAGGAAAATTAGTTTATAATGGATTTTAAAAATTCGAGGGGGGTCTGGGGGTCCTCCCCCAGAAAATTTTTTGAATTTTTACTCCTAAAAGTACTGTTTTGACACATTTTGAGACCCTTTGGGTTACACCCGGAGGAAAAAACAGCATAAATATTTGTCTAAATTTTAGGGGGATTAAACCCCTAAAACCCCATTGGATATGGCCCTACGTTCGATACTCCTCTCTAATGACTAAGGACGGCCCTTAGTCAAGTAACTACCTGTTTAAATAACAGCACCGTAAAAAATTAAAGCCCGCCCTTTCAATTTCAACCTATTTCACTAAAGGCCCACCAAAAATTAGTGCTGTGCCCTTGCATTTTCTGGTTTGTGCATGAAGAAGGGCGTCTAAAAGACACCGCCCCGCCTTCGCAAATTCGAAGTATTAAACGAAGAGCGAAGTCGCCATGAAAAATCACCGCAGTAAAATTAAATCGGAACTTTTAAAATTTCGCGGATTAAAAGGACGCCCTAAAACAGTGAAAACACCTCCTAGTTTTCCACTATCAAGGTATGTATTAGTACTTTTTTTTTTCGCTTAGGGTTCCCCTAGTGCAAAAATCACTACCTTGACTTAACACTCTCAAAGGTATTGCTGTTTTGATTAAAGGCGCCCACCTCTATTAAGTAGTAGCCTACAGTCGCAACACTCAAAGCCTTGTCAGTTTCGGAATAGGAGGGCGCACCGGGATATGTCCCGGCGGCCCAGCACGGGCCTGGCCCATGGGAAAATCCTGGCTACGCCCCTGGTAGATAGTGCATTTATGAAACAATCTTTCCCGAGTTAGTATTTTGATTTCATACTGTTAGCAGTTTATATATCTAGTAGAAATCAGCATTGATTTTTATAGCAAAAATATTCTTCTGTTGAAATATAGTTTTGTATAGTTATTGATCAGGATTTAATTGATTAACTTATCTAAATGCATAAGGAAACCATTAAAAGCATGATTTTTACATTTAATCAGATGAATAAGTTTCAAACTGATAAATCTCTCTATATTAAAAAAAAGTAACAGTGACCGCCGCCGCGGCCGCCGCCGCTGCCGCTGCTTTTGAAAATTTTATTTTTGAACACTTTGAACTCTCACTACGCAAAAACTATTCCACGGAAATTTGTGAAATTTTAAACATTTCTATTCAAGTGTATGAGGATCGTTTTCGTTCTAAAAGCTAATAGATGAGATAATTAGTTCTAGAGTTATTTAATGTCAAAGTCGAAAATTATTTTTTTCTGCTGCGAGTTCGCCCCCAGCAAAATCTATTAGCAGCAGAAATATGATTTTTTGCAGACACATACTCTTAGATGTGCAGTTTTGCACCACGTCGCCCTTTTTTCGAATTAGTTTTGGAGTAATTAAGTTTTAAAGTTTCGAAAATTTTGAAGATTTTTCTGTTTTTTCGTTATAAAAGCAAAACTAATCACAGTAGAACTATGATATTTTAAAGACACATAGAAATAATTTTTATAAAAATATTGGTTTTTTGTTTTTTCAAAAATTCTAATTAGTTTTAGAATTATTAAGATTCAAAGTGTCAATTTTTTCTTCTCTTTCTCGCCGTTCACTAGAGAAACAGACGAGTTTTATGCGTGTTTTATTGATGAGTCTGATTTCTTTTATTTTCAACAATGCTTTTTTCTACAAAGTGGTTGATGGTTATTAGTAGACTTGCTGAATATTTTTTTAACATTTCAATTAAATTATTCGGAGAAAAGGCTTCTGCTGGATTGTTGAGATGAACAAGCGAGCTCTGCTCGCTAAGATCGCGAAGTGATCTGAGAAGAACTGCGAAGCAGTTCAGAGGGTTGGTGAGCGATAGCTCACTATGTGTGATTTCTTTTATTTTCAATTTAAGTTAGGAAAGTAATATTTCAGCAATAGTTTTTTTCGGGATGATTTGGATTAAATTATTTATCAGCAAGAGTGATAAGTAGTTTCGGTTGTAAAGGAGCATTAATTAAGCCGACCAGCGGGGTGATTGGTAAGATGGAACAAGCGAGCTTTGCTCGCTGAGATCGCGAAGCGATCTAAAAAGAACTGCGAAGTAGTTCCGGGGGTTGGTGAGCGATAGCGAGCAGGGGGCAGGCCCCCTAGTCTGTTTAAGAAAAAAAAGTACAAGACAGGAAAAATACAAATTAAAGGAAAATTTTACATGAGACTAAACAATTTTTTGAAACAGGTGACTTGAATACTGAAGCTTTTTTGCATACCATACTAAATTTAACTTGGTTTTATTTTTTACAACACATAAAAAGTCTGGTCCCAATTAAAAATAACTTTTTTCCATTTTGAATTTAATGGACTTTTTTTCCCAAGATTTGCCCAAATATTTTGCATGTAATAGTAATTTTATAATTAAGAATAGTTCTGAAAGTACTTGGAACCTAATCATGTTATGCAACTTTTAACCCAGATTAGATGTTTCCTAATAAATATAGTTACATCCAATTGAAATTTTTTATATGCATCTCAAACTCTCAACCATAATAAAAATTACTTGTTTTCTATCCACATCTAGCTCATGCAATGTAGTATGATAGTACAGTTACTGTCAAGCAAAATTCAAAGGCTCTCATAACTAAAAAATAAGATTCCACAGACACTAAATCACGCATGTCTTAAAAACAAAAGGCTTTATTGCACTCGTTCTTAATCCCATTACAAGAAAGCATTCTTAAATGCGATTTTCTAAATGCGTGTGAACTATAGGGAAGCAGGCGATGTAGACAGGTACTCGAGCTTAGCACTTGGCCGCCCCGCAGCACTTGCAGTCGCCGCAGCCGCATTTCTGGCTCCTCTGGCAGCAGCTGCAAGTGTCGCACTGGCACCCGGAAGTGCACTTGGAAGCGGCACTGCAGCAACGGCACTTTTCGCAGGTGCAGTTGGCTCCACAAGGTCCAGCCATGTCTAAAGATCTGGAGAAAAGCATCATTGTAATCAGTGTTGATTGAAATTGGTATTTCTCTCTACACATGAAAACTATACTATCTGCTAACAAGGAAACGTTCTCAGGCTAAACTCACAAAAACGGACGGAAATTTTACAGGCATAAGAAGATGACTCACAATATCACTTACTGTGTAAAAAATTAGCTGCGGAATTTCATTAGGAGAGTAAATTAATGTTGAAAATTGAGTTCTGAGTTGCCGAAACCCATTCATTTTTGCACCACTTGGCGTGCATTTGATGAACTTTTTGATTGGCGAATTTAAACTGCTTCAGAGAAAATGCGGCCTGTTCATTTAAAAATTTGGCGTTAAAAATGATGATTTTTAAGGGTTTTTTACAGCTTTTCTACTGTAATTCCGCAGCTAATTTTTTTTCACAGTATGTGTTTTGAGTCGTCTACTAACTAAGGCCTGAGAACGTTTCTTTGTAAGCGTATTATGGCAAAAATACCCATTACACCACAGCTCTCTCCCAGTCCAAAATTAACAATTTAATTGTTTGTGTAAAAATGTGTTTGGGCTCTATAATTGTGTTACACAAAATTATTATTTGTTTTAATTTTCGAAAAAAAAATCAAAATTTGTTACTTTTAGAGCGTTTAAGGAATTGGAGAATACTTGATCAACTTCAAATTTTACATAATATTCTATTCAAGGACTTGGGAGTAGTAAAAGGAGAAAAAATAAGGGGGGCTGCAAAAAGTACCCAACTACTATTTCAAGGGATGGCCTATAAAGACCGAGTTCTTAAAACAATAAATAATAGGGGAGGGAGACTTGGGTTAGGAGAGGAAGGACGATGTCCCTAAAAAGTTCATCCTCCCACCGAAATATGTGGTTTCTGGTTTAAAAAATAAAAAAAGGATATACAAAAGACGAGTTGCTTTAAATATTGTTTTCTAACTACAGCACTAAATTACACTTTTCTTTTTTATTTAGAAAATTATTGTCATAACTCTTATAAGTTTCAAAAACCATAATTCATTTAATTTACTGGACATTTGATTCAGCAGTTTTGATCTTAAATGACTCCATCCATTAAATGACTCTGGGCTCCATGTTTTGCACTACAGGTCAAGGTTTATAGGGAAAAATAACTACCCCAATACAGAAATAGCCTTCTTAATTGCGCGCTAATGTTCTACAGTTTTATTCATTATTTTCACATAATAAGCAAAACTAAGAAAATATTTTACTTATACACGTATGTTACGGCCAAAGCCCGAAATCGGCCACTTCGCGAACTGGCTGGCCAATACGCGAAGTGGCCGGACTTCGAGCTTTGGCCGTAACAACAATAGAATATAATCCATTCATTCATTGTATACTCAATGTAATTTAATTTAAGCTTTCTATTTTTAAAGTGGGTTTTTTTTTTAAATGAAGCTATAATATAAAATTTAATTTTAAATTTTCCTTCAATGGATAACATTTTATTGACCTTCAATAAAAGAAATTCAAAAACATAGCTTCAATCTTAACTTAATTTGTCTCAATCTTTCTACTTTAAGCATTTCTAAAAAATTAGTAAAATATGAATTACTATGCAAAATTACGATTTATTTTTAATTCATATTAAGTAAATGACTGATTTTTTGACTTTTATTGAACTGACTGACACATATTATGATGCATTACATTTTTAAAATTATAAGACAACCAAAATAAACAAGCTACAACTACAAAACTATAATAATGAAAAGATAATGTAGCACAACTGAATTTTTAAATGTAGAATTTCGTTGCCCCCTTGGTTATTTAAGACTTAGAAATTTCAAAGACTCGGGCCCTTCATAATATTGTATTTATAGACTACTTTTTAAAAAGTGTATTTAAGTAATACCAGCTAAATGGTTAAGACAGTAAAGAAATTTTCATTAATTAATATTATTATCCTTATAGAAATTAGAGATACGTACGTTATGTTAATTAAATTTTATTTTGGAGAAATTGATTCAGATATTTAAGAAAAATTTCTTCAGAGTAAAAAATCACAAGAAACAACTTACCAGAAGTGTTGAGAACTACTAACTGTAGAAAGAAAACTCCAAAAGGTCCTCAAGGCGGTTTTAGATATGCCGGTGAAAGTAGTAGGTGGCCTTTTATTGGCCCTTTGCACGCATATTTTGGGTCCGTGTGCAAAATTGCACACCTCACTTTCAGGGTGTCGTGAGCAGCGAAAAAACGATCCAAGGGATGCCGTGTGGAAATGGAGAATTGCCATTGGTTGTTGCACACGGTCGGAGCGGTTTTTTGACCAATTAGGACAGTGAAACGCACTTATCTGTCATTAATCAATCATATCTCTAAAAATGAATTTTCCACTTAAGCGGTCATGCGGACGTGGTTGATAAGGTTTCCGCAGTTTATGCAAGTTTATGATGTTCATCCTGCCAAGCTTTAATTTTTGTTTATTCTCGAATTGATCGAAACGCTGATTGCGGTCTTGCTTTCCCTTTTCCTCCATTCATCTTGATTTGTTTCAGATTATATTATTCTAGAAATATAAACAGGTTGTTTTCATTCTCAGGCTAGAAGATTTTGCTTTAAATCAATTGTTTGCACAATTTTATGGGTGGGTGCGTGTGTCAGAAGGTTCATGATGGTATACAATCAGCGAATTTCGGGGGATATGGGGTAAATTTAGTCGTTTTCTGGGCAAAAAAGAACAATTTCTGTCTATATCCCTAAATCCTTAATTATGAATGTATTTTTCCCTATAAATCGTCTCCTTTGACCCTCCCTTGCAAATCCTCCCTTGCAAGTTCGATTCATAAAAAACGGTGGGAATGAAAATTTTATCCGAATTGAACGGGAATAGCCCAAAGAAGTTCATCTGCAAAAATAAATGAGAAAATTGGATTATTATTATGTATTTGTGTCTATAAAACTTTTCATAATTTAATCAAAATCAATTAAGATTGAAAAATTATAGTTTTAAACCATGAAGCTTCGTATTATTATAGCATATTAGCAGTGGCGAATCCAGTAGGGGGGGCTGTGGGGCTGCAGCCCCCCCCCAGAACCAAGACATCCCAGTTTTGGTATAGTTAAAAATTTCGAAAAAATTTTCGTAGGTATTCGAAATTTTTTTCAAAACATTTATAGAAGGTTTTTTTGTCGGTTTTATGTTTTTGAAGGCGCTGATTACGAATATCATATTTGCTCCCATTTGGGAGGTCGTCTTCATATTCAAAAATCGCAAAATTTTTCAATTTTTTACTTATATTTCAAAAACTACAAGTTTCTCAATCATAATCTCAGTTACAAAGTTGAAGTAAACAAAATTTAACTTATTAATTAATTTAAATATTAATTAATTAATTAATTAACTATTTAATTAATTTATTAAATTATTAAATTTGATTTTCTGAAGAGTGTTTCTGCCGCTAGAGTGGGCTGAAAAACAGCGATTTTTTGGTCTTGACTCAAAAAAAGTGAAAAACGTGCGCTTCTAGCCTCTACAAAATGAAAAATATTCACGTTATCAACACAAATTTTATCTAATGTGAAAGAGAATTTAACTGTCTATTCATAATGTACCCTACATGTTATTTTTTGTGAAGGGGGAGAAAAAAACTTTCGCGTCTTACATCCAAAACGAACTCTCCCCAGTTGTTAATCTCCAATCTGGGCGCTTTACCTCCGGATATTACCAATAAAATAGGTTGTTTGGATGAATGACTAAGCATGTTTAAAACAATAATTTTTTAAATTCATTTATGAAATATTTGGTGTTTTAATCGGAAATTCAATCAATTTTTTTAAATTCATAAATTAAATTATGGAAGTGTTTTAATGACTGAATTTAAATGTTTTTTACATTGCTGAATCCGAATTATTTTAAGTTTAAAAACCCATAAAAGGCAAAAATTTGAGATTTATTTTGCATTTTTTGATGTGAAGGTGACCTTTTAAAAATAAAAATAAACTTGAAATTTCCATAATTTAATTCATGAATTTAAAAATTGATTAAAATTCCAAATATTTTATTATGGTGTTTTGATATAAATATTAATGAAGTGCTGGATAAATTAAGCCAAAAAAGCCAAGAATTACAAATTTTATTGTAATGATTTCAAATTTTAAAAATGATCATTAAGAGTAAAAATTTAAAAAATTATTTTCAGTTAAAAAATTTGTACCTTATTTATTATTGATAGGTCTTTAAGATCGCAGTTTTTTGTCAGTGTATTTTAGTACCATATAAATAGTTTTATATAATAGGAGTTAAGACATTTGAAACTCAGCCCCTCCCAGACAAAAATCCTGGATTCGCCACTGCATATTAGTAAATCGTATTTAAAATCCGTAGCAATGGAATTAGGTGAGTCCGCTTCTACTTCTAAAATATTTTAAAGACTATTTTAGGAAATATCTATCAAAAATTGTTGGTGTGAAAGTGAAATAAACTTCTATATGTAATTTGAGTTTACTCTAGCTTCTCATTTAAATTGTTGAACTAAAAAAAATTGTTAATTGCCGTCAAAACCGTTTCACATCACAAAATTTTCATTTAAAAATTAAATTACGTATAAAAGATTTAATAAATATTGCTATATTACTCAAACGAATGGGCGATGCCAGCAAGAGAATGTAGAAGGGGATGATCTGAGACCCGGGAATACAAAACCTTGATTTATTTACTACAAAGAAATAAACTTTTTACATTTAAGTACTCCTCCTAAATCATAAGGTTCGAAACCATCATTGAATTAACCTTCGTCTTAAGTACGTGAAAATTATTATTCCTCCGGTTGGCGACCCTTGATTTAAGGATTCAATCCTCATCTTCAGCTTCAAGTCTCACTTTTATTTAGGGTAAAATTTTAAAACATTTTTTGGGGAAGGACACCCAACCCCCTCCTCTAAAATTTAACGCCTATTTATATAGTGCTTTTTCCTTGAAAATTTTGCGGTTTATACAATGGTTCTAAAATGAATTAAACACTACTTTTAAGTGTCACACTTCAAAAAAGTTTTTGCTCACAAAATTTTGACATTTAGGTGTACCAAGATTTCAATCCTATGTACGTACGTAAGTGTTCTGAAACTTAACGAATAAAAGTACTCGAAAGGAAGGAGGTACCATAGAAATATTGTTGAGTCAACCCCCCCCCCCGGAAACAAAAGCTTGGTTGTGCGGTTACGGGTCTGATAGTACGTATAATAATTATTTTAGAAAAATACTCAGTAATAAGGTCTCTATGAATATGAGAATTTTTTTTCTCTTCGAGGTAAAAAATTCCTATAGAATTTATATTCGTTTGCATTCATTAAGTACACGGCCTACGGTCAAGAATAGCCGTGAAATTCTACAGTTGGTGAAATGCCTAGTCAATAATAAATTTGCGGAATGTATTTTAAATTTACAAAGTATACAAAGAAATAAACACATACACTTGTTAAAATGTTTAATTTTTCTGTATAGAAAATTTTTGAATTATATTGTGATTGTGCCTCACAAGTAGGCTTTCAGATTTTTGGTCGAATTGGCAATTGCCCCCCCCCCAAGATTTCCACTCTTGATTTAAAAATTGCTGCAAGTCCCTTGAAAATTCTGTAACTTCCACAAGGAGCATCGTATTTAACTCAAAAAGTCCCAAAAGGAGTTAAAACACTACTTTTGAGGGTCAAATTTCAAAATTTTCTGGGGGAGAACCCCCAAATCCCCTCCTGACCTTTGATGTCTGTTATACAATGTTTCCTTCTCCCTTGAAAATTCTGCCGCTTACAAGAAGCGGTTCGCTTTGGGAACCAAAGAGTTTGAAACCCCAAAGAGTTAGAAAAGGAGGTAAAGCACTAGTTTAAAGGGGAATTTTCAAAAAATTTTACTGGGGGAGGATCTACGCCCCCCCCCTTGAAAATCTGACGTTTATTTATAACTTTTTCCCCCAAGAAAATTCTATGCTTTACAAGGAACTGTTTTTTTTTTTGGATGTAACCCAAAGGGCCTCAAAATGAGCTGAAACACTACTTTACGAGGCAAATTTCAAAAAAATTTCTGGGTGAGAACCCCCAGACTCCCTTTCAAAATTTTACATGTATATGTTATACAGTGTATTTCCCTTGAAAATTCTGCTGCTTACAACAAGCAGTTCCATCTGTGGGTACTCCCCAATGAGGTTGCAAAGGAGATAACAAACTAGTTTAAAGGGAAATTTTCAAAAAAAATTCTGAGGGAGGACCTTTGGCTCCCCTTGAAACTTTGATGCTTATTTGTAACTTTTTTCTTCAGAAAATTATGTGGTTTACAAGGGACTGTTCTCTTCGTATGTAACTTAAATGTTGTAAAAATGAGGCAAAATTTCAAAATATTTCTGGGGGTGACCCCAGACCCCCCATTTAGAGCTCATGACGTTGAGTCACCCTCCCCCCCAAAAAACAGTCTGGTTACAGCGTGGCCCAGCCCCACTTAAAAAAATTCCTTGCCCCCCCCCAACCAAAAACTGAAATGACGCTATGGTATACTAATAATGCACAACAATACATTTTGGGTATCGTGTCGCCTGCCGATGCCGCCCAATTTCAGAGCATTCATTTGTATTAGGAGCATTCATTCAGAGCATTGTTGAATTACAAAGCTGTTTTCAAGAACATTCAGATTATGAATAAAAATGTTAGTTACATTAATTTAAATTATATTCTTTGAATTCGTATCGTAATGAATGTTAAATATTTCCCCCTCTATATTAAAAAAAAAGTTTATTGCTGTTTTAGAAAATTTTCATTATTATTACCTACACAACACATTCCACAAAATCTATTTAATAGAAAATTATGAAATTTCGCCCATTTGTTGAGAAATTTTTGAGGTACATTTTCATGCCAAAAACTAATTGATTTGATAAAATTAGTTCTGGAGCAAATAAAGTTCAGAAAGTTTTGACGCCTTTTAAGGTTTATTTTTTGTTAAAAAGAAAAATTAATCATGATGGTTTAATTATGATGCTTTTAAACACATCCTCTTGCTGCAGTTTTTTTGGGTCAAATTTCACTAAATTTTCATGGGGGAGGACTCCCTATTTGTTTGAGGGTTTGTATTATCCGCAAACATTTGACACTAAGTTTCTGATGGTCAGACTAATAGATATTTATAGACTCTGCTCCTGGAGAGGCCCCAAGTTTTTTATTTCTCCGCCTCATGCTCATGCATAATAGAGTTAAAAATTGCTTTTTAGATCATTTAAAGGCAGGATTAGCTCATTGATATGATAAGCATCCAATTCCAGTCTTAAGTACAAAAGGGAAAGGGAAAAAAGAGGGGTTGTTTGGTCTGTTTAGGGGGGGAGGGCTAGTGTGTTTTTATTTTTAGTTTATTTTTGCAAGGCAGGGCGAAAAATTTACGCCCGCCAACCTAAAATTAGCGAGTAAATTTAGTCACAATTCGTTTGCTTTGCGGTACGGTACAAAACTTGCTCTTGAATATAATATATTAATCCATTTTTCACCAAATACTTTTTAAGATTTTTTTAAGCTTTGGTTTTATGATCTTACTTTAAGATCTGCTATATAATATAATTAAACCGATTTAACCACAGAAATCATAAAAGGTTTTTCATCATTCTTATAGAGCTTAGCTTAGAGTAACCAAAGGTATTGACCTTGTGCTGAGTCAATAATAAAATTCAAAAACAACGTTAAAATAGCAGTTAAAATTCCATTTTTTTCGCTCCGACGAAAGAGGTCGTGTAGTACCTCTGAAACGATCGTAAGCGTACTATCTTTTTATTGTGCTGTTTTTGGATTTTATTATTCTTAGAGTAATTTTCAAGCTATAATTTTTCTTTATTAATCAATTTTTATAAATTCAAGACCCTATAATCAAATAAATTTTTTGCACCTAGTGAACATATTTTTAAAAATATTTTATTATACATATTTTTTATTATATAAATATTTGTAAATGTAATGGGGCAGGAATGAGACAAGCCAAATTACTGAAATTTTGAACTTTCAAGTTTTTAATTCCTGAATTTTTGCTCTTCGAAAGCAACTCAGTATATGGGCTTAAAATGTAGAATATTAGGTTATTTATTTATTAACAGTTGGGTCATTCCAAGTCAAATCAACACACTTTTTGGCATGACCATCTCGGATTTTCTTGAAATTTGGTACACATGTTCTACTTATAGAAACTCGGAAAAGTACCAACTTTCATCAAAAAATATTAATTGGTTCTGGAATTACAGGTGTGTAAAGTGGTCAAAAATGGACCAACATAAGTTTTTTAAATTGTTCTAGAGAATCTTCTAATTGGGTTATAAAAATGTAATTGGTGTCATTTTAAAGTATTTTAAACGTTCTTTTTAATGGTGTAAAATGTGCTATAAAATTGCTGCTGTAAAATTGTAAAATTTAACTGCTGTTGACAATTACAACTATTTACAACCTGTATATTAATTCAGGCCATTGTATTGTTACAATGCACATAAAGTAAAAGTAAATATGAAGCCCGGGCTACACCAAGTTTGTGCAGGGGCCCTAATTGTCAATAGCAGTTAAATTAAATTAAATTCTCATCCAAATAATGAAAAAAAAAGGAGTTTTAAAAGTTTTTAAGGGGATATAAGAAAAATCGAACTTTGGTTTAAATAGATTTTGACACTGATCCCATTTTCTCTGATCTCATCCTATAATTTTACCAGATTATTTAGAACAATATTACCTATTTCTGGAATTTTTTTTTCAAAATTTTAAAAGTGGTACATTTGATAGAAATCGAACTTTTAATTTTATTTTGTTTTGTAAAATATATTGTTTATCAAAATTTTATAGCACATTTTACACCATTAAAAAGAACGTTTAAAATACTTTAAAATGACACCAATTACATTTGTATAACCCAATTAGAAGATTCTCTAGAACAATTTACAAAACTTATGTTGGTCCATTTTTGGCCCATTTTTGACCACTTTACACACCTGTAATTCCAGAACCAATAAATATTTTTTGATGAAAGTTGGTACTTTTCCGAGTTTCTATAAGTATAAGTAGAACATGTGTACCAAATTTCAAGAAAATCCGAGATGGTCATGCCAAAAAGTGTGTTGATTTGACATGGAATGACCCAGTTACAGTTTATTAAAATACATATACGGTTGAAAATCTCTCTGTTTGGGGAGTTATTTAGAATATTTTTAAAATGAAAAAAAATGTATGTAAAATTTAGATTTTTAAGCTTCTGTCATTATTTAACGTAACTGAAAAGTATCGGTCGACCGCTAGCGGTGGAATCATGATGCATTGCTATTATTACAAAAATTATGATGAATTGCTATTATGTGGGTAATTAAATAAAAATAAACCCTAAACGCATATATATAGTGTTCCTACCCCTTGCTATGGGATACCTTGCATGCTTTTGAGTAACTCCACCAAATATAAGCCCTCTATTAGGGGGGTTTGTCTAGAACAGCCCGTCAGATTTGTAAAAAAAAATAGTTAAATGGACATACTCGAGCGCGTCAGATAAAGATAAGGTAGGTTAGTTACCAGCTAAAAAGTGTACATTTTCTAAAATCTGCCGATTTGAGAGGTAGAGTGGGAGGGTTACAAAGTTGCAAAGTAAAGCCAAAACCGGTAAGACGCTATCGCTCTTTTCGAGAAAAATGTACGAAACAAAATGGTTATAGACTAGTAGACAGGAAACTAGTCTCAACTAGTTGTTAACTGTCTTGGTCCTCTTTTTTTATCCTTTTTAACCCAAAAAGGGACAATTTTTTCGGAGTGCCCTTGGGGATCCGCGCCACAAATTCGCCCCGTATGCAGCGTCGTCGTCCAGGCGCGTAGCCAGGGGGGATTTGGGGATATATCCCCCCCCCCGAAATTCAGAAATTTTCTTTTTGGACCCCATATCCCCCTTTTCCTGGCTACGCCACTGGTCGTCTCCCCCGTTCTCTTTACAGATTCCACTCAGTAAGATGTGAGTGAGCACTGTGATTGGTTTGTAAGAAAGATGTCATTCTTAATATGGATTTTCAGCGGCTCTGGGAACGCTTTGATTGGTTCATATGTAAAAATGGGGAAATGTTATTGAGTAGGATTAGCGAACATCACATGCTTTGCTTGCTGCTGCAAAGAAAACCTCGACTACAGAGTAGTGTATTTACTTTTGAAACTGTATACTCTCGAACCCTAAGATTTAAATTTACATTCCATTTTTCGTTTAAATTTAACAATAAAAACTAATAGCTTAAAAATGTTTAAATATCAATTTTTATCCAAATTTTAACTTCAAATTGGGCTCATATTTGAAAAAGGAGAATACACCGGAAGTGTTGCCATTCATGATCAACATTTAACTCATCTCAGGTTCCCTTCCCGCCTTTCTCTTCTATTGCCTTTTGATTTCAACCAACTTAATACTACGTGATTTACTGGCGAATCAAGTGTTTTTCAAACAATATTAAAAATATCTTGTGCAAAAGTTTCTAAAAATCAAGTGTAAGTCCTCAGTTTATAGTTTTCTTGCTGTTTTAGGCGACTTTTCGTTAGTGTAGCATTTTTTGTTTACTTTGTTTAATGTTGTCACAGCCCATGTTCCTACTGTTTTAATGTAGTATTTCGGGTGAAAATTTGGATGAATTTTAAATATTGGATTAACTATTTCATTACAGATTAGATTGTTTTGCAATAGAGCTTTCATTCATATTTAAATATTTTTCGAATACTTCATTGCGTATTTTCTAACAGCGCTTCAAAAAGAGTTGGTAACGTATTTCCGTGTGTTCTTAACCATGTGATTCATAGATTGCTCGACTTTTTGCCGGAATTAAAGTCTTTCTACTCTAATTCACATACTAATTATCGCTTTAATCAAATTGCAAACATTTTCTTATCTATGAAATGATATTTTTAGAAGTCCAACTGACATTAAGGCCACACAAAAGATAAGAATAAAAAAAACTTCCTGAAGTGTTTTATTTGGTATGACTATTTAAATTAAGAATAAATTAAATGATTTAGAAGAACGACCTTAAACTATCACTCATAATTAATCGATAATTGAATAAATTTATTTAATTAATATTATGTGATATTTATCTTTGCTTTTTTTGTATACTTGGTAGTAATTATCTTCTCCATTTTAGGGCATGGATCTGGGTGATGGAGTACCTACTTTTAAGGTTAGTTTATATCTTAGTGTGGATATTATCAAATTAATAACATTGAGAATGAAGTAACCTAGCTCTTAGCTAGTCTTGTGTTTAGTCTCAAACTCAGTTGTTAGTTTATTTACTTGTTGCTGGCCGTCAAGTTTTTTACTAATAATGTAACTTACACAATTAATATTTATGGATCAGCTGGAATAAGAGTCCTCCATTTGGCGATTGCATCGCGATCGCCAACTGTACACTATAACTAATCGTGCCGCTAACTTGGCGACCGCAATGCGAGTCGCCAAATAGAGGACTCTTATTCCAGCTGTGCCATATTCATCTTAAATGAATTTGTAAATCTGTATAGCAACAATACATTATTACTTATTTTCATGTTCTGAAATGGTTTATGTTGTCATAATTGTTTACATTGTCAGGAAAGTCTTAGAAATCCTACACATAAGGAAACATTGCTGAAGTATTTGGTATAGATAGATTTGGGTAAGGGTTCTCTATACTAAGTGATGGCATTCTTTAGTAGTTGGTGCTATTAATTGCCTTATACTGTAAAACCCAAAGGTTGTTTGACAGACTTGATTAGAGTCCTCCAGCCGCCATGTTTACCCATAAGCTCAAATAATGACAACACTTAAGCATACGGTAAATGAAGCAAATCCGGGCTGCAGCTGAATTTGGCGATTTTTTATGTTGCCAAGTATGATGCCAAACAACTAAACCAAGTATGATAATCGGTCGCCAAATTTGGTGATTAAAATCTGCAGCCCGCATGGGCGTAGCCAGGTTCCATGTTAGGGGGGGGCAAGGATACTTACTTTTGCCCCATGGCATGGTCTCAGGTACCCCCATGGGGGAGTACTTTTACACGTTAAATTTTAGAGTAATTATACGAAGGGTTTGAACTTTTGCACTTTGCACACTTAACGTAAATAATAGTGTAATTAATGTGTGCTGTAAGAAAAATGGGGGGGTCTGGGGGTCCTCCCCCAGAAAACTTTTTAAAATTTGCCCCTTAAAGTAGTGTTTTAGCTCATTTTTAGACTCTTTGGCCAGAACAGAACCACCTCTTGTAAGTACTAAGCCACATAATTTTCTAGGAAATTTATGTGGCTAATGTCTAAAAGTATAATTTGTAGAATCTAATCGAGTTGAGTTAAATTCAATAAATTTTATCTATTTTATTTTATGTTACCGGGTGAAACTTTTGTAAGTTTGGACATTAAAAAAAACCATCAAGCTTTAGGAAAATACGCAACTGCTTTAATTAATAATAATTTAGAAGAGAATAAAGAAGAACACAAAGTTACAGTTAGTCTGAAAATAGTCCGAGCAACTTTGTATCAACTGTTCAAGTTGTTGCAGTTACTTGAATAACCATGATATAAGATAGAACATTTAACAATAACCTTAAAATGTAAAAGTAAAACCGTCCTGCTTTCTCAAATACTATTTAGCTTTTTTTCACTCTTAAAGAAAAACTTCTCTTATTAGATATTTTAAAACAAATAGTTTATCCCCCAAAACTAAGATGCAATACTAAATTCACTTACCTTAATTGCTGGTGATGGTTCTGGATTAAGGCTTTACGTAATACGTCTAGATATCAATATGGAGGACTGAAATACGTACTCTTTTTAAGTTCAATGCTTGAAAACTAAATCACATATCTTAGACTAAAGGGTATTTTCTGCAGGAATAGCCAATGACCACACGGCTTTCTTTCTATTCGTTGAAAGGTCAGCCGAAGCTTCGAAATAATAATGGCTGGGTTCACAAAAGACCCCTCTGTTTTGTGTAAACACTTGAGAAACACGTTGAAACAATTTCCTGACACACCCAGACACCTGAAGCCCCCTTGCTTGTTTGAGTCGTTGAGTGACGAAGATTTATGATACCCTTTCACACCCCAAAATTTAGACCCCAAAATTTAGATAAATTTAGGGGGGGCAGCTGCCCCCCCCCCTGCCTCCCCCTGGCTACGTCCATGGCAGCCCGGATTCGCTTCATTAACCAAGCATACTGCTGTGGATAAACTAAACATGGTGTCTGGAGGACTCTTATCAAAGCTGGGCCGGTTATTTTGTTTATTTACATTTGCTGGTTACTTCTAAGGAAGTTAAAGGTGCTTTAAATTAACTTTTATCTGGGCTACTACTTCCCATGGGAACACATTGCCTACATCTACAATATTTAAGGTATTTAACTTTTGAAGGTAAAAATTTTCTGAAATCAAATAATTAGTAACTCTTGCTGAATAATGTGTTTGTCCTCCTGAATCTTTGTGTAAAATTCTCATTTCCATAATGAATACGACAAGTTTCATAATGCTTCTGTCTTGGTTTTGCAGTGTGTGTTAGTTGGTGATGGAGGTACTGGAAAAACCACTTTTGTGAAACGCCATCTCACTGGAGAATTTGAAAAGAAATACGTGGGTAAGAAAGTATTGATAGTATTTTTCAAGTGGATACCATTATCTGTATTTTAAAAACAACTCTAAAAAACAAGCACAAGTTTCTTCCGTGGAATCAGAAAATTCCTATTTTCTCTTTTGTTCCACAATTTTCATTTTTTACTCATTTTCCTTCCTTGTGTGAAATAATTATGCTCGAAAGAACCCATAAGATGCCAACCATTCTGGATTTTGGTCCTAAATTATGGATAGAGCTAGAGAAACTCACCCATGAGTACCTTCAGCGGAATCACTATTTTCTGCTTTTTCTCTGCAAAATGAGTCCATCTAAAATAGGCATGCTCAACCTGTGACCCGCAAACCATCAATTTGTAGCCCACAACCTAATATTCATTTACAAACTTACATTTTCCTTAGCAAATATGAAATTGGTAAAGTTTTTTAGTAATTTCTTTATTATTTAAGTAATTATTAAATTATTCTTGTATTAACTAATTTCCTAAATTTTTATTTGCCTCTTAATATGTTTGACCAAACTAAGTTATTATAATTCTAATTCTAACTAAATAAGTAGTTTCTAGGTTATATGTCTTTTCAAGAATATTAAATATAAATGTATGCTATGTATTGGGAGGTTGAATAAATTCTTGCCGTTTTTTCTTGAAAAGTAATGCTTTATTTTGAAAACTCTAAATAAACCAAATCAATAAAAGCACTGCCCATTGCTAGGCAATTCTTTTCTCATCTTTTTGGTAGCATTTAAATTTCAGTGTCGGAAAATTAGCTGGTCACCCATTTTTTGGCATCTTCATAGAAATGAAGTTGCTGCGCAGCCAGACTTGGTTACATCAAATGGAACAAGTGGTAATCTGAAGGGGCAATGTCTGGGGAATACAGCGGGTGGGGTAAGACTTTCCATTAAAGTGTTCTATGTGGGTTTTTACTGTTGTTCTGACAAAGGGTCAAGCACTGTCATGCTGCAAAATCCCTTTTTTGTGTCTGCTCATATTGCAGGCATTTTTGCTTTAATGCTTGACTCAAACACATCCATTGCAGCAGATAGCTATCTCCCATGATGGTTTTGTTCGGTTGTAGCAACTCGTGGAGATGATTCTATCGAATTCCAAGAAAAAGTTTGGAACCATGGAAATTTGGGTTAACTAATGATGTTGTGCATCGCCGGGGTTACCCCTTGATTTTTGTGCTTAAAGTTATCCTAATGGATCCCTATTTCATTCCTAATCACGATAAAATGCAAAATTCTTCCTTTTCTCGTATCCATTGGAATGGAACCCAAAGGCATTCCTGCTGAATTGTCCCTAAGGTTTTTAAACGTTTTGAAACTGGGTGGGATAAACATTCAATGTTCACACAAGTCTACTAGCATCTGAAAAATTTTTTCTTAAAGTTAGGCCAATAATTATATTCGCCTTGAATTTTTTTTGGCACTTCAGAACATTTTTAGTCTTTAACATTAAATTCATTGTTCTGAAACCTTTTAAACCATCCCCTGCATTTGTTCTGAAACCTTTTAAACCATCCCCTGCATTTGATACTGATGGAGCATGATTGCCGAACGTCTTAACAAGAATTCTGTGCACTTTAGTTCCAGATTTCCTTTGAATAAAGTAGTGCTAGAGAATTCCTCGCAAATACTCTTTCGTTGGTCCGAAATTAGGTATTTTAACGCTTAAAAAAAGTAGTTTACATTGTTTAAGTATATTTCTTCTGAAAAAGAACGTTAGAATTTGAAATCACAAAATTAGGGCCTCGTGACACAATCTAGTGGAAAACGGCAGGAACTTATTCAACCTCCCAATATTGTTGAGGATTAAGGATTAGTACTACTTAGCGGTTTTTTTTTCCAGAAATACAATACACAGATTGTGTTTGTCAATGGCTTTTTTTTTTTGACAGACTCCCAGTGCTTATTGTTGATTATTTTTTCATGATTCTTTCTCTTGGCTCAATATGATCTTACTTGATTCAACAAAACAAAATTTATCCTTAAATCTTTTATTTCACCCCCAGTAATGCTTAGAGTGGCTTATGTCTTTCCTTCCAACTGCTGTACTTATATTGAATGCTTTATTTTCATTTCAGCTACCCTTGGTGTTGAAGTACATCCATTAGTGTTCCACACAAATCGAGGTGCCATCCGATTCAATGTATGGGACACGGCTGGTCAAGAAAAGTTTGGTGGTTTGAGAGATGGGTATTACATTCAAGGTAAAGTTTGCTTTAAAAATAATTTGTAAGCACAGAAAAACAATTTGTTAAAATCGGTTTGGGCAATCTACAGGCCATTTAACAGCCATACCTGTCTATAAGGCTTTCCCATATCAATATTGTGTAACTTGATTAATCCAAGCCAAGGATTCATTTTGAAAGAATATGGATCTGTTTAACCCTTTCGGGACGGCTGGCGCATATGTGTGCCGGCAGCGAGATGGTCCTACGGGCCGGCTGGCACACCAGTGAGCTACCACTGAAAAAGGACCAGAAGATGGGTGGCACATATGATACACGATTAAAACTTTATAATATTTTTAATTCCCATTAAATGCCACTGTGTGTCTGTCTACTACAGAGAAATTATTTGAAAGAGACCATCTTGACCTCCATGCCCATAAAATATTTTATATTTTTGATAATTTGTTTCGGAGAAATAGCAAGATTTATTTATGATGCATTGAGAAGATGAGTAATATGAATTTAGATTGTTTTCTTTAAACTCCTTAGCTAATAAAAACTTCTGGAACTGTTCTGATAGACTCAAAAGGCTTTTTTATTATTCTTTAAATACAAAATGGATGTGTTGGTGGTTTTATTAGATTGAAGTAGATAAATTATTTAATATTTTTCTCAGAATTGCAGAAAGTGCCCGTCCCCAGGGGATGTTCTTTCTACTTGTGCACCGTCCTGTGAGAGTAGTTCGGTGGCTGATACGCCCGTCATGAAAGGGTTAAGGACCCTTCACAAAATTTTCGTGTTCAAAAATGGACCCTCCACAAAATTCCTATAACCTCCTAAAACAAACTCTTCACAAAAGTGCATAGATTAAAAGAGTGTTGGAATTTTTTTTCTTAATGTGTTTCTATTTTTTTGGAATGGAATTTGTTGAATTTTGGTCCATGCCCAAAATTATGTAAAAATTCCATTTAATTTTTTTCACAAAATTTCTAAACCAGGACCATGGTAAAAAAAACCTGGATGAACCCCCGCAAGCTAATGGGACTGCCAACAAATTGAAAAAGTAAAAATTGAGAGATTAAGAAAAACATTTAAATTATATTAAAAACATTCAAGCTTTTCCAAGGCATATTGTGTGAATTTACAATATTAAAAAATAAACATTTAATACCCTGCATTTTTCATAGAACTTTGTTATCTTTGAAAATCGGTTAAGAAATCTTTTAACAATACCTACATTTTTTTCAAAGGTAGCTATTTAACAGCCTAAACAAATGTATACTCTTTTAATGATGGGAAAGTTATAAAACTTTTTGGAAACATTTATTAGCTTGAACATTTTGGCAAAACAAAAGTGTAATGGTAGGCTGAGAAAGGTCAACTCAGCCTTTTATCCCCTCTAGTGGAAAGTGATTACCAATGATACTAGGGAACCAAACACTATGGGTCTTGTGTTAGGCTGACCAGGACCACCTTTAACTTGCCTTAAACCTCCTCTAAAGCCTTTTAGCATTGTAAGCCTTTTTTTAAAGCTGGCAAAAGTTATTTTTCACTTCAATAAATTTAGCCCTTCTGGTTTAAATCAATTCAATATCAATTTACAATAAAGCTAATATTCTAAAATCATTTCAGGTCAATGTGCCATCATCATGTTTGATGTGACATCTCGAGTTACTTACAAAAATGTTCCCAATTGGCATAGAGATTTAGTCAGGGTTTGTGAAAATATTCCCATTGTGCTGTGTGGTAACAAGGTGGATGTTAAAGACAGAAAAGTAAAAGCCAAATCCATTGTATTCCACAGGAAAAAGAACCTTCAGGTTAGTGTAATTGTAATGATTTTCCCATTTAATTAAATTATATTCCTGTGATCTTGTTTAGTGCAAATACCAAGGGGAATTGTTGAAAAAATAAGTACTCTCTGGTCTGGATTTTATCTATTTAAAATTGGTTGTGATTCTGTTGTCTTATTTTCCCTGATTCATATTGAATTTTCTTCTAGTATTATGACATCAGTGCAAAGAGTAATTACAACTTTGAGAAACCCTTTTTGTGGTTGGCAAGAAAATTGATTGGTGATCCTAATTTGGAGTTTGTTGCCATGCCTGCCCTTGCACCTCCTGAAGTCACTATGGATCCTGAATGGCAGGCTAAGTTAGAAAACGATATGAAGGTATGTCTTTTTATTGTGTTAAAATTAATTTTTCTAGTTTTAATACAGAATAGGCATTTTCACCAGTAGTACTTAGTATTATTCTACAATTGGGGAAAGTAAGAATAATATTGAAAAACTGGGTGGATCGTAACATTTTTATACTTTCATCGTAAAACTTAGTAATAAAAAGATTTTGCAGAATTTTTATAAGAATATATTGGTCTTGTTCTTTCATATTTGAGCTAAAAACAAAGTCCCTTTTTCTTAATTTTAATGGTATTTCGATTCACCCCAAAGATAGGAGTGAACTGGAACATAGCCTATCTTGATTTTTTTTTTCAAAAGTTTCGCTAAAAATCTTGGATTTTTTATTTATATTTTGTTATAGGCATGAATATTGATGAGTGGCCTTACCTTTTCAAAAAAGAAGTTATTTTCATCAATTAACTTCAGAAAGGGCCTTATCAACTCATTTTTTTATAAAAGTCTCAGTATTTCAAGTCAAAGAGTATTTAATCTCATTTTGGGTTATACAGTCGACTCTGCTTAATGTGATCACATTAATGTTATGAATCTGATAATATTATCAAAATTGACTGGTCCCAATCACTCCTATTTAAATTAACCCAAAATGTATCATTTTATGTGATTGTTTCTGTGATGACTTGTTAGTATTGTTAAATGTCATCAAAATTTGGTGAAATTCCTTAAAGAACCCCTTTTTCCTGTTGGAAGGCAAATTTTTAATACATAAACATACTAAATGAGTTGTTAATGTAGTAGTGTTATATGAACCGCTCCTATATTTTTCTTTAAGAATGTTTAAGTTGCAAAATACATACTAGAATATTGTTTTAAATGCTTCAATTAAGACTACACAGTGACAATTTTAATGCAAACACTTGAGTTACAGTGCAGCTATAGCAGGGGTTTCCAACTGGCGGCCTGCCGGGTCATTTTGTGCGGCCCGAGAAGCTCCTTGAAAACCCCCAAAATGTAGCTTCAGAACACTTTTTAGCTTACTAAAATTCAAAAATTTTTTGGGAGAGGACCCCCCATCCCCCCTATTTACCTCTTAGATTGTGGAGTAGCTTTGGTCAGTCGTTTTCTATGGTGAATAAATAAAAGTTTCAGGTTTCGAGAAGGGGGTTATACCCTGAAATTTCCCCTGAGCGTAGAAAGGGGTTATAAAGGCTAAAGTCAACCTTTATCACGAGGAGGGGCAAAATGGAGTATTCAAAAATTAGGTGAAACACTATTTTTAGGGGAATTTACAAACATTTTCTGGAGGATGACCCCTTTATTAGTATTTAGTATTAAGATTCAAAAACTTATATATCCTCTGAAATTTTTGAAAATACTGTAGTACCTTCATAGTAAGTAAATAACCTTCGTCCCTCTCGCGCCTGAAAAGTTCCATATTAAAGACTCCCGAAAAATATATCATGGCTAAAAAAAGAGCCAGATTACTTTGCAGCCCATCACTTGACTTGAGATTTCGATGCAGCCCTCGAGTACTTGGAAGTTGGAAACCCCTGAGCTTATAGCAATTCAACTGATGTTTGTGAATAAGGTTAATTTTAATATATTCTATAAACTTTTTTTTACTGAATTTATCATAATTATGAATTTTTATTTTTTGCAGGAAGCACAGAATACTTCACTTCCTGATGAAGATGATGATGATCTCTGAATTGCAGCTGCTTGTTTTTATGTTTAAGTTATATACAAATACTTGCACTCTCCAGAAACATTTGTTAGCTCCTCTAGGAGATTAATTTTGTACAGCATTGTTAGATGTTTTTATCTGTTTTTTCGAAAAAGAAATTGCCTTGATCTTGTATCAAGATTGAATGGATGGCAAGTAAGCCACACTTCATCTGGTGCCTGACAATTATTTTAATATTGTGGATACTTGCATACAATTTGGATGAATGCCTAAACACTTGTATGTTTTTAGAGATGTCAAATATGAGGTTTAAAAAGTGGTTATGCAAATTGGAAGTGAATGGATTTATCAGGTTCTAACGTTTTGTCTTTTTCTTGTTTGTTTTCAACTCTGTTCATCTGTAAGCATTTGAATGCTCAGCAATGTATGTGATGCTGTATATTCAAGAAATTGACTTATTATCTTCTTGTAATAATTCAGCTGTGAGAGTATAAAACTGATGTATCTGCAAAATCAAGTGAATAAATATGTGTGAAGCTCACTATTTTGGTCCTTATAAGATTTTTAAGACACACTCAAATATATTATGCTAGCAAGTTAATTTGATGGGGAGCAATAATTTCATCTGATGCCTCTTTTGAAATAAAATATAATTTGACTTGATAACTTTCTGACTGAATGCAAAAGCTTAAACAGTTATATGGTAAATTGAAATTACATGAATTGAATAGTATGTAAAATATTAAGAAATAAAAATTATAATAAACACTAGGGTTTTTAGCTGAACAACTCTAAAGTGTCCTTTCAACATCAGTTAGTAAATCTATTCTATTTAACCAGCTATTAATCCATCTCTAGTAAACTAGCTGATAAAATTTCTTGTAAGTTTCAACTATATTAAAAAATTTCTATTAGAATAATGGACATTTCTTGTAAAATATTT
Source organism: Tetragnatha montana (assembly GCA_963680715.1). Lineage (NCBI taxonomy): Eukaryota > Metazoa > Arthropoda > Arachnida > Araneae > Tetragnathidae > Tetragnatha > Tetragnatha montana. Next base: position 23,416,054 of record OY796681.1, read on the forward strand.
CATTAGATACTATGGAATGAATGGTAGAACTTGGATGCAGATTTCAATAAACTATGATCTCCATCCAACAATATGAGTACTTTTGACTACTTGGAATAAGTCATTCAGGATCAACTTGCCGGTATCTTCTGGCTGACTTGCCCTCATTGTCATGAAATTTTAACTCTTCCTCCCTTAATTACTCAATCTTAAAGCAAGCCTGTGGGCCATAGCAGCCCTAATTTTGAGGCCCTTGAATGATTCTAAAAATTAACTGAAGAAATTTAGTACATTTCTTTTATTTACTTCCAAAACAATTAATAGGCTGAAATTTGTTAACAAGTAAAGTTTATTAACAGTTATAAAACATTGTACAAAAAATATGATATTTTACAGTGATTCAATAAAAGTACTCTGGAAGAGCAAGGCATGTATTGGCAACATTCTAAGAGAAGTTGAGATTCATTGTAGGAGAGGTGTTCTTTCAGATAAGCTTGAGGGAATCTACAATAGAACACAATATTAAATAAATCTAATACTATATAATTGTTTTTTATTCAAATAAAGGTGGAATATAAAAATGACTGAGATAGTCGGAAAGTACCCTTAAAGCAGTTTAATTTAAAATTTACTTATTAAAGATTTGATTTTAAGGACATTATCTCTTTTCTAATGAATTTATAGAAACAAAAAACTTGTTTTTATACAAAACAATTTTAATGTATTTTTGTGCAAAAATTGAAAAAAAAAGTGATATGGTCTTGAAATAACTAAAATTTTATTCCTTATCAGTTTTAAACACAAGTAATTATGTCCCCTAACATTTCCTAATAAACAATTATTGCAAGAGATTGAAAAATAAGAATTGCTAAACATTAAAAATTAATACACAAAAACATCAGTATTTTTTTTTACATCAAAACAAAATAATTCCACAGAATGTTAGTTCAGCCTACACCATGATTGTTATTGTTTGACATAACCCCAAATAAATTCACAAGGAATTTCAGTTAGTAGCAACAACACTGTTATTTTCTTAAACAAAGGGGGGTAGTTATCACACAATCATCATTTATATCTACATACCACAGTTGATATGCATGCTCATCAACAGCCACTTCTCAGCATACTCTACCTGGTTACAAACACTGGTGGTGGGGTAATCTGAAGAAAATGACAACAATTGTTCTAGCTACAAAAGCACACATAACTTTTCAAGAACCCCTTACTTCCCTAAAGCTGTGGACAGACGCAACACATATCACTCCTTCGAGGTACTACTTGGGTTCACTTACTTTGGTGGCATTTTTCCTCCTCATGTAACACATGAATGAAAATGTAACAACTCCTATCAGGCATCCTAAAGCCATGAGTCCAAAAATTAGAGTATATGCAATAGTTCTGGGAAGGTAGACTTTGTTCTTCAAAACACTGGCCAAGTCTTCAGTTAATGCAAAAGACTGAAAAAAAAAGTTATATGTAGTAGTTGCTTTCAATTTACCTCATTCGACCCCTCAATTTTAACTTTTTTTTTTTTACATAAGTAACTTTTAACCCCAGCAATTGCCTTTGATGTTACTCAGATTTTTTTAGGCCTACTTCAAGAAAATTTCAAATGCTGGGTTTATAAGAATAAGCAGGATTCGTAAATTCTAAAACTTTAATGCTTAAATGTTATGGAAAAAATAAGATATTTTGCTTTACTTATTATTTTTTTACTGTATTTGTGACTCCAGGCAGGGAATATGCAAGTTCTCCAAAGACACATAAAAATTGAATAACCCAAAATTTTTTTCCCATTGTAAAACTATACGTATTTAAGGAATACTGCCTTTGGAAACCACCAAAACTAAAATCTACGGATTAGCTAATATCCAGATTGCTCAAACTGGCAAATCTGACAAAGGTATTATAATTTAAAGTAGATGCAAGAGAAAACTTACCAATTCTGCCCAAAACACCGGAAACATAACAGTAGGAACATTCTGCATTTGACTGAAAATGAGCAGAAGTTAAATAAAGTCTTTAAAATCTACAATTCCTTAAACGTTAATTATCAAGAGATAGTCCTGAAAGTTGAGGTACTTACGAAATGCCTGTTACTTTCTTAACATATAAATTGACTTGAAATCTTACAGCAGCATCAATACTAAAACCAGTTGTCTGCAACAAAAGTAAAAAATACTGCAACTGCACATAATACAAAATTATTTTTAAAAATTTCAGCATTGTTGTAAGGCAGACAAAAAAAATTAGAGTGGTTAATGTGGATGTGGCTTGCTCAGGCATGATGTGCAGCACTCCAAAATTGCATATACAAAAATTGTTAAGTGATATTACTATGACAATTTGGTTCTTCATTCTTTTACTACTGTTGGAAATAAATACTTTGGGTCAAAATATTAGCAACAAAAAGGAAAACCACAGACTTCAAAGACTAATTTAAGTAGATTTTCACAACAAATTGGTATACTTGTGTTGTGTATCTAAGTCTTTTTTTTTCTTATCTTTAGTTAACAAAATCAAATGGTGCTTCTTGTTGGGTTAAGTTCCTCAAGCTTGTCAATTTTATTTTTGTAACCTCTATTACAAATTATAATTGTGAAACCCATTTGAAATACCCACAAGCCATCATGTTGCATTATGCATGAAGAGAAAATTGGCTTATTATGGTTTCCAAGAACACACTAAATCATGAAGAATGAGACTTAAATTATCTTACAAACCCCAACCGTTCATTAACAATTTCCACAGTAACATTTCTTCTTGGGTGGCAGTACATAAATGTCAAGTGTACCAAATTTCAATATTAGTTACAATTCTGATACTGTTTGTCTGGAAATAATTATTATTTAGTTATGACTATACCTCAAATGAAGAAAAAATAACACAGATCACAGCATATAGCTTAAGAACTTCACAGTTTCAATCAGATCTTTTAAATATACAGAATCAGTTTGATTTTAAGGGCATTTCTAGGTGGGTGGGCACATTAAGTTTTATGTAAAATATCAGTAATATAATTGATTAATCAGTAGTATAATTTCCAAGACAAATAATTTCTCAATTTAGAAAAAAAGTTAAGCATTCTGAAGAATAAAGTTCTGTATATTGAAATATCTTGAAACATGAAGGTTTATACTACTATAGAATTACTTTTATAAAAAAAGAAGAAATTAGTGCAAAGCTATACAATCATAGAATTAAAAATAAATTGGTATTGTAAATTATGCTTACAGGTTCAATATCTAGATGGAAACTATGTCGTGATGAATTTGGTTGTAGTCCAACAACATCATCTAAGTACGATGGGTCCGCAAAATAAAAGTGAGGAAAGGAAAGAAAGACTGGAGCATCTGCAAGTGAAAAAATTAATACTATATAAGTGTGCTTTAGCATGTAGTATTGTAGTTAATACTAGTTCTTTTTCCCCCTATCATTTTACATATTAAAGCGCTCTAGTTATATACATCAACATTAGAATAGTTTTTAAATGAACCTCAGGCCATAGCTCAAAAAGCCAAGAAAGGAGATGGGTGTGAGATATATATTATCAGTAGTATAAAATTGCAAAAGTATCTAGGCCTGTTACCAGGCTGGTATAAACCTTTTGATAGGATTAAGGTCATATGACACCCCAGAACCAATCAGATATTTCACCAAAAATTTAAGCAAATACCAGTTCCCTTTCAAACCAATGTTCCCTCCAGAGATTTTCTCTGGCCTTTAAAATACCTTTTAAAAATCTTGACATCTGTCATCTGAAAGAACTTTGTTACATACCATTCTTATGAACCTGTAAAGAAGTCTTTCTAATTCACTATTTAAGAGCTTAATATCTCAGCATTTAGATTCTTAGAAAGAGACTAGTTCAGACTGATTTTAATGAAACATTAAATTTCTATTCTCACATACATAACACTAGAATATTTAACTCTCTGTCATGCATTTTGAACAGAGAAGTAGGACTTTTTTGTTTCAGTTTATCTCTTTTCAAAGAAATGCTTAATTTATGCAAGATAAACCAAATGTTTTAAGCCTAGCTTTTAGAAGTTGAAATATCAGAAATGTCTGCTTCTAACTCAGGTTTGCATAACTTTTAATAGTATCATGCATGGGCCAAATTATGTCAAATTAACTTGCCACAGGCAAAAATAACTGCTAAGACTGACCTTGAGAACTAAAAGGTCAATCAAAATTCACTCCTGCTTCCTTATGATCATGACAAATGTTATATAAATCAAAATAAAGCAAAATCATTACATATTATGTAAATTTAAACATACTAAGTTTGTACTTTACAATTTCAATGCTATTTATTAAACCTTTTTTTTTTTGGCTTCCTTTCAATGATCTGTATTTGTAATCATTGAACTAAACAGTTCTGAATTTTTCTACAGGCAAAGTTTTCTGCAAATCTTTACAAATTAATGAATACATCATCTTTTAATTAATTAATAAAAAAAAGATGCCAGGCCACATGTAGACAGCAGGCAGTATGATGTGCAAGTCTGATTAACATATACATAAAAGTATGAAATGCTAACCCATTTTTCAATCAAAACTATGGATATTGATAAAATTTAATAAAAAGACATCTTACCATACTGACAACTACTTATATCTTGAACACCAGATGGTACTTTAATTTTAGAGGCAAAACAAGCATTTGCAGGATTGTAAGTTCCATTAGCTAAAGTCAAATTATTAGCCATAAATCTTTGAGAATTCACCCCCAAATGTTCAATATCTTCAGTATAATCTAATGTAAGAGACCTGTAAACATAAAATATTCTCAAATGAAATTTAAAAAATGGCCACAAAATTTAACTAAACACATATGAAATGAAAATACATTCATACATATATAAAAAAAAGAAAAGGTGTGTAAGATTTACCGGCAAAAAATGGACTGAAAAAATGTGTATGTATGTTGATAAGGCAATATGGGTGGTCCTAGTTCAGCGTCTGAAAAAAAAAATTATACAGAAAATTGTTTGTGACAGCAGATATATCCAAGTAATTTTGGTAAATAAAAAAAACCCTTACAAATCATCAAAATGTATATTTAAAGCTAATTTAAATCAATTATTTTTGAAATTCCTAATATAGATTAAAAATGTCTACGACATACACTTTTTCTAATTTAGAAATAAGCAAGTGGTTTTTTTTACCGTAACCATTTTAAATCTATTTCTAAATATCAAATAATTTTATACCTTATAAACTGACATGTTATTTTAATTAAAGAAAATGGCATAGTCAGAGAATTTTAGAATATATCTCCTAGGAAATCAATTTTTACTCAATAAATTTACCCCATATCCCTTAAACCCTTTACAGATAACCACAACTTTAAAACATGATATTTATAGAAAAAATATACATAATCAAAACCCTGACAATATTTTATCAGTGTTACCAGTGCTAACTACTCTACTGTAGTTTTGGGGTAGATATGCTGCAAGGGCTTATTAAGCTACACTCCCATATAAGGCTGCAGTAAGGAGTAGGAAGGGCAGCTAACCCCCCATCACAAATTATAAGCAATTTCATTTACTTTGGTTTTAACTATTTATTCTCGAAAAGGAACTTTTACAAACAGATCACTAAAGCATAGAACCTACATCAAAATTTATTTTTATTTTTGGTATTCACTTGCCATTAATGGTCACTTTCTCTTTTAAATTTGAAAGAATTTATAAGTTTAAGAGAAGATTGAAATGATTTAAGTTTTAAAAACAAAATTAAACACCTACTTGTTCCATTGATCATATTACAAGATTTATCACCCCAGAAGTTCAAATACCTAAAAAAATGTAATTATTATTTAGAACTCTTCTTTAAAAAGTTATTAAAACTATAGAGCAAATTATTTCTTTGCACTGTTGTAAAAGTACAACTTTCAAAAAATTTTAAAAATTAGTACATGAAAATTGCTTGATTATAATATTTTGGGGAAAAAAATAACAGAAATTTTTTTATTCGTAATTTTGTAGGGTTTAATAACATCAAGATCAATATTATTCATATATTATATTTTGATAACTTTTTATCAATGGAAAAAGGGTTCAAGTAGTTTTTAAGAATAGTTTAAGCATACTTCTTTCCATTCCACTCAGTAATTAAATTTAGAGTTTCTATATCGTTTTCTCCAGTATATACTGTATACGTTCCATCATCAGAGGCATTTTTCTAAAACAAAAAATTAGTATGAGAAAGCAAACATATGAAAATGAAAATATATTTGTGTCAAGTTGAATTATTAAAGCTACACTAATTCCTTTTTAATAGTGGATTTTGTTAGCCTTGGTATAAGGATAAGCCAATTTTGAAAATGGCCTAGTATGTAAACTTTCTATTCTAGGGTGAGATTGACTAAGTAATGAGTTTGTAGTAGTGAAATCAATTAATTAAATTAGTAGAAATTAATATACTAATTTTTAAATGTGTAGAATAAGCTACTTAATCTAAACAGAAAAATAACAAGTAGTTTTTAAATTGTAGTATAAATTATAGTATATTATAGTTAGTCATTTTAACATACCCCATATAACCATGAAAACAGTCCTTTTTTGAATGGTATATCCTTTTTTAGTATAGGTGATAAAAGAATTATAATATCTTTATAACCATCAAATGCCAACTGCTTTATGGATTTCTTTATGATCAAACGTTCACCAGCTATAGTAAATGCTAGTGAAGCTGCAAGCCTAATGGATATATCATAGTTCTTCAAGAAGTTGGCTGCAAGCTATTTGAAGAAAAAAGGAACACTAATTAAAACAATCATAAACAAATACAAAGAAAGATGATAAAATAAAAATTAAACTTCTCAATTGTCTAAAACAATTTTATAAAAGTGTTTCAATAATAAATTAAAATTTTTATACATGAGATTATACTTAGTAAACCTAGTTGGTCATTAATCTTACATTTATATGCTATTTTTTTAGTAAAGTAATAATTTATCCAATAAGATATTTTTCAATAATCAAATCTTTTATTAACTTGGAAAAACATACCAGCAAAGGAGCGTTTACTGTGACTATCTGATCATCTTGACTTCCAACAGATTCGTTTCGTAAAAACACAAATGTTCGTACTTCAGTAAAAGATACAGTGCCATTGGGATGCCATGTGATGTTTTCTTTCTTCCAATTAGACCTAATAGAAAAAAATGTGTCAGATAACCAAAGGCATTAAAATAAGAAAATTTTTATAACATATTTCAGAGAATGATATTATATTGAAATTTGAAATAGGCCATTAGCTTAGTTTATCAGCTGAATATAAACATAGTTTGGTTGAAAAATAACCATTTATCTTACTATCAAGATTTCAAATATTAAATTTTTATATATGATAAACTTTGGATAAATATGCTGACACTTGGATTAGATGGATGAAAATGGAGACATAATGGTGCAGTATAAAACAACACGAGAGAAATTCATGGATTTTAAAAGAAAGATGTTAGTAATCTTGGTCACATTACACTGTTCAACAATGAAAAAATTTCTTTGATGAAAATAGTCATTTCTTATAGATTTTGAGTCGCTGAAAACGAAAATTGCCATCAAAATTCTCAATTGGTTCGGGATTTTCGGGGAACGGCCCCTCCCCCTTTTTACGTTTTTTGATGACTTAATGACTTTGAATTCGATTTTCAGTGTCAAAAAACATTACTGAAGTCTTGAAACTACTCACAAACGGACAAGGAAAGTTTAAATTTATAAAATGTGAAATTTTATAGCAAATGGATAGGTTTAAGGGGTCATTACCCCCCTAAAAAGGCGAAAAAATAGCTAAAAATAATAGAGATTTTTATACGATATTTTTTCCTATTATTTTTTACGCAATTCACTATTGAAGGGTCCTAACCCATCCCCAAGGACCCAAATTTGATGTCAATATGCAGCAATAATTTTTACTAAAAGCGGTTGAGGTGTTAGCGCCCCAAAAGCCCCCGCGGAAGAGTCCCCGAAAGACTCTCTCAATCGCTTTGTCACTCGCGCGCTCTGGAATTAATATTTTTGCTTTGAGAAGTTTAAAATAGACATAAGGGCATATATAAATGTATGGTATACTGAACCTTTTAACTTAATTGGCCACTAAATCAGTCAAACAGGGTGTTGGTACTACGCGGGCGGAATAGAACTGGTGTAGAGACACTATATATGAAATTTTATCGTCAAATTTTTTAGCGATCAAGATAGTCATTTCTTACAGATTTTGGGTCGCTAAACACAAAAATCACCCTCAAAATGCTTAATTGACTCTGCTTCTTGAGTAATTAATTTTTTTATTACTCTATGGGGCGTTATAGTTACGAAAAAGTTCAAGTAGTGGCAGTAGATAAGTAACGGAACATAAAACAAAGTCTGAGTAAATTTTTTATTTTATTTCAGTATTTTAATGGTCATATTCGTGTACAGGAACCCAAAATCTATTGAAAATGGGTATTATGGTCTCTGTGTAATTTTCTACTGTTGAACGTGAGTTCCAGAGCGCGCGAGTGACAACGCGATTGAGAGGGTCTTTCGTACTCTTCCGCGGGGGCTTTTGGGGCTCTAACACCTCAACCGCTTTTAGTAAAAATTATTGCTGCATATTGACATCAAATTTGGGTCCTTGGGGATGGGTTAGGACCCTTCAAAGGTGAATTGCGTAAAAAATAATAGGAAAAAATATCGTATAAAAATCTCTATTATTTTAAGCTATTTTTTTGCCTTTTTAGGCGGGTAATGACCCCTTAAACCTATCCATTTGCTACAAAATTTCACATTTTATAAATTTAAACCTTCCTTGTTCGTTTGTGAGTAGTTTCAAGACTTCAGTAATGCTTTTTGACACTGAAAATCGAATTCAAAGTCATTAAGTCATCAAAAAACGTAAAAAGGGGGAGGGGCCGTTCCCCGAAAATCCCGAACCAATTGAGAATTTTGATGGCGATTTTCGTTTTCAGCGACCCAAAATCTGTAAGAAATGACTATTTTCATCAAAGAAAAAATTTTGAAGGTCAAATTTGTTGAACAGTGTTATCAATGCACTTATACTTAGGTATTTCTAAAATTCTCTAATTAAACTTGAATTAAAAAAAGGACTGATCAAATATATTTACTAAAATATTGTTCAAAATCTGAAGGTATTTAAAATAGTTTTTTATTTAAGAAGAAATTTCAAAAGAAATTTTTACTTGAATGTATAAGGCCCGACTTCTACAAGCTTTGGTTTTTCTCTTCTTTTCACAAATGCATCTGCATTCGTTATGTTAAAGAAGTACAGCCTCTGATATATTGGAAGAGGGATATCTTGCCAAATTTCATACCCAAGAGTGCCATTATTGAGAGCTATTTTCTACAAAGAGAACAATTGCTTAAATTTTATCTCATGAATTAGAGACTTAAAAATAGTGAGAAATAAAATCCCCACAGTAAGGTAATTATGTGCTTATTAAGAAACATCCCTTTAAAGTACTTATGGTATCATTCAGAAAATCTAATAAATTAAAACTTGAATAAAAGTACAATTAGGCAAATTAAAGAAAATAATATAGTTCTTAGAGGTTCACGTTAAAAGAAAAATGCATAAAAATTAAAACCTTTATGCATGCTTATGCACAAACTATAAATGCTTAAATGCAACCAAACTTCTTTAATTTATTTCATTTAGAAAAAAGTTTCATGGATTAAAATAAAATTCATTAATTAACAAATCATACATTCAAGGAAAAGTTTTATAAACATCTTACCTGTTTAAGAAGAAAATTAAATATCACAGGAAAACACAGAAAAAACACTATTCCACAAAGAGCTATAAATGCACCAGCAATAAGCCATCGTGCTAAAAAGAAAATCGTAACTAATTAGAAGAGTGACATTAACAAATCTAATAAAAAAGAGGCTCACATCCTACGTATTATCCCATCAACCATTCAGCAAACCGTCAGATTCAGCAGCACAGTCTATGAGATTTAATAATGCTCTTCAAACAGTCGATGGTATATTACGTAACTAACCATTTCTTAAAATTGGTTTTTACTGCATATGATTTTGAAACTTAACTTTTTTGGCAATCTGTTTTGATCAGAATGTGATGTAAATAGAAATGTTATAAGTAAATAATTTATCAAAAATTGTACTACTTAGTTTAATTTCTATCAATCTAAATATTTAGAATTTTTATAATCTTCACATTAAATGGTTTATGTTTAATCATATAATCAAGTATCTTTTCAGAAAACAATAAATTTTTACAGGTAGTATTAAAAAGTATGTTCAAAAGAATAAAATGCATTAATAGTATATTACTTATTTCTAAAATACTAAAAACAACCACTAAATATTCAAACAAACAATATATTTTTTTTATTACAGATGCATTTTTCCCGTTCAAATTAATAATTCTTGCAGTTTTAGTGATGGTTTTTGTTAATGCACAGCAAAAAGTTAAAGTACAGTATTTCTTAAATCAACTTTTCAACTCAGCTTAACACTTAACTCAGCAACTTTTTTTGCAACGTACCATTACTTTTATCCCCATCATTAATAAAATCAATTAAATAAGTTAAAAATTTTAAGATATAGTAATGGTTTTAATTTTAAAACAAATTATGATTGTGAAAGTAACTTTTAGTTTATTCCCCAAGTCCTCATTAAATTTTTGTTTGGAAAACAGATGATATGAACAGAAAATTTATACTTACCAGGTTTAAAATTACTAAACACCATATCTGTCTATGTCAGTTCACACATGTACATAGAAAACATGATATAAGCTTGAGCAGAGCATAAAGTATGGTTTGAAACCAGTTTCATTTGTCCTTGAATGAAACCACAGCTTCAAAATATGAAGCTGATTTCTTTTTGATCAAATTTCCTTATACCTACACAAAAGTTAAGGAAAACTCATTTAGCTATTCACATGATAAAATCACTCAACTGAATAAAAAGCCCCTCACAACAAATTAAGAGCAGCAAATACAATACACAGCAAAAATTTCATAGGAAAAACTGAATCAATGTGTGAGGGACATATAGAATCACAGTAGAAAGTTTTGTAAAACTTATTAAACTATAATTATGTAGAAAAAATAATGGGAATAAATCATTCATATATAATCGCTAATTAAAGAGTTGTTTTATAAAAATCATTTCAGCTACCAAAGAGGAGCATTATTCTAAAACTTATTTATAAGCTTGTGTTTATAAACAAAGAAAGCATATTTTTGAATAGTTACCAAATACTACTGTAAACTCTTTCAAGATAGGAGTAAACACACATTGTGGAAAATTATTAATTTTAAAACTTTCAATAAGATGTTAGAAAAATTGACAAAACAAATATATTAACATTATAAAAAGGATAAACTTAAGTTCAACGTATGGGATCATTAAACGCTGTTTTTTCGAATAGAGAACGTTATTGATCCCTAATTTAACACCCACGATTATTTAAGATATTTTAAATCTTTCTGATCTTACATTTTTTCCAAGTGAAGATAAATTACCAATCTTTTTAACTCAGTTATCCAAGTAACACGAAAATAACGTGGTCACTGATCATGATCAATAGAAAGATCATGATCAAAGAACACAATAAATCAACTAATTTACCCTCAGGAACTCAGAAGTTAGTTGAACACATGAAACATGAACACAGAATGGTTGGCACAGAGTAAACAAAATCCCGATGAGTCAATATGAATGTTTTCCTGACGTTATTTTTCCCATCGGACGATTCAACGCGGCGGCTCCGCCTCGACCGACTGGGAGCTTACGGGCTACTGAGAAAAAAAAACTGAAACGAACAACGAAACGAAAAAGTGACGCAGGTGTGTCAGTTGCCACTTCGAATACGCACTATTTTTAAGTGTGTCAAAGGGTTACAAGCCACGAACTTGAAATTAGAAAGTTTTTCATTTAGAGATGAACCTTTTAGGATTGATAGATATGGGAGATATTCTCTCCAATGCTCCTGCTTGTTTGAGTCGAAATAACCGGAAATAGGAATCTCTTTGGTTCGAATTTCGAATTATCAAATGACTCGGAGGGGGTCAGTCCTTGGAGAATGATCTGCACGCACAGGGGCGTAGCCAGAGGGGGGGGGATTTGGGATATCCCCCCCAAAAAAAATCAGAAATTTTCATTTTTTGATCATAGAAGAGAACTAAATTTATCTCCTACCCCCCTAAATTCCAATATCCCTCTCCAAAAATTTTTTTCTGGACTACGCCACTGTGCACGCATGGGCGTCCAAGTCCATATGTTGGAATTCAGGAGGGGGCCAATAAATATTTTTGCAAGATAGCCAGTCCCGCTTCAATTTATTTTTTTAAGGGGTGTGTGGTGTCATTTATAATTCAGTCGACTCCGTTTAATGTGATCACGGTTAAAGATATCAATCATATGTTATTGAAATCGACTGGTCCCGATCACTCTTATTTAATTAAATTAATGTTGAATATACATCGTTTAATGTGATCAACTACACCGCTTAATGTTATCAAAATTTGTCCATATTTTCATAACAAAACACCCGCTTTTAAGTTTTGTTAATTTTTACAAGCAAATATATCTGCCCCACCCTAGAGCATCACCAAATCTATCTTCAATAATGTTTTTAGTTTTTATGATAAGAATAAGATTGCTGTATTCTTTTGAAAACTACTGTTTATCATTAAAACATTATGACTCGTTTATAGTCGAACAATAATTTTAGCCGTTTTAGTACGGGCATAAAAAAATATTTTAGGTAATTTTATGGTTTTGAGAACGCATCAATGAACAATTGAATCGACAATTCGAGAAAAGGAATGAATGAGTCTTCAAAAACCAAGTTTTGAGAAAATCGAGAAAAAAAACCTGGTTAAGTAATTTAATGTTCGTTCTATAACCACCAAGTTTTTACTGGAAATTCAGGACCCTTAACAGAGACCAATCACAGAAACAAATAAAAGTACATTCAAAAATATTTTTGTAGTTGAAAAAAGTTGATGGACTTCATAGATGGACTTATTCCCCTTTTCAACCTTATGAAATTTCAGCTGAGAAAAAATCTTAATAACAGCTTAAATTGACATTTAAATAACATTTCTGCTTAGTTCACAGTACAAAAGCGGGAAATAGAAAGACAAAGACAAATAAAATTCAAAATTATTATGAAACTGAGTCATGCAATCAAGTGAATATGAATGAAGTCAAACATTCCCTGAATAAAAAAAAGGTTAAAAACACTTTTAAATTTAAAGCAAATTTTATTTTGGCTTTGTTTACAGCACAAAAAATAAGAAAAGAAAAATCTCCTAATTTTAATTCCAAATAAAATAAAAAATAAAATAAATGGACAAATGGACATCGATTTCACAAATTCAAGGGGCTATATCTGCCTATAAGAGGAAAGTTATTTTCCCTCCCTTTCCACTAATGTGTACAGGAAAGCTTGGAGATATTTTTGAGCACAAAAAGTCAATTTGTCATTTTTTGTATTTATTCCTTTTTTCAAACTGGTGATTCAATTATGACCTTTCCTACTCACCTATGCAAGAGAAAAATGATGATGTGGGATAAAGAATATTTGAGGGTTCAAGATGATGCGAAGGATGATGAGATAGAGATGTGATAAGGACGATTGAAATTTAAAAGACAGCTATTGATAAGATGCAAGAAATATTATATTTCTTGCATCTTATCAATAGCTGTCTTCAAATATATAATAGTTGAGTAGATTAAATTTATTTGATAAAAAGTTAAAGTAATAAATAAGTTAAAGTGCGGAAAGTATAGTCAGTGCGCGGATCCAGCACGACTCCAAGTGGGGGGGGGCACTTTTCCAGATCATCACCTTTACCTTTTGAGAAAAATTCCAAAATGCTGGGGATTTTCTAAAAAGATCCCCTTTTGGTACCGCTGGGGGGGGGGTATGGGGGTCCTCCCCCAGAAAAAATTTTGAAATTTGACCTTAAAACTAGGGTTTTAGTTTCAACTCATTTTGAGTATTTTTTGGGACTTTCTTTGGTACTTATGAGTGATTTTTTTGGGTCCAAGGGGGGCACTGTCCAGAGTGTCCCCCCTGGATCCGCTACTGAGTCAGTATAGTAGCGTGAAAAGTAGTGCAAATAAATCAGGGAAGATAACTACTAATTTGAAAGCTTTTGGTCATAAGAATAGGGACATTGGATATTATTCACTACCTAGGATAATTATTCTGACTCGAACTCGAAGTATAAAGTGTTTTATAAATCGAAAAATTTGACACTTTTGTGTTTTAGCCCTTTGTGCCTATCAAAAAAACTATAAAAGGGATAAAAATGTTTAAAAAATATCGCTTTGTAATTCTTATAAAAAGAAATTTTGCGTTTAAAAAATGAAAATAAAATTAGTGAGGCAGATATGATTGGTTCAGCTAGCAAAATTAACCCTAATTTGAGTTGCACAAAATTTTTGAACTACATAAGTGTCAACAGTAATATTCCTAGGATTTTTTGGGAGGAGTAAAAATACTCCTTGATTTTTTTAGGAGGAGTGAAATTGAATTATGAGGAGTGAAATTCTGAAATAGCATAAACTACTTATACAGAGACACGAAAACCGCAATCAAACTCCCTCATCAAAGCATCAGAACAATAAATTAAAAAAATTACTATGGCTGTACGAAAACGCAATTAAAAAGTATGATAATTAGGGTGCCGTTGCTGAAACCAAAATGGGGTTCACAAATATAGAGACAACAGTGTTTTGGCCACTTGCATCCTGTTTTGGGTACTCCTACAGCTAAAATTCGCTTAAAGATGAAGACCAATGACTACACTCACTTCTCACCTAATTATGTTTATTATCTAAGCTAACTATTAAAATTTTACACAATTCATTTCATTCTATCCTATCCTACACTCGTCGAAATGACTCAGAAGGGCAATGAATGCAAGGATGCATTTTTTAAATTAAACCTCTGTTAAAATTCAAAGAGTGAAAATACTCCTGGCTAGTTTTTTAAAGAGTATTTCCGATTTTCAAGGAGTGAAATACTCTCTCAAAGGAGTTAAAAATATCTCTGAGTGTCAAGAAAATCATAATACGCGGTTCATAAAATAATTATAAATTAATAATATTATTTAGAATTAGCTCATTTCTCCGAACTTAATTAAAATGGTCTAAGCAAGCAATTTTGAATTCCACTTGGATTACAAACTTTAGTCTTCATATATGTACATAGGTAACGTAACAGAAAAAAAAACCTTCCAACTTCCACGAATTTTCCATGAAACATGGAACGCAATAACATGTCAATTAAGGTAAAGGCTAGTGAAATAGGACCTGCGTGATGGTTGATATACCTGGTTCCATTTATTTTTTAAGAAACAAACACTTTTCATTACATTTTTTGGAAATGCATGGTTACTAAGTGATAGCTCACACGAAAGCTCAATAGGTTCAGTAGAAGCACAGAATATCCTTTCAGAAGGGAAACAATTGTTGTGAATTTATTCAACACGAATTCAAACACTGTATAGGTTTAAGCAGCGTTAGAAATTGGGGAAAAAAAACACTGGTCCGGCGGACCAGTGCTTTTCCAATCTTACTGGTCCGCAACAAAAATCACTGGTCCGCCAAATTAAAAAGGACCGGTTTAAATATTATACAGTAACTATTGCACTGAATCTGAGTACCAAATAGTAATTTAATGTTAAAAATTAATTCATTATTCAATAGTATTTTTTTTTCGCCGGGAGCTCCCCTATCCCATATCGCCACATTTTGGGTTCTGTCAAAAATATGTACTTGCTTCACCAAATGCAATCATCAAAAACGCATTTAAAATACCACTATCACTGAACAAATCGTCTAAAAAGGATTACGTGCTCGAAAAATCACTGGTCCGGCGGACCAGTGGTTTTCGGATTCCACTGGTCCGAACCGTTTTTCAGTTGTCCCGGACCAGCAAAACACCCCAATTTCGAACGCTGGGTTTAAGGATGAGGAAATCAGGAGCATATAGCCAATATTTTCCCTTGGAGGAACGATCCAATCTTTAAAAAAATCAATTGGTATGTGTAATTAAATTATGAAAATTAACTTATTGTTTAATTCCAAAGTAGAGTGACTATTGCGTTAATTTATGTAATAATAGATAGGTGATCGGTAGGTCTGTAAAGCACTGCGAGCACAATGAAATTGTGAGGATGACACTTAAAGTTTGTAAGAATCCCCAAAATAGAGAGTAATTCTAAAACATTTTTGACTCAAAGAGGAGAGGATTAAGAAAAATTTAAATTTTGCTGGTAACAATCGGAGCAAGCAAATGACGTCCGATAATGAAAAATTAGTTTTTAACTATTCAATATATTTTATGAACTTGGTTGTTTTAAAGTAACGACTTCTATTTTTTCAAATGCTCTTGTTTTTTCAGAAAGAAAAATTAAATGGATGTTTTATTAACACTAAAAATCTGTACACAGGATTCCAAATCATTTTGAAACCGCACACGAAAACATTCCGAAGGTTTCCTTATTTCCGTGTAGGTAGATTTTTAAATAAATCTAAAACCAGATTAAATAACCCATTTCAAAGGGTCATTTGAATAAGTTTAACACACTATAAATTTTCACGTTACTGATGATGTATGTTCCAAAACATTGCTTTGTTTTTGGATGGTGCGATACCAGAGTGGTAAACATGGAAAATCGTACTTACTGACCTAACTATGGATGGCAGGATCAAAAATGTCTCACGTGAGAAAGTAAGAAAGGGAAAACAAGCGACCCTCTTTTTCTCGAACACGAGGGACAGGTTTTTCCGCCATCCTTTTTTTCGTAATAGGATGGTTGGACCGAAAATCATCTCGTGCGTGACGTCATCGAATGTGTTTTGATACAACGCTTGGACATTTAAATATTTTTGGGTTTGATTTGTAAACAACATATGCGTCGTTCCGTTTGTAAGCACTCGTGAACTTTTCCTGGAGACTCTGCCTGATAAAAGATTGCCAAAAATTCAATTTACGGTTATATGTATGACATTACATTTGAATAAAAGGAAAGACTAATTATTGAACTTCAGAAATGATGAAAGAATATTTGCTATTGTACGGGTGATAACGTTTGCAGAATAGAACGGAAAACTCGAATTTGCCTGACTTTTTCGCATCAATTACATCTACCCATAAAGGTCGCTGACGTATCTATTTTGAAAAATGTATTTAAAGTGTCAACAGATTGTTATCGAATGAGTCAGTTGAAACTACTGCTATTTCCTTGACGGATAGCAGATACAATGATTCTACTCACTCCACATCATAACAATAATAGAGGAGATATTTGAAATTTACTGGCCTACAAGTATGCAATACAAAATCATTTTTGGACAAAAACTTGTTTAACTTTTAAGAGGTATTTTTTTATACATGCAGTAAATTTGAAAAAAAAAAAATTCATTCTTTGCACAACTTTTATTTCTTAGAATATCTCTTGGATCGTGTTATATTTGTTCAAAAAAATCCTTTTTCAAGCTCTTAAAACAGCATATTGGTTAATATTAGCCACGCTTTATTTGAGTATCTTAATTTAAAAAAAAACATCTTCTATAAATTAAAGATGAATATGGAATTCTAAATTGTCTTTATCTGGACAGTAACAAACCACCAGTCAGACCAACCTAAAACGCAGACTACGCGCGGTTTGAATTAAAATTTATTATCTTATATTAGCATTAAAGAAGCCATGGTCCTGTTTTGCCGTCATTATATTTATTCGACAAATGTTTCAGTGATTTCATTATGAACTTCAATTCTTGCTGTTTTTAAAAAGGGTTAGGAACCAGCTGATTTAGCATTGAATAGGGTGGGTTAAATGTTTAGTCTATATATTCTACAAAGAACCGAATAAAAGCACACTAATACAATGTTTGGACCTTTTAAAATGCTTATTTCCCTTTTTAATTCATAATTTTTCCAGAGAAGAAATCGTATCCTAATCGCATCATTTACCGCGTGGGCGTGAAAAAGGGCATTATTAAATTGTAATTAATTGCATAATATTGTTTTGGATAATATCTTACAATTTTTCTTCGGGTACAGAATTTTTTTTTTCAAAATTAGAACGAGGATCGCCGAAATGGAATTACCCCCCTAGAGAGTATAAAAAATCCTTTTTTTTTTAAAGTATTCTATACCTTTTATATTTGTGGTAAAGAAAAATACCCCCTTTCCTCTTTAGAAATTAGTTTAGAATTAAAAGAGATTATGTAAATGTAAAAGAATAAAGACCGTGGATGTAGAAAGCTATTTTCAGGTTATTTTTCTTAAAAGCCCTTGTGTATCGTAACATTTTTGTAATTGTATCAAGAAAATATAATTTTAATAAGTTTTACTTTCAAAAACATGAAGTTTTCTTCAAGCAAACACTGGTATTGAATCCTTTTATTTATTTATTTTTGTACCTTTATAATTTTTTTTGAAGTAGTACATAACTACCTGTGAAGCTAAGTTATTATATATGCTTTACAACAAATTTCAAAAACATCTAATTTTAAAGGAGTTTTATAAAAATCAATTTACTGCATTTGGTTATTTTTTAGTACCTAAAGATTTTATAATGGGATCTTTTGAAATGGGTATTAACAAGAAGGTTATGATGTTTTATAAAATGTACCAAAGGGAGAAACATTAAACGGATTTCCCAATTAGCGAAGAATATCAAACAGCTTACGGAATTTTTACCTACACTTTTACGAAAAATATCTTTTTACAGCAAAAAAAAGTAATTGCATTGTTTTTATAACAGTTCCTTTAGTAAAATTTAGTGATTCAAAGTGTTATTTTTTTTAATTGAAATCTGTTTTTCGAACATACTCATATCATTTTTAAAATATTCTATTCATAATTTTTTCCTTATTGGATTTTTTTTTAATTTTAAGGGTTCTTAACATTTTGCTACGGAGTACAATTTCTAACAGCTTGTAAAATCTCGTTATCCTTTCTGTCCTTCGTCACTCATACCATCAAAATGTATTTGATATATTATAATAGTGATCCACTCTTCTTGACAAAGCTAGCTCTTTTGATTCAATTTTAAAAACTAATCTTGATGACCAATTTTAAAAACAGAGTTCTTTTAATATATACTTGATAAAGTTTGAGAAATGCTTGTCATTTTAAACTGAAAGAAAAATATTTAGATACTAAAAAATAACCAAATGTAAATGACGTAGAAATAACTGCAAAATTAGTGGGTATTCCTGACATGCATAGTTTACTTTCATAAAAATTAGGGGCATTTCACGGTAATTGTAGAGTCCGTAACATTTATTTTGTGTTTTAAAGTTGTATAAATTTCAAATTTTTCAAAATTTTCTGTTCTCATACTAACATGGCCTTTAAACATAAGGTTAACACAAAAAAAACTACAAAAATTTTAAATTAATACAACTTTAACAGACAAAATTAAATGTTACGGACTCTACAATTACCGTGAAATGCCCCATTAACATTGCTATAAAATAAGATAATTAAAACTTTCAAGTATTTTAGATCAAATAACCTACCTTTAGCCATTAAAACAGAGACAAATAATTCCAACCATCCAAGCTGATATATTAAAAGAGAATAAATACCTTTGGTTCAGACAGTTTTCTCTTTTCGTGATTTATAATCTGATAGGACACGTCCCTGAAAATCCTTGTCCTTAGGAGAAACGGTCGATGCCAATAAAATTCATGTGACCAAAAAAAACAATTGATCAGTTTGTCAGCGTAATTCGCGAAACAACCCATTCTTTTGAGAAAGGTAAAAGTACGGTGCAATGGGACAAAAGTAGGAAGCTTTCTCTTTTCCTTCTTGCGCGGAACAGGCAAAAAAAAATTAAATACTAGAAGTAAGAATAAATAATGAAGGATGAATAATAACGAAGGTCTTGAGTTACAAGCTCAGTGAAAGTGAAACAAGTTGCGTGCAATATTCATTGATGTTAATAGATTATTACAGTGTTAGAAAAGAGACGTTATTGAAATTACTGGTTTCAGATGGCTGAGTGGCTCATGACCACGCAGTAACCATTTTATGACATCGATATAAATATATTTTTCAAAACGAGATAGAAGGAAGTTTTCTAGAAAATATTCAATTTTTTAAAATCTTCCAATTTTCTTTGTTTGGATTTCTAAATTATCGTGTAAATTTTAAATTATTTAAAAATAGAGATAGTTCACTCTACCGACTGAGTTTCGTCAATAAAAGTACTGATCAAATAAGGACCCTATAGGCAAGGACCTTAGTACGGTACATGGTATTTAATAGCTTTTTTATGTACTACCACAAACTTCACGTAAAAAGGCAAATATATCTTTTGCTTGTTAACAATAATTATTATAAGTAAAATAATCAAATTTTCGATCGATGCATAACATTTTCTCATGTCGTTAGTCAAATAGATATTTATAAAAAAAAACATTAGAAATATCAGATTCATTTTTATAATTTTTCTGGCTCAAAAGAATTTGTACTCAATTATACCCATAATAGCCCTATTTTGGGATTTATAATGTTAACTTTTATTTAAGAATTGGAAGAGAACATTTTAAGTGATTTAGTTGGGGCACGGGACTCCTGAAAATACCTAGGATTCTCTTCTTTATTATCCTTTCTTTATTCTCATTCTCTTTTTATGACTCTCTCCTAATAGAAACTTAGGCAAACCGTGAACACATATAACATGAGGGCAAAATCTTTATCAAAAATCTATGCGGATTATTATAATTCAGTTCTGGATGATTTTTTCCCCAAAATTACTGATTCATCAATATTTAAAACTAATGACAGCTACCAACCATATAACATTTCTGCTAGATTAGCAATTGATTTTGAAGCTTTTTATTTGTCCCCAAACCTTTCCCTCCTTCTTTTACATAATCATTTTTATATAGAAGTTACATTACATCATATAAAAGCGATGGAAGCTCCAAAAAATAAAGATGAAATCTGGAAAATACCTGATCATAAATATAATCTCAGACTAAAAACTCCTAAGAAAACCAATAATTTCTTCCCTCGATGACTTTTAAACCAAAAATTAATCAAGCTAAACCTTGAATAATTATCCCATGCTGGCGCCGCTGTCTCTCCCCGAACAACCAATAATCCTCATCCACCACCGAATGTTAGATTTACGAACACAATTACCATAATATTTCTCTCTTATTCCCCTCCCTTCCACCATACCTTCCATTTCTTTCTTTTCCATCCAACGCATTTCTGAATCCGGGATGGTCAGATATTCTCTGCTGCACCCAGCAGTTGTACCATTCTCCGGGCCTGGGTCAGACCTGCCCATGGTCTTGGGGGGTTGAATTGTGTGGTCCATGGACCTTCTTGCATGGAGGTGCACGACTGGTGGTTCCGGATGGTCCTGTTGACTGTGACCTGTTGCAAGACTTGTGATGGACTGAAGGTGAAAGAAGAGGTCGGACGTTTGCATTGCAGGACGGGAGTCACACTCAATATTTATCCCGATGGAAAAGTGAACGGGAGTAGTAGAGATGGAGGAAAATTCGGTAAGTTGACCTATATAACTTTTTCTGACAATTGAGGAGGACTAAATTTCAAAGGAAAGCAGCTAAATCTTGGTAGGATTTCCGTATACTATGTAGAACTATAATGCTTCTTTAAAACCGAAACTACTTATCTCTCTTGCTTATAAATAATTTAATCCAAATCATTCCCCCCAAATAAAACTAATAAAATAAATAAATGAAATATTCTTTTCCTAGATTATCAATAACAAAAAAACCCTTTTTTATGCCGGGAATATTAAAGCTGATTTTGTATATATTTGACCTCCCGATTAAGAATATGCCATCCATTTTTGCTCACCAGCTCTAATTTTTGAGGTATTCCACAAAAAAGTTTTAAGACTTTTGCTCCACCTTTTATACAATATGGTGATATAAAGATGTCTTAAAATATAAAGAACCAAACCCTCCAAGGCTTTTCCTATTCCTTAGGGTCCCAATAGATAGTGTATACAGTTTCAGCCCCCTAAAGTTAGTTCTAAGGGGTAACTATAGGGCCCTAAAGCTGGAAAAAATGGTCTTTTTTACAGAATTTTTTAAAAAATATTTTTGAGTTTGCTAATGTGATAAAACTGTATAATATATGTTATTTAGAACTTATTTAGACGGGATAAAATAATTTTTACTTTTAAACTGCACCGCAAAAGACCTATTTTCTAGTTTTAAGGCGAAAAATAGGGTCATTTTCGCTCAAAAACTCTAAATACCAATAATGGGGGGTGAAACGAATAAATTTCGAATTTTTCAGAAGTAAGTCCTCAAAAAGGATGTCCTTTGAGTAAAACTGGAATTTCATTTGATAAAGATCAGTGAAATAACAATAGAAACTGCTCCCAAGCCCTACAATTTAAAAAAAAAAGAAAATTCCCTTTTTAAAAATATTCTTCAGTTTTACATCAAAAGACATCTTTTTTGAGGACTTACTTCTGAAAAATTCGAAATTTATTCGTTTCACCCACCATTATTGGTATTTAGAGTTTTTGAGCGAAAATGACCCTATTTCTCTCCTAAAATTAGAAAATAGGTCTTTTGCACTCTTTTGATTTGATGATTTTACACTTATTAATTGAAAATAATGGTGTGTTAAGGTTTTCCAAATTTACTACAGTGTGTTGTTAAATGTTTCAAGTTTCCCTTTTTCTGCTTTATGTGATATGTCTTATTGAGAAGGGGATCCTATCCTATATCACTTAATCAGACACGGACCATTATACCATTAAACCAGTGATATTCTTCATGGTTAGCATCTCAGTAAGCCAAGAGATTTTTCTTTCAGGAATTTTGTGCGTTGAAATTTCAAAACCCGAACTTTAAGAGAAATTCAGTAATTTGTCCGGTCAAAACCGCTTATCCAGGTCCAACAGGTCCCGGCATTCAAAACGGCGCGCCGGAGAGTCGCCAGTAGTGGGATGCTTCCAGAGAATTATGAGCAGCATACGCCAGTTCAATCGAATTTCACAATCAGTCAACAGACAGAAATAAATACAACATTAAAAAATCTCCATTTCTACTGATGGAAATAAAAGATGAGCTGTTGCTATGGGCCTGGATTGGGAGACCACTGTCAGTTATGGAGATAGAGTGATGCTCCTCTCGCCATCCAAAAGAAGATGAGGATGTTCCTCTCTTTTATTCACGATTTCGAAAAATTTAACCTTTAAAAACGAGAGTTGTATTTAAAATGTAGTTTGTAAAATGATGACTGCTGCCTCCCATTAATACAGGGCCGTAACCAGACTTTTGTTTCGGGGGGGGTTCGGGGGGGGGGGTTGACTCAAATATTTTCTGAGGTACCTCCTTACGGGTACTTTTATATGTTAAGTTTTAGATGACAACACTGGATTGAAATTTTGATGCACTAAATTTCAAAATTGTATAAACAATATGAATTCGAAGTAAAAGGGGGGTCTGGGGGTACTCCCCATAAAATTTTTGGACATTTGTCCCTCAAAAGAGTGTTTTAGCTCATTTCTGAGACCCTTTAGATTACACCCATATAGCATAATCTCATTGTAAACGCCCGAATTTTCAAGGTAAAAAGAAGGTATATTGTAATAAATGGCGAAAAGTTAAGGGGGGTTTTAGGTTCCTACTCCAGAAAATTTTTTGTATTTTTCCCGTAAAAGTGGCATTTTAACTCATTTGGTTACATTAAAGAGGACCACTCCTTGTAAATCCCACAAGTTTGAAGGAAAAACCATATACTTAATAGATTTCAAAATTTCGAGGGGGTTTACGCTATGATTAAAACCGCAATGTTTCATTGTAGAAATAAAAATAATTTCCAAATTAAATACTTCTCCAAATTTATACCTTTCAGTTCAAGTATAAATGTACTTTTATTAGTTAAAATTTCATTTTCGGTAAATTTGGCAT
The DNA here is from genome assembly GCA_963680715.1 of Tetragnatha montana. NCBI lineage: Eukaryota > Metazoa > Arthropoda > Arachnida > Araneae > Tetragnathidae > Tetragnatha > Tetragnatha montana. Next base: position 23,439,972 of record OY796681.1, read on the forward strand.
CTTCAAAACTTTCTGGTAAAATTTATTTATTTTCACAAAACTTTGCCATCATAGTCCTGGTTCCCTTTTCTTACCCCTTTCTTTACATTGTCATATTAATGCAGGGCCGTATCCAAGGGGGGGGGTTAGGGGTTCAACCCCCCCCCCCCGAAATTTTGACATCAATTTTTATACTGCTATTTTTCTTGAAAATTATGTCTCACAAGGAGCGATATCCTCTTCGTCGGGTATAACCCAAAGGGTCTCAAAATGAGTCAAAATCCTACTTTTAAGGGTAACATTTCCAAAACTTTCTGGGGGAGGACCCCCAATCAGAAACCCAATCCCCCTGAGCTTTCTTCAGCGTTGAAAATTTTTTTCGTGATGTGTATGAAATCTATAAATAATAACATTAACGTTTTTCCTCTCAGCAGAAATAAAACTTCATTTGGATGTACAAGGCACGACTCTGTATGGAATTCATTCGAAGAGGTATCTCTGCATGACGACAAAGGGAAAACTCAGCGGGGAGGTCAGTATATGAATTTTTCTTACATCTCTTATTAAGAAATATTTTTCTTATTTTTTATTGATAAGAATAGATTTCACCAGAACGACATTCGTGAAGTCCATTCAAGCTGCATTTTTTATTTTGATGGTATATCATTCATTATTATTATTATTACATCAATTTATACCCTTATTGCCCTACTCCCAGTTTTTGAAGATAAAAAGGAAAAAAAAGTGAGATTATCGATGGTGGTACTCTAACTCATATTAAAATTAAATGAGATAAGCTCTCATAATAATATGAACTCTTAAACTAAGTAAGTTACTTTGTGTAACAATTTTTTGGACGATGCAAATACCTACTTGTTGAACACACCGTTTTTAGTTCAAGCAAAGTTTTGAGCACATCGATAAAATTAAAATCACGTTTTTAGGGGTGTAAGAAGAAAATAGCAGAATAATATAATACCCCATTGGAAATCTTGACATTAATAAGTTGTAGGGAAGACGAGAGGGTCATATGACTACCCCCGTTATTGATTACAAATTAAATGTAATTTATTTCTATCTTCTATCAGTTTTCTACCCATGAGTAATAAATTTCAGGCGAGTTATAAATATTTAATACTTCAAAATTAATTAACCCTTTTTAATGTGTTTTGGAAGTCATATTTTAGAAAAAGCTTTTCCCCAATGAATTCGTTAACTCAATAATTTATTTTTGATGTTTCATCCAGTGAGTGTATCAACCACATTGAAATCCCGTAAACTTAATAAGCAAGTCCTTTGCGATTAAAGAGAGATACATGTTATTTTTCCTATTCCAATCGATTGTCCCATTGGCGGGAAACTCCTTGACCTTCGCAAATAACTGACAACTTTTTTTGCGGCTTCTCAAAAGACATCGTTTTCCAAAAGGATTAACTATGGGGACATGTTGCGGTGCTAATCACTATCGAAATCAAAAGTTTCTATAGCTACAAACGCACAACATTTACTTACTGTTTTGTTTGAATGTCTGGGATTAATAATTTTCTCATTTGAACGGAAACTATTTGGATGGAAACAGCGGATTAACTATTAAAGAATTGAAAGTTTTTAGAATTAAAAAAATTAAAGGGAGATGCCATAAAACAATGGTAACTGCAAAAAATTTCAATTTTGACTTTGGAATCGTTTGTTACTTTTGTTGTCTTCATCTTCATAAAAAACGTATACCACAAAAATGAACTCCTATGGTAGATAATTTGAAAATTAAGTCACTGATCTAAGGAACTATACAAGATTTAGCTATTTCATTAACTTTTATTGGTTTGTTTAAAAATGTCACTTAAATATATTTTATTGAAAATTTGTAAAACGAAATAAAATGACAAGAGAAATGGGGTAATTTGAATTATACAAAAATTAAAAAGAAAATTAAACTTTATATACTAAATTGATAAATATTTTAAATTTTAATTCATTTAAAGTTTAATTAGATATTCTAATACATTATTTATGATTTAATAGATGATAAGTTACTTTATTTTTTTAAAGAGAAATAAAAGTTAGACGTAGTTATGTAATATTAAAAAGTTTTAAAACATTTCGCTTTAATATTCTTCTTTGAGTACTACCGTAAAATGGAGTGAATCAAACTCGTAATACATGATCATATATTATGTCTTATTCAGTTATTTTGTCATGGGGGGGGGGTTGAGATCCCAAAAATTTAGTATCGCCTTAACTTTTCAAAAACGAAGTTATTTTCATTCATTAATTCAGAAATGCCTTGATATCACCCTTTACATGAAGACAAGGAAATTAAAATAGAAATAGTGAAAGTATTTTTCATAAATTCTGGAAATTGAACTAATCTCTAAATGGTTTATAACTTTAGAGGGGCTGCACCCCTATAGCTCTCTTCCCCAGATTTCGTCCTTGACACGTGTATAGTATAGGTACTGTTACAGATAATACATTTTCTGTAACAAATTTAAAATAGGATTTTGCATTGCAGCTTTTTCTTGTTTTTCACTAAATCACTAAATTAATTATAATACCAATTATTGCATTTGTTTAGCTAATTTTAAAAGCTTATATCCTTAAAATATTAATATATAAGCGAATTCACCAAGACAGTATAATTTGAAAGGGAATTAAAAGCAAAAACTAAGTGTTCAGTTATCATCCCGTTTTACGGTGTTTAATTAAATTATTTAAAGACATTTCATCAAAAATTTATTCCTTTAACCTTCCAAATTCATTCGAGATCATTTCTGGAATCTATGCTTAGACAATAACTCTATAGTTTTTATTCCGCGATTTTAGGTCGCATACTTTGCTGTTGCTTAGCTTATTTACTCAGTTGACAGACAGACGTCATTAAGTTGGACACTAGAAGTCATGAAACTTCCATGTTTGTTTAAAATATGTTATAATTTTGCCTCCATACAAGTAGATTTTGTAATCTTATGTTAATACTACTAATACGTTTGCTACGTTTTATGTAAAAGTTAAATCATACCTTTAAATTTTATACATAGAAAAATAAAGTTTTTATGTGAGTGAGTATTGAATAATGCATCCGTTAAGTGCTTCAAGATATTTATAATAAAATATTTAAGTTTGATATTCATACTTGTGTTAATATTTTAAAATAGTGATCAGACCTGAGCTAACCTAACTGAACAATCGGACATTGTAATATTTGTTTTTCCGCATACTGCGTACTAAGAAGGAAAAAGGTGTTCTACAGGTAAAGATATCAGAATAGGGAGCTGATGATTATGCTCAAAATGTTATCAACCTCCTCTTTTTGAAGTCAATAAAATTTGTCTTTTTATAATAAAAAAATTTTTTATTCAACTCAATAGATACGAATTCTCAGGTTGTTTTTACCTTTTCATTTTATTAAAGAAGTATTGTTTTGTAGGATTTACCAACTTAAGATTCCGTGAACTTTCACGTAAAAGATCGCGGTATTAAGAAATAAATTTATAATTATTTCTAAAAAAAAGCCTGAAGAGGCCTTCCTTATTTGGCTCTCTCAAGGTCACCCTCTAACAACTACAACTACATCCCTCTACAAATAGCTATCCTTTGTTTGACCGCATCATTAATTGATTCATTTCAGTTGTTAAAAAGTCAACTCCTGCGTCACATTGACAAATATTTCCAAAACCGAGAGACAACCTTGAACTGATCGAAAATTATTCGCATCCGGTTATTTTCATATCCTTACTTTCAGTTATCTTTTCTGTCTTTCAAGAAACTTTAAGTTATCTCACAAAGCAATCATTAACTTTCTGCATAGATGACTCGAGAAATCTTGATCGGGTGAATCATTTTTCAAATGATTTCACTCATACTAATAAGTCACATAGAATTATGATTCTGTCACAAACCGGTTTTTCCCTAAGGAGGCTTAATGAAAAGATGTTTCAGTCATCCTTAAAAATACCGACCAGAAAAAATAATAAAATCAGTTCAAAATAAATTTAGTATAATAATGTTCTTCACTCACAAGAATCATTCTATCAGAGATTGTATAAGGATAAGGATCCTTTAAAAACGGATAGATCCAAGTAGCAATTTTTATCCCCTTCCAAATTCCTTCACATTTATTTTGCATGCCACAAACTTCACTTTTATAAATACAATTTTTATTAACCCATTTAATATGTGTTAATAAAAATTGTAAAAATTTGAGGGAATTTGGAAGGTAATTAAAATTGCTATTTAGATCTAGCCTAGATTTTTATTTATAAAGAAATCCTTAACACAATATCTGATAATAATTCCTATGAATAGAGAAAGTGATAAAAAGAATTAAATATAACCATTAAATATAATCAATTTAATTGATCAATCCTAACAAACGATAAATGAATTTTTTTTTAATACCGAACACCCCTCGAAGTTTTCATTTACTGCACCCCCTTTCCCTCCAGCAAATATCTCTTACTTATGAAGCCTGAATCATCCATTGTTATTATATCATTCTTGTCATTCTCTCCCTTCTTCTGTCCTCTCTTGTGAAATCATTTTTCTTTTTAAGTGATGCAGTCAATGGATGATTTATATTTTCGTCCGCTATTTTTACAATTATTTGGACTTTCGGAATTATTTCGTTTAAATAGAAGACTACTAATAGGGTATATCACAAGGATATAATTTTTTATAGCATATACCTACTGTTTTTGTATTGTATTTACCATTAAAGAATTTGTTACATGTATTAAAATAATTTCCTCTCCATTTGTAAATGTTGATTGTAAAAAATACAGTTGATAAACTATTACTTTTGTCCATTGAAATGTTTTCACTATTGGTTTTCCATACCGAACGTAAACATTTTTCAACATGATCACTAATAAAGATAACCTTGATGGGAAATCTTAAAAATATACCCCCCTCACACAAATTCACCAAGTCCATGTTATCGGACAGTTTGAGAACATGAATCACTTAATACCAGCGTTCGAAATTGGGGTGTTTTGCTGGTCCGGGACAACTAAAAAACGGCTCGGACCAGTGGAATCAGAAAATCACTGGTCCGACGGACCAGTGATTTCTCGAGCACGTGTAAAATCATTTAGACGATTTGTTCAGTGATAGCGGTATTTAATTGCGTTTGATGATTGCATTTGGTGAATAAGCAAGTACATATTTTTGACAGAACACGAAATGTGGTGATATGGGATAGGGGAGCCCCCAGCGAAAAAGAAAAAATATTATTAATAGATTTTTAACATTACTATTTGGTACTCACATTCAGTGCAATAGTTACTTTATATATATAAACCGGTCCTTTTTAATTTGTCGGACCTGTGATTTTTGTTGCGGACCAGTAAGATTGGCAAAGCACTGGTCCGCAGGACCACTGGTTTTTCCCCCCAATTTCTAACGCTGCTTAATACTTAATGACAGATATAGCCGAAGAAACCCTTTTATAGTAACTGTGTCACCTCTCGGTTTCGGTTCTCCATCCCCCGCCGTTCGGACGAATTCTGTCCTTTGATAGTGAAGCTAGACTTCCTGTTTTCCTAATAGGTCGACACGCGCGACTGATGTTTAATGATTCCTCCCTTTGTTTCCCTAGGGGTGATGCAATTCATTTCTCAACATTTTAATTTGAAGCTTGTGTTTTGGACATATGTTACTTTCCAGCAAATCTGGGTGCAAGTAGTTTCGATGTCACCATGCGTGTAAGTTAAATGATTTTACAGGGCGGAATTGGATTAAACATCTACTCAGAAATTTTTTTTTTATTTTTTCCTATTATCTAAGTGTATTGATTTTTAACGTCCCATTCCGTTCTGAATAAAATCACTAGGATGGATTTCCGTTTCTATACGGAAACCTTTCACCCATGGATGTCAATTTATGGTTACTAAGTCTTTACTAGTCTTTATTATGGAACTTTTCCGGCGAGAGAGGGACGAAGGTTATTTACATATTGTGAAGGTACTACAAAAATTTAGAGAATACATAAATTTTTGACCCTATAGATCTTTTAATACTGAATATTAATTAAAGAGGGATCTTCCTCCAGAAAATGTTTGTAATCATCCCTAAAAATAGTGTTTTACCTAATTTTTGGATACTCCCTTTTGGTTAAAGGTTGACCTAAGCCTTTATGAAGCCTTATCTTTATCAGGGTGAATTTCAGGGTGTACAACCTCTCTCTCGAAACCTCAAACTTTTAAATTTTCACCATAACAAACAACCGACCAAAGCAACTCCATAATCTAAGAGATAAATAGGGGGGTTCCGGGATCATCCCCCGTAATTTTTTTGAATTTTAGTATGCTCAAAAGTGTTATGAAGCTACGTTTTAAGGGGTTTTCAGGAAGCTTCGCGGGTCGCACAAAATGACCCGGCGGGCCGCCAGTTGGAAACCCCTGTTTTAGAAGGATGCAGAGGGGACAGGGCGTGAAAAAGGTTGATAAGATAATCACTCCAAAACGGTAGTATAGGACCACAGAGTTCAATGTTCCGAACCGTTAATAACGTTGCATTGAAATCATATTGTAATAGAAACTATTGTATGTGAAAAACCTAAAAGCACAATCAGTTATAAGGACAGCACACATACTGTATCTTCGGACCTCATCTTTGTCTGTGTGGTTGGCTAGTGGAACTGTGCTTTAAGAACCACGAACCGTAAAGGTCACTCGTTTCCTTCTTAGATAATTCGAACAGTTTGTTAAGGCACTGCGGTACTGCGAAAACTCATCACTGCATGACGAAAGTGAAGAGCTTTATGCCCTGAAGGATGTCTGCTTAATCGGTTTTCGTTAGGGAAAATTTCCAATAGAAATTCGTTTTCATTTTCTAGTATGACTGGACAATGACGCTAACACTGAATTATGGTGACAAACTTAGGGTTGTTAATTGGAAAGTATTTTGGTCAGGAAACTGTAATTTATCCTCTATTCTATGATTCATAAAGGAGTCCCGTGATATTGATGTATTAAGTATTCGCAGTATTGTATCATAATACATCTGGTGACGAAGCTCTCTTTACGATAGATAATTTGGTTCCAGACAAATTTCTATGCTGTAAAACCTAATATGTAACGACTACTTCCATGTTGTTGAAAACCAAACTTTCCTAATATGTAATACAGTTTAACGATAGCAACATGTTTATTGAACCTTACGACATCATTTCACAACTTTAAAGTGATTCCAGATGATCATTACAGCTATTTTAGCCAAAAGGTATCTTTCCTACATAACCACAATAAATATTTTGTGTTCTTATCCTCTTGGCTCTATAAGGAAAATTAGAAAATATTGACCCGCGTATAGCATCTCCAAGTGCTCTTCAATGATATTTGTTTCCATTCATTGCTTTTAAAACAAATTAAAATTTCCTCTATAAAATGCCAGCTAAAAATGCCGGGATTTGTCTCTGTGACAATTTTTAAAGAGTGCTTGCTCCGTGACTCGAGTTTAGGAATCGCTTATTACGAAATCCAGCTGTCAAAATAGGCGGGACACGTTTTCTTTTGACATCCATAGAAAACATCTAAATTTCCTTCATGTTATTGATTAAAATGAAGGGTTCAGGGTTCGTTTGAGAAGAAAAAACTCCTTCGTCTCGTCAAGATTGACAGATAACTTATTCTTTGGCAAACTCTCTTTCCTTTGGTTTGAATAAAAGTTTTTATTTATATTTTATTTCTTGTCTGAAAAAGAGCAAACCAGTGCTACCAGTGAATAAAATTCTAGAAACATCGAATGCTTTTGAAAACATTGCACTTGTCACACATTTGAATTATTTGAAAGCATCGTCCTTGGGTTTATTATGGTCATAGGGAGAAATAAAATGAATTAAAATCAGAATTCAACTCTTGAAAATCTATAATTATATTTGTAAGGTAATTGACTCTCTGAGAGAAATTCAGCATGGAATCATTTAAAATTTTTATTGAGAATATTTTAACTGGGATAGAAACAACAATTTAATAAAATTACTTCTTCTCATTAATTTTTATTAGTTATAAATTATACAGACGATCTTAGTAGTTTTACTACCTTAACTTATCTAAAATATCTCAAATTGATGAGTGATCATATGAGAGATAGGGGAGGGGTTTCTTGAAATATTAGAAAAAAAATCTGAGTGAAAAATCTTTATTAATGAGCTACTTTAAAAATTCTTTTTAATTGATAAAAATAATATGCATAAAACAAACATATAAAGGGGCAAAAAATTCAAATTTATGTATCATTAATTATTACGGACTTAACGAAGTGTCACAACTATCGTTATATGTCCCACCGTCATTCAAAAAGAATTATCTTGTTCGAAAATGATAAATTTATTTTCTTGTTTATAGCGTAAATCGTTATGTTATGATCAAATTATAATAAAACATTTTTTTTGAGAAATGGGTAGAAGAAGAAACAAAATTGGTAACGGTAAGGTGGAGATATGCGAATGATTCCAATATTTTTGAACAAAGTCCCCTGCTTTGACCTCATATTATCACTTTCCTCATCAGTTTGCATCCCTCGAGGGAGGAGCGGAAATCCAACAGATCTTATTAATGCCGACCTCGTTCGTATAAAAAGATATTAGGGAGGAAGTTTCTCTCGAAGCGCGGGCATCACTTTCCCTGTTTTGCCCAGGTGTCTCACTTCCTGATTGCGACTATCAAGGGAAGACTCTGTGGATAACATAACGCTTCGTATTACCGAATCCGCAGTTTAGTTCCTCAGTGGGGATGCAATGGATTACGCATTCAAAGCAGCAGTGTAGTGGTAGTGGGGTTGCTCTCTACATCAGTGTTTCTCAACCGGGGGTACGCTGAGAGCTTTTAAGGGGTACGCCACGTATTCAAAAATCCCGTAAAGGTAGCTTAAAATCACTTTTTAATAAGATGAAATTCAAAAATTTCCTGGGGGAGGACCCCCAGACCCCCCTTTTACCTATAATTGGATATATCAATAATTTATGTAATTTTTAAGATGAAAGCAGGAAAATTTCTGGTGGAGGTTCCAAATATACTCAGGAGGTAGCAAACGGGGCATACGCCCTGAGTATCACACAAGACACAAGAGGTTTCAGTATATTCAAATTTTGTAAAATGGAAGAGTTGAATTATTATCCTAACTGTTTCAAATTAAATTTTAAGGTGCATAGAAACTTAACTTTTGAATATTGTCCTTAAGAGCTTTACAAAATTGTATTTCACTTGGTTATAAATTGAATTCTTTTCATAACAGAAAGTTGGTATAAAATAAAATTCTAGGAAATGTAAGCAAAATAGGAGCAAAAATTTGTAAGGGGGCGGTGGAAATTTTTCCTCTTGAAAAGGGGCGGTGGTCCCAAAAAGTTTCGGAACCTATGATTTAATAAATGAAGGTGATATTTCAACTACCACCTGCAACTGCATGCGAGGGGTACGCAGGGAAATATATTTTTCCTTTGGGGGTACAATCGTGAAAAAGGTTGAGAACCACTGCTCTACATAGTGATGGGTTAGGGAATGGAATTTCTTGATTCCGAATCAGCTTCAGGAAAAGTGCCAAAGTTTTCCAAGTGATTCTGAGACTTTTTAAGAGGTACATGGCTAGATGTGTAAAAATAATTAATATTCAACTATGCAAAAAAACCTATAAACGACTAATGTTTCAAGGTCGAATCAAGTAAGTATCCCAAATTTGCAGTAGGTAAAAAGAGATTTCTTGAATGTGAATATGAATACCTACAAGAAATTTGAGGTCTAAAATTTTCTGATAGCAAAATTGAACTTTTTTTCGTTTAACAGTTCTGAAAAACGCGCCACTTTTCTAATGGAGGTAAATTTGTGAACTATTTTTTTTCGGAAAATAAAATTTTATGCAAAGTTTGTTCCCTTTGGACATTTTCTGGCCATTCAAAGTATGAAATTTTATTATAACCACCCTGTATTTGAAAAAAAAAAAAACACCAATCCTTTTAAGAAAGGATCCTTTCTTAAAAGGGAGGAAAGGATTGTTTTTTATATATTTAAATTTTCGTTGGAAATCTATTAAAAATTGATTTTTTAAATAGGCGGAATAAAGGACCTCGAAAAGAGAGGTTTTATAACTCTCATTCTAGACGTTAATTTTTTTCGATATAATATAATTAATCAATCTAAATTTAAAAAAGGGAAAATTTCCCTCCTAATGAAGTTTGGTGTCGCCATCTATGAAAACTTTCAGTAACTATTTATACACCTCAAGGCTGTGGGCTCTATTCTCTATTCGAAAGCAAATGAGCTCCAAAGAGCAAAAGTATTTAAAATTTTCTTTTTCTTTCAATAGATAATGAATAATATTCTAAGGACTCGGATCTCTCTAAAGAATATTCGCGGGACTCATAAAGGCTCCACGGAGAGCACATATTTTGAGAAAAGGAATTTTCATCCTTTTTGTTTACAAGATTATAAAAAAATATCTATTCGACTTTTACGCACATACTTTTAATATTATTATTAGCATGGATCAGGTCTGCACGAAACTTTGACGGGGACGCGGGCCAAACTCTTTTGCCCTTTCAACAGTTTACCGCGGGCTGAAAAATCTGTCTATATTCCGTGGGCTACACGTCAATCACAATTCCCTGAATTTAGTTAATGGCACACATTGAAAGAATTTATAAATAACTGAAAAATGAAGAAAATATTATCACATATTTTGTAACAATTCTGTAGTATTACTGGGATATCGGTGAACTTAACAGTTCAACATTTTCTTATGGTCAATTTATTCAGCAAATCATTAAAGATTTACGAGCTAAATGCATCTACTTAATAAAAATTTCCTCAATTGCTATACATTTTAGAATCATTCAAGAATTTTTGTGCCATGAAAATGACTGGTGGGCCGCATGTGGCCCGCAGGCCTTATTTTAGTGGCCCGATTAGATTTTAGTGATTTTAAAATTAAAAGTGATTGAGAAAATTAATTAATTTTGCATTTATAGTTTATAAACTTATAAGGGGTTATATATTTGCAACAATATATGTTTGTATTGAAAAGTTTCATACAAATTTGTAAGGCAAAGTTGTGCAGGACTGATATAAACGAAGAAAGGGTTAAGAATAGCCAGTGTTATGCAAAAAATTAAAACTAAATTTTTCTTTTTGCATTGGATCTACACACATTATTTTGAAATTAAAACTTAATAATTATTTATTACCGTTTTTTTCTTTTCTGTTCGAGTATATTTTTAATACGCTATTAAAACCAAATGTTTAAACAACTATAATATTCATGCTTGGTTTTGTTTATTTAAATCTTATAATTTTATTCGTATCGATTTTTAAAAAATATATTTTATTAATTTCTCAGCATTTACATGTTTGATAAAGGAATTTTTTCTCTTTTTTTTATTTAGATACAGATGTCAAAACACTGCTACTTCCAGAACATAGAGCTACCTTACCACTTTACCGCATTCCATGGAAAGAGTGGAAAGAGACGGAACAGAAAGTTATTTATTGGACTAACTCGAAGTGGGAAACCCAGGGCAGGACACTTAAAAAACAGGCGATCTCATTTTTCTTGGTCAAAGAAAAGGACTAAACGGAGAAATGAAAAGAAACTTAAGTTTCTAACTAAGTCAAAAAATAGAAAGAAATTTAATTTATTTATTAGGAAATTGTCAATTAAAATGAATTTGTAAAAAAACATTTGAATGCTCTATTTTATTGTCTTTGTCAAATAAAGCACCGAACAGTTATTAATTAATTTGCAAAATACTAGAGAACTAAGTCCATAAAAATAAGTTTTAAGTAATTGCAGGTTTTCTGTAGAAGCACTTGAGTTGTTTCTGCAGAAGGCATTATTTTTTTTTGGACTGCTCTCTTAATTAATACAGGCCAACAATTTAAGTTTTTAAATGACTTCAACCCAAATCCATGCTTATATAAAATTTTGTACTTTTAGAAAAGTCATTTTGAGCAACGTAAATGAAACAAAATACTTATAAACATAAATTTTATTACTTAGTTTGAACCTTCCTTCTCATCTGTACATAATTGTCCCCTTAATTTAAACCCTTCCCTTATTTGAATCTGCTGAAGAGTTTCAGAATTTTCACAGTGTACTTTTAAGCTGGCAATCCACTACTCTAGTACATACAGGCTTAAGCTACTGTCTTACAAGACTGCAAAATCGTTACTGTGAAACTGAGCCATCCAATCCAAAATATAAGGTCTCTTAAAAATACTGACCTCCCACCATTACTGCAACGAAAAATATACTGGATGAATTTAGATGGGAAACTGATCAATCCACCCTATAGTCAGGACAGTTGCTCCTTTTTCTAGTAAAGGGCATCTCAGTTGTAAGGAAATGACTACGAATTAGAAAATGCTATGGCTTCAAAGAAACATTCATTATTAAAACAAACTTTACGAAGCGCGCTTTCTCACTAGCAAGTCTGCTACAGAGAAAATCTAGTAAGTACCAACCTTAACCAATCTCTAAATGGTGTCCCTCTAATAGTCAATATTAAGAGGCATCCACTATCAGTGAAAGTTGGACCCACATCCATGACAATTGAGTGGGGTATTGACTGATTTTGTTTTGCAAAGAAAGCAAGTTATTGCATTAGCTTGTAAATTAATTTTGATTTGTTGTGCTTATTATATAAAAAATTTTTTAATCATTTTTAGTAATTTTTCTATGCAAAAATCATTAACAAATAACTGAAAAATACTTTTATTGTTTCTTTTAAATATATTGGGCATCAACAAGGTAAGTCCCAGGTAAGCCCTGAAATTGTACATTATGCGACCATAAATAACAGTTGATACAATGCTGCCTATGATAATAAAATGCTCAAATACAAGAAACAGGACCCCATACCAGTCCAGTAAGCATTGATTACATCAACAGAATATTATAGTTGCAGATGATTAAAAAATGAAAGGGTGTGAGGGTAAGGTGAATTTCCAAACACCCTTAAGGGTAATTAGCCTTTATACTCAAAACCTAAAAGTATTGGTTATAATTTTCTACAGTGTTGAGAGATAGCAAAAAGCATACTTAAATGGTATTTTCAGTTGTTAAAACATAATTTTTAGGTCCATTTAAAATTTTTTCCTGTAACTAAAGTTTAGAATTTTACATTACAGGGACATATTGAATTTATACATTCCATGCCTAATACTATGGGTTTGGGAAATAAATTTTGATCTTCAATTTGCAAAGTGAAAAGTAATTTATGCATTTTTAATGGCATCTACTAAGGTCAAATTGAGGTAGAAAATTATAACTTTAACATATTTTTGTACTAATTAAACCAAACATAAAAAACAACATTTCTCCATTCTTATGTTTTTTCCTTACAAGTAAAAGAGTATAATTTATTTGAGCTACATCACACACATTTTTCATTGAATGAAAATACAAGTAACATTCCAAATTTTAAAGGTAAAAAAGTTAATGAAGTTAAAACTGAAGAAAAACTTTAAATCAATACAAACTATTTTTTCTAGGTAACACAAAACAGCACACGAATTACACAATGACACATTTTCACTTATGAGCACCCAAAAACAAATATTATTTTATTATTTACAAAAAAAAAAAAAAAAAAATTGGCAATTTGTCTTGCTCTAAATATGCTCTAGTCCCATTTCTTATACTCCATGCCGTCTGGTGGCTTGACATCGACCTTCTTTGCAGCAACATCATTCCAACTGGTGCTTAAAACAGTTCCACCTGATTCCATCTGTAAAAGAAAAAAAAATGAAATTGTAGCAATAAATAATAAATGATGCACATAAAATATATGACTATCACTTGACAATACAGACATTTTTCAATTAAAAAAAGAATTGTGCTGGTTGAGTTGATTTATCCATGCCTAAGAAACCTTGCATTAACCTCTTAAGTTTTAGGCACATAAAAATTATACATTAATTGTTTTATATTAACTTCTAGCATAGATAATTGTATGATAGATTTGATTACTTATAAGCATTTAAAAGCTAGATATTTTATACAATTAATGAGAAAACTTTTTTTACCAATTTAATACTTAATTGAAAACAATTATAAATAAGAGAGATTTCATATGATAATTTCACCAAATAATAATGAAAAAAAAGTCTAATATAGCTAAATTTACTTACAAATGACTTATTCATAGCTTTTCTTGTTTCATCTGAACCATCGGAGTAAATTTTTTGGAAGAGTTGATTCAGGGCAGCATCACCTTCTAGTTTTTCATTTTCTTCTTCCTGCTTAATTTCTTGAGCTATTTTATCCCAATCCTTTTTTTGAGGCTTTGAGGATGGATATTCCTTCACAGTTTTTTCTATAACAGAAGGTTAAAAATTAATATTTTAAATTTCAAATCTATAACTCTAAAAACTTGATTCATGTTGGAGAGGCTTGATACACTTCTCACAAAACCATTTTTCTAATTTTTTGTAGATAAGATTGTTTCCTAGTTTGCAATACTTTATTGCTTGTATGGTTGAACATGTTTTAGCCTGAGTATTGTTTGTGATTGTAAATTCTTTTCTTGATAACTGAATTCCAATAAGTTCCAAACTGGGTCAACCCTCCCTAACCTGAAGCTTGATTTGACAGATAAAACTAGCCTTAAAACTTTATTTTAAGAAGAGACTTCAAATATCAATTTAATTTTTATAAAATTAATGATTAGAAGAGAAAAAACATTTAAAAATTTTCAGATAGTAAAAAGAAAAGCATGCAAAATCTGTTTACTCGTAAAAGCATCTTTTTTATTGCTTTCACTAGCAAATGAAAATTAATGAATGCTTATATAAGTAACATGAATTTTAAGGTACTGATAGTAAATAGGCAATAAATTTAATTAGAATGTAAATTTTACAAAATTAAAATGAATAACTTCAATACTCTACTTTTTGTTTAATAATTTATGTAAATCAGTGGATCCTAATCGGTGGTCTGCATACCCCTGGGGGTTCATAGTATAAATTTTGGGGTTTGCGGATTTTTTTTTTACATTTTACAGTTAACTTTAATTATAATAAGAAAAATGCAGCCAGTTGATAACACAGCTGTCTTTTAGTAAGGGAATAAAAATTGCAAATTGTAAAAAAGTGCAAAACTTTATAGCACTCCCCAAATCTACAAAAACTACCCTTTTTTCAAAACTTAGCTTATACTTAGATACCAATATTCAAGGTGTGGGGTCTGCGAGTTTAAACTAATTGGGAACCACTGATGCAATGAACCCTTAAGGTGATACTACAATTTAAATATTGTTTGAATAAATGTTAAATTAGTTGTTGATAATAAAAGCTGGCAGTCTACTTAATTCAAGAGATATAGGTTCTTCTTGAAACATGACTATAATTTTCAATTAACAGATTTTTATACAAAACAATTAATATTATGTTATAAAGATAAAAAATGAAATATAATTTGTAAAAGATCATGAAAATTTCAGATTGATTATTTAACACTTTCAAATTAAGACATACCAGCCTTAAAAGCTTTAGGTTCATTTTCTTGGTTTGTGCTTTCTAACTTGGACCACATAGCATCTTCAAGTTTTTTTAACTTGATCTCAATCTGAAAGGTAAACAAAAAAAATTACAGTAACTAGGAAATAAAATTACTACACTGTTACAAAATTGGGTACTTTAGGATTAGAAAGTGCAAACCTTGTATTAATTATATATAATACAAGGTTCCTTGTATTACCAATTGCTAATTGGCAACATTTTACAGATAGCAACAAAAGCAAAATTTTATTTTCTTTAGATATTTTTTTTTTAAATTTGATTAATTTTGGTGAGTTACCATAACACCTGGCACTTGCCCCTGGCTAATCCTAATATACACAAAATGTTCTAAAATAGAAAACATCATTTAAATAAACACCTAAATAAATAAATTGGTTACCTTAGATGGAAAGACTTTCCAGTTTATTTGATTGGCTAAAACTTGATGAGATAAATTTATTCCAAAAGAAAAATCAGATTCGTCTGGAAGTTTTGCATTACAAGTCAACTAAAAAATGAAAAAAATAATAAATTTTTGTCAAGAAGAGTTCAATATAAAATACTTCTTAAAAAATTGAGTACTTGCATATTGACCATGCTGCTGAACGGTCAATGTGTTAATATGTAAGTATCCAATGTCAATGAGTTACAAAACATTTGCAGAAAACATGAGCTAATTATATAGATTTCTGACAAATTTTTGATAACACAACAAACTTTTTGTACCCTTCACTTCAACATTTTAAAATTTACAAATCCATTCCAACTAACTACAGAATCATCACATGGCCAAATAGTGCTATGTATATGAAAAAATTCCTTCTTAGATCCGAAAATGTTTTGTTGAAATAAGGGTTTTATCAAAAAGTCATCGAGATATAAGTGTTGATTAACATTAGAAGAATACTTTATGTATAGGAGAAAAATATTTTTTTTTGAAATATAGATTTTTGACTTAAAGATTGTTCTAATGAGAGTAAAGTCTGTCTTTCTTCACTAGGCGATTGGGAATAGGGAAATTTAAGTTCAAGTAGGGGTGAGAAATATCAGAGTAGCTAGCTTGGCTACTTAAGCTTCTTCTTTGAAGAAGAGAGAAGGGAGGTGGGGTAGTTACTGATAAGAAGTAACCAGTTTGGGTCTCTCTATTTCTATACTTCCTCAACCCTAGGGTGTGAATGGCCTGGCTCATTTGGGGTTACACTAACAACCTAGCAAGAAAAAACAAACTATGTAGGTACTGTATTTTTACAAGTTAATACAGTCAAACCTGGATAAATGAAATCGCTTAGGACTGACGTTTTCGTCCCACTTAATCAGGTAAAATCTTACATTTCCCTCCCCTCACAAATCTACTTAATATGAATATGCATTGTGTCTATAAAAACCTTCAATTAAACTATTGCTTACACATATCTGTCAATATCTGAAATATGCAAAATAAAGTGTTTTACTACATTTTATTAATGTGTCATTTATTGAAATGTTTTATCAGTTCACAACATTATTTAATCTAAAACACACAAATCTAAAGATCAGTCTAAATTTATCTAAAAATATTATTTTTAAACTTATTGAAGAAATTTTCCAATTCCACGTAAGTTTTTTTGGTGCTTTTTTAGGGGTCAGTATCACTACTTTTGTTGCACTTATCGAGGGATTCCACTCATCCAAGTTTGACTGTAAAGTTAAATTAGAAAGATTTAGGCTTGAAGGAACTTTAAAGACATATTTTAGGTCATTTATTATATTTAATTCATTTTCATTCTTTAGATTAAAATAACATCTCAATTTATGTGGTTTTTGATCTAGAGGACTATTAAAAATATCTAACCTTCTTTTCAACAAGATCTACTCGGATATTTTCAGGCTTGACTTGTTTCACTAGGATACTAAGAACAACATGAGTTTCTGTCTGGTACCAATCAAACCTGAAACAGGAAAGTAAAGTTCAAACAGAAAATTTAACCACGCAAAATACTTCTTCAAAATCTTCAAAATACGTACAGTCATATATTTTGTAAAGAATAAGTACACTCACTGAACTGCATAAATCTAGAACATTCCATGCACATGCGGCGTTTCCATTGAAAAAATGGAATGAGCTTACCTAACATTTGGGTGCGAAATTTCCATTTTTCTGATATTCTTCACCTTTTAATCAACAATGTGTGGTTCACGATCAATCAATAATCAAATAAGCCTTAAGTTTCTTAAGCCACATTCAGAGCTAGGAGGCCAAAAATTTTTTTGCGAGTAAATAAACAGAACAAACAAAACAGAAACTAAACTAGCTAGCTACAGTTACAGAAAAGTTAAATGTCTTGAGCATTTAGGAAATTATACCTTAAAATGGACGGATTTGCAATAGAAGCAAGAAATATTTGTTGAACAAATTATGTAGAATCTTACTGAATTGTTTTTGTGTTTCTTTTTAAGGGATTTTTTGCTAACTGAAACACGTATTATTAATTTATCTTGGGTCCACCGGGTCCACCTTTCCAAGCTGTGCAAATTATCTAGCGACGTTTTCCTGCAAATAATGGAAAACCGCTTGGCTGTCTGCTGTTTTTGTACTATTTAATTATTTATAAATAATGCTTACTGTGATAGATTTATCTATTTGCAATATTTAACGGAAGTTAATCATTTCATTTTTGAATCATCTAGTTTCCAGCTACATTTGGTGAGTACTTAAAGTTAAAGCGTTCTCTTAAAGTTTTGTTATACGTATTGTTTACAGTTTACAAATTGATGAATAAGTTGAAAATTAAAAGCAGTGATCAAAAGTTAACAATTGTTGGCATTTTTTTGGTTAATATGGTGTTTAAGAATCTTATTGGGTTAAGTTTCTTTTTCAAAGTGATGTAATAATTGATTGAATTCTTTTTTACACACTTAATTATTTATTTGATCCTTGATTTATTTGATCACCACCACATCACAGCAAATTGCTATAGTAGTGGCTGATCCATAATGTACGGTTGGATTGTTCAAATGTCGAAAATAAATTTGTATTGCATTGTGGAAATAAAATATTTATTATTTATTTATATTTGTAACATTTTTGCAGATCATCATGAGTGCTATGTATAGATGGCTGATTCTTTGTGTTTATATTTCTTATCTGCGATTTAATTTTGCCGAAGTTATACAAAAATCAGTTTCCCTTGTATTGGACTCCAAATGGCTAGACACGCCAATGCATCTAGAAGCAAGGTAAGCTGAAAATGACATCCTGTCATGCTGTATTTTAACAACATTCATATGTATGTGTTTGGTACAGCCATGAGTAAGATTTCACCTACAATTTGGTTACATATTTTTTAGGGTCAAATTTTCAAAATTTCTCTGGGGGAAGACCCCAGACCTCCTTTTGTACTTGGATTCTATTATTTACAACTTTTTTCTATTACATTTATCAAAATGCAAATCTTAACTAAAATGTATGTTTGAAATTTACACTAGGTGTACCAAAACTAATTAAAAACAAACTAATTTCCAAAATTTTTCTTGGGAGGACCCCTATACCCCCTTTGCTAGATGATAGTTTAACATTGAATACATTTGGAGGCTGTAGTTTTTGTTTTAAATATTAACAGTACTCCCTTCATTAAACCACTTAAATTAATCTGATTTCCAATAAACAAAGGGACAAATCAGAAGCAAAATGCCAGGTGCATGTACAGCTGTGATGATATCTCTTCATCAATCATAAGCATGGATTTGAGTGCCCCCTTACCCTTTTCTTTAAATGTATGCTGAGCATCAAATGTTTCCTTTTTTCTTCCAAAGAACGATAAAGGCGCAACAGTACAACTGCCTGATACTGACTTTCAGAAAAAAAAGCGCACTAATTTTTCACTTAAAGTAAAAAAAAATTAATTTAATTAATTTAAAAATTAATTTTCACTTAAAGTAAACTTGATATTTTTTTACCTAAAAAAGTTGGGTTTTAACTAATTGGTTTATGCCAATCTGAATATATATTCAGTTTCTTAAGGTTTCATTTCGGTTGAGTCTATGTACTTAAAAAGCAGTTTCAAAACACTCAAAATTGCAGCTTTTCTGTTTCTTTAAAAATTAGTGTTTGAAATATTTTTCCATTTTTAGTGAGTTTTTGGCTGAAGAAAATCCTGACTTTTTCTGGAAATTTGTTGATGACTGCTCCAAGTTAGATTCAGGATATTTTCACAATAGTAAGTTATGCTTTCAATCATTACTTTAAAATAGTTACAACTGTAGTAATTTTTCCTTATGTTTCATTCCATTTTTAGAACCTGAAAAAATACAGTATGATACCATAGTAGACATAAGTAGCAACTACATCTCATCTTCCAAGATAGCTCTACTTAAATTTTCATTGGCACTAAGGGCCTACTCACCAGCTATTGAAATGTTTCACCAAGTAAGCATGGTTATATTCAAAACTGTTAAGTTGTCTTGAAATCATTTTTATCTTATGTTTGTAAAATATTTAAAAGTAAAATTAAAAAAAGTATTTGCTTAACACACCATTTTCATTCAATTTTATATATATATTTTTTTCAGATTGCATATGATCAAAAGTTTCCTTCAAAGTGTAAAGCTATTGCTGATGTTGGTGGAGAATATACATGTGATCCTAAAACTTTAAAATCATTACTTGGTTCATCTACAAGGTATGTTTTATGAAATAATTTTTATCAACTTGTATTCTAAAGGCAATGTATCATTTAATGAAAGGGGCTTTGAAAATGAAATGACGAGTTTGTTAAGGTATATAAATAATTAGGGATATAAAATTAAGTCGTGATTAAATAAAAAGTATTATTTAATATCTTAAAAAATATAACTGGGCAAATTTTTTAGACTCACAGGTGAAAAATTTGAAATGATTGAGATATTTTATGATCTTAAACAGTCCTTAATGGAGAGCAGATTTTTGGGTAGAGTCATTAATATGAAAGACAATCTGCATGCATTTCCTTTACATTATTTGGTTTTTTTTTCTTAATTGTTATGATCTTGTAATTATAGTATCAGTGATTTCTCACTCATGTTAATATCTAATCACAGGTTATTGTGAAAACATACTCAAGTGAAAGATGGATATAATTGAAAAACCACCAGTGGGTTTTAAAACAAAAGAAAAGGCCATGCCATTTCCATAAGCAATTTAAAAATAAGGATTGTTTTTAAAAATTGATATTACCACACAATTTACAAATGCAAATTATCTTTGTTTCTGTCAATTTTTAAAAATCTTATTAATACTGTTGATTTTTTTTCTCATCGTGTCATAGTTCTTTGAATAATATGGTTCTGTACACCATCTTTTTATAAAAAAAGTTCAGTTTCATAACAATGACAGTTGGATCTGTTCATTGCTTTTTATCTGTTAGTAGATCAGCAAAGTTTTGTTTTTCATATTTCTACAATTAATTTTGTTCTTTACACTCTCATAGAAAAGGTAAACTTCATGTCAAAATCAACTAACATCTCACTATTGATTAAAAGCAACTGTGCAAGGTTGTACAAAATCAAGAAAAACGATGTGGTTTATTTGCACTAAAAGTTGAAATAAATGTAGAAACATACAATTTGTTTCTAGGATACTTGGATCCTCTATGTCTGTGTAAAGCTGAATCAGATTAAAAGAACATTATGTCAAAAAGCAAGAATTCGATAAATCAGCCATAGCCTAAGCATGTTTGGAAAAACGGCCATATTTTTAATTTTTCATCTGCTACTATCATTAAAAACTGCACTTCAACACTTTCTTGATTTTATGAAAGTTATTATATTAATCATCTCTCCAATTATCTTGTTAATGATTTGTCCAGTGCACCTTTTTTCTCTCCGATTTAGATGTCTTAATCCCCTTTATTTTTTGAATATTTTGTTTCTGCCTGTGGTTATATTCACTAACTTTGTTTCCCGTTTATTATATATATTTATCAATTGTCATACTTGTTTTCCATCTTTACACTGACGAAAAGCATCCAAGAATCTTAGAAACTAATTTGTATGTTTTAAAATTTATTTTAACTTTTTGTGCAAAGTATCATCTAACTGCTTAAAAACTTTAAAATTGTGAATTTTTTCAACTTGTTTCTTTTAGAGGTTTTTTTATGTTCTTAAATGAATAAGAGTTATGATTTTTATGCTATATTCCTGGAAAGAACATGAATAAGTACAAAACATGCATAAAAGATTGCATGTAAGAGTGAGATATTACTGTACTCTAATTCAATGTAGAATTCTATCTGTATTTTCCTGAAAACTTTTATAAATAATTATCTCATTCAAAAGGAATACTTCAGTTACTTATCAAGTAGATCACATTTACCCAAGTGCTTCAAGTTCAGTGGATGCAGTGCTTTATGGCGAGATTGGAACTCCTGCTTTTAATGACTTGTATAAAGTTTTACGATCTAAAGCTGATCAAAATGAAGTGTCTTATGCTGTTCGACATTATGTGTTTGTAAGTTAATAAGCCAGAATTCATTTTTTGCTACTTCATTGCATATTAAGTAGATGAATGTAAACTAATGTGCGTATTGTAATCTAAGTAAATTTTTATAGAAGAGACGTAAGCGAAAGGTTCGTCTTTCTGGATATGGGGTAGAATTAGCTGTAAAAAGTACAGAATACAAAGCCCAAGATGATACAAAAGTTGTTGGTAATGGCTTTAAAGATTTCTACTTAGATTAACCAAATTTTGTGTAAAACCATAATTGATTTTAAAATCTTTTCAAAAGTATAATACCAAATTTATTTTAATGAATTTTTTTTCATTGTAGAGGAAAAGGCTCCTGAGCAGGAAGAAATTGATAAGTATGAAGAACTTGAAGGATTTGTTTTCAGCAAACTTATGTAAGTTTGCTCTATTAATATTTTAGTAAACTAGCATTTCTGTTAAATTACTCTCTTAATACCTAGAATAGTCAGGATTTTAAATGCATGTGACTTAAACTTATGTTCATCGACTAATATAATTTTTTTTATGCTACAGTGAATTACATCCATCTAAAAAGGACAACCTAGAACAATTAAAGAGGCACATTATTGAAAGCTCAAAAGAAATCCCAAATCTAAAAGTGTGGGAGCTGCAGGGTAAGAATGTTCACATCAAAATATTCTCTGTGTACCGAATCATATTCTTACTGTGTCTTTAATCAGTAACAAAAAGTTAAGATAAACCATTATGTCATTTTAATTACTTTAAGCAGCATTTATTTATCAACATAACATGTCTCCTCATTTTATATGAGAAATGTTTTTCCATCTCCTATTTAGAGTGTTTCATTTCAACAAGTCTGCCCAAACCCTGCACCGAAAGATTCCTTTTGTGGAATTGGTAAATTTTGCCCAAAGAAATATAACTCTACGAGGACTTTTATATTTTATAAAATATGACATATCTGATAAAAACTTTCATTCTGTAAACCAGATATGAAGACATAGCTTTTCAGTCACAATTTCTCAAAAACTATGCATTGTAGAGGTATAGTTCTTTTGGTATTTCTTATGTGATCCATGCAAGGAATCTGGCTGTGCAGAGTTTGAGCAGACTTGTTTAAACACCCTGTATATTCTCACTGTAAGTTTTTTTTTTTTTAAAGAACTGAGTCTACAAGCTGCTCAAAAAATTTTGAACTCCCCTGTTGAGGAATCATTACGAGTGTTGAGGGACATATCTCAGAACTTTCCCATTCAAGTTCGTTCCTTGATACATGTTCCTGCATCAAATGAGATGAAAAGAGAAATTCAAAGAAATCAAGAAGTAATCAAATGTTTATTCTTGAATTGTTTGTGTTATACTCAAAGAGATTTTGATGTTAGAACTTATGTTTATACTAATTTGGTGTTTCCTTTAGTTGTTTATGCATCATCATAACATTGGGCCTTCTGATGCTGCTGTATTTATTAATGGGATTTATTTTGATGTGGAGTCAACTGACATCTTTACGTTAATGCAAACACTGAAACAAGAAACAAGAGTGTTAGAGTCTTTGCACAAAATAAAGATACCTGTAAGTTGATGATTGTATGAGTTTGAAGTAATTTACTGTTTATCATTAAGTTGCATGTAATGTAAAACTAGTGAAAAGTTTAAAAAAGAGGATTTTTAAAAGTTTTTACTAAAGTGCATTAAAATTCTCATAAAAAAGCTTTATTTGGTTAGGTGTTTGTTGTTGCTCTTCTTACATTTTGTTCTTTTTATTTGATTAGGAAGCTCTGCTTACCAAATTATTAAAAATTGATTTTGCTCAAGACAAAGAAGAGTATGCTGTGGATATAAGAGATCTATCAATAAAGGTAGCTATAAAAATATTTCTGAAATTATTATTTTGCTATGCTATGAATTTAGGCATTAAACTATGATAAAACAAACCTAACCTTTTTAATAATATGGTTTTGCAGTATATTAATGATATTGAAACTGATCGTCCTTACCGAAACTGGCCTTCAAGTGTTCAAGATTTGCTCCGACCTACTTACCCTGGAATGCTTCGCAGTATTAAGAAGAATATTTATCACTTGGTAAGAATATTTTATTTTTAAAACTCAGTGCATAAATATTAGCTTGTTGACCATTTCAGCGAATCTGAAAACATTGCCAAAAGGTGGCTTTATTGCAAATAATATAAATTTGTGTCTTTGCAACTCATGGAGGAGCAAAAGTCATTCAAATGTTTGTTTCTGATCCATAATATGCTACTGAGGTTTTAGACTGATATTTTAAGATTCATAATGATAAAAATTCAGGAATTGCTAATGCAAAATATTAAAGATTTATGAATAATGTATTCAGTTTCATGTAAAATTAAAATATAGATAGTTTCTGCCATCAAAATGGTTATTTACAATTATTTTTTAAAACTTTTGACTTTTTTAAAGGATAATATTGAATTTATTTGATTAATCATTAAAATAAATGTGATATTTCGGTGTAGACACTTTCTAGCCTATTCTTTGGCAATGTTTTCAGACTAAGCCGGGTAGTCGCTGTGGGCTTATACATATAAATACTGAAAAATTTAAGACTATTAAGCCCTTTATTGGGGTAATATATTGTACATTTGATGCTGGATAATATTTTTTTTAATGGTTAAGGATTTTATTATAGGTGATAGCTGCTGACCCATCAAAGGAAGCTGCTAGAGACATTTTCAAACTTGCTGAGTCTTTTTATGTTCATAAAGCTCCTGTTAGGTAATTATCATTTCATGTTCATATAGCTACTGTTACGTAATTATCATTTCATATTCAATCTATATATTGGTTTCTTTGTCATCATACTTACTGGTATCTAATGGACTGGTTAGTCTTGCAAGATAAAATAAAATTTCAATTATCCATATGTGATTCCAGTTTGTATTTAATTTGCCTTGCTTTATATTACACAAACCTAATTTGAACACATTTTTTGAATTATTTGCTGAAAATTAGAACATAACATTTTAATGGTATTAAGCTTTAATAGGGCAATCAAACTGTAAATTAAGCTGGCATAGACTTGATACATGTTGCTTTGTAATCTGGGAGGAGGAGGAGGGGGGCAGAAAGACCAGACCTTTGGTCTTCTTTTCTACTAGTTAGTACCAATGCAGTGAAAAAGAAATAAATGTATGTTTTTAACATTAGTCTTCTAGATTTGTAACAATTTTACTTTATTCAGATTTTGTTTGAATGTAAGTGAAATATTTAATTGTTTCAATATTACTTGTTTGTAAACAAACTTATGCTCTAAAGTTTTGTTTTGTGTTTAGGATTGGACTGTTGTTTACTGTCAATCCAGATCCATCTGCTGATGGCTTCAATGATGCAGGAGTAGCATTTTTAAATGCTTACAACTTCATTAGTCAAGATAAGTCACCATATGATGGATTGTCTTTTATTACAGATGTAAGTTTCAAAATGAACTTTTTTTTACTCTCATATAGTATATTAACTCATAGTTATAAATTATTATTGGCAAAGGACTACCCACTCTTAATTAAAATTTACTACATGATGCTAGAGTTATGATTAAATATTAATTACTTTTATAGGTTTATGCTAATACTGAAGAAAAAGATATATCTTCTGAAAATATTTTAGCACATTTTAAGACTTTGTATAATTCAGAAGATTTAGATCTGATTTTCGGACCTGATTCTGATTACGACACTGGTAAAAAGGTGAGCCGTCTTTCTTTACTTAAATTTGTATTATAAGTATAGCTTTTATGTAACTTAAACCTAGAAAAGGAAATTAAGCTTGTGAAATTCATTTAATTACACTATTGTGACATTTTAATTGTCCATAATTTAAAGTAACACTAATTATATCTTCATTACCTATGTAACTGCTCTTTTTCCAGGCATCCTGGGAGTTTATCAATAAAACTGGTCTTGGCAAACCTCCTCAAGTTTTGTTGAATGGCGTCATGCTAAAACAAAAACAGGTAGCATATTTTTCTGCAAAATTTATAGGAAAACTTGCCTTAATTTTCATTGCTATGATACTTATTATTATAAGGTGTATCTATTTATATTGTTTTGTATTTGTAATTAAAATTTTACATCAAAACTTTTGCAATACTAATGTATTTTCTTATTATTAGTCATTAAGAGTTTACTAATATTTCCTGTTAAAATGAAGTTTGTTAATTTAGCTGACTGCTGATATGTTTGAGGAGGCTATTTTAACAGAAATAATGAGGCAAACTCCATTTCTTCAGAAAAGTGTGTACAAAGTAAGGTTTTTATTATATATATTTTTTATTTATTTAAATCTCCTTATTTTTGATGAGTTGTTTGTGAAAAGCTTTTAAAAAACACTGAATTTATCATAAGATTTAAAAAAATCACAGCTGAGATTATTTTAATTAAACTTTTTTTTCTAGGGTGAACTGACTGATTCTCACAATGTTCTTGACTTTTTAATGGACCAAAAAACTGTAATGCCTCGCTTAAACCAAAGGGTTCTTAGTTCTGAAAGCTCTTATGTTGACTTAATTGTTGATAATGGTAAGCTTTTTTTTAAATGACTATATCACTAATCAATACTTTATTTATATGTAAGAATTTATACCAATGTTGCTGTAATTTAGGGATGTAACCTTATTTTTTTTATTATAGTATTTAGCTATTCTGAACTGTTTTCAAAGTGTAAAAATCCTGATCTATGCATTTTTTTGTGTTTTACAGCTGAAATAGAAGATACTTTGAAGAGTTTAAAGTATTTTGTAAAACGAGGTAAATGTGTTTTGTTTGTTATTTTAGCTCATAAGTTTTACTTTGTATTTATTTTATTTTTGTCTGCCTTAACTTTCTGAAATTAAAAAAAAAATGTCTTGGTATAAAACAGATGATGATGAATTTCGTGCCTTAACAATGTGGATTGTTGGGGATGTTGATACAGTTGAAGGAAGAGCTCTTCTAGCTTCTGGCCTGTCTCATTTGGTAGGTTTTTTTTTGTCATTTATGAAATACACATTAAACTTTTTACAATATCCATATGTTAACATATTTACGAATGTGTTTTTTCGAAATAGAAAGCAAGTACCCATTCACGCCTTGCAGTGATTCATAATCCAGGATCTTCTAAAGAGTCTGAAGTTTTTAGCAAAGCAATCCAAGTTGCTATTGAGACTTTAGATAGACACACTGCAAAACTGTTTTTGACAAAGTTACTCAAGCCTGCAAATGCAAAACAGATTATATCTGGAGAAAAATCAGTCATTGACTTTGCTATATCTGTAAGTATTAAGTTACTTTTCTCTGTTTGTTCTATCTAATGCAGCAGTTCCCAAACATTTGAGTCAAGGAGCACTTTTTTGAATATGAACATTTTTTTTGTTCATTTTGATTACATCAAATTAATGTTGAACTACACAGATGAGTACTCTTTTCTCAACTTGTATTGGATACTCTTCTTATTAGCAATCTTTCATGACATCCCTGTAAAGATGTTGTAGGGTCTGCTCAGCTCATTTTAGGAATGACCTCAGTTGCAGAATGTTCTGTATCAATCTGGAGCACTAGTTTCAGAAGCTGAAATATTTCTACAACTCCAAAAGATGCTAAGCCAAGCTTTCTATCAAAATAAATTAAGTGTAATTTTAATGCAAATTTTGAATTTTGATGTGTTTTTAATGTATTAATAACACTGGCAAATAATGTTTATACAGTTATTTATTGAAATTGCAGTTAATAAAGAAAAAGTAATAGGGCTAAAGTGTCAAGACACAGCAGATCTGGTAAAGGGAAGCACTGATTAAGAGTTTTAATTTCTATATTGTTTCTAAGTTATTACCTATTTGATACTGCTGATGGATGAAAACATAAAAAATTTTCTTGGCTCGTTGCTTGTTAGATAACTTTTTTTTATGGTTAAAAATTATGTTGAAATAAATTTCTTTATTGTGTTCTAATATTATTTTTCAGAGCATGGATATTGAATTATTCTCTAAGAACTTAAACTCATATGAAATGAAGAAATTGAATAACCATAAGGCATTTTGCAAAAAGGTTTTAAAACTTGGACCTGGAGAAAGAGCTGTTGTTATAAACGGTAGAGTATGTATCTCATTTGCTGTTTATGAGTCGAGTGTTTTTTAAGTCAATCTATTTGTTGAATTTTCTCTATGA
This sequence comes from Tetragnatha montana, assembly GCA_963680715.1. Lineage (NCBI taxonomy): Eukaryota > Metazoa > Arthropoda > Arachnida > Araneae > Tetragnathidae > Tetragnatha > Tetragnatha montana. The sequence goes on from OY796681.1 coordinate 23,468,059, forward strand.
ATTTATTTAATGTATACTAATAATGAAGCAATTGTTTAGGTTATAGGTCCTCTTGATCCAAATGAAGATTTTGTTCAAGAAGACTTTCATCTGTTAGAGGTATATTCCAAAAGTTTATATGCTGATAAGTTAGTTGCTGAAATGAAAGCAGATCTAAATGCTATAGAAATGACCAGGTAAGAAAACAAAGCTTTGTTTTGTTCTGTATTTAAATAAATGACTTTGCATTGGAAAGTATTTATGAAGTACCTGTAGGGTCAACTTATAACTGCTTGAATATAAAAAATGTCAATCTTTCTTAATTCTTTTATGATTTGTTTTTGTTATTAACTACTGAGCTTAGGAATTTCTATTCTCAAGAGAATAGAAAATTTTCATTTTTAAAATTTATATAGATAGATAATTTTTGGTATTTACAAGCATTAAATAAGGTTTATATTTCCCCCCTTATGTTTGACAGTGATAAAGTTATGAAAGTTGCTTCCATCTTATTGTCACAACCTCAGCTCAAAGTCAGGCATGAAATAAAATCTTCAGGTGACAAGCATAGGTGAGTTTGACATACTTAATTAAAAACATTTTTATTTTACATTATTTTAAATCTTTTAAAAGGTGCAAGTCAATATTGATGATTGTGTATTAGTCCTACCGTAAGAGGGCCTGAGTTTGCTCCACCTGTGTATGAAGTTTTAAGGGCTTAAGGTATAAAGTTTTTTTACCCTAAAACACAGTTTAAGTTGGTTTAGGTTGGAAATAGGGTTTTTATTTCTTCCTCTAATCCCTGTAGTTGATGAAATACGGATTAGTTAAAACTTTTCTTATTTACTGTAATAGCATAAGAACAAGTGTTCTGAACTCATGTGGAAAGAGTTGTTACTGGTTGTCATCTGGAGCGAGATATATGTTCCAGGCTTCAACACTACCTCAAGAATTAACTGACTAGGCTTCTGAAATTACTAATGTTTTTTAGGTTTATTCCTAACAAGAGTGCTGTATTTAACTTTTAACTGGAAGAGTGTTATGGGAGAGAAAAGGTAATGGGCTTAGCCACACCTTAAAACTAGGTCAAATGTTATGTGTAATAGAGAAATATAAAGGAGGGTTGTTTCCCATGAAGAAAACCTATTTTCTCTCTCAGGGATGTAGCCAAGAGATGCTCCCCAGGTCCGGATCCCCATGGGCCAGACCCAAAATTTTTTAGACCCCATTTTAGGTGCAACAATTACCTATAGCCATAGCCACCTAGAAAAGTGGTTTAAAAACGCTTTTACGGTTGATAAAATTTTCTGGAAAGGGCAAGGCACCATATCCATTAAAAAGGTAGAAATGAAAAGTTTGAAATCTATTGATTAAAGTTTATTTCTTTTTTAGCAAAACAAAAATAGTTATGAGAAAAGAAAAAGGTGTAAAAATGTCGAAAAGCAAGTGTGGGAAATAAACTATTTCCGATAATCACATTAAAAAAATCAACAGAGAAACCTAGTGGATGGGCTCATTGTATCATATTCTTATTGAATCAACTGGAAAGTTCAATATGTAAAACATTTTAACTTCATTTTTATGTGGTCAGAAAGTTTCTGCTTTTATCCAGCTTTGTTGTTGGTGCATAAAAAGCAATAAAACTAGGTCAAATAAATAAATTAATGTCCATTTGTATCCATGCAGATTCCCATCAAAAATTTAAAATTAAACTCAAACATATTTAGTTTAATATTGTAAAATTAAAGAGGCATTCAGATCAATAATTTAAAAATGTTTTTAGCTATTTTTTAAGGAACTGTTCTCTTCTGTTTGTTTATATTTGATTAAAAATTTTTAGTGTAATAAAGATTCCAGCATCTGATTTGGAAGAGCCAGCTCATGAAATTGTTGCAATTATGGATCCTGTGTCCAAAGGGGCAGCAAAATTGTCTTCCATTCTCATGGTTTTGCAAAGAGTAGTCAATGCTCATTTCAAAATATTCTTAAATTGTGTGGATAAGCATTCAGCTATGCCTCTACAAAGGTAATTTTGACATTTAGTACATAATTCTATGTTGATTCTAATGTATATTTGTAACAAATTTGTTGTACTAGTTAAATTATAATTTTTTAAAATAGATGCTTATATAATCTCTTTTCAAAATTGTGTGTATTTAAGTTTGTGTTTAGAAAGTTTTTATATAACTGATTGAATGCAATTTACATTTAGTAACATAATGTAAAACCTAAAAAATATTTTAAAAATAATTTATATACAACATCAACCGTTTAAAACAGTTAAGTTTTGTCATGTTTTCATCAATGTATTTGATTGGAAAACATTCTAAGAATTGCATCCAAGTTTGTTTTCTAATTTGAATTTTTAAGTTTTACATCATTTGTTTAAAACTGATCAAAGCTTTTTTCAGTTTTTATCGTTTTGTCTTGAATGAAGAACCAATGTTTGGAGCGAGTGGAAACTTGGGTGTTGCTCCTGTGGCTAAATTCTCTGGTTTGCCATCCTCTCCCTTGTTTACTTTAGCCATGATTACTCCTGAAAATTGGTTGGTCGAAGTTGTGAAATCTCCATATGATTTGGACAACATCCATTTAGAAGAGGTACTTTGCAATTGCAATTTATGTAAATTAGCTGTTTAACAAAAATCTTATGTTCTATTTTGATGTACTAAAATATTATAAACCAATACCAAAACTTATGGTACCACAACTCATGCAAGTTAATGCAGTTTTAAAGATAAAAAAGTCCCTTTTTACCATAAGTTCCAGATCAAAATCTAATTTTTATCTTCAAACAGACAGTTAAATCACAATTTCAAACTTGACAAAAACCCTCAGTCAAAAGGGAGAATGTTTATTTAAAAATACAGAGTCTAATGAAGATGGCATTTTTAGTACAAAACAGGAAATAAAATTTAATTATAAGCATAGTACAGAGAAATTTTGCATTAGGGAAATAAACTTTTGTACATGACATATGACTTAAAATTTTTAAAGCCTACTTTCACTAATAACTTTAATCTTCTCCTATTTTTTTAATGACTAAAAATATTGATTTATTACATAATATAAAATTTAAATTCACATTTCCTTCTAAATTATAATTATTTTCTTCTTTTTTTTTCTAATGAAAATATAATTTACATGTAAATGTATTGTTCAACTCTGGGGTATAACTATACTGTAAAATAAAATTCAAGGAATGTTTAATTCATTCCATTATTGTTAATATTTGAATATTTTATGTATTAAATACATTTAAATATCATGTCATCTGAAGACAAAGTTGTGAAATGGTTTGATAACGATGTGAAGAAACTAATATAACTATACATTGAATGCTTTTAGGTACTAAATAACTTTTTGAAATGAAAATTCAGTTACTATTACAGACAACTTTGTTTTTTTTTTTATTCTGAAATATATCTGTATAAGAGTTGGTACTGGTGCAAAATTTTAAAAAGTATGAAGTATTTGTTTCAACAAAGAAAAACTTTTGATCCTTCCAATAAGGTTTAACTTTTATTTTACTTTAGGTTGAAAGTAACGTTCATGCTGATTTTGAATTGGAACATCTTTTGATTGAAGGTCTGTTTATTTATTTTATTATTTGATATTATTTGAAGCGACCGTATCCACCAGTAACTTGACCAGCGGTTAACCGGGAATCAAACCTCTGATTGGTAAAAAACTAGTTTTCCTTCTTTAACTGCCAAACAGAAGTTTGACGGCTGGTTAACTGCTGGTCAAGTTACCTGTGAATATGGCTGTAAGTGTTTATGTAAAGAAAGCTGTAGATATGAAAATTAAACTTTAAACTTTTCAGGGCGTTGCTTTGAACAATCTTCAGGTAATCCGCCTAGAGGATTGCAGCTTACTTTGGGTACTAACACTAACCCTGTTATTGTAGATACAACTGTAATGGCCAATTTGGTAAGTGCTTCTATTTTTCTGAAATGTTTTCTACTGTTTTCAAATTTGTAACTACTTAATTAAGTTTACATGGTTTAAAAATAATTTCTGAAATTTTAAAGTTTTTTTTTGTAGTATTGATTTACAAAATTTGTAGCCGTTAGGCAGTATCTAAATGTTGGTATATCAATTCCATTGTGATTCTCCAAATGAGCCGATATTTCAAGTAACATGTTTTACTTTCATGTAGGGATATTTCCAACTGAAGGCCAATCCTGGTGCATGGTATTTGAATTTAAGAGAAGGCAGGTCATCAGAAATCTATGAAATATCTGGGTAAAACACTTTTTATAGTACCAAATAAATTATCAATCCTACATGGGAAATTTTAATGGGAAATCAATTCAATTTACATGGGAAAAGTGGATTATTATTAAAAAGCTCTTGTTATTGAAACTTGTGATAGTATTTAGAAAATAAATATTGATTGTAATTTTAGGACTGAAAATACTGAAACACCATCTAAGTCTTCAGATGTAGTTGTCCTCATAAGCAATTTTAGAAGTCATATTATTAAAGTTAAGGTATGTATAAAAAAGAACTTAATTTGATTGAAACTTCTAAAATATATTTCTTTAAAAGCATACACAAAAAGGAAAAATATGATTAACATTACACCAATATTGAGTTTTGTTCCCCTAAAGAATTATTTCAAAATAGCCAAAGTAATCTTAATGTGTAACTACCTTTTTAAATCCTCTTTGACCTTGAATTAGTCCATCTTTTCTGTTTTCTCCCATAAGTTAAAAATAAGCTTAAAGTTCTTAGCTTTAAATGAAGGAGTTTTGTTACAATATACAGTCAATAAAGGCAAGATATTCTAATTTCTCTTAAAACTGAATAGGTATCAAAAAAGCCAGGGAAACAGTTTGTAGAGCTTTTACATGATGATGATGAAACAAGCAATGGAATTTGGAGCACAATAAAAAAGTAAGGGATTTATTTTTATTATTGCATTGAATTTTAGTTTCAGAGGATAGTTTAGACATTCAAATTAAAATCCATGCTGAATAAAGTTATCTAAAGATTTTAATTCTGTTTCTAAAATTTTTACATATGTCTCCAGGTATTATTAAAAGTGACTAAAATTTACAACAATTCTAGTAGTTCATTTTATGTGTATTGTGATGTTATAGATTAAGTATGTTTGTCCAGAGCTTGCTTCTTTATTTGCTTATGCATAGAAAATATGCTTTATATATTTATGTAAAAAAAACACAATTATAAATATGATGCATTATGTTCTTGTTATGTGTATTTTTGCTTTGCTTAGCTATAAATAAACCCTTCAGATGTAATAAGTGTATTTGAAAATTTAGTTCAAATCAGTGTTGTTCATAAGATTTAGGTCTGTTTTTTACTATATACTAGTGCCCTAAAATTAATATAAGAGAATAAAACTATGTTTTCTGAACTATGAAACAATTAATTAACCAGCACTTTAGATTTTAGTTTTATTTAATGAAAGCATAATTGTATAAGTATCTTTCTAATTGAACCCCCCTCTTTTTAAGTAATAAAAAATATTTTGATTGTTCTCAATATTATTTTTATGAATATTTAAGCCATTTTAGCCACTATATTAGTTTCCCCCATGTTAAAACTAATTTTTTTCCAACATGATGGTCACAAACAAAAAAGATTTTTTTTTAATGCTTATTTGTTATTGTAAAAGTTTATATTTCTCTAATATATTTGTATGATAAAATTCATATTGTTCTTCTGAAATGTGTTTTATATATTTGCTATTTAGATCTTAGTTGGTATTATTAAATACAGTCGTAATACTTTTCATAAGTTAGTGAGAAAGCATGTTTCACTTTAAAATGTAAATAATCACTCATTAAGTTTTCCCCTTTAAAATATTCGTAGCATTCTCTTTTTTGTGAAGCCTGTTTTTTAATTCTAATTTTTCCTTAAAACTACTAATAGCAGTTGGATATCTATCTGTGTGAAGTAAATTTCTATGCTCCTATCATTGTAACCCTTGAAAAATTTCGATTAACCTCTTCTCATTTTATCATGATTTATGACCTTTTGCATAGCATGAACTAGGGTTAGGTTTTTGCATGTGTGTTATGGTGACACATCAGCTTTCTTTTTTCCTTTTCTGTTTTTGCAAGCAGCATGCCTATCATTGGCGGGATAGTCGAGGAATGGAGAACAATTTGGCTTCACTTTAAAAGGTACATTCAAATAATGCTTTGCTAACTGCCTATGTGAAAGAAACGTTCAGCTTTAGCCATGTTTGTTTGTGTGAATCTTTGATTATTATTGTTTTAAGTACATAATTATAATTTTTAGCACATTTTCTGGTAACAAAAGTGATTTGGAGAATGGAGATGAGAAAATAAACATATTTTCTCTTGCATCCGGTCATCTTTATGAAAGATTTCTGAGGTAAAGGTTATTGACATTTATAGCTTTATTTTTTAAACCAGGATTGTTTTGCATGCCTAGTATATTTAGCTCATAAAAATTGAACATAAAATTATTTTCTCTTTAGAATCATGATGTTGAGTGTTCTGAAAAATACAAAAACTCCAGTGAAATTTTGGTTCTTGAAGAATTTTCTTTCACCTAACATTAAAGTGAGTTTAAGAATTCAGCTAATTAAAAATGTACTTGTACATAATGGTGCAAGTTAAATTTATAGCCTTTTAAAATTGCTGTAGCATTTGGTTGAGGCAGGTTTATATGTGTGCATTTATAGTGATGTTTTACTTACATTTTGAATTTACTAATTGGAAATGCCTTTGTTGAAAAATATTTAGGACTTCCTGCCTTATATGGCTGAAAAATATGGATTTGAATATGAACTTGTTCAGTATCAGTGGCCAAGGTGGTTGAACCAACAAACAAATAAGCAAAGAATTATTTGGGGGTAAGGTTTTAAAAAGTATTATGTGCTGCTGTTTAAATTACTATTTTTTTGCAATGAAACATGTAACTTTTCTTTTATGAAAGAATCTATAACAAAATAATAAAAAAAAACATTCTCTTTATTTAAACTGTAAAAGCTGTACTTAATACTTGTTTATCATGCACATGCCTTTTCATCAAAATCGATTTCATGTTTCCTCTTTCCCTCTTGCTTCCTTTCCTCCACATTATCTGTCACAGATCCACTAACGCCTCACTTTCTCCCAAACTAGATACAAAATCTTATTCCTTGATGTCTTGTTCCCTCTTGATGTGAAAAAAATCATTTTTGTTGATGCTGATCAGGTGAGTGAAAGGTGTTTTTTTATTGGATTATACTGCGTTATACTGCTTCTCTCTTCTTTGTTACTCACCTTAAAAAAGTAGTTAAAATGAATTAGAAAAACTGATTTTAATTTACCTCTTTAAAGTTTGAATTCAGATGTTTTTAGCAAGAAACCAAAAACTTATAGTTGTTTTTTCCTTTTAGGTTGTAAGAGCAGATATGAAAGAACTTGTCAATCTAGATTTGATGGGTTCACCCTATGGATATACTCCTTTTTGTGATAGTCGCAGAGATATGGATGGCTATAGGTAATTTTTATCATTCAAGTGTCTTTTCATTAATTGTCTTATATTTTAATGATTAAGTTAAAGAATAATGCTTAATGATAGACAAAATTTTAATATTCCATCTGCAGTACATTCCAGGCATGTGATTTTTCCGCTAATTAGCGGAAATCCGCTAATTTTAGAGGTATTGATTATCGGAATTCCGATTTTTTTGAAATTTTATATTCCGCTCAATTTGTGATGCACAACCTGCAGCCCGCGAACTGATTTGAATTTTTTTTCAGATAATCCCTTTGTTAAATAATCCTTACTTTCCAGATTTTTTCCAAGAAAAATTACTAATTCGCTGAAAAAGTCGGAAAAATCGCGATTTTCGCGCAAGTTTCGTTTTGCGTGCGGAGTTTCTCGGTCGGCCGCGGGCGCCAAGTTGGAAGGTGGCTTCCTGTGTTGCTATTGCGATGAAGAAAAAACAACTTTCACATTCTCCGGAAAAAGTCGAAAAATGACGATTTTTCGCGAAAGTTCCGTTTTTCGGGCGCCTAGTCGAAGTTGGCTTCTCGTTGTAATTGCGATGCAGAAAAAACTTTTGCGTTGTCAGAGGAGCCTATCTAGTGTGAAACCTCTTAGATCGCAATTTTGTTGATTTTAGTCAGATATATAAGGATAGGGTGTTTCGAAAGTCTATGGTAAAAAATTTTTTTTTGAATTTCCCAGATGCCCCCCCCTCAAGTTGTTACAAATACTAAAACATTATTACCTGCAAATTTTCAGGTCTCTAGGACGATTTTTGACCCCCGCGCCCTTCAAAAGTAGGTTTCCCATGTTAAAGTATAGGGAAAATATTGAAAATATCGTCATTTTTGGTTCTTTTCAATTTAACGACCCTGAACGCAGTCAATATCGAATTAAAACCTATACATCATCTTTGGAACATCATTGCCTCAAGATCCTATCGGAAAAATATTCCATGGCACCTATTGGGGGGTTGTTACACGGGGATGAAAAGCGAGCTTTCACCGAAAAACGAGGATGCTTGCCGCGGGTGCTGGTTATGCTCGCCGGCGTTTGCGGAGGGACCTGGATAAAAGCCTATTTAAGTGTTTATTGAACCTTTTTCCTAAGGTACTTGGTCATTTGGAACCCATCTGGCGGGAGTTGTGTCTGGACCCCCCATGAGAGGCCTTTATCCAGCTCCCGCCGCAAGCGCCGGCAAGCATCCTCGTTTTTCGGTGAAAGCTCGCTTTTCACCCCCTTGTAACTTCCCCCCAGTAGGTGTCATGGAATATTTTTCCGATAGGATCTTGAGGCAATGATGTCCCAAAGATGATGTATAGGTTTTAATTCGATATTGACTGCGATCAGGCTCGTAAAATTGAAAAGAACCAAAAATGACGATATTTTCAATATTTTTCCTATACTTTAACATGGGAAACCTACTTTTGAAGGGCGCGGGGGTCAAAAATCGTCCTAGAGACCTGAAAATTTGCAAGTAATAATGTTTTAGTATTTGTAACAACTTGAGGGGGGGGCATCTGGGAAATTCAAAAAAAAATTTTTTTGAAACACCCTAATATAAGGAGGGAGCCAGGAGACTTCCCCCCCTCAAAAAAAATCTGACTAGATGTTCAAAACAAGTTAAAACCCTGTTTTTTAGGGTCAAATTTCCAAAAATTTTCTGGGGGAAGACCCCCAGACCCCCTTTTGTATTTGGAACTCTCTTTTTCACAACATTTTTTACATTAAGTTTATCAAAATACAAATCTTAAATTTTAATTTCACCCAAAAAAAGGGACCCCTAGACAGATTTATTTGGGCCCCCTCCTGAAATCATTTTCTATATATAGCACTGTAACTCATCTAGACACTTCTAAAAATTTTCAGATAATTTCTTTCTGGAGCAATCACATGCCTGACATTCTCGATATCACACACACAAACTTTGTTATCCCCAAAACATATATTTATATAAAAAGTATCCCCTCCACATTGCATAACCTTCTACTGTCTATTTCTATTACTATGTCAGACTTTACCCTGTATGCGTAAAACTTTTTAAAATAGAAAATGATTTTTTTTTTTTTTGCAAAATAAAACTAATTGTTCAGGTAGAAAGTTGGTTGTTTCAAAGCAAATTCAGCCATATGAACTTCAAGTAGGTTAGTGGGAAATTTTATTGAGCATCTGCCTATCAAATGTCATTATAGTAACTTCCCTATACCACTATATGTTTTGCTATATTAGTTTTCTGTCTGCTTATAGTTTTCACTCGTGTTAATTACTACACTGCGACACATAATTATAGGTCCACCTAAATTTTTCATAAAAATCAAACATAAACAGAATTTCTAGATACTCTAAGGCTGTAATTGATTTTTAACAACCTTTAAAGAAAAAGCACGGTGAAATTTAAAACAATTTAGCTGAATATAGAGTTACCTTGAAAATTACCTTGAAATACGCTGTCTCATAATTATAGGTCCATTAACAATAAATACTTATTGAATGGCTATTTTTGCAGATAACATCAAAAATTATCTCCCCCGTGATTTTAGAAAGGGTTTTCAGTATTTATAATTTAAAAACTTTCAAATTTGATAAAATTAATGTTTTTTATTTTTTTCCATATATTTGTCCAACTAAGGGTCCCCAAATTTTTTTCTTCGGGTTTAGGTCAGGGGAGTAGGTTGGGCAGTCCAGTACATCAATTTAATAAGCAGTTAACTATTTTTTGGTGCTATTTATTGCTATGAACAGCGTTATGTATATCTATTGCGTTATTGATTACAACGTTCAAAGCGACAAAATCTTCTCCTATATGGCAAAAAATCCTCTTTTAGAACTCTCTGGTGTGCCATAATATATATTCTACCCAACATGGATGCTAGAATATTAGTTTCATCTGTACAAAATGCCCCAAACACTTTTCAAGTACCTTCTTTAAGTTTTCTTAAAGAGGAAAAAAATCATCTTTTTTCAATTCATAGCAGAATGAATTAAATCCTTCAAAACCATCCAGTTTAAGTTTTTTTCACAACTTTAGACAATTTTTAACCAAAAAATCCTTATAGTTTGAAAAAAGTTTAAGAATAAGTATAGAAAAATTATGATGAAAAAATACCATTTTTGCATCATTTTGTTTGTAAGTTTTTTCGTGCATATTCGATTCTACACTCATATGAATTAACATGAACTGAAATGAATATAGGGCTACCTTTAATCTATCTTTAACAATGTGATATCTCGACTTTATAACATATCTGACAGTTTTTTGTACACTTTCTGCTCATTTTACTTCCCAATCTAGTTCAGATTTAGAGAAGAATTCGATGTTTCGTGAATAATTCAGCATTATTTTGTAAAGATAGTTTAGAAAGATGTCTAGGGTGTTTATTTGTTCCTAATTTTACCTTAATTTTTTAAAAAAAATAGAATAATTTTATGAAATTGCCCTATTTTAGGATCTTTTTACATATTTGACTTTTTCGCTGTTACTGTAAAATTCAATTAAACCTTTTTCACATTCTGATAGTTATAAACCACGTGGCATAGCTCCTACAAACCAGTAAAATTGACCAACACTGTTTCCCAGCCATTTTGACAAGAAAATTTGAAGTGGACCTATAATTATGTTTCGCTTAATAAGCTGTTAATACACCCTCCCTTCATAATTTGCCACTGCGCATGCGCGTCATTGGGTTATTTTGCACATTTATATATCTGAAGAGACAAGTCCTTTCGCATGGTGCAAACAACCATCATCAAACTTAACTTCAACTTCAAAATTTAAAAAAAAATAGGGTGGACCTATAATTCTGTGTTGGAGTGTATATATTGTGTTTTTTTTACTGTAAGGGCCTGTAAATGAAACAAAGAATTGTTATCTCAAAGTATTCTTAAATTGCTCTTTTTAAAACAGCTCTGTTGGTTCCCTTTATACTTTGAAAACTCACTAAGTATCTTGAAATGCTCCTTCCATGTGTCTGACTAGGGATTATCGAGAGTGGTATGGTATCAAATGTGAAGTAGACATCAAAAGATAATTTTATTAGTTTATTTGATATTGTTATAAATTTGAAATTAACATAAAAGTGTATTAGAATTTACATTGATGAAAAGGGGATAATATTATTTTGGATTATATTGTGAGTGTGAATTTCTACTTGTGAATAAGTTTAAAGTTCATATCTTAATAAAAATATTTATCAAATTTTGAATATAGATCTGAACTTAAGTCTCTTCTCGCTGCATTAATCAATATTTGAAGGGTATGCTAAATTCTTATGAAAATGTAACCTGCATAAATTCAATAGTACTTGTTTTATATAAATTAATATTGTTCAATGGATTAACTTCATGTACGTAATTATAGTTTCAGTGCAAATGAATATGATTATGAGTTTTAGCATCTCACTGATATTTGTCAAAACCCTAAAAAGGACTAAAAGAAACTAACAATTTATATTAATTTGTGTTATTTTGTCACAGGTTTTGGAAATCAGGATATTGGGCATCTCATTTAGGTTCAAGAAAATACCACATTAGGTGACATTTTGTTCATTCCCTCATCCATATTTTATCACTTTTGTACACACATGCATTGTTAAACCTTTTCTACTCCACTTAATTTAAGTTCCACTAGTTGTATCAATTTCTATATGTTGGAATATGCATTTATTTGTCGATTGTTTTAACTTTTAGTGCCCTGTATGTGGTTGATTTAAAGAAATTTAGAAGAATTGCTGCAGGTGATAGATTGAGAGGGCAGTACCAAGGTTTAAGCCAGGACCCCAACAGTCTTTCTAATTTAGATCAGGTAAGTAATTTTTATCTGCATGCTGACTTACTGAGCTGTAATGCATTAAGTTTTAATGCAATAAGTGAAGTATGAGATCAAAGTAATCAAAACCTTTTTTACAGGATCTACCAAATAATATGATACATCAAGTTAGTATTATGTCGTTACCTCAAGAATGGCTCTGGTGTGAAACATGGTGTTCTGATGATACCAAGAAACATGCAAAGACAATTGATTTGGTAAGTTCATACCTGTAATTATTGCTGAAAGGGTATACAATTACTTAGACTGGTTATATATGCAAAATTAAAAAATTTTACTCTGAGTGACATACAGGAAATATTTTATTTCAATGCATACTTCACCAAAGTAACATGTTTTTATAGGGATTCTCAACAACCTATTTTATTAATTTATACTCTATCATTTTTACAATGTTATTTTCTTTACTTATATTATGCAGTTTTACTAATTGTTATTATTTTAAGTGGTGTTCCACTTTTTACTTTGAACAAAGTTTCAAGAAAATTGATGTTTATGAGTTTTCCAGTGTAATAATCCTAAAACAAAAGAATCTAAGTTACAAAGTGCCATGAGAATTATTCCTGAATGGAAAGAGTATGATGCTGAACTTAAACAACTGTATAAAGACTTTGAAAGTAAAAAGACTATTGAACAAGCAAGCACAACAAATAAAGATACAGGTAAGAGATAACATCTAATTTCTGAGCTTTTTTTAATTCTATAAAACTTAATGCTTAGAAATTTCTAATGTTTAAAATCAGCTTGGGTTTCAAGGTTAATTAAAAGTGTGTAATTTATTTTCCCCCTGGGTATTGCTTATTTTAGAATTTTGTCTTCTGTTATATTATTTCCTATTATTATTTTTTTTCCAATGGCAGGTAATTGAACAGTTACAGTTGTAACAGAGTTCATTAACCAACAGGCATGCTGTAATCAGTACTTCCTTCATGTTATCTCCTATTATAGAAATAAATATAAATTGACTTAAATATACAAGTAGTTGATTCAGTATTCAAAGAAAAGTGCAGCTATGTTCTGTACAGAAGTTGAAATTTTAAAATTTTAGGTTCTCTGTTGTAGAGTTACTTGCAGGGACAACTGTTTTCAAAGAATTTTTATATTATAACTGTGGCTTAAATGCTTAAATCTTTTCCTGGCTAACTATATCATCACTAAGGCTATTCAAAAGCCTTACTTAATTTTTCTTGATATTTTTTCATGCTTTATAATAAAACTAGATATTATAAAACTATGTTAATTTTTTTTTTAATTTCAGAGAGCCATGATGAGTTATGATAAAAGGACATTTTGTATTTTGGTGATACTAGGAATAAAGTTTTTAAATAAAATTTAAAATATGTAATTTTATTTTTAGTCAAAAGCTCAATTCAGTTTCATTTTGCTCAACTTTAAAGTTATCACTTTAAAACTTAACATATGTTTTTGTATGTGTGAATTTAGAAATAAGGAATCATTTTTAGTTTGCAAGATACCATAAAACGGGGTGAATGGGAACAAGAATCAGTAGAAAAATTAAGAAATTAAACAGTGTTCCGATTCCCCCTATCTATGCAGGGTGAACGGAACACAATTAAAATTGGTAAAATTAATAAAAAAAAACTGCAAAGTTTTTTTTGTTTAGGCTCAAAGTCACAAGAGCAAATCAAAGACCAAATATTCAAATAAATATGTATTAAAAAAAGTTAGTTTCTTTTCTTTAACGTTAAAAGTATTTATATTTACCCTGTTTTATGGTACTTCAAATATTGATCAACTTTAAGTTTAAAAAATTTGAACAGTTACTATAGTACATTTTGTAAGCAGTTTTGATTATTGCATAGAGATTTTCATATTTATTGAAAGTTTGTTTGATTTTGATTACAGTAATGCATTTGTACACTAATGGTTGTTAATTTATGCATTTGTTTGAGTTCTTGATCTGGTTATCAAGTTATCTATTTTTTACAATAAAACCAATTTTAAAAAATTGTTTCCTTTTCATGTTACATAAATAATTTAGATTTTTTATTGTGAAACTTAAATTTTTTATAAACTTATTCATATTTTGATTGCTAAGTAGTTTAAAATTTATTCTTTTGTATTAAATTATGGAGGCAATAATACATAAACCACCAGTCAAAAGATTTATTACATATGCTACAAATAAAATTTACAAATTGTACAGTTTTCAACCAGAAGCAATGATTTTTTCTTACTGTAAAGAAAAAGCTTAGCTGACAGTTTTCTCGGAATAATAACTTCTAGTTTAAAATTTAAATTTCTAAAGCACATTCTAAAGTTCATTATTCTAAGTAGATTTACAAATTTACTTGGTTTAGTAATATTTTGAAGTATTCAAAAAATTTTAAAGTAAATATTTAGTCACACAATCTCAAACCACACATACAATATTCACTAATGGTATCTAAGCCATATTGACTCAACAGTAAGTTAAGTATTATTAGTCTGTATAAAATATTTTATAACGCTGACATTATTTGGCAGTAGTTGAAATGGGTACTATGTTCATTTATCTTACTTGACAGTAGTTAAAGAGAAAAGTCACTAATCCTAAAATGGTACATTTCAAATGATTCATATAAATTATGATCAACAGTTGAAGCATATGGGAACATTAGTCAAAATTGTGCTTAGATCAAGGCTCATTCACATTATTTCACTTTCACTGTTCATCGTGAGTGATTCACTCCTGTGAAGTGCTAGTTTCTAGTTTCCATAAAAAATGAAGAGTGAAATGCCAATTCACACTTGTCATTTTGGATGATTCCTCCAAAATGAATATCAAAAGTGATAAGTCTGAGTGAGCCTTAAGTTAACTTAAAACCTTTTTCACTACTGATAGTATAATCATCAACTTGGAATTGATTTGGGATCTGTATGTAAAAAATAATTCTCTATTTAGACATAACTACTTACTTTTTAGTAGTTCAAAACTAAATTTGATGAAATCAAATTCCTGGATTTTTCTGCAATATTTTGATGTTTTTTTTTATAAATGGTGATATTTATTTCTTTTAGATTGAATCAGTATAAAAAGCTTTGACATAACTAGGCATGCAGTATTCCTTTTTCAACAAAGGAATTTTATTTTCTTGTTAAGTTTCTCTTGGAGCAACACCTTGGCATACTAAAAAGGTATCAAGAAATGTCCATTAATTATGTACTTAAACTTAGTTTTAATATATGATGTGCATTTTGATCTGTGCTGGGAAGAATTATTCGGTTTTCAGCTGTATTTAAAATTTATAACTTCAACACTCTTTTCTCAGTGATTAATTTTCATGGAAGACAGTTAAATGTATGCATCTATGAAGGAGATTATTTGAACTACTCTGGAACTATAGAGTTAAATTTATGCATTTAACTGTAGAATTAAATATTAAATCTGGATTGTTTATAAAAAAAATTATATTATATTGTAAGTATTTGTATCATCCTACAAGATTTGTGATTTGGCATTACCTGACACCATGCAATTAATGGACATTCCTTAATGAAGCCTCACCTCCAAATAAAGCCCCAAATAGTGAACTCTGTCACTAATCGATTGTCCAAATATGTCCCTACCAATATGGTAACAGTCATGTGCACAATGGTCTGATGCATTCAAGTTCAATGTTTGTGGAGATTTAAAATGATGATGATATCACTTGTTAATTACATTCATGGGCATTTATCCAAGTCCTACATGTTTGACACTTGACATAGCAGCACCAGTAATATTTGCATTGACATCGGCTGAAGGATTCCATTGTAAATGTTCTATAGCCTCTTCCACAGCACATTGAATCACAACTGTCTGTTCCTTGGGATGTATTGTTGCAAAGCCTGTAAAAAGAAAGACCACAGAAACATTATTGTTTTGAAAACAGGTGAAAAGAAATAGATGGACTAATAAATTCGATTCATTCAAGCAATTAGGATTCTGGGTTATATCTCTGTTCCTTGTTTGGAATTAGCTACCTACTCACACAAACTGTGTTAACACTCTCTACCAAAATCAGTCCCCCTCTCCAGTGCCCAAATTACAGGTCTCCACTGAGTATTTAGCAGGAAGACTCCAGGTTGTAAAAGTTGGTGGGAAATAGGCTTTCCATGCCTATTTTTTCCCCATGCCATAAAATTTTGAAAAACCAATTTGCAAACAAAGTTTTTGGGGCTGTTTAGCAGGGATCTCTTGAATATTTTCTGAGCACCCAATGGCTATTATTGAAATAGAAAAATATTGTTCAGTGATTAGGATCTTCTATTATGTGAAGCTTAAGAATGACTTTTTATCCAATAGCCATGACAGTGTGTCTGTCATACACAATACATCAGTGCCCATTTAAAATGCATATATTTTTCCCAGCTTTAGGGCTTTCCCAACATGTAGTAAGTTCTGAAATACACTGTATTCCCCTGAACTTGGGGGTTATTGTAATGGAGCATCAACTTTTAGTGCTTAATTTTGCTAGGGTGCATGGACTAGATCTAGCTGGAGCTAAATTGCAAAGGATTAGAAACAATTGCACATCTCCTTTAATACTATAACATAATAAAAAGGTAATTTCAAATTTTATAAAGAAAAGTTTTTATTAAAATTAGTAGTATGTATAGGGAGATATAGATAGTCTATATCTCCCAAAAAAATTCTTCCTACATGTGGCCAACATGGCATAAATCCATTATTAATGCGTTCTTTTTTTAGCAATTTACCTGTACACAGTTGGTTTATATCTGGGTCTGGTTGTTAGGATCTATTTTAAGATTAACCTAAGGTGCATTATATTATCATTATCTGGAATCTTATTTTGGTGCCAATTCTCTTTTCTTCCTAGTTGCTATTTGCATTAATCGCACATGATTCTGGAAAATTCTTTTTTCAAAGGATTGACACTCTATGCTGCAAAACTTGCATGTCCTTTAAAAAAAAGGAGAAAATTCCCTCTAAAAGCAACCAAATCGCTTAAAATTTCGCATACCTTCCATGGGTTCCTGGGGATCCAACTCTGTCATCCCGCAGACAGTAATCGGGAGATTTAGCCACAAAAATCAAATCGTTTTTCTGATACATAGAGAGTTTTCCGTTGGCAGGCATCAGTTTGTATTTCGTCCCAATCTGTTTCTGCTTCACTTCCGTAGCGATGTAGTATTTTCTTTTGAGCCTTTCTCCAATGTCCGACAGTCTGGGCAGAGCTCTCCAGCAGGTTTTGATGTTGCACGATCCAGAAACGCCATGGCATTTGCAATCCGTTTGGAGACTACTGCGAACAGCCTGAAAAAAAAATGATGGTTGAAATTAAAATCAATCAAGGGGGATATTTGGGGGAGTACCTAGGTCGTTGGACCTTCAATCTCCAGTATAACTAGCCCTACTGGGTGAGGCTTGAGCTGAACTGTTACAGAACATGTGACTGAAAGTCACGGTCAGCTGAGGAGTGGCTAGCTTGATGCTAACCCCCTTTTGATTTCCCCAAGTAACCTTGGTACTCATTTTATCGACCCCGGAGGGATGAAGGGCTGAGTCTGCCTTGCCCGTGGACCGGGATTTGAACCCCGGGCCTGTGGTGTGGGAGCGCAAAGCGCTTCCTCTACGCCACCGGGCTTCTATGAAATTAAAATCTGTCGAGCATATTTGTACTAAGTTGGTCACGGATTTTCTTTTATCCCTTTCAAACTTCATTAATGGATCCATCATCACTAATGCCCTGGTTTTGGAGTACCGATCTAGTTAAGGAGAACCCTTATAACCAGCTATACTCTCTGCCAACACTTATTAATATTTTGAACATATTTGTTCGCAATTCTATTTGTAAAAATACACTGGTGTGCAAAAATTAAGGACCGAACTGTTTTTTCAATATAACACCTAGCATAATTATTTTTCATCCACCAAAATAATACCAGAAGATGTTCAAGGAGTGGGAATATAGGGCGCGAGAACAAATTTTCCCTACCAATAATTTAAGGGGCAAATGGGCCCTCCATTGATAATGGAGTTCCATTCCACATTTAGATCAGTGACAGAAACGTCTATGTGAGAGGTATTTAACCGAAAATTTTATGTTTGTAAAGAATATGATTATTCCTGATCTCAACGCATGTTTTTAAATGTGTGTATTAATTTTTAATAGTAGGATTTTTTAGGTTTTATTGAGAGATATTGGTCTAATCATTGTTTTTGGCAAGTTTTAGCTTCTGGGTCATTTTTGGTATGTGGTATCTGACCGTCAACCATATTTTCAGTAGTTCTCACATGTGCTTGATCGCGTTTAGGTCTATAAACCCAGAAAATAACTTTATTCTTTCAAAATCGTGACTTATGAAAAACTTTGAGAAAGCCAAATTGTGATTTTTCGCAGCTTTGTCATGCAGAAAGAGAAAATAAGGACCCAAAATGTCTTCTAACAGAAGCAAATGAGATATGAGAACACAGGTACACAATTGCAGATATCAGTGAAAATGTCTGTGGTGTATAGGGGGTGCTGAAACGGTGCAAAAGAATTGTATAGTTACGCAGGAAAAAATCGATGTCTTCTAACGATGTCTTCTGATTTCTCCCTGCATGCTTCTCGGTAAATCCGCCCATGAGTTTCGGTACTCCTCCAAACCTCCTATTTTAGAGATCTGAAGTATATATTTTTATTTATACATTAAATTAGAATCAGGCTAATTACCGACCTTTTTTAAACCAATTAAGGTGAATTTTATTTCTAACTCTAGTTTATTCTTTTTTCCGTTCTTTTTAAATAAAAGCGAGCCTTCTGAAAATTTTTACACATTCTTGTACGCAATTTTTTGTGAAAACATGTATCGAGTTGATTGAAATTTCACCAATAAAAGCAATCATTTAAAAAAAATTCTTCAAAATTACATAAATACTAGTACAAGAGCGACACAGCAACTCCCAAAGAGAAAAAAAAATTCCAATCAGAGCCTACATCACAGAGTTAGATGCTCACGAAAAGGAATCCCGCAAGGAGCGAAATCGAAATTATATTCACGCTCCTCACATCCAGAGAGAAAAAGATCACTCTCAAAAGAGAGAAAAAAAAATTCCCACAATAGAAGAAGAAAGGTATATCTCCCCTCAACAAAAGACAATCCCCTGCTAAGAAAGCGAGATTGAGACGAAGCTAATTGAAAGCAACTAAACAGAGACGGCGAGTATGATTGAAAGACGCAACGAGCGAGCGAGCAAAAGAAAAGAAGCAAATCGGAAAGCGTCTCAATCCTACGACAGCTCGAAGGGGGGGGTCTAGCCCAAAGAGAACGTCCTCTATAATTTCTTCCCGAGCCGTGTGGTCCGAGGGGTCAACTTCATTAGAACAGTGGGGCCCTTGCTCTATAATTAGTGAAACTCAATAATTTAATCTGCTCGGTTGCGAGCCTCGGGCTGATTTATGTGCTTCGGACTCCCTGGGTGGCAATGGCACGTGAGAGCGCCGGTGGCCCTCCCTCCTTACACCTTCCGCGCTAGAGGGTTGCCTCTTTTCGCGGCTCCGGAAGCCTCGGATGGTGCCAGATCGAGAATAGTTGTTTCGGAGAACCGCAAACGATATTATTTTTTATTATTTATTCTCGAGGAGGCAATCGGACTTGGAGTTATCGAGAAGAAATGGTCAATTGGCCAATTTGGGTGTTGGAAGGGGTATTTTTTGGGAGGTGAAATTTTTTCAAGGTCCTGAGGGTGAGGGTTTGATTGATTTGATGTCTTCTCTGTAATTTTCTTGGATTATGCATTTATAGTATTCTAATTTTGTCTTATGAAGTGTATTTGAGCGACAGCCAAAAGTGCAGTCTGTAAAAAACTCAGTCTTAGAGGAAGGCCATCTTGGGGTGTCTAGTTAAGTTAAATATGATGATATTTCGAACAATTTCTTTTGTTAAATTAATTGTTCATCCCACTTTTTTTTCTCTCTATTTTGGCGCAATATGATCATATTTGATTCTTGCGCCATAAAGCAATAACCAAACCAAACAGACTTTTTTTTCTGATTTCAGTCTTGAAATTTTGGTTTTTTATTGAGCCATTAAAAACGAATACGTTTGAAGTGTGAAATTAATCAGTAAAAGTCGTTGTAAGGAATTCGTGAGGTGCTTGGGGGTTCCTGCTTTGACTTCTTTTTGGATACATCGAGGATAAATGAAGTTTCTTAAAAATAGTTAAACATGCTTCCTTAAATTGTAAAAATAAATTAGCACATTAAAAATACAATATTTTTTAAAGCAGCTTAAAATAAATTTTTATCTCTAGTTAATAATAATTTTAAGGAATTCTGCTTGATTTTTTCCCACTGATCATCAACAATATTTTCCTATCAAATAAGAAATTTTAAAAGGACCGAATATTAAGCTGTCTTCAGTTTGAAACGCATGATACTTTTTTATTTAACACACGCTTCATCTTCTACCTTTTTAAACACGTTTCCAATATGGAGTACTTTTGGTGTTGAAAATACTCATATTTCCATGGAAGTTAGGCATGGAGAGGCTGCTTGCCTCCCAGCTCATGGGATGTTCAGTTTCTAATTTTGAACTGATCCTAACGGTTTACATTTAATTATGGAAAAATGAATTATTTTGTTCTATAATTTAATTATAGAAAAGCAAATCAAAAGTGGTATTTTAGTTTTTTTATTATTTGCTATCAATTTCTGTGCAAAAATATGTAGAAAAATGATATATTTGAAACTTGAGTTTTCTCTTATTTATCTTCTTTACCTGTGAGAATTCCGTTTGTGAAACGCCAAAAAGAGCGATGAAAATCGTCTTCTAGTTGCTTCACGGAACAGAAATCTTGATCCGAGCCAATGGGGCAGCTCGGGTGGGTCAAAAAGTTATTATTACTATAATTCCTTGTTAGACTAATGTAAAGCCGCCCCTAATAGTCGCTTTGAGAGATCTCTTCATTTTCTATCCCCAAATGACGGGTCCTCTTTTTTTTTTTGCTTCACGGCCGAGGAACAGGTTTCCCGCCACAAAGGTATTTTAAATTTTATCGTCTGCCGGGCTGTAGATCATTTTCTTTCGAAAGGGAAAGAATTTCTTGTTTCCCTTTATAATTCGCAAATAATGGGTTCTAATTAATAGCTTTTAAACGAAGGAACAAAGGGACGATTATCATACAGATGATGAGAGGAGGGGAAAAGTCGGTGTTAAAGTTCAAATGTTGTTGCGAAAGCGGCTTCTGTCTGGGAAAAATGAGAGAGGAAGTGGAAAAACTCGTAAATTTCGAGGAGGGAGACAGCGGGAAAATGAAAATGGGTGTCTGTGTTGTAGAAAAATATTAATTGATTTGATAGAATTGCGATATTCTTGTCAAACGAACTTGTTAAAATGTTTGGGATTAGGATGGCGTTATTGTGATATTAGTCATAAAAATGATGGAATAGTCAGTTATTGAATTAGTATTTGAAAGATCTAGATTCCCTCATTATAGACTTGTAATAAAAGGGGACGTACCCATACTACGTGACATGTTTAGGGGGGGGAGGGGAGTCTTCAAAATACCACGCTTGGTCACAGGGGGGAGGGGGGGGGGCTTAGGGTTTTGTCACGTAGTCAAAAAAAAAAAAGAAAAAAATACTTGTGTTTTTAAATTAAGTTACTGTTACAATAACTTTTACATAAGTTTTTTCTTCTTGATAATATATTTTCCACTTGTATGCACGCAATCTTGGTGCCACGAGGCAAGCGCTGTATTAATAAAGACAAATATTAAGCCAAATTAACTTTTTTTAACTTTCTGTTTGCTAAAAATGATTGAAAACATGTTTTTATGAACTACTACGTGAAAACTAGAGGGGGAGGGGGTCTTGGCATATACTACGGGTGGTCACCAAGGGGGGGGAGGGGGGTCAAAAATAGTAAAAAATAGGTCACGTAGTATGGGAACGTTCCCTAAAATTTAAGAAATTATGAGATGTATAGTTTTGCTAAGCTTAATACTAAATTTAAAAAATTTTATGGGCAATATTTTAAAGATCGTACAAGTTTTGGTTGGCAACTTTTTGTTCCCATAAGTAGTTTATTTTGACCGCTGTCGATCTGATTTATTTCCAGATTTCGTGCAATAATGTCCCCACTCGAAAATCCTTCATTTTGGGTAAAAAAGGGTATCTCGGGTAATTTTGAGCTGTGGTTTTAATTAAGGTCTTGAGGTGACTTGATTTGTTGAATTTAGTGCTCCTTAAAAAAAGAACGAGAAGAAACGAGAAAAGAAGAAAAAAAAAAAAGAAAAAGAAGAAAAAAAAAAAGAGAGAGAGAGGGAAAAAAGAAAAAAAAGAACGAAATGAAAGAAAAAATGAGAGGGGAAAGAGAAGTAGAGAAGGGATGAAAAGAGAATAAGATATGAAAGAGGAGAGAGGACGGGGAAAGATAAAAAAGTTAAAGATTTTTTTTTAGAAGACATAAAAAAAGGCATGAAAGTGAAAGAGGAAAATAGAATGAGAAATGAAAAAATAATAAGAAAAAATTGGAAAAAGAGAAATAGAAAAGAAAAGAGGACAAGAGAGATAATGAGATGGAAAAGAGGATTAGGAGGAGAAAAGAAAGTGTTTAAAAAGGGGAAAAATGAGAAAGAAAGAGATGGAAGGGAAAGGAAAGAGAACAGAAATTGAATGAGAATGAGTCTTTCTTCTTTTGTTCACTTTCTTTCGCCTTTCTCCTTTTCTCTAACCATTTATCTACCTCCTCACATTGCTCCCATATGTTTCTCGTATGTCGTATGGAATTAAAGAGAAATAATAGATTTTTGCAAAAATAAACTTAAAAACACAAATGTTTTCAAGTGTCACTCACCCTGCGTCCCGCCTGGTTGTTGTGCCTGTTGACGACGGCCTCGACGTTCTTCCTGACGGACTTCTGCCTCCACGGGGCGTCGGCGAAGTTGCGCGCGAACTTGAGGCCGTGCTTGACGTTGTGCGCGCAGCCGCCCCACTTGAAGTCGCCGTGCGGGGGCTCGTGCGGCACGGCACCACAACTGCACGTGCTCAGCGTGCCGTCGCTGCAGACGCGCGCGATGCTGTGCGCTACCGACGCCGTTGCCAGCGCGTACACGTACGCCTGCTCACGCGTGCCTGCAACACACAAATTCATTAGCTCCTGATCCACTAAACTAAGAAATAGCAATAAGTATGTGGACACCTATGCAAATCCTTAATCATGTGGTCCTTTACAGGGATCCTTTCAATCCTTCATGGGACCATTTATTAACCTAGTACTGAGACCTTATACTGTAATTTTGAACAACTCCGTTAGGGACAGAGTTGTCAGGGGCGCCATTTAAGTTTTTGGCTCCATAAACAGACTTTTGTTTTGGGGGGATTAACTCGGCGTCATTTGTACCCCCTAACTAGTACATTTTACGTAAGTTTTAGATCACTTAAAAGTAGTATTTGAACTTTGGTGTACATAAAGTCAAAATTTTACAATGTTTAGCTCCAAGTAAAAATGTGGGTCTGTGGGTCACCCTTAGAAAAATTTTGAAAAGTTGCCTATAAAAGTAGTGATTTAGCTCATTTTGAGACCCTTTGGGTTACAACCGAAGAGAACGGTTCCTTGTAAGCCACACAATTTCCAAGGAAAAACATGTGCCATAAAAAAATGCCATATTTTCATTCTTTTCTTTTAATTGTTTTTGTAAAAGAACCATTTAATAAAAAAAATACCTTTACTAAATAAAATTTCTTGTTGCCTCAAATAGGTATCAGTCCTTTCCCTTCAAATTAAAAATTCTAAATTAACTACAGTTTTAATATTTTGCCCATTAAAATAGTCATCATTTTAATACATTTCAACAAAATGCAACTTTCTTTCAAGAATGTTTCACTTTTTACTAAAAAGTAAGCGACTGGAATCTTCTCTACACTGAATATTCTAGAAAAAAGTCTTTGCTGATACTGATGATCCGTGATTGACCGTGCAGTAGTCAAGGGTATTAGTATTATAGGATTGAATGGCGTAATTGTGTTTCCCTATGCTTGTCAATCTTACATCTAATGGTTGAGACAACCCTTACATTTTTGGATTTTTTCAGTTGACATGGATTTCTTTTCTATGCATAATTTATTACGTTGTTCCGTCTCATTCCGTAAAGAGTTAAGGTTATCGAACTTTTTTTTCAAACTTGTCCTTTTTTCACTTTGGAAGAAAAAAAACCCTTTTAGATTCAGTAAGAATTGAAAAGAAGGTGTGTCCAAAAGGGCAAAACCCATCTTCACTCTTTTTAGTTAAAAAACCCGCACTCACAGTGGGATTTCTAGTGTATAATGCCTCTTTCTCTTTTAAGCTTTA
Organism: Tetragnatha montana; assembly: GCA_963680715.1. NCBI lineage: Eukaryota > Metazoa > Arthropoda > Arachnida > Araneae > Tetragnathidae > Tetragnatha > Tetragnatha montana. The sequence continues at coordinate 23,492,624 of OY796681.1, forward strand.
CTTCAAATTCTATATCCAGTAAACTTTAAAAGACTATACAATAGAAGATAATTTTTGATTCTCGCAGAGGATTAATGAAAACATTATGTTTGTCTATCAAAAAACACTACGCGTTACGTAAAATTTTAATTTTTAGACGTAATTAATATATTATTTCTTGAATAACATTGCTGAAATTTCTTATATACTATTGTATAGCTCCCATTAAAACCTTTTTATTTATTAAACCTTTTTATTTCGAGTCTCTATTCGATATACGACACAAGGGTACTCCATTCGAACCTAAACGTTGTCTTATATTGAACCCTTTAATTATTGAATGTTTTTATTTCAAAATATACTCTCAAATTTTACCTTTGACGAGATCTGGCGTAAGGTAAGGTGCGAACTTGATGCTGGAGCAGTTCCACCGCATATCGGCGAAAGCAGCCAGGCATACGTTAGTGGCATCTCTGGCCGCACTGACAAGGTGGCTCATGATTTCCAAATGCTTCTGGCACAGAGACACCTGCCTGCCTTTCAGAAGGTAGTGCTTCTTGGCGTACAGGCATAGCGAGGATTTGTTCCATCCTTGCCTCCATTGGGACAGGGCTCTGAAAAATAGAAATTGTTTGATGACTCTTTTGGATTCGTTGAAAAAAGATTTTTTTTTTTCGTTTTACAAATGCTTAGATTATCATTAATTACAATTACGCTTTCATTTTTATTCGTCTGTTGAATGTGCTACGCTGCTACATGTCTTCTTCTGAAATCATAAATTAACTTCCAAAAGTTTGGGATGAAGTTTTATTTCCTTTTAATGTTTTGAGGGGCTTGATAATGGTATAATCAATTAATTAGCCTGAACCATTTAATAAAAAAATTTGATTACCATTAAAATAACCCTTAATAGTCAAAACTTGTATGATAGAAAGGGAAAGGCTTTACTTAAAAATTTATAACTTTTATTTACATAAGAAAGGTATTTTCTATAAACCAAATATTTATCATTAAGAACAACACAAAAAACATCTACATTATAAAAAAATTTAATTTTTGAAAAATAAAGAGCATTTTAAAAGTTGAATTTCATTTGTCATTAAGTATGTCAAAGTGTACTTCCCATCATCGTACTTTCAAAGTATTACAGATTGAACTTTACTATGCTTTGAACGTTTAAATATAGTAAAGCTATCAAGGAAGTAAGAAAACAGTAGTTACTCGCAAGCGACCCCGTCATTCTCTCTTCCTGGAGACAACTATCATAGTCTATTGCCATTTCTGAAATTTTTCAGGATAGCAAAGAAGGGAAACAACAATCTGATTAACGTTAATTTATTAATTTGTATTCTAGTTGCAACACCGCATAGTATCTATCTAGAGGTTCTCAATTGGTTTTGGCTCGATATAATGGTCCAGGCATAATGAAATAACCATTAGAAAGTGCAAAAAAATGACCCTGCCAGTAAACATCCAGATGAGGAAACGATAAAAAGGTGTATGGCGTAAGAGTGAAGATGCTTAAAGTAGTAATCCAATGAGAAATCGCCTTTTCAACAATTAGAAAAAGGTCAAATAGAATGAAACTGGTAAACATTACATAATGACAGGCTATCATTTGAACGGATAAGAAAGGATTCCATTGAACCAAAATGGATATTATATTATGTCCATCATGTTCTAAAAGTACTGTTCCGTAATAGACAATTTAACAACCTACGACGTAAAATTTTAACTTTGAATTAGAAGTACTCTTGCTGTTCTTCTGAAGCTAGTTTTCTTATGAGCAATGATTTTCTTTTCGTTTAACTTCAGGGGAAGTGAACAAACGTAATGCCATATTTTCAAAGAGCTCCTTAGTCACGAAACAGCATATTTTCATTTGTAAATCAATTTTATAAAATTAAATTGAGAGCTTTATCGTTATCAATTAAAAAAACCCTTCTTTATATTTAAAATGATCCAATACTGAAATAAAGGCACATAGTGTTTGATTTAAAAAACATAAAAGGTCTAAAGTACCATACAGTTTTAAATGCCTGTCTTTTGAATTTAATTATTAAATTGCTTTCAAAAACTTGTTATAATTTTCCTTATCTTTACAATTTTTTAAGTAAGAGTAACAAATAAGTTAAAAAAAACAATAAGTGCAATAAACTGCAATACGTCAGTATAAAAAAACTATCTGTTTTTTTAAACTTTTACTATTTTGGATTCTCTAGGCAATTGTATTCAATTTAATGGACTCAATTTACGTATTAGAATTTTTTTGATCTTTTAGCTTTTTGATGAATTCTTAAATTTTTCAACGTTTAATAAACACTATTTAGGTGGTAAGGATTATATAATAATAGAATTGATTATATTTTTAACATACCCCCCCAATTATTAATATATTAACTGAGAACAAATTAAGTTTTACCTGTTTTAAATCTTTTTAAAAATGTGGAATGTTATTAATCTGGAAATCACTTTATTTCCTTCTTTCCTTCGTGGTTGAACATGTTTTCCCCTTAACTGACTAAATTTAAATGGAGAGAACACAACCCCACAGATCTTTCGCTCCTTGAACAAATGCATAAAAAACCACTTTTCAGTCACACACAATGAATAAACCACGACTTCTCCTCCCAACCGCACGAGCATCTCTTTTTAAAAAATCATGGGAACACGCAATTACACCAAATCCGCAATTTAATAAAAACGCAAAAAAAAATTTACCCCACCGACTCACACAAAAAAAATAATATACCCGGGTTGAATTGATAGTCTTTCAATTCCGAAATTGCTGAGCTCGGGAGTGAATCATCTGCATTGAGGGAGCAGCAATCATCCCAGCAGAAAGCGCTGACCCCCATTGGATAAACGGTGCGGCAGTTCGCCTAAAAGGACGCCGCCCGCCTTTTACTGAAGGTGGATCCCTTTCTATCGCGCCCTAGGTGCTCTGATTGTCGAATGGCGATCGAATTGTGCGAGCGAAAGATAAAAGGGTATTGAAATGAGATGGGAATCGGGTTCGATTTTTGTGAAGTTTGGCAGGAAGATATCTGCTGGTGGGAAATTTTATTGGTTAATGTGGGGATAGAGGACCAGTTGATTTAGATTCGTTTATCGAGAACAATATAAAAATTTCTGAAATCCAGCCTTCTTTAAATAAAAAAGTAATCAACTGATGGCAATTTATCAAATCGTTTCCTCCGCTACATAATGTGACCGCTCCGTTCTGAAACGTTAGTATTAAATGTCAGTACTAAGGTAGCCTAAGAATTCTCTATGTATGCTTGCGTCATTGTCAATCTGAAAAATATTGATAAATGCAAAGATTAAATGTTTGGTAAGGAAGGAGAAATATTTCTTAAGTCTTTTTAATAAGCTCACAGTTGGATATTGCTCTATGTCTTACATGGAGAGAAAGCATTGTATTTATCAATGGTTGTAAAGATAAATGTAAGTCAAAGAAGAGAATTAAAAAAAATAGGTATTCTTATTAGAATTATGTATGAGAAATGTTTTTATGAAATTATTTTCAATTGAAAACCAAAGCGAAGAGTTGTCACTGAGAGAAACTCGTTCTTCCAATTAAGCTGTCGCCTTTCATGGCTAATTTGAATCAATGTTATTAGTATCACACATTAAGTGAAACTTGTAATTAAGATAAAGAGGAAATGAAGAAGCTACTTTGACATCGTAATAATATTTTCGTCAGATATCGTTCCTCAAAACTCATATCAAATCACTTTAGACAGAAGATAGAAAGTTTGATCTCTTTTACAGTTGTGGTTCTGTTATATCGTTTTCTTTTCATATGATATGCATTGCCAAGCTTAAGGAAACAAGATTATTTCAATAGCGCAACAAGGAATAGAGCATCTAAACAGGTAAAGGATAATTACTAAAAGATTAGTTCACATTCTTAACACAACGTAGACTGTATGCTAAAGGCAATCCCTGGACTGAATAAGGGTGTTTCTAATCTAATCAGTCCACTCACATGTGGAGGCTACGATAATAGGGTTGAGGAAGACCCAACCGAAAGTCATACAATTTAAAAATATAGACCGAAATGTGTTTGCCACACGAAGAATATTCTACCATCTTAAGCTGCATTCGTGTCTTCTTCAAAGCTGACGTGCCAAACAACTGAAAGTGAACATTCACCCATCATCTTCCAATGACCGAAGAAATCCCAATAACCCGACCACTCCAATCCCAAAACAGACGTGAAATATCCTCGGAGCGATCCTCTCACCATCCGACAAGAACCTAATTAGATCGTCAGCGACCTAACGAGCTATAAATAGCCGCGGGGGACAAAAGCAAGCTCAAACAGAGATCAATCGTCCGGCCCCACCCGACACCCTCCAATGATGCTGTTTCTAATTGAGCCGCCATCTATTAAAGCGGGTTAATGGTGGTATGCCGTGTGCGAGAACCATCATGGCCCCGCATTCCAATTACTACGTGCGAAGGGCCCGTTTGACCACCACGGCCCACTTGGCACCTCCGGAATGGGAGGACTAGGAGGTCCCTGCCCAACACCTCTAGCACCCCCATCCATATTTGATGGCTTTGGAACGCCGAAAGGATTTCCGATGCCATTTGGGGTCTCCATTGTGGGGTGGACCCTCCTCGACTCTTCTAAAATACTTGCCAAGTGATTTAGTCGGGTCATAACGCACCGAAAACGGCGTTCCAAAAAATGCTTGCGTTACCCTTATTTCATCTCTCTTTCTTTGTTGTTATTTCCTCATCCTTTCTCATTCCAGGATTGGGTACAAGAAAGTTGAGGAAAGTAGCAAAGAAAAGTTAGGATGTATTTGAAACCATTAGGTACTTGTACATTTACAATACAATACGAAGTGAATCTTTTGATCCTTTGAGATACACGATTTAGTCCAAATACAATTAATTTGGGGGTGGTGAGATGAATGATCTGGTTTGACCATATTTTAATCAACACTCTTTTTAGTTCTTTTCTGAAGAGTTGTTTATCAGTTTGGCCTATAAACGCGTGAACACATTCCTTGCCTTCTTGAGGTAAGACTAATTTTTTTCCCATGAAGAATAATCTCTTTCTTCACAATGAATTTATCACACCGGGTCATATTTCTCTTCATTATATTTATTTTCTTTACATTTACGAGGAAGGTAATTCTATTGCACATACAGTAGGAATAATAGGTAAATCATAAGTGCAATTTGAATTCTTAGATAAATCACTTATTTGTAACTAGAGTTTAAAAATATCATTAATTTCTATACACATACAAAAAAAAAGATTGAATCTCCTCTTTTCATGAAATGAAAGAAGATATACATGAGAATTGACATACTTCTACTGAAAGGAGGTGTTTTCTTTGAAATATTACTTACCTATTCATAGAAGACAAATAATAAATTTGAAAATTCGCTATAGTTATGCCCTTTATTTGATGAATGATGTATGTGAAGGCTATTAATTGTATTGGAGGTCTCTGAAACTTATTTCCATGTCTTATTTGATGCAGATTCCATTCGAATCTAGACCCTTTAAATCAGGCCTTAAAACTTTGACTGTGATGTGGATCACATTATAACATCTTAACTTATCGCAAGCCGAAAAAAAAACCGATTTAGTCTAATCTCATGGCAATGAAAGAAATAAATAATAAAAATTGAATAATAAAAAAAAACCGGATAACATGTTAAATACATGTTCAAAACATACTGTAATTTTTTACATTTTAATTTCAATGATTCAATGAAACTTTTATATTTTTGATTTAAAAGTTTGCGAATGCTTTAGAAAATTGTTGAAGATTTGTAAAAAAAAAAAGTATTTCATAAATATAAAACTGCTTCTATCACTTTGATTTTGTAATTATCATTTCAGAATCAAAACTTATGGGCCACAAGAACAGAGCTGGCGGGACACATTAGGAATCTACAAGTACGTTTTTCATGTTTAAATAGCACTTCTTTCCATCTCAGAATATTCAGAAGAACTATTCTAAGCTACTAAGATCGCACTTTTATGGCAAACTTTTGAAACGCGTTTTCCCCAAAACTAGCACTGACGGATGGCTTTTCCCCAAGACCCTGTGATACTGTTTTTGTAGCCGCAAGACTGTTATGGCAGGGAAGCCAGCGCGTATTGAGATTGTATTTTAAGCGATCATGTGTGCAAGATTATTACATAATTCCACTGGAGTTTCAACTTCAATAACTAAAGTAGAACAATTATTAGGGTAATTAAAAGCTTCGTAAATAAAGTGCATGATATTTTGTAAATTTTTTGTAATATATTTTTATCGGTTCTTTAATTTCCAAAGTTTAGTTTGAAATTATTTCCGCTTTTACATAAACAATATTTTTTTCACGATCCACGAAATTCAATGAAAATTATTTTCATTTAGTCAGAATCATATTCCATATATTAGTTGTACATTTTGCCAATATTTATAAAAAGCGTACAGCATTGATAAAAACAGCATGGATAAATATTTTTTATAGCATTTTTTATTATCTTTATGCTTTGTATAATACGATCACCCGAAACCCTGCGAAACCTTTACTGTAAACATCTAGTAACGTGCCATTACTTTTGAGTTGACCCTATAAACTTCCACATAAAGAGTAAGCAAGTGTGAAACAACCACTAGCAAAAGATCTCAAAGGACGCATTAAATGATACAACTAGAAAGCTTGGATTATTGTTTTATTGGTAAACATCGATATCTTATACGTTTTATGATACAGGTATAAAGTAGCAGCTGGGCGGATGCTGATACGTTTTCTAAACATTCTTGTCGAGAATCTAAAGAAGAGATAGCAACACATAATATTTTGGTTTTTGAGGCAATGTTTTCATTGTGTGTTTGGGATGTTTTTAAAAACTTGTTCTACGCTAGTTAAAATAGTTTCGGATTAACCAGATGAATCTCTTGAAGTAATTTTTACAAAATCTTTACAATACAGTAAATATAAAAGTTTTTTTCGTAAGTAATTTCTGAGAGAATTCAGGCGGAGTGAAGATGTAATTTTTTATGTGTGGTGTAATTTAATGTATTATTTTATTTGCTTAAATAAAAGGACAGAAAAAAAGGTAAACAACTTACGAAAAGAAACACAAATCCTTCCAAAAATACTTACGAGTGCTACTGTGTATTAAAGAATACATAAGATGATAATCAAATATTTTATTTAGTAATTCATAAGTTAGGTTCTAATCAAAAATAATTTTTAACCAACAGTTCTTTACATTCAAAAACCTGAGAAAATAATCCAAGTTCCAATAAGAGAAAGTTTCTTATAAGTGATATCAAAATAAAACTAACTCAATAGTAACCTATTTCGTTTAATTGAGAAGTGCCTCAGGAAGTCACGCTTCCAAGAACAGATATTCTCTTAACATGTTACCTTGTGGGTTTCCCCATCAGATAGACAGAGTCGAAAACCCCTTTCAGGGTTAAGTCAAAATGAAGTGACTTTATTTACTATCCACTGAGAAGAGTGCAGACATTTTTTGAAACGGAGAGACTCCACAAAGGGAGAAGAAATCCTTCACCTCTGAGGCAAATTTCAATACAAAAGGAAGAAAAGCCATTGGACAGACAGACAAGCGTGCGTGATGATCCACGTGATCTACAATCGTCTGCGGGAGGGGGAGGAGATCACCTCTGACCGAAGAACCCTCGTGGAGGATTGAAAAATTTCACACTTTGATGGAATTGTTGAGCGGTTTTGATTTATGCATTTTCCAGAGAAGTGGTATGTTGTAGGCCTTGTGAGGAGGGTGGAAACAGATCTGGATTCGCGCCAAAAAAAAAAAAAAAAAAAAACGAACATATTAATTTCGATAGTTTTGTTTGTTGTGGAGGGTTTGTTTAATGAGTTTGATATTATTGTTTTGGAATTGATATTTATGTTATTGAATATTAGTCTGGTATTAAAATAACTAATGACAATAAAAGTAGTGTTTAGAACAAGAATTCGTAAGGTAAGAGTGTTTATATATGTCAACATAATCTACACTTAAGTATGCATATTGATTTAATGAAAGATATGTTTTGATTGATATAATTTGCCATAAACTTCTTTTAGAGCAAGGTCATGTAATGCAACTAGATACAACTATTTGAGAGAGGGTAATTTTAAATAATTAGAAACCAGTAAAAACTATACTGTTTTTAATAGCAAATTTCCCTAATGATTCCAAATCCTTTTGAAATTTTGCTTTTTCTCCCATTTAACCAGTTATGATATTTTGAAATGCTGCATTTTCATGGATAGAAAACTTAAACTAATTTATAACAGCAGTATATTAAGAAAAGATTGAAATCTGGGAGAGAAGAAAAAACAAAATATTGATAAGGATCTGAAAAAAAAATTACAAGCTACAGAAGCACAGGAGCTAATAAGAAAAGATAAACTTTTTCCTTACCTTATTAATGGGGGAAAGTGATTTAAAAATGTCTGGGATACATGAAGTCTAATTTATATGTTCATAAAATCTTAAAATTTAAATTTGTTGTAACAAGGATTTTTCACACGCAGTATCTACAGATAAAAATTTTAATTCAGTTAATTCAATTTAATTAAAAAGTGTTTTCCAATCAATCGATTTTTAACTTTATACACATCAAACACATGTTTAGCTTTTAGCTCTCAAGTTTCTTTAAAATTAACCTAATTTTAATCAATAAAGTCTATAAAAAATGTCCTTAATTTGTAACAAATTCAGACTAATTTTCACTAATAAAGAGGGGGACCCTGTTTTTAATACAGTCGTCTCCACCAGTTCCATTTCCCATGCACATCCCAGAATCGTCTGCCCGATCCCACCCCACATCACTCGGACTTCCCAAGGTTCTTCCTTTCGCCACGCCACCTCAGAGTAGAGACGTAAGGGCCAAGAAAAAAAAAAGAACAACAACAACAAAAAAAAAATCTCGGAAAAGTGCCAGGGCGGTACCCCACGGAGTGTCAGCAGCAACACACTGACCGGGTGGGCCAGTCCGGTTCTCCGCAATTACGGCTTTAAAAACCATGGCGGTGGCTTTTCGTGCGGCGGTTGTTCTATTAGCAAAAATAACGCGATTTGTTTAATGCCTTCTTTTCCTCTCCTCCCGCGGACTATTAAATTCGTATTATGACGGGCTCATGCGGTGTTTGGGATATTTCTTCTTCTGGAAATGATAGCCGCGGAGTTGGAGTCGGAATTTCGCAGGAATCGGGAGGACTGTTTGGTGGCAAATGGCATAATTGGGGATGGAGAGTCCTTTTTTGATAGGTTTCGAGGGTGGTTATTTAGTGGAGAAAGGGTGTTTTGGGAGGTTGTGTTGTTATAGATTCTTTTGTGTTTGTATAATTTATTCCTATTTTCATACTTTTCTCTCTGTTTAGGGGTTATATTTATGTCGCTTCGATTTTCTTTAATGTATTCTGAGTTATTGTACTCAGTATTTGATACCGCGTGAATATCGAATTGTTTTTGAGTTGAGGGAATTTGAATGAAGTTCGATGAAAATAAGGGGGATTTTTAAGAGCTTCAATTTGCATATCTATTTGTTAGAAACATTTTTTTACACTCTGATCAAGAAATAGAGCATTCATTTTTCAAAGCTTCCATGATACATTCCTATCATTATAGAAAATTCAAATGTAGTCATGATTTGTTTCATTATTGATAATGGAATATATGAGAGGAAAGTACTAAACATTACATGCAAAACACGTTTATGTATTTTTTTTAGAAAATATTATATTTCCAGTACATTACCCACTTACATAATTTATACCTAATCAATGAACTCGAAAATATTAAAATTTAATCCCATTAGTTTTAATCCTTTATAATACTACTATTTTTTTAAAACTTTAAATTTTCTAAATGTTCGAATAATAAAAATCTCTCATATAAAAGCCCACGTCACTCACTGATTCTGGAACGCTCGCACACTATGATGCCATCTCGCAATAATAATAATTCTCTCATATAAAAGCCCACGTCACTCACTGATTCTGGAACGCTCGCACACTATGATGCCATCTCGCAATAATAATCATAATCATCAGAAAAATATAAAAGCCCACGTCACTCACTGACTCGATGCCATCTCGCAATAATCAGAAAAATAAATAAATAAAAGTAATTAAAATTTTAAAATAATATAATAGCTTTTAAATAAATATCTTTCAAGAAAGTTGGTTTACTTAATAAAGGTTAAAAAGTTACTTTTAGGGAAGTTGGTTTCTAATTCAACAATAATAAATTATTAAAGTTAAACTTCTTATTTAATGTATAATTAATAGGAACTTGAAGTAGTAACGAGCGAAGCTCGCATAAAAGGCTAGCCTAGCTGTAAGACCCGGCTTTGCCGGGTCGTAACAGCTAGTAACGAGATAATGATCCATGAGATATTTTATACAATTAAAAAGTTATATCAATAAAATTTGATACATATTGTGTAAAAGTTTATTTCATTGAAAATTAATTTTATATGCTAATTTTAAACTTTTAATTTTTTAAAAATTAATGTAATAAATTAATGTAATTAGAATTTAAAAACTATATGTAATTAGAAAAATATTGAATGTTAAATAATTCAGGCCAGAGGTTCTCAAAATGTGGGTCGCGACCCACTGGTGGATCGCCAGTCTATTTTTGGTGGGTCGCGACAAGATTTTGAAATTGTCTGAATTTATAGCATCTTCTTTATAATTTTTACGAACGTATTGTTAGGTTTTGAAATTTATAAAATTCCCATAATATAGTAAAAGGAACAATAAGAAAAAAATACCCTACTCGGTGTCGAATCGAAAAGACAATTAAAGTAAAATACATATATTGTGTAACTTAAGTGTGCTGGCATTGCTAAATTTTTCAAATATTAAAATAAGATAAAGAAAACAACAAATCAGTATTTCTAAACGTATGGTGGCCCACCAGGGGGAAGCCATACGAATTTTCTTCCGAAATGGCGTTGTAACATCAGTTCATTCCAGATTACTAAAAACACGTTGAAACCATGTTTTAAAGAGTCAAATTTCAAAATTCCCTCTGGGGGAGGACCCCAGACCCCCTTTTTATTGTGGAGCTCATTCTTGTTCCCGCAATTTAACAATTTGATACGTTCAGGAGCAAATCCTTCTATTAATTTTGTAAACAGGTAATTCAACCTTTAATCATCCATGTAATTTATTATTGTAGCAAAATAGTTGGTGACCAAACCCCACACGCACGAAGATAAAGTCTTGTAGGGGGGACATGGAAAAAATAACTGAAGATGAGGTGGGTCGCGTTAGATTTTGTTTATAAAAAGTGGGTCGCGATGCCTAAAAGTTTGAGAACCCCTGATTTAGGCCATTTATTACCGAAAAAGTCTACTGCGAAATATTGTGAATAATGTCTGTATAGTGATTGTTAAATAATTTTGGCCATTTATTACCGAAAAAGTCTACTGCGAAATATTGTGAATAATGTCTGTATAGTGATTGTTAAATAATTTTGGCCATTTATTACCGAAAAAGTCTACTGCGAAATATTGTGAATAATGTCTGTATGTAATAATGTCTACCCGATTCCTGCGAAATTCCGTCTCCAACTCCGCGGCTATCATTTCCAGAAGAAGAAATATCCCAAACACCGCATGAGCCCGTCATAATACGAATTTAATAGCCCGCGGGAGAGGAAAAGAAAGCATTAAACAATTTTTAATTGGAAAGTTTCTACTGTGATATTAATAAAATACGTTGTATATAAAATTAACTTTATCACTAATTACCTTCAATTTTTAGTTTAATTTTTAAATTTTAAGTTACTGAAAATCATTTATCAATATTATTATAAAAAGACGAAAAACCGGCAATATTTTCCGTAAATCTAAACTAAGGGTAAATTTTAAATCACGAATTAGAAAAGTAGACGATGATACAAACTTTACATTAAATTTTAGAATACACGGTTTGAGGGTTTATATTTATAGATAGTGGATTAGTAATTTTAAATACCTTTAACTCACCTTCAATTGATTGGTTATTTTGAAACTTAAATATACTTTTTGAAACTTTAGCATCATTAATATTTACTGCTCATGGGTATTATAATTAGAACTAAAACGGAATTAAAACTATTAAAAATATTATTATCTTCTTTTATTAAAAATAAAACCTTTTTATTTTTTTAAAACAATGTTTCAACTTTAGCTATTTTCCCACCAAGTCAACTAAAGGTCAAGAGAAAAGGTCCTCGTTCTTCAATATATGTGGTAACTCAACAAAGAGGATGATTCAGAGAAATAAAAATGTTTACAGCGGGTTTTTACCGTTCCGTTCAGACGGCAGTGTGTGCGATCCCAAGAATCAGTCTGTGGCTAACAGAGCACATAATTACTGTAGCTTTTCCAGACATGATAATTAGACGCTCAGGTTTCCGAACGGTGTAAATTGGTTTATTAGGTCATAGCCACGGAATGTTAAGATGCAATTATTGAGAAAAAGTTCATGCGAGAGTTTTTAACAACCAAAAGAAAGTGGTTAGTGTAGGTTTGAGGTAAGAAGAAATCACGGAAACTTTTTTTATGTAGATGATGCATTACGGATTTCCGCTTTTGGATTCAGTACGAGGATTTTTTCCCGTTTCTTTTGCTCATTAGTATGCAAGTCTATGTAGAATTATTTTTAAAAAATCAAGGGAATACTTTATAGACTACCTATATCGGCAGAACTCCAATATAACCAACCTCACAGTTTGAGGTTATATGCAGTGCTATAACAGAACGTGTGACTGAAAGTGACAGTCAGCTGAGTAGCTAGTATGATGCTAACACCCCCTCTTGATTTCCCCAAGAGAATTTCATACTTATTTTAATTTTATCAACCACAGAGGGATATTATTTTTATAGAGGACATCCTTTTTTACTTAACCACCTTACAGCATCATTTAAAAACTTGAATAAAACTACACGTTCTTTTTTTAGTGTTTCCTGAGCTTTTATTAAACTAAAACAGGGGAACTTATATTTTAAATGTAGAAATGATACGAATGTCTTACAACTCCATAAAGGTAAAGGGGAAGTCTCAGTAAAACTTACGATTTTAATATAAGGGATGTCTTAAAATTTTACCCCCATTTAAAAATGTAAACCAATTAGTAATTAATTACCATGTCTTTTAAAATAGTTAGTTTACTCATTAGTTTAAAATGAAAGAAACTGAAGCATTATTCGTTACCATAATCTTCTATACATTGATTTGAAAGCATATTTAGCCATAAAAGAACATTCATTCAGAGTGTTTCAAATTCATCAATATTACTTACCTTTTAAAATATAAAATTATTTTTCACTTTTATGGGCTCTTCGAAAGTTAATTACAAATTATTATGGCAATGAAAAGGGATGGAATAATAATTTATTTACAAATTTTAGAAGAAACAGAAAAGTGCTCTTCAAACTACACGAGTTAGTAACTTTCCCATTAGTATTTTACTCTCCAATTTTAAAGTTTTGGATCGGATGCATAAGTATTGCAGTAAAAATCAACAAATATACACCATGGACAGTGTGTACGGGTTTTGAAAGAAAGAATATTTTCTAGAGATCAGAAAGTCATATAAATGCAAATAACAGTGAAGTATGCCTAAAAGGAAAAAAAGAAACCAAACAACTAATGGAAAGAAATACAAATCCGTTGTTGAATAAGAGGTTTCACCCGAGGCATCACATCAGCGGTGTGAAAGAATCTTCACAATCCCTGAAATGAAGTCATCCCTCTCTCTCTCCCTTATCTCCCAATCGATCTCACTTTATCACTTTGTGTCACTTCGAACACGAATCGAAAACACTCACCAACCCGCCCGAGAGGTGCACTCAACCCCCCTTTTTAGTGTCCCGGTTTACAACGGGGACGATCCCAACAAACCAAACACCTGTTGCAGCGAATAGCAGCTGTACGAACATAAAATATTGGCGAAGTGGGATGGATTCGTACTTGGGGCTTGTTTCTTTACGATTTCCAGGGGAAATTCCTCACTCCCGTTTGTTTTGAGCAGATCAAAGGCGCCGCGCGTGGGGCTTTTTTGAGTAATGTTGACCCACGAGGGTCCCTCCTATGCAGGTAATCACGGCACGGGGGGCTGATGAGAGAGAGAGTGTGTGTGTATGAAACAGTGGAGGTTAAACATCTATGTTTGCTGATCATGTGGGATACACCTTTTTTGGTTTATCAGAAGGTTTATTTTGTTATAAAATGGGGTAAAAATAGCGCGCAATGATGCACGCAAGATAATGATGAAAAGCAATATGTGAGGTTAGAGTTATCGGGAAAAAAATTGGTTCAATCGGAGTTGAAGCTTATAAAAGCTTAGTTTGTAAACATTGCATGCTGAGTTATTTATATTAAACAAGAGATCTTAACATTAATTTGCTTATTTGCTTGATTAAGGGAAGAATGTTATCTACATTTTAATTTGAAGTAAACATGTTATCCAAACCATTTTTAATAGTTTTGAAAATAGAAGTAAATTTGCAATCTCTAACAGAAATAACAAGAAGCGAAAATTTTAAATACCTAAGAAAAAAACATAGAAATAATTTGGTTATATTGAATGGTATGTTCCCATAGGGTGTGTTCAATTAAAAAATTAAGTTTTACCAGAAAGACAATTAACAAGATAATTTGTTTAGCTTAAAAGTTTAGTGTAAGCATAATTTTGATATTTTAATATTTTTTTTTCTTTTTTTCTTAATTAATTCTTCATATGAGAAAACATGTTTAAAAGGTTTTGAAAGTAAGAAATAATACTGAAAATTGATTAGGCATAAGGAATGTTTTATGAATAGGAGCTCAATCTGATGGTTAATAAGCCCAATATGCTAATGACTCAGTTGAATTTTGCTAGTTCGAGTTTAAACTGAGGAAAGCAGGTAATTGCTTTACTGTTTTCCATGGTTTTCAAAACAGTATAAAGGAATTTATTTTTTCTTGAAGTTAAATTGTACCCAATGTTTTGTAACCCAATTGTAAAATTTAGTTTTTATGGTAAGTAGTATTTTTCCTACTTTGATAAAAAATAGTTGAATGCAACTTATTGAGTAACATTAAATTATAATTTTTTATGTAATTAATATCCAACAAAATACAAATAAAATGTATAAACTTTAAAAGTATGATCTCGATGAGAATTTTAAAGAAGAATTGGCCATAAAAGTTATTTAAATTGTGTCAAATGAATGAAACAGTTTTTAGAAGTAAATATGTATTTTATCCTTTTTTTGTAGCTTACATTATATTTTGAAATATTATTTCATTTTTTAAAACATACATTTTATTTCCTTTTTCTTGAGATCATGATGAATTTGACAGATTTAAAAAAATAGGATTAAACTATTTTCTCTTTAAAGCTTCAAAAGCTCCAAATTTACTATTAACTTTTAAAAATAAAAACATATCAAGAACTAATTTCCATGTATAAATTTGGTTTTAAATCAATGAAAGAATTCTTTTAAAATGAAGTTTTAAGATAAAGGAATTCAAATAAAAATTAAATAATGGATGTTTTTACTGTGAAATGAAATTTTATTTTAATTTATGCAGTAAAAAGTTCGTGTCATATAAAGTAGTTGTGATATTTCTTTCAAAAATAAATTTCAGAGTAAAAAACAACATAGAAAAGAATTTAACTGAACTTAAAAATAGAATAACTTTTTACCTCAAAACTTAACCTTACATAATTAATTAATTTTCAGCATTTTGAACTTTTAGCTTCAAACTTGAACAAATTAAGATTATTAAAAGCATATAATTATAAATTTAATCTTACTAAACAAAATATGACTTGTTTAAGTTAAATTTAAAATTTATTTAAACATTTTTAATAAAAAAAACGTTTTAAAATATTACTTCCATTTAATATAAAATACCTTTCTTTGGTTTTTAAAATTTATTTCTTATATCTTTTATGGTACATTTTTTTTCTAAAAGTGATTTTATCAATTAGTTTTTTGTTATGGAAAAAAAATAAACTTCTTCATTTTGTAAGATTTTATCATATGTATATGTGGAGAATATTATTGTATAAAAGTTTGTAATTACAATGTGAATATAAGATAACATGTGAACACGATAGTTAAAAATACAAGATAAAACAAAATTAATTTCATTACATCCTGTGTACAAAAATATTTTTATATTAGTGAAAGCTTTTCTTGCCATTAGTGAAAGCTCTTTTCATATTATTCTTATATTTCATATTATTCATATTATTTAAGTCCATTACTTTTACTTTAAACAGTTTTCTATTATTTTTAAAACAAAGAGGATTTACAAGATTACTTATATTGACTTAGACGTAGTTTTCACAAACTACAAATTGAATCATACTGTTATGCCGAGGGTAGCAAAGAACATGGTGTTTTCTATTTTAAAATATTTAAGGGTAAAAAGGATAACAATCTATAGACTTATGATAATATATATATAAAACTGCGAAATGTTTGAAGATAGGCGTAAGAACATTATGAAAAATTATTTTTACTCCATGACATTTAATTTTATAAGAATATTTTGTATTAAAAAGTTAATGTTTCTGATAAATCGATTAGTTAACTATATGCCATCAGATAGCAATAATTTTTAAATTACTGAATTCTTACTTTGATGGCCAATGTTTTCAAAATTTAAAGCATTTTATAGAACACATATTCAATACTTACAATGCTGATTAGTTTGTTTAAAAAATAACAACTTGAAGAACTACTAAGTTATCGAAAATTCTTCTATGAAATGAATACTATAAGAACTCTTTTAGCATCTAAACTGGTTCAATCGAGTAAACTACCTTGAATCTATGTTTCTAAAATAATTGTTACAATGAAAAAATATTTAGGATTCTTTTTTTTTTATTGTAATTGGCTCGTGCCCGTTTACAAAGAGACAAAAAAAAGGAACAAAAAAATTATATAAAATTAACACATACATAATTATAGATATTAAAACAATGAAAAAGAATATGCATATACAATATAGAATATACATACACACATTATACACAAGTGTTCTTGGAACCCTGGGCTAACTCGATACTTCTAATAGATTTTTACGGACTTTTAAAATGGAAATTGTAAAATAAAATATTCTTTTGTATTGGCTTTGAGTTAAAATGAACGGAAAAGGTTTTAAACCTGTTAAATATTTGTTTCTGTATTGTATATATATGGTTCCAAGTCTCGTTTTCTTCTTTATAACAAAAAGTGCGAGGGTTTGAAGGAAAAATTTCAAATATTTCGTTTTTGTAGAATATTCTACTTTGATTTAAACGTAGTTGAAAGATAAATCTCGATAGTTATATTTAAGGGTGGCTCAATATAGGTTTCGGGGGAGGAGCTGTTTAAAACTTTATACTGGGGAAAGTTAGAGCTACTTTCCATTCGACACGGGTCATTTTGAAAGGTCTGATCTCGGAGAGTTTTTAACACCAGAGGAAGATCCGAGTATATCCGATAAATGTTTTCAAACCAAGGGATAAATGCAAACAAAAACAATTATCCATACTTAAATATAAAGTCACAAAACTTTAAAATATGAAATTTTGATTACGCCTTTGAAACAGAGAATTTAAATCAGAATTATTTGATCATGTAATTTAATCATAGGGATTATAAATAATTTATTTGTAAACTTTTTTATGCTAAAAATATTGAATTAATTTAAGAAATTTTAAGCTTGTTTTTATATTTATTAAAGAAAATATCTTATTACTCAGGGAATACTTTTGAAATTAAAAAGATAATCAATAAAATTATACTTTAGAGCAGGTATGGGCAACCTTTTCGAATCCGCGGGCCGGACTCAAAGATTATAATGTCGTGGAGGGCCAAAGAGTAGATAATAGGTAATATTCTTTAAGTAAAAAAATGAGGACTTTTATTATATATATTTATGAAGTTTAATTCTAAAGTTAAAAATTAATCTGGACTTGTACAATATCTAAATTACATAAAATAATTATAATGAAGTTACATTAATCTGGACCAGGCGCGGATCCAGCACGGCTCCAATGGGGGGGGGGGCACTTCTTCAGACCATCATCTTTATCTTTTGAAAAAAATGTCAAAATTTTGGGAATTTTCTAAGAAGTATCACTCAAGGTCCCCTTTTGGTACCGCTGGGGGGGTCTGGGGGTCCTCCCCCAGAAAAATTTTGGAAATTTGACCTGTAAAAGTAGGTTTTTAACTCATTTTGAGTACTTTTTGGGACTTTTTTTCGTACTTATGAATGATTTTTGGGTCCAAGGGGGGGCACTTTCCAGAGTGCCACCCCCTGTATCCGCCACTGATCTGGACTAGAATAATATTACATACAATAATTATAAAGTTAGTTACATTAATCTACAATAGATTAATATTTTGATTAGAAACAAAAATTATGTTAAAGTTACAAAAATCTGGACAAGAATAATATGTGATTTTTTAGTACAATTTTTAAAATGTTCCGCGGGCCGGACCAAATGACGTGGCGGGCCGGATCCGGCCCGCGGGCCGGAGGTTGCCCACCGTTGCTTTAGAGGGATACTCGTATGTATTACAAATTTACCCTATAGTTTACATCAAGAGAAACTTCAAAAGCGTTATTTTATTCATCAATTTGAAGATTTTTAGAGCAAGAATTTTGAATAAATTTTAAAGACACATTTTTAATACGAAAAGTTTCGTTTGTGCATATTTAAAAAAAGAAGATTTGAATAAATTAAAGTAATTTCATTAACTATCTATCCTCTAAAGAGCTATGTAAATAATTACCTTGTTTCATTCTGAGTGACAAATGAATCAAAAAGTGATATCATTCTTCGTGTTTAACGCAAATGAGATAGATGAAGTGATTCAACCTTTTAAATAAACTTAGGTTTGAAATGAAAGATTACATTTACATTTAAAAGGCATCATGAATTTGAAACAATATATGACAGCATTTATTACAGTAAATTATAGATGACTTTTGGTCTTGTAATTTACCAATATATTAAAAAAAACTATTCAATCAATAATGATTAAATTGAAGGGAATTTTTCTCTCATACTAACGAAATATATTCACGTATGACGAAGAAAGATAATGAATGATAAATTAAAAGAAGGAGTAATTTGACTTCAAGAGCTGTTAGTTATTTTATTCTCAAGTATTAAAGGAAATACATTTGACACATCTATACATCTTTATGATTTATGACTTTAAACTGTCTTAAATGTATTGATAACTTTATTTGCCGGATTAATTTATCAGAAAAATATGTCTAAAACATATTATATCATCCTAACTGAAGATTTATATTAGTTTAGACAGCATATTCTCGGATATTGAGCCCCACCATAAGTAAATTTTTATAAGAAAATTAGTTTTAAATATTTTATTAATTTAGTTATAATTATGGATTTTAAATGGTTTTATGGTTATGAAAGCTTATTGAAAACTTGATATAAAAATACTTAGAAGTAGGATTATATAACGATTTTAAATATAAGAAATCAGCTATTCCTCAACGACAAGAGTTGGCACTACATAAAATCTAAATTAACAAGGCATACATAAAAGTATAGTATTTTACTTTTTTTATATAATTTCTACTTGACTTTGTTTTAAACATAATTTGTACACATATATTGTACTTTAAATACCATTATGAAGCAGAACCGGGTTTGAAATTAACAAGTGTTAGATTATAAATTTGTTTTTACAGAAAATAAATATTGAGTTCATGAACTGATAGCTTAATATGTCGAAAAAATAACATATAGGACTCTACTTTGATACTTTACAGGTTTTTATTTTAACATTTAACATTAGGTTGTCACAATAATTGATAATAATAATTGATTATTGGCAAAATGAAAAGAGTTGTCCTTGAATTTAAAATACATACTAAGTAAAATATGAAAACAAAAATGTATAAAGAAGTACCATAACATGATATATAAAAAACACGATTACAAAATATCCTTACAAAGTTTTCTTAATCTTATTTAGAAAGTATTTTAAAATATCGGAAGCAGGAGTAAATATAAATAAAAAAAAGATACGTAATTGAAACTATCATGAGTTTTCCCCGTTAATTTCAATTGCCTTAGTCATTTTAAATAGTTAATTGAAAATTTTGCTGGAATGTATATTTTTTCATTTTGTACGTAATAAAAAGTTCAATTATAGAATTGTAATATTAAATGATTGCGATAAGCAAAGCTTTTGAAATTGTAATGTTCTTTGATTCAGTTTTAAATAGGCTTAAATAAACTAATGCATATAGAAATTGAATGGTAAAACTTTTTAATTTTTATAAACTTGAATAAATTAACTTTTTCTAACGAAACAAATACATTTAATTTCTCAATTTTTTTTGTGAAGATAATTTTACTTTTATGTTTTTAGAAATGTTACAGATGAATTACATTTAGTATCGGATCTTTCAAAAATGATATCGATAATAATGTGACTAATAAAAGTTTTCATATTAATTAGAAAAAAAGGGGCGATTTGATAAAGGGGCATATTGATATACTTTCAATATCTCAAAAAACTAACAAGGTTACTTGGTCAGCAAGTGTCTCCAAACAGTTCTATAAACTAACAAGGTTATTTAGGTCGCATTTTTACTAAAACTTCATTTTATATGCATAAGCATAACATATGAAACCGTTAAGTTCTGCAGTAAGTCTACAAATTTTATTTAAAGAAATAAAAATATTTTCGTCAAATTCCAAAAGTAAATTTCTAAGTAAAATATAAAATTTTCCTGAAGCTATTTTACTTTAGATACAGATATCAGTTAATTTCAAAAGCAAGTTCATTTTTTCTACCAATAACGTATAACTGAAAACTTTAAATAATCTTTACCTATTTTTTAAAAATAAAAATGTTCTTTAAAAAATAACAGATAGGGCAAATTGATACACTTTGATGTGGGGTACTTTGATACACTAGTGGAGCACATTGATACGACATCAAAGTACCCATATTCTACATATGGAGGAGAATATCTCACGGCATCTCTTATCTAAATATATTGGAGGCAGGTTAAGACTGCAGTGAAGGTTTTTTATATTGTGACTGAAATGCCAATTTCAAAATCTTTTGTACCTTATTAAGTGATTGAGATTGAAAACTGGGGGGGGGGCTTGTATTGCAGTTATGCGTATTTATAAATTTTGAACCAAAAAAAAAAAAAAGATTGCCGGGGGGGGGGGGGGGGGTAGCTGCAGTCTGACTTAAACAAAAATAATATACGTTCATGAAGATAAAGTTAAATTTTTTTGAAGGAATTTAATAAACAGAAGGCAGTTTTAAACATATGATTGAACAAGCATAACTTTGAAACATCTGAGAAGTTATTAGCACTTTTATAGTAATAAAGAACTATTGTATTTTTAAAAATATTAGTTAAAACCGGTGGCAAAGTAATGGCTAAAAACTAACCAGTTAATTAGCTCCGAATTTTAAATTTTATTCAACTAATTCAGAGCATAATATTGCTAATTTTCTTAATTTGTGGTTTGTTATAAATGACCATTCCTAAATATTAAATGGAGATTTTATTACCTATGTTAAAAAGAGGTAACGTAAAACTGCTTATGATCTCGGTCAACACAAGAACATTTATTTTTATCCCAAATTTTTGTTATTAATTACTATTTTTGAGTATATTTTCACTGTAACAAAAAGTTGCCCAAGCAATGTATCCAACTACCCTACCCCCTAAAGGAACATTTGATTATTTTTTTACAAAAATTGTTATATTTTAATTTTTATATTACATTATTATTTATTTTATTTTATATTTTTCTAATTGGTTTCATAAAACTAAGTACTTTTTAGATATTTTCGGAAAAAAGTATCAAAGTTATATTTTTTTCTACTCAAAAAATAGGTTTGATTCTTTACATCAAATAGCCTCCTTTTCACTACACACTATTATAACTATTGTGATCATAACATGTTATGTAAATTTAACTTAATCTGATAACTAACTAAAAAAGGCATGCATTTAAACGAAGTTTGAAAAGAAAACAATTTAGTGTTAGTTATTTTTGTCATTGAATATGGTTATACTATAACGTAATCTTAATAATCAATGGTTATTTTTTGTTTACATAGCTTTAAATCTTAAATGGCAACCATATGCATTGCAGGTTTAAACTTTAAGGAGCTCTGAAGCTCTGATGGGCCTAATAAGATGTAAATATCGATGTAGAAAGGAAGAATTTCAGAATTTCTCAAAATTTCTTCGGTAATAAGAGGCATTCGTTCAATGGATGGGATATTTCTAATCCCAGATATATTTCTAGCATAAAAAGATATTTTATGTATTGGTTTTTATGTTTTAAAGAAAGGGGTAATATTTCATTAAAAATACAATTCAGCCAACCACAACCAACCTCAAAATTATTCAAATAACTTTAAAGGTTACAACCAGTATGCCATCTATTTGGCCTACCAAAACCAAAGTTGCTACATGTTTGGAGTTTGGACAAGGGTTAGTTAAAAAAACCTATTTAGTGCAATTTAACACCTTGTGGATTCGTGTATCACTAGCACCAAACTAGTGTGAAATTAGTCACTCGTGGGGCACGCGCACTTACCGGAGCGCATCCGAGCGGGTAAGCGGCGGAAGGCACGATTGTGGCGGCAGGAGCCGGAGGAAGAGGTCCGTTACTTTCTGCCCATCAGTGCGGAAAGGACTTCTCATAGAAATAACATAAAAAATTAGCTTTCTTTTGATCTTAGATACCAAGGAACCTCACGACGATTCTATTGGGTTGCGTTTGAGTCGTAATTGATTGGATTTAATATTTAGTGTGAGGGGGATGAAGGTATTAGATGGGTAATTTTTGGATAAATAAAAGTGATTATAAATGGAGCGTCCTGAATTTAATAAAAATAATTACAGGTTATATTATGATGAATTAAAATTTCAAGGTGTTTAGTTTCATAAATCACACTGGGCTTTCATCATACTTTTAATACGTTTGCGTAGAAGCTCTAAGGATGAAAAAAAGCGATTTAGTGTTTCAGCAAGCAAAAACAAGAATTTTTTTCCCAAAATGAAAAAAGTTATAGACAATTATTTTGAATTCAATTTTGTTACATTTAAGATCCTCCACAAACTTCTTATTTAAAGTCATTGTTTTTCACCAAAGGAAGTCATTATTTAAACTCATTAATTTTTTATGAAAATGTTAATTTTATTAAACTTTTAAGAACGAGTTCAGGTATTTCCTTCTGTAATATCCAATAATATTTAAAAAAAAACGTCAACTTTTAAAAATATCTCTGCAATATGATAAACGATTCTATTCCAAGTATTATAAAAAGAGTTCGTTAGAAAAACAAATACTCAAAACTTTAATTTTTTTTGCATAAATATCTCAGTTTTAATATAAAGTTATGGTTCCTTATTACCTATAGTTTCTTATTTATAAAATATTTCAAAGCCCATAAACTTCTATCGAACTATTGAAAGTAATAGACTTTCAATGTGCATTTTGAAGGAATAGTTAGTATGCAGAACTAAAATTATCTGGTTATAAAAGCTTGGATAATTGCAAATACTTTTTGTTGTCCTACAAGGTAGGGGATTATTGTAAAACTTTTTCCTGTTGTAAATTTAGTGCAGCTTTTACTTTACAAATGATTATACGAGTTTTTAAAAAATATACTTAAGCTCAATAGTTTTTTGAGTAAAGATATTAGGATATAATAATATGAGTTTTTCATTTAACCTCCTTAAAAGATAGTAATTGCCTCTCTCTAGAGTTATAGGTAATTAGTTCAGAAAGGTTTTAACTTTCATTAGTTTATAAAACTTTTTTTCACAAAAGTTTTTGAGAGTTTCAATTCTTTACTCACTGGTAAAAATTAAAACTGTGGAGGTTCCATAGTTACACTTAACTTTATTAGTTTTATCTTTAAATTTTGATGAGCATTTTTCATTAATTTAAGTATTTTATTACATATTTATTAATTAATGTATAGTGGTTTTACATTTAAACTTTTCGCTTGTTATCTTATTAATAACAAAGATGTACTAACAACTTACTGATGTAATTAAATACATTTAAACTTTAAAGGAACTTTCGGAGGAATGAAATGTATATTTATTTAAAGTTAAACTATTCTTTTAGAAAATATCGGAATGAGTATTTCTTTTTCATTACACTACTTGGGTTCCTCGCAAAACTTTTTACCCCAGATATATAGGTAATAAAACGAAGATTTAAAATGAACTATTTATAAACTTTAAAATTAAGTTGAGAAAGTTTATTTTTAATATACAGAAAAATTCACCTATGAAAAGCGCTTTGTTTTACTTTTTCTCCTTCTTCTTTATTGTCTTGACTAAAGTATAATTTTTATAGTTAACAGCAGCATTTTAATATTCCAAGATTCTCCAATATATATTGATTAATTTTAAAATATTGAATTTAATATTACCATTATATTCTAAATCTTTTCTTACTTTATATTCATTTAAGAACTATAGATTAATTACTTTTACTTCACTTGAAGAATATTTACGTTTAAATTTGTCAATCTTTTCTCGACAAACCTCCAAAAGGAACTTCAACCAATAAATTTCAAACAAATATTTATCTTCCAAAACAATAAGTACAATGAACCATCTCTTAGTCATTGAAAGAAAAATTTCCCCTTAATATACCTGCACAAAAAATAAATTGAAATTGACAGTACATTTTTTTACTTACATCCAGTGTACAGCCGAGGCGGGTGCCAGTATCGCTATGATGAAAATCCAAGTACACCGCATATTATAGAATATTTTGGTTGATCGAGAAACCGATCCAACATCACGACACGGACTATATCAGCCCTTCTAATAACACCCATTTTTTTACACCCCACTCTCGGCCATATTTGGCGAGCCTTACCTGTTGGCGAACTGACCAGCGCGCCCAGGTAGACCCACGGGGGAGCCTCGCAAGTTTTTTTTATCGCCTCCTGTGTCATCTTTTAACAATAAAATATTCCATTTTTTATTAATCATCATCTACGAAGCAAAAATTCATTATGATTTTATCGTTCGCTGAAAATCGATGGGATGAAAAAAAAAAAAAGATGATAAAAGTTTAACCATTAAATTAGTTTATAATAAAATAAGATTAAGCTTTTTTAGTTTGTTACCAATTTTAATTAAATAAAGTTTTTTCAAGTTGTAAGGAACCTAAGTATCTCAATGCATGCAAATATAGTTTATCTTGTTAGTTATCGGAAAATGTTAACTATGAAATGGAAATGATTTAAATTTTTTTAGGGAAAGGGGATAATCAGGTAGAAAAAAGAAAAGTAACTAAGATAAATACTTCACTCACACACCAACTCGAATATTCTAATAGTAATAAAATTTAAAAAAATCATCCAGACCTGTTGTACGTTTTCAATTTTAAAGGTATTATAAGTTCAGTTTTCTCTGTTATATCAACCGATGCAGTTTCGCATGGATATTTATTCTCTATTAATTTCATCATGGTTATTAATCGTGATCTCCAATATAAAATATTAAAGATGACTGAACATTGAAAGATTTCGGAAATGCGGGCATTGCATTTCGGAGTCATTCCTGTAAATAAGAAAGGCTTAAAGGCAAACACTAAGACCTTTTTTGTTTATTCTATTCCAAGAAAAAGGCTAAGTTTTTAGTTTATATGAGAAAAAATTAATTGCCTTCTCCACCTTTTTGTTATTTTGGGGATTGCAATTTAGGATACCCCTCTAATAAGGCCTTTCTTTAATCCTATCAACAGTAATTATAAAAACTGTTACTGCAAAATGTTTGACAGAAGATGTCCCACATTGTGGAAGACGCGTCCCACATTGGGATACGTAACTTTCCTTTCGCTTCTCATTAAATCAAATTTCTTCATAAAAACTAAAACCCAACTTCACAATATATAGTCATGTTGCGTTTCTCGCCATCCACGTGGAGTTGGCGCGATTCGGTTGGCGCCCTCCTCCCCCTGGCGGCAACGATGAAAGAGCTGGCGGCAGTCCTCAAAGAAGGACATCCCAATATTCACACCTTTCTTCCCCGCAGAAGCCACACAGCGCGCTCGCTCGCTCCGCTTCTGGAATTTCCCACCCTGAAACGCAAATTAATTAGGGCCTTTTGAATAATTGAAGCGGATTTCTGATGAACGACTCAGTCGTTCAACTCTCGTGGGAAACGCGTTTCTCGCGGTGTGAGGCGGGATTAGGGATATGAACGGATTAGGGCGTTTAATTATGTGCGGGTAATGTCACATTGTTCACAGAGATGACGCCGGGTTTATCAGTAAAATGCATACGGTTTGTAAAAAAATGTTTTCGGGTTTTTCTGAAATTTGAGTCGTCTGAAAAAGATTACTATTGTTTTGAGGACTCATTGTCGATGTTGTAATGTAAACCCATTTGGATAATGATCTTCTTCCTACTTCAGTAAATAAATTATTTGGGTAAATAAAAAGTAAAAGAAATTGTCATGCGATCAAAAAGATCTAGTTTGCAAAAGTTGTGTATAAGCTATATCGCAGCTGAATTTTTTAGATTTTTCACCGACCCGCAAGCTTTTAAGAGCTTTAATTTTTTGAGTTTTGTCATTTTTTTTAAAACGACCAAAAACACATCTAAGAGAAAACGTTCTCAAATTTGTTCACAATGATTTACTACTGTTAAAGATGTATAGTTTTTTATCTTTAGTTTAAGTTTTATTTTTTGTCACATCTCTTTCTTTAAACAGCTCTAACTTTAGAATTTTAAATCTTTGTAGACATGAAATTAAGATAATTTTATTGTAAATTTTGTTCTATTACATTAACTATGCATCAATAGCCAACTTTGTTTTAAAAGACTCAAAATTAAAAAAAATAATTTAAAAAATTCTATTGCATTTTATTTTACTTTTTAAAATAGTAAACATTTCGACCTATTTTCAATTTGGAAATGGAATTTAATCTGCAGGAAAAAATAATATTGATTGAATTTTTTATATATCCTTTAAGAACCCCCAAATTGCTGGAAAAGAACGATTCAGGTTAAGTTCGTAAAATTCTATGCAATCCCTTGTTGGTAAATATTTTTTTTTATCTTTTCACATATATTTCTTCTTTCTTTCCTTTTTAGGTAATTTATTTTACCCCATTTTGTCCTCTTTTCTCCCCTTATTTCTCCTACCTTTTTTTATCTTTTTTTCTTTCCATCGCTTTCTCTCTTTCTTTGTATTCTAATGATTCAGACCCCCTTTTGGTGGAGATAAGAAACCCACATAAAAAGTAAGACAACACCACATTGACTTTTATTATACAGGGTTCGGTTCATTTATTATTATTCAAAACTAGTGGGAAAAATGATAGGGATTGTAAACTACCCAGACAATTCAGAATCACCCTGGAAAAAGGGGGGTCTTCGAAATAATTCAGAGGTGCTAGAGCGAGTACGAAAATTGCCAGAAGCACGGCTTACTAGATATACTTATACAGGCTAGCCGAGTACGGAAATCATTGCAAATCCAGATGGCAATACTGGACCAACTGGCAAAGCATATCCACAGTGTTGAAGGCGGTGGGTGATATAGGTAGGTCTTGTAGCGCTCCAAGCGGGAAAAGTTGTCAAATGGTTTTCATTGTTTAAAACTCGCCTAGCCTGTATAAGTATCTAGTAAGCCGTGCCAGAAGCAATGAAAAAATGGGTTATTGTGAGCAAACCGTTGGGTGTAGAAAGAAAATTCCAGTACCAGCTATCATTTTTTAACTTATTTATTAAAACTGTGTAACGTTTTTGTCATTAAGAAGTCGTCTTCAAATCCGACAATAGAAAATGTGACGGTAAAAAATTATTATTTTCACATTTTGAAGAAGACTTCTTAATGAAGAACGAAAACTTAACACAGGTTTTATAAACAAGTAAAAACATGATAATTGGAATTCGCTAAACATTTTCCCATTACAACCCATTTTTCATTGCTTATGGCAACTTTTATACGGATTATAGCTTCCCAGGATTGCTTCGGTAACCCCCTTGCCTGGGTGATTTTGAATTGCCTTTTGGTAGTCTACACTCCCTATGATTTTTCCCATGAGTTTTAAATCACCTTGCATAGGATAATTATACAGATATTATTTTGATACCTCGAGCATCATTGACTCAAAAAGAATTGTACAGTAATGTAACAAAATACATACATTACAAACAGTGTTATTCCTAGGATTTTTTTTGGTGGAGTAAAAATACTCCTTGACATTTTTAGGAAGAGTGAAATTCAATTATGAGGAGTGAAATACGGAAATAACATAAACTACATATACAGAGACAAAATTTCTATTAAAAACGCTTACTTTTTAAAGGACAAAAAAAAATGAGGATGCTATTTTGGGTTTTAATCAAACAAATTCCAATAAAACTATCTAAGCATCAGAACAATAAATGAAAAAAATTATATTGCTATATGAAATTAAAGAGTATTATAATTAGGATACCGTGGCTAAAAGCTTAAGCTAAACCTTTGTGAAAAATTCAAAGAGTGAAAATACTCCTCTAGTTTTTTAAAGAGTAATTCCGATTTTCAAGGAGTGAAATACTCTGAGGAATTAAAAATATCACTGATTACAAATATTTGCTTTACTTCACTTAACAAGTTACACCTCGGGCGTGCCTTGCATCATACACTTGGTAAGTTCAGAGTCATTTCGAGAGAGACGAAATCAACACACCATACGTCAAAATGCCGCCGAAAGCGGAAAAAATGAACGCTTTCGTGATGAGGATGGTCCCCCAAATGGTCATCCCTTGACACGACCCTCCGTTGCTCGTCTTCAGCATGAGATGCACCCTCTGCACCGTGCTCAAGTTCTCGCCTTCGCCCTTACTGCTGGCGGCCAGGAAGGTGCTGTGCAGTTTCTCGTGCACCCTCGCCCCGCTGATCGTAAGAAGCAGGAACAAGAAGATCGCTAGCGAGAACAGCAGCAGCATGTGGAGGTCGAGAAAAGACACTTGAGACGACTTGGAGAACCCGTCTATGATCCAGTGGGTGACGAAGAACATGAGCGACACGTGAAAGCCCAAGCAGAGGAAAAGAGGGAAAGATAAGACGTCGTCTACTCGTTTCACCAGCAGCGAGACGGCGGAGTGGGATTCAACCAAGTCTTTGAAGGCTGCATCACCCGACGTAAGTTCGTTGATGTAACCGTGCAGTATAATGAGCAGAGATTGACAGAAATTTGCGTACAAAATGGTAAATAGAAACATGATCGGTATGAGGGACATATAGAGTGAATAATCAAGCAGGACCAAGATGGGATAGATGTAGAAAGAGGGATTAGGGGGTAAAAGAAATGAAAAACGGTCCTTCATGTAGTATTGAAAATCAGCTTTCACTCCTATGTAAGCTGAAGTTAAAATCAAAATGTGAAATCCAAAGCACGCAGAACAGGAGAGGGATACAATATGCTTATACATTTTGCTACGCTTGCTTTCATAGGATTTGGATACAATGGACACTAGTTCAGCGATTATCTTTCTTTTTCTGTATAGTTCAAGTTTTATCAATACTGCCAACAACTCTACGCAGCGATTCCCCATAGAGATGAAAAATTTAGCCACATCTAGGTCGAAAAATTTGTTGATGCTTGCAAAGACGCTGAAGATCCACATGGCCAAATTCAAAATCTTCACACAACCAATGGCAAAATCAATGAGGCGAGTTCTTTTATTTTCGTCTGGAGAATCGTCATGCGGTCTGAAGTCTAGCCCTAGAGCTAGAAAACAGAAGAGAAGTGGGCGCATTTGTTCCTCAAGCATTGATTCCCGAAAAACTCCTGGAATCATCTCATTAAAAGCCATTTTTCTTGATTTACATGGAAATCTTGAGATTGAATTTGGTCCAACCATTCTGATTAGTAAAAGCTTCGGATATGATGCATAAAGGACGAGAATTACAGAGGAAATGTTACTCATGTGAATGAAGCTCAAATTCTTGCGAAACACGTTTCTTGGAAACTTTACTTTTCTGTTCCATTTAATAAATTAAATCAGCATAATTTATATCTTTCTGTCATTTTAAAAATTCAGTTGTATAGAGAGAACATGTCTTGAAGTATGAATATAGCAACTAATTATAAAATGCACGAACACTTTAAAGAATTAACTTATAGATTTTGCCTCACCTCGGCATTCATTTAAATTGCTTGCCTAAAAAACATTATCAATCGATAAGACGAGACTTGAATAAAAATGATGGATGGAATCTATAATCAATAACATCTTTGTAAATGCTTGAAATCCATTAAAACGTGACTCAATTAGATTTATTTTTTAAAATTTTTCCATGTCCATTATATATATTATTATGACCTGAACATAATGGGCCAATTTAAGAAGGATCATAGTGGCATTCACTTAAGTGTTTTCAACACTTTACTTTTTTTCAATGGTAAATCATGTTTTTAGAGCCATGTTGTTGTGTTGTTTCCCATCTTCCCGGTCTAGCGGTGCTACTCCAAAATTCTTTGGTGTAGCACCGTTCAGTCTCATGTGTCCTCGATAGAGTCCAAGAGTCCTCGATATAGATAAATGAGTTAAACCCCTATTTTTAAAAGTTAAATATCATACTTAAAGAAGGAGGATGCACTAAATCCAGCGTTACTCCCCCAAATTTAAAACGGCAATGTCCAAATTCCAAATAATATGTTTTTAGGGTTCAAGAAAATCAGAGTCAAATTAATATTTTGTGAGAGTATCTTTATTACTATTTAAAAAACAACTAAGCAAAACAGAAAAACTACATATGAATTGCCAAGGAGAAGAAACGAAAAAACAACCTGATTAAGCGGTAAAATAATTACAATTAAAAAAATGCATAATAAACAAACACGAACACAATATGAACAACAAAATACAAGTAGTACCTATGGTGTTTAAAATAATATCCCCCATGTCTAGTTACGAGCCTGTTTTAGCTATTTTTTAAAATAGAATAAGATTTTAAGCACTTTTTTAAGATCTATGATGCCAAAATTGACTACTTCTCTAAAGTATGTTTGGGGTTTTAAACGCACAATACATTCAGGATCATTTCGAAAGGGACGAAATCAACGCACCGTAAGTCAGAACGCCCCCGAACGCTGAAAAGATGAACCCCTTGGTGACACAGACGATTCCCCAAATGGTCAGTCCGGACCCACTGTTGCTCGTCTTCAGCATGAGGAGAACCCTCTGCGATTCGGTCAACTCCCGCCCCACCTGGCTGGCCACCTGAGAAATATTCTGCAGCTGCTCGTTGACCTTGGCCGCGTTCATGGTCAGCAACAGGAACGTCGATAGCTCCAGAAGGAAAACGGTCATCATGTACACGTCCAGAAAAGACACCTCCCCCGAGAAGTCGTCTATGACCCAGTGGGTAATGAAAAACATGAAGGTGACGTGGGAGCCAAGGGAGAGTAACAGCAAGAAAGACGTCCCTTCGTCAACTTGCTTCACCAGCGACGAGACTGACGTGTGGCGATCCACCAACTCGTCGAAGGGGTCTCCGGACAGCAGACTTTCTGTGTAGTCCTGGAGGATGTGGCGCATGGCACGACAGACGCTCGAGTACAGCAAGGCGAAGATGCATGTGGCCGGCATCAACGTCAGGTACAGCAAGTAATCCAGGAGGACCAGGAGAGGGTAGGCGTAAGTCGGGAGGACTGGATGCAGGGAGGGGGGGAAGTGAAACCGACGGCTGATGTAGTACCAAAATGAATCCTTACTTTCCAAATAAACCAGGGTGAACAACATGGTGAACAACCCGAAGCACGCGGCGCACGTCACCGATAAGACGTGTCTGTAAATGGCGGTGGTCGGTTTGTCACATCTTTCTTCGTACGATTCCGAAACGCTGAACAAGATTTTGGTTAGGTTCTTCCTTCGTCTGTAAAGTGCGAACTTAATGATCAAACCCAAAGCTTCCACGCTGCGGTTGGCCAATTTTGTGACGAATTTCTCCGATTGACCTGTGAAAACGCTGTAAATGCAGTCGAATACGTTTCCCATCCATAGAAAGAAGTGCAAGGAGTTGACAGAATAAATGGCGGCATCGTTCAAACGGAATTTCCTTCTGCTGCCCGCGTCTCTCTTTGGCCTACAGTCAATGCCTAACGCCAGAAAGCAGAAAAGAAGTGGGTACATCTGTTCCAAAAATACTGATGGGTCATGACGTGGGTCTTGAGCCATTTTTTGAGAATTATGAAAGTTTTTAAGTTCGAAAACTTTTTCTCTAGAAGATGACTTTGCGGGCAAGTTGTTTACGTCAGCTGAAATCATTCCCTTTCCTTTGAACTGTTTCCCACCCAAATTCAAATAAAGCAGTAATCTTAACTCCAACAGGAAAATTTAAAAGTGATTTTCTGAATGTATTTTCGTAAATTGAATCAAAATTAAAAATTAAATCCGAGTTCTACCATAGTAAGCTTCTATTAGTCTTTCTTTTACTCCTAATAGTGTCTAAGTGCCACATTTTATTTGGTTGATGCATTGAATGCTAGAGATATAACCCAATACAATACACCATATAGTATGCATCAATAGGTTTGATTCTTACTACTTATAATATTAAAAATTTACTTTTATGTAAACATTCAGCCTAAAAGGAATCAATCTAAAAGGGTATTGATGTTTCTAAGAGATAACTTTTATTACGTTACTATGAGAAACACGTCATTAAGAGATAATAAGAAAAATTTTATATAAAAACTATAAAACTTATTTTTATAATATTTTCCAGCTTGAAATATGCGTTCAAAGCAGAATTCGAAGTGGGTTTAAGAAATGTGTTTTTCTCTGATTAATAATAAGGGATATTTTACCTATATTTATGTTAGCACGTGTTTTATTCCGGACTTTAAATTTGAATAATTTAACCATTACTTTATATTTTTGTACCCTTTGATACCAATTTATTTGTTTTCGTCTTTCTTTCCTAGGTCCATTTGCAGTATCTAATGCAATGACATTATATATAGGGCTACCCAGTATAGGGCCAATTCTAGATTTAAATAAAAAAAAGCCTTTTATAGAGTGTTTTCAGGTGACGTCACAACCGGTTATTTTCTTTTAACTGTGTACCTTCTGTAGGGCTTTTAACTGTTGCTAAGGCCGTTGTTTATCTGTTGCTAAGGCGGTTTTTAAGTATGGGGTCACGTGATTGCAAATGCTCCAATAGAAGAATTCCACGGCCAGTCATTTTCTGTAACTGTTAACCTCTGTAGGGCAAAAAACTGTAACATTTTCTGTTGCTAAGGCCGTTGTTAGGTCCGAGTCATGTGATTGAAAATGCTCTATTTTGATTATTATCCTTATTAATGTATTTTAATAATCAAAAAGGTAACTAGTGTTCTTATGAGTGCATAATTAGTTTCACAGGGGGACTGAAAATAGTCGGCTCTAGATACTCGAACCTCCTAGAATTGAGGAAAGCTTTCAAAAGATGTGATTATTACTTATGAAAGGGGCAACAGGTGACACTGCAGTCACGACATTTTACTTTCTTGGTAGTAACCTTATGGTTTCTAACCTTATGATGTATACATTCAATAATAAACTCAACTGTTGCGATGCATAACCCAAGAGCAAGAATGAAAAATGCTCCAATGACTTCATCCAGAGTGATAGGATTTACCGGACTTTTCAATTCTGGGCGAGAAATTAACGGCAGAAACATTTTAAAGATATAATCATTAACTATCTTCTCAGACAGTCCAGCCTGCTGGATTCTAGCTATTACTGTGTCTATTTTCTTCTTCAGCGGGCGCAATCGCTTGTTGACCATCATTCCGCAAAAGAAAGGGTGATACCCTTCTGACTGCTGCTTGGTTGCAAAAGGTGGTATACCATACCTTAATTTCATGTGAAGAGAAGAACCAATATAGGCAGCATGTGGTGTAAATTTTTTAAAAGATCTTGTGTATTCGTAATATATGTAATACCATTTGTTTCTCTCCATTACATCGTATATATATTGGATGTCAGTGTTTTGAGAATAGTTCAAAGTAAGTTTTGTATAACCCCCTGTCATCATAAAAGCCTTATATTTGCCTCCCTTAATTGCTTCGGCTAGTTGATGGAAGCTTTTAGGGGGCACATCTAAAATAGGTACGGATAAACACGATAGAATCATAGAGGAGTAGGAAAGAAAGATGATCATTGTTCCGAACCACCAAGCTACGGTAAATATCGTTTGAGAAGGTCCATACATTTTCTGAGTTACTGATTTTCCCAACAAGTTTCCAAACAAGTTGAGCCACTCTTTTGAGAGATCAGGAACTTTGAATAACATCCCAAACGCAATCGGTATCCCTAAAACGGCAGCCGCAGTGAATGCCCAAGTTGTTGTGTCAAAGGAATACAGATAGGCGTACACTCTTGGTTGCATTTGAGGTAAATTGGTCGCAAAGTTGATATCTGAGTAGAAGTAAGGATCTGAGAAATCAACTCCTTCCATCAACTTATGAGATATTATTTTATTTGATACACCCAAATCGACAGTTCCATTCGCAACCAACTCATAAGGTCGCTTTCTTCGAATCAATCTGTATCTCCTTCCTAGTGTGTCCAGTATTAAGGTGAAAAGCAAACCTTCTATTCCTTGAGGTGGTCCCTCTTTCGGAACTATAAAAAAATTTAATACTTGATTATGAGCAACAGTTAAAGGTTGTTGCATTTTTAAAAGGGTCCTCTTTTGTCAGTTTCTCTTTATTATATAATATTGATTACGTTAAAATTCGGAAGTTTTTGTAAATTCTTCTATAGATATTCCACATGCTATTAAGTTTCAAACTCTCACGAAGTTATTCTTATCCAATATATTTAAGAAGAGAGAAGTTATATTGTAACCAACAACCATTCTCTAATGTTTGGTCGTAGAGTTAGAAGAAAAACAG
Organism: Tetragnatha montana; assembly: GCA_963680715.1. NCBI lineage: Eukaryota > Metazoa > Arthropoda > Arachnida > Araneae > Tetragnathidae > Tetragnatha > Tetragnatha montana. Next base: position 23,527,530 of record OY796681.1, read on the forward strand.
AGAAGTAAATGAAAGCATTCCCGTCACTGCCAAAACCAACGTAAACCATGCACCTAACTTAAACGCCAAGAGTCGCAGAAGCTATTTCGAGTCTTTACAGACATATCACACCAGAAATATTGATTGATTTGAATAATTCAAAATCGTATCCAAAATCGAATAATAAATGTTCATTACATGATATAAAATGTAATTTAACTGAAATTATGCCGAATCTAATCGAATAACACTTTTGAAAGTAAATCGTACTATGCGCGAATATTTTTAAAATTACTATTTATCAAAATGTTACTAAAACATTATGGACATTTAACGCTCATAGTCATTAGTCTCAATTTCCTACATATTAAAATGGTCTTTTTTCTTTTTCCGAAAATTTTACTGTGAGTTACAATGGCTTTCCTCCCTTTGAAACCAATGTATGCACACGGAATTCTAATGCAAAAGAATTCTTTTAGCCTGAAATTGATGGGTTGGGTATACAGGTTGCAATTTTTGCCACCTCTAAGCATTCTTTGTTCTTTTTTTGTCCTTATATTTGTTTTGTAAGTAATAATTTATTCCACGTATTTGTTTTAATATTATATGTTATAAAACAAATACACAGAATATAAATTACAGTCAATCATCTAAAATACATAAATATGGAAATATATAAACATACATAATTATTCTGTATATTCTTATCGTAATATCGGTTTAATGTTTCAATTGTTGTATGCTTTCCATGATGCTTTCATAAGGAAATAAAATATTCGTCTCGTAGCAAAATAAGAAAAGTAAATTTGTGTTTTATTCACAATGGATTGAAGATAAAAATGAATAGGGGAGATTCGTGTACGAAGGGCCACCTTGTACCTAGAGCCACTCCACTTTATTTAAATAACATTTAATTTTAAGTATTCTTTCTCAGCTGGGTGAGTGGCAACAGACATTTTTAAATATTACAGGAGAAAGTTGTGGCTAGTTTTTGGAAAAAATAGTTTGTTTTAGGTATAAAGTTACATTTTGAAGTTAGCTCTTTTATTATTTAAAAAAAATCAATTTGAATACTTTTTTTATATTTTAGTCATAATTTTGTTTCTTATGTTAAGAACTAAATGAGACATTAAAGAAGTTTCAAATCCATGTGGTTTTATAAAACTAAGACATTTTGTATAAAGTTGTTTTCCTTGTACCTAGGGCCGACCCTAAATACAATTGGACATGTTTTTTTCCAATGATAACATGTTTCTATATGATAAGCTAGGACTTTTGAGGTAGAGAGAAAGAAAATATCCAGAATTAGCTTTTTCACAACATTGATGGAAATTTACCAAAATTTTGTGATATTTTTCATTAAAAGTACTTTAGATAAATTATTACATATTATAATTGAAATATGTTACATTTTTTGCTATCAATTTTAGAGTAATTTTAAACTTTTATGCAGTGGCTCTAGGTAAAATTACAAACTGTACCTAAAGCCATTTTTAGATTTAAAAACCATTCCATTTTGCAATTAATATCCTCATTAATGTATTTTAATTAATCAAAAAGTAATAATCTAGTGTTCAGATGAGTGCATAATCAGTTTCACAACTTAAACACGTTTTTGGCTTAGTTACTGGGGATTGAAAATAGGCGGATCTCTAGGAATAGGAATCTCCCCTATATTCATCAAAAAAGTTGTATTGGTTTTGCTCATGGATCACAAAATAATGGTAAGGGCTTTGTCAGCTACATAATTTTGGAGGGTATTGAGGTGGTTTTAAACTCATAATTTATTACACTCATAAATCAGAAGGTTTACAAAACTGATCATATACAAAAAGAGAAGCGCACGAGTAGAGGAGAAGGTCTTATATGCCGTCGACACTTCTGGCAGTCATCTTCTTCTCGAGCTCTCTGTGGTTTTCTTCTTCTCGGCACCACAGTACTCCCCCTGCAGTCATGAAGCCGGGTGAAAGCGGACTACAGGGCGAGACTTCCTGCCATATCTTGTGGTGACGGGCTGCTTTGCTGTAGGAGGGTCTGTAACTGGATCTGCTGCTGCTGGCGGCTCGGAGTCGTTCTTGACGGGGACAGTTGGTGAAGTCGAAGGGGCAGCTTCGAAACCAAGCAGGTGGGCGGGTTTCAAGCGGTCTATACTCACAGTCTCTTTCTTGCCGTCCATGTCCAGTTGAAAGAACTTCTCATTCCTGGTTAGTACCTTATAGGGACCAGAGTACGGTTGCTCCAGAGGGCGACGAACACGGTCGATTCGAAGGAACACGTGAGAGGAGTCTTTCAGGTCCTTGGCGATGAACATAGCAGAGGAACCATGACGAGACATAGGAGTAGGTCTAAGCGATCGCGTGAATCGTCTCAAACTCTGCAAAAAATCAAAAGGGTTTGAGGTTTTAGGGGAGTTGCGAAAGAATTCTCCTGGGAGCTTGAGTGGCGATCCGTACACCAGTTCGGCTGGGGATGCTCCGATGTCCTCCTTCAAAGATGCTCGAATTCCGAGTAAAACAATTGGCAGGGCGTCCAGCCAGCTTTCAGGACTGTGTGACATCAAAGACTCCTTCAGCCGACGATGGAATCGCTCGACAGCACCATTACATTGGGGATGATAGGATGTAGTTCGGGTGCTGGAAATACCTAGAAATTTAACAAGAGATGAAAAGAGATTGCTTTGAAAATTTGTACCTCTGTCAGTGGTGATTACAGCTGGCACACCGAATCTTGACACCCATCCCTCTAGAAATGTTCGAGCAATGGTTTCACTCAGCTGATTTTCAATAGGAAACGCTTCTGGCCACCTAGAAAAACGATCAGTGCACGTTAGCAAAAAACTTTTTCCTCGAACTGTGGGTAGTGGCCCCACGACATCTATGTGCACATGTGAAAATCGTTCGGATGTCACTGGAAAACTGCCAACTGGTGATTTAGTGTGTCTGACTATCTTGGACTTTTGACACGCCGCACAAACTTTGCACCAAGCAGCACAATCCTTGTTAACGGATGGCCACACAAAACGTTGTGTGATCAACTTCTGTGTTGCTTTAACTCCTGGATGAGCAAGATGGTGGATTACTTCAAAAACTTTTTTCCTGAATGAGGGAGGCACATAAGGACGTACGGTTCCAGTAGAAAAGTCACAGTACAGTGAATTTTTAGATGAGTCGATGTGCATGCGCCTGAGTTCGAGACCGGTCCCAGACCGCAGCAAGGACTGCAGTTCCTCATCAGTCTGCTGCTCATCAGCCATCTCGTCGTAGTTTAAGGAGGGTAAACCATCAACTTGAGAAATACGAGATAGGGCATCGGCAACTACGTTTTCAGAACCTGAAATGAACTGTAAATTTGCCGTGAATTGACTCACGTACTGGAGGTGACGTACTTGTCGAGGAGAGAAGCTATCTTGCTTTTGAGAAAAGGCATATGTTAGAGGCTTGTGGTCGGTAAAAATTACCACCTCGCGCCCTTCCAACATATGTTTGAAATGCTTTACAGCAAGGTAGATAGCCAACAATTCTCTGTCAAATGTGCTGTAGTTTTGCTCAGCAGGAGTTAGTTTTTTAGAAAAAAAACCTAATGGTTCTGGTTTGCTGTCTATGTGTTGGTGGAGTGTAGCATCCACAGCAAAATTAGAAGCATCAACCATCAACGAGACACGAGCATTTGGAGCTGGGAATGACAAGGCAGAGGCATTAAAGATCAAATTTTTGCAGGACTCAAAGGCTGCTTTATTTTCCTCTGACCAAGAAATGGGAGATTTGTCATTCTTTGTTTTCCCTTTAATGAGGTCATGTAAACATGCCTGTTCACTAGCAGCGTTTTTCAAAAATCTATGATAAAAATTGAGAGTTGCCAAAAAACGACGCAATTCTTGCGTATTGCTAGGTAATGGAAAGTTTTGCAAGGTCTTAACTTTGTCTGGTTGGGGGGAAATTCCTTGGGGGGAAACCAAAAAACCCAAAAATGGTAATTCTTCGACACCAAAAATACATTTTTGTACATTAATTACCATGCCGTTCTCGCTAAGTGCCTTGAAAACACGTGCCAGGTCTTGTTTGTGAGTTTCTACGTCTTCCGATGCGACGAGCAAGTCATCGATATAGGCATAGCAACAATCAATGTCGCGTATCAAGCCGTCGATAAATCGTTGAAACGATTGAGCAGTCCGAATGACATGTAGTTGTACTCAAAAAGACCTATGGGTGTAATAACAGCACTTTTGGGAACATCCCTTGGTTCAAGCGGGATCTGGTGGTATGCTTTCACCAGGTCAATTTTGGAAAAAACACGTTTACCCCGCAACCCACTAACAAAATCGTGAATATGAGGTAGGGGGTAGCTGTCAGGAATTGTGACGGCATTTAGTCGCCGAAAATCCCCACATATTCTCCAAGACCCATCCTTTTTCTTTACAAAATGTATTGGACTAGCCCAAGGAGATTTGGAAGGTTGTAAAATCCCTTGTTCGATAAAGAGCTTGAATTGTTTTTTAAGTTCTGCTAATTTCTCCGGCGATAAACGCCTAGCTTTAGCATGAACTGGCGGACCTTTAGTCTCAATACAATGGGTGTAGGAGGAGGGTTTTGGTTTTGAATTTATGTTAGCAGAAAAAAGTTCAGGGAACTTTGACAGAATGGACTGAAAAGGACAGTTTACAGTAAGCGGTGTCAAACCCAAAGCAAAGATTGACCAGGACACTTTATGCCCTTTACCGACAAAGATGTAACACGATCAAGTAATTGTCTGTTCTTGACATCTACCAATAGTTCATAATACTCAAGAAAATCAGCTCCTAAAATGGGGTCTGAAACGTTTGCAACTATAAATGTCCAAGGAAAACTTCTACGTAATCCTAGATTTAAATCTAACCTAATTGTCCCATAAGTGGCAATAGATGATCCATTTGCAGCGAAAAGAGAAAAATCGCCAGGCTTGCGATTGTTTACAAGAGCCTTAGGGAAACAGCTCAAAGCGGCCCCACTATCAATAAGGAATTTAGATCCAGTTAATAAATCCGAAATATACAATCGGCTATTAGGGATGCACTTATCTGTCGCCGACAAAACAGACGTGCAGTCTAGTTTTCCGTATAGTTACAGGGCTTGACGCACTTTTGAGCTTTCTTACCATAGCGTTGGTGATACCAACAAAGTTTTTCAGAATTTTGAGGAGCACTGCGAGAAATAGATCGAGATCTATGACGAAACTTTTTAGGACTGTGAAAGGAAGATCGGTTTCTGGAAATTGCCAAATCTTCAACGGTCTTTTTGAGATCCGCGATCTCTGCCCTAAGAGATTGCAGTTCTGAGTTACTTGAATCCACACTCGAAATTGCAAGTGAGCAACCGGAGACTTCATAAATTTTGTCTGCGATAAGAGCCACTTCTTTAAGTTCAGCAGAGGATACAGACACAATCTGTTGAATATTGATCGGCAAGCGTTGCAACCAAAGAGTTCTTAGTACACTTTCTTCCATTTTACCAGCGCCCAAGCTTTGCATTTCATAAAGTAAATGGGAGGGTCTTTTATCTCCAAGTTGCAAATCTTTTAACAAAAGATTCAATCGTGAAGATTCTGATTGTGCATAGTACTGGAGAATGCGATCCTTCAATATGGTATATGCATCGGCAGTTGGGGGATTTTTAACTATGTCTCTGACACAATTCAAAACACTTGAACTAAGAGCAGATACTATAGCACAGAACTTAGTGGAATCTGTGGAAATTCTAGCCATCGTAAATTGGGATTCCACTTGAATGAACCATAACTCTGGATCATCTTCCCAAAATACTGGAGGTTTATAGGCAACGGGAGAAAGTTCTATATCAGGGTTTGTGGATGGCTGACCTGAATCCTGAGAACCAGTTCCAGTTGTGGTGGAATCATCCTTTAACCCAGGGATCTTGTCCTTTGACATTTTGGTAGAGATTCAAAAAGGTATGTCAAGATTTTGAATGAGATCAGGCGATCAACCCGACGGCACGGGAAAATGCAATCGGCGCCGCGAACAAAAACGACGCTGCAGAAGCAGAACCAAAGTTACTGATTCACTCAAACATCACCGATCGCCGACGAATCCAAAACTTGGCAAAGAATAGATGAAGAACTTCAGGTACGTTATTCCGCAAAAGCTGGGTAACAATCTGTCACGCAGTACAAGAGATCAGAAGTTGGAGTCACCAGTATGAGGTGGTTTTAAACTCATAATTTATTACACTCATAAATCAGAAGGTTTACAAAACTGATCATATACAAAAAGAGAAGCGCACGAGTAGAGGAGAAGGTCTTATATGCCGTCGACACTTCTGGCAGTCATCTTCTTCTCGAGCTCTCTGTGGTTTTCTTCTTCTCGGCACCACAGTATCATCAATGAAATTCCTTTCACATTTTATTTCAGATGTCAATGCCCTCATTTCAAGGATCTAAAATAAATATTCTCTCTTTTCAGTAGATATCCGTTCCGTTCAGTCATCATCATCATCATTGGCGCGACAGCCCGGTGTGGGCCCTGGCCTTCTCGAGGACTCTCCTCCATCCTGATCTGTTAATGGCCACAGTTCGCCAGTTCCTACATTTTAGGACAAGGAAGTCCTTGTCTATGGAATCAGACCATCTGATTTTGGGTCTTCCCCTAGCTCTATTTCCAAATGGCTTATGGCTTAGACATAAAATTCTTTTGGTGGTACATTGGTCTGGCAACCGGATTAGGTGGCCAGCCCATTTCATTCTTTGTATTTTGATGTACTTCACTATGTCAGGTTCTTTATATATCCGGTAGAGCTCATGATTGTATCTTGTTCTCCAAAGTCCATTAATCTGGACACCCCCAAAAATGCTTCGAAGTATTTTTCTTTCGAATGCACCTAATGCATATTAGTCTTTTGAGGTCACATAGTCCAAGACTCAGAGGCATATGTAAGTACAGATCTTACGAGCACTTTATAGAGTAATATCTTGGTACTAAACCTAAGGATATTGGACTTAAGAAATCTGCGCAGGCCATATAAAAACAGCGGTTGGCAGCAATAATTCTTCTTTGAACCTCTGGTCCTACATCATTTTTGGTGTTAACCTCTGACCCCAAGTAAATAAAACTGTTGACTTTCTCGAATTTATATAGTCCAATTTCAAGGTAGGGAAGAGTAAAACTTCCCTTAGTACATGCCATAAATTTTGTTTTCTTTTCATTGATTGTTAAATTTGCTGTCTTTGCCTCTCTCTCTTAAAAAGGACTGTTTTATCATAGGCTGGTGTTTTTGAAATGATGTCGATGTCATCCGCAAAAGCGAGAATTTGGGTAGACTTGTTGAAGATGTTCCCTCTTGTATTAATATTCGAGTTTTTTACTACCTTGTCAAGTGCTATATTAAAGAGTAGGCAAGAGAATCCCCTTGCTTTACACCATTTTTTATTTCAATGGGTTCTGAAAAATTATTTTGAACTCGAACTTTTAATCTAGTATCTTTCAATGTAACCTGTATTAATCGTACGAGTTTTTCAGGTATATTGAGATCCTTGATGGCTGTGAATAGGAAATATCTGTTAATACTGTCGTATGCAGTTTTAAAGTCGATGAATAGATGATAAGTGTCAATTCCGTATTCTCTGCATTTTTCAAGTATTTGTCTCAGGTTAAATATTTGTTCTTGTGTGGATCTTCCTCTTCTAAAGCCGCATTGATAATCTCCAATGTTACTTTCAACATAAGGAGTTAGCCTATTGAACAAGATATTTGCAAATATTTTATAGGTTGTACATAATAGGCTTATGCCCCGATAGTTGGAACAATCTAGTGTGTCGCCTTTCTTGTGAATGGGACAGATGATGCTAAGGTTCCACTCTGTAGGAAGTATCTCACGGTCCCAGACTGACTACAGTAAAGTTATGAAGCCTGTTGATCAAAGATGGTCCGGAGTATTTTAATAGTTCAGGTTCCGTTCAGTAGATATCCGTTATATCCAAACATTGATTTGGGTTAAGAACTGGCTAGGAGAAAACAGAGAGTGCAGGTAAAGGGACATTATTCACAATGGACAGAAGTAACAAGTGAGGTACCTCAGGGATCAGTATTGGGACCAATATTATTTATAATATTCATAGATGATATAGGGCAGGGGATCAGGAATAGAATATATTTGCAGATGACTTAAAAATATGGGGGAAAAGGGGGATACCAAGTTACAGGTAGAGAATTTACAAGGTGATCTAGATATGATATCTGAATGGGCTGTAAAATTGGGTATGTCATTCAATTTAGTAATTTAGGGAAATGTCAAGTACTGTGTGCATATGGGTTACAGGAATAGTGGAGCTGAGTACTGTCTAAATAATACATAGGGACTTTAAAATGGGTCATCAATGTACAGTTGCGGGTAAAAAGGCTCGTATTAATATTATCTATTATAATAAAAGAGCTTTACCACTGACTGACTGACTCACTCACTCATCAACGCACAGCAAAATCTACCGGGGCTAAAGACTCGAAACTTGGTAGGGTGGAAGAACTTACGGTGTATACGCGCACTAAGAAGGGATTTTTCGAAATTTCATTTTTCTGACCGTCAAGGGGGTTTAGAGCGTCTTCCACGTTTTTGAGCTTAGGGGCGTCCCAAATGCCGTAAGCGCATATGCGTGGTATGTGCAAATAGAGCATTTTCAATCACATGACTCGGACCTTAGCAACGTTGTTGCCTGTCCTCCACTTCGTCAAGTGTGACGTCAAGTGTGAATGCTCTATATATACCGCTTTGGTCTCAGTCTTTGATGTATTTTTACTCAAGCAACTGTTTTTCTTTTCCATTAAATCTTTTTAATAAAATAAATTTTATTAATAATTATCGAGTGTTTTGTAGAGCGCTACCTGTCGTCGACATAAGAGCAGTCTTCGATCCACTCTGCGTTTACAATGTTACTACCACAGTTACTACATAATGGATGGTTAGCAGCCACCAAACTCAGTATAGAGGGCGGTAGTGAAAATGAGTCTTTAAGCACTTCCGGGTTACACTTTGGCATCTTTTCAGAGCGCCAGCAACCGCCAATGTGCGCCAATGTTTATTATTTACATATGTAAAAACTTATTTCTTGGATATATACTGAGATATTTACAAGATATTTTACATCGGTCAGCATATATTTCAAGTTAAAAATCAAGATATCAACTAAATAACCAAAAAAACTTGTGAAACGAACCTACATAAACAAAACGTAAATACCGCCAAATCGAGCGATTATCGTAAAATCTAGCAACCTATTCTTGTTAAAGTTAATTTAATAATACTTTTTGTGATTTAGTTGATGGATAGAAAGCTGAACGAAATTACTTAGCTCATCATTATCCTATGGATGGTACTATTCATGAAACATTTAAAACTGTGCTTTATTTAAAAATCCTTTGAGGAAATGAGCCTGTTTACACCTTTTCTACATAGCATAACATAAGCGGAAGGATACACCGGATGAGGTACTAGAGTTAAAAATGTCGGACTGTTTGTTGTTGTTTACATCGGTTAACCGTCCATATGAATTCTTGTTTGGCAACATTTTAACATTCGGTCTAGAAAAAGAAAACAAACAACGTAGTAAGGAGTGAGGTTGCCGCCGAAAGTTTGAGATTGAGAACTCGAATATTAGTTTTTGATGTTTAAGATTAAAATTTAAAAGGTCCACCGAGTTTCAAGGACGATTGAGTTTGTCTTTTGAACATACGACTAATTTTTGATTTCTGACTTGATCCAGTTATCCAAAATGACGGATAGCAATGAAACTTCTGTGAAAACCTTTTTCAAAACGTTCTCAGGCTCCACTTCTTCTGACAAAGATTCCAAAGAGTTCATTGAAAGACTTCGCACCTATATAGTTGGACAGGTGCTGTATGAACACTACTGCTTATTACCATAAAAATAGTGGTTCAATTCCGTTAACTATCTCATTTACTGCATATCACCAAGTTGTTCTAGGTGCCAAATAATAGAAACATTGGAAAAAATTCCAAACTTACAATAAAAAAAAATGTAGTTCTATGGTACTTTGGGATTAGCTGGGCACAAATTTCTCTGGTGCAGCTTTGATAAGATTCCTCCTTTTGGTGAATGTTATGCGGCAATCTAGAATTTCTTCTAGCAGTTTTTACCAAACAATTCATATACCAGTACATTAGTTTTACTCTGCCATTCCATTAACCCTTTTAGTCCTGACCGCCCCACCCTTTCTTTTGATCATAGAAGAAAACTAAATTTACCACGATCGTCTCAGGAGTGTAAGAACCCTTCGGATATGCGCGTGGAGTTGGAAGTTTTGCAGCCCGCTTATTCAGTGAAAGGGTTGTAACATTTGGTGAGCTATTGCATCCACTTTGGTTTGTTTATAAGTCGCAAATAGTAAATGCTGGTGGAAAACTGTTCGAAAAAAAGTTTCATCAGTTTTTTTCCAATTAAAAGTGTTATTGATAAATATTGTTCATTTCATCATCATAAGTACATATAAAATGATTTTAGACTGTTCAAATTATTCTAACTTCAAGATATTCAAATTTTAACTTATAAATTTTTGTTTCCCATAAGTTTCACGAGTAAAAACAATATTTTTGAATGGAGTTTTTAAAAATAACACTTAAAACCTAACACAATAAATAAAATAATTTTTTTTTAAAGTTAAATTTTCAATGTAACCTAATTTTTTTTCCTGAAAAGTGTTAGTACAGGTACACATTGAAAAATGTTAAATAAGCTATACAACTATTGTTCTATTTCATTGTTTTAGTACTTAGGTATGGGTATCTTTTAGCATTTATTACAGTTTTGAAACGTCTAGGCAGATTGCACTGTTTTTTGTTTTTATAACTTAAGACTCAATATGTTGTATTTGCTTTGGGGACGTCTATAAATTACTTGGGGGGTAATATATATATTTTAAATTATTTTAGAAAAATGTTAGTTTGTTTGGAGCAATTTACTTTACCTTTTGATGATTTTTCAAGTTAATCAAAATTAATGGATATTGTTAACATAAATGTATCCAAGAAAAAATATGGTTCCATGGAAAAAAAAACTTTTCAAGCCAGAGAAAAACACTGGATTTCACCAGAAAAAGATGATGTTTCAATCCAACTATAATCAGTAATCAAAATCATAAAAAAGTAGATGCCCCATCACTTATAACCCGCAGAGGGCATTACAAATTTTAAACATTTAACACTTACATTTAAAACAATGTTTAGAATCTTAACAATAACAATCTTAAAGATTTATAATACTGGGCAATTCCACAGAAAAGGGGAAAACGTGACAGATTTTAAAATTTATTTTTTCCTCACATATGAGGTATCATTAGAAAGGTAATTGTATAAAGTGTATGTAAATTGCAAAAAAACATTAAATAAAATAAAATAAAGTGTAGTTTTAGGACTTTAAATTAGGTAATTATGGTCATGTTTTTATGAGTAACTTTTTTGAATAACTTTAAAATGCCTGTTTGGAGTTTAATTTGTTTATTTTTTCAACTAATCTATGAAATATATGTTTGATACATATATTTAAAAGAATTAAGTACAAAAATAATTGAGATTAATTTAAAATTATAACATTTATTAGCCTTTTTTGTTAGGTACTTTGACAAATTTACGTCCGACACCAAATTCTATAAAAGTTTATGTACTGAAGAACAGACTGGAAATTTTTACAAAACAATTTGTGTGCAAATCATGATTCCTAAGAGGATTAAAAATTATCATTCAAATTTAATTTCTTTAAATTATTTTAGTCTTAATTAATGGTGTCGGACGTAAAAAAATTTTTACGTCCGACACCATTTACGTCCGACACCAAAATTTTATGGCTAAATACTATTTTATACATAAAAAAAGTCTTGATTTTAACTAAAACTAAACTTTGATTACTTGTTATTATCCCAAAATAGCTGACAAAGTAATTTATTTTAATTAAAAATAAAGAAATTTTTTAATAGATTGCTTAAAACATTGAATTAAATAGAAGTTCTCAAATATGTAAAAATTAACCCATATCCTGTCAAGCATTGAAGAAATTAATAGTTTGTCATACAATCTCAAATATATGTTAGTTTAAGCCCCTGTACACACAATAATTTTTATTTTAGTTTTTTTAACAACTGTGAACCAATGGAAATATACTGTTTTCTGAATATTTTGTATATATCGTCCCAATTACGCTACTTTTGTCTTTAAAACTAAGTCACCTTAGGTCCTAATTATTAAAATGAGTTTTGAGCTGCATTAGGGTAATAAGTACCTATTATATTTTGAATGTAACAAAATTGAAATGCTGGTATCTTTTCCTTTAGATTCGAGAAAAATAAGCTACTTCACAGTAAAAAAACTGGTCAGCCTCATTTTAATGCAATGTATTAATGCACGTTTTTGATTTTGAATGAGTTTTACTTCCTCACTCTTCACTGGAAAAATAGTTATTAGTAAAACTTGCAAAAAAAAACGAGAAAAAAAAGTGTTTTTACAGTAATTTTTTTTCGAAAGGCAGAAGGACATTTTAAATGGTCAAAAGATGAAGACAAGATTTTCTATTCATTTGAAAATATTGTTAAAAAAATTTCTGCACCAATCCCTGTTGGAAACAGAGGCTAATATTCATTCATGGAAGATATCTAAAAAAAACTGCATTTGTATCATTATTTATAAGTTTTTAGTACTCCAATTTTATACTATTCAAGATTTTTGTATTCAAAACTATATTAATATATTCAAGTTTCATGTATTAATATTATTCAAGGATTAAAAAAGAAAAATTATGAGGGATTTGAATACTTAACTTACGTCCGACACCAAGAAATCTGCACAATTTACGTCCGACACCAAAATTTTACGTCCGACACCAATGAAAAAATTGCTATTTAGGTAATTAATTTTTTATTAATTTGATAAAAAAGGGCATATTATTCTTATTTCATCTTTGATCCTCAATATTTGAGTGTTTACAAAAATGAAAAACAGCACATTGGGCTGAACTTAAGGTTTATGCAATACAAGTGAAACTGCTGTTCCCCTTTCATTTACGTCCGACACCAAAAAGTTTTAATTTTTTTTTTAATGTTTAAATTTTTTAAAGACTTTCTAAATGTGGTTTTTTATTTGTTCATATGTTGGTAAGTACAGAGAAAAAAAATTGGCCCATTTAAAATAATTTATCTGTGAGAAATTCAAACTTTAATTGGAAAATTTTGTGCAAAGTTTACGTCCGACACCGTGGAATTGCCCTACTGTGCTTTCAATTGTTAATTTTTATTTAGAAATTATTAATTAAAATTAATTATTAAAAAATTAATTTTTGGCTCTTTAACTTAAATAACTCTAATTATATTAGGTCTAGAAAGTGTATCATTTTTCTTTTTAAAGATTTGACAAGGTTTAAATTGATATGCAACTTTACTATGTTCTATGAAAAAAAATAATGACATTTTCTTTAAAAAATGAAAAAAAAAATATTGGTTGATTTTATTTGCATTTTATTTGGTAAATAACTTTAAAGTTGCAGCACTTTATAAAAATGTGCTTTTATGTTGTAAAAGTGCATTCTTATTTCTTATTATCAATAATATCTGTCGATTCTAATCTGCGATAACACGTGTGTACGTAAATAAATCCAAAGACGCAAACACAAGGCGGCTGATCATATACTTGCCAGTTGCCAAATCTCCGAATCCAAAGCCAAAACCTCATACTCCTCTATGGTTGCAACAGAGACCGGATGAATTGCAACTTTCCAACTCCACGCGCATGCACATTTATGAAGGGTTCTTACACTCCTGAGACTATTGTAATTTACCCCATACCCTCCCCCTAAATTCCAATATCTCCCTCCGAATTTTTTTTCTGACTACGTCACTGCTTACATGGCGACCACCTACTAGAGCAATTGCAAACTTGGCTAACTAATTGTCACCTAAAATAATAATTTGAGCAAATTACTAGTCTTGTTGTGTGAGTTACTCGTGCACCTATGGTTCTTACTATGTATTATCCCATTGATGGTCAGTTTCAGTAGCACAGTTAATGAGCTTTGGCTATACATTTTCAAATTCAGTGGCACAGTCCATGGAATAATTTAGTTAATTAATCCATGTTAACTAATTAGGAATAATTAGTCCTTGAAATAATACCATGCTCATTTTAAATTTAAAAGTTTCTTTAAGTAGGTACATGTTTTTTCTCTTAAGTTGGCTGACGATACTTATTAGTAGACTTGCTGGATAAATTTTTTGGGGAAAACAGTTTGATTAAATTATTGGTGAGCTTTTAAAAGGATATTTCAGCAACAGCTTTATTTGTGATGAATGATTTAGATTAAATTAATTTTAAGCAAGAGAGATAAGTAGTTTCAGTTTTAAAGGAGTATTAATTAAGCAGACCAGCAGGATGTGCTGGATTGGTAAGATAACTTGGAAGAGAACTTGGTGCGCTGATATCGTGAAGCGATCTTAAAAGAACTGTACAGCAGTTCCAGGGGTTGGTAAATAATAGCAAATGGGGGCTGAGCCCCCTAGTGTACTCTAAATAAATATTTAATTCCTTAATATATAAATTGTTTTGCTATATAATTTTAGTAAGTAGCAATAGATAATTTATTTTAATATTGCTCCCAAAGTGTCAGATACGGGTGCCATTACCTTTTTATGTAACCTTCATAAATTCATTTTTTATTCTCTAGAAATGGGTTCGTCGACCACTGGTTTTATCTCCTGCAAAATGTGCCAAATATGGATGGAAATGTCTTAACTACAACCTTTTAGAATGTGTTACTTGTGGAGCTAAAATATGTTCACCAGAGCCAAATATAAACATGCCTGATGTTTGTATGTATTTTAATGATTCTGCTATATTAATTTGATTGTTACTGTAAATTAATGCCTTTTATTCTAATTTTAGATAAAGCCTGCATAGAAAAAGTTATAAATGAATTAAAGTCAAGTCATAAAACCCATTGTCCATGGCCTTTAACTCCATCACCTGGTAAAAACTATTTTTATAATTTAACTTTCTATTGAATATCAATACTTTTAATTGGAGTTTGTTGACTTGAAAGCTATAAAATCAAGTTTGGCAAAAAATTTGTGTCCAACTGTATTTTTAAAAAACCTATTGGGTTTAACCCAGCCAACCTTATAATAGTTCTCTATTATCAGATGTCTACTAAAACATTGTTATAGTATTGATTGTTATTTGGGAATTATGTAAAGGTCCATTACATCTAATTAGTTCATTACATCCCTGTTAGCTAGGTTTGAGTGTGTCATATTCTATTACTAAAATGAATGCTGATACCATTTTCTGCCTGTATTTAGACTTAAATTTTAAACCTAACATACTTAGCATTAAAATTAAAACATATTCCCTTATCCATCTATTTATTTAACTGGTTTCCTTTAGCACAAATTTTTAATTATCTTTCCATTATGTAAATTTCGGTGAACTTCCCTGTGTGTGGAATAGTCCTGCTATGGGCCTTGCACCATAAAAAAAGTCAACCAACCAGTTCCATTAAATTAAGAAAATATTTTTAAACAAGTAAAAGTATCCACTAACTTTCCTTACAAGCTTCACATTTCATGAGAATCCATAAAATCAGTTAGAGATAAGATAAACTTGCTTAAAATGCTTGTAGGATTAGTATAGTACATTGAAATTTATCTTTAAAGAGATTTATTTGATTGATCAATTGTACTGGTATTTATAAATGTGTTTGTATCTAATTTGATCTGTAAAATTTTAGAATCTTTTGTGAAAATGCTGGCTATGCCAAAAGAAGAGGCATTGAAACTCTTTTTGCAGCGTTTCAAGCAATGTCAACTGTTGAGCTCATTTCTTCCACAAGTGCGAGATTCTTCTATAACAAAACTAGTAAGATGGATTCTGTTTTCATCTCTTGTGTTATTTAGGTATAAAAAATCCCACTGATTCAGCCCTGACATAATTTAATTAATATTCCATAAAGAATAGGTATTAATAATTTGCAATGTCAATCCTGTGCCATATTGCTATGTACAGGCTCAAATACCAAATTTTCTCATTTTCTTAAAATAAAAAGCCATAATGTATTGTGGCATTCTTGGAATCACTGAGGTATCACAACACTGTTTAAAACAGCCACAGTGCATTGCGTCTGATCCAGGGAAAACTTGAGCTTCCTTCGGGCCCCTTCGTAAAGCAAGTATAGGGGAGTCATATTTTCTTTGTTTTACCATGGAAAATATATTATTAAAAAAGAAAAAATGGGGGGGGGAATCAATTGCCCAAGAAATTAAAATAAGCAGATGGCATTTTACTGGTCATGTTTTAAAAACAATTAGAAATGAAATCAAGTGTTTCCCTAGAGGGGAGGCCAAAAGAAGGCACAGGAGAGGTTGCACTAAACTGAAATGGTGAAGACTAATGGAGAGGGAAAGAGAAGAGGCTGGATAGACCAACTGGTAGGTGGGGAGGATGGCTGCAATGGACAGGGCAAGGTGGAAGGTGGGCCTTTTGTGCCACTGGGCACTACAAGACATGATGAGTTGGCATTCTCAAGTATGGTGCAGTCATTAATATTGAAAACTTTTTCAAAATTGGTTAGAAAATAAAGAAACAATTCAGATAAGCAATAACTGTTTTAATTAGGGATCTATTTCTAGAAATACATATGCCTGAACTGTAACCAACTAAAGGGTGGGGGGTATTCCGAAATATAGTTTTTGCAGCAGTTGTTCCGATTTCTAAAGAGAGGAAACTGGAACACCATTCCAGTAAGTTCTGCCTCAAATAGAGCTCAGCTTTCAATAAATTTATATAACATGCATACAATGGGTTAGGAAATAAATCTGGTATTGTCAAAAAATTTTAATTTGACCAAACAGAGGCATCAAAATTTGCTTACTTTTGCTAAAAATTGAAAATAGGTAAAACCTGGAAAAGTCTCACAATGCTTATTACAGATTCTCGCACTTCAGTCCTATTTTCACTCTGACAAAGGTGGTTGCCTATTCACCACCAAAACAGCTCTCAGCTTTTGTTGTTTTTGATTGTGCTATGTTTTACATTTTTTAAACCAATTTTTATCATCAGTTTATTTTGAATATCTATTAAATTGTAGACCTATTTTAAAAGCATGTACTTTTAAAAATCATTTATTGACTAACTGCTCCTTAAAATATAGTTATTAATTTTTACTCATATATAGATAATTTCTTTGTGTGATTCTTTTAACTATAACTTTTTATCAGTAGGGATTAAATAAGGAACTCATTGCATCACTTTGTAAAATATGTGAAGTTTCTGCTGATGACACTCAAATGTTTGGATCAAGTGCTGTTTCTTTGGCTGCTTCAGGCTGGTCTTTAGTATCAAACAGGTATATTAATTGCTAGAACTAAAAGGATATTTATAACACAGGGTGTCTTAGGTAATACCTCGGCTTACTAGATACTATACAGGCTAGCCGAGTTTTAAGTAATGAAAACCATTTGACAAGTTTTCCCGCTTGGATCACCACCAGTCCTACCTATATAGACCAACCAATAGAATAACACACTGAAAAAAAAGGAAAAATAATGGTGTGTTTTCATGATGTAAACTGCTGATTGTTGGCCATTAGTGGCTGATTTGAATTTTTTAGCCATTAAGCCCCGCCTTCAACTCTGGATTTGATTTGGCAGTTTGTCAGCTATTGCCATCTCGATTTTTAATGATTTCTGTATCTTTGCTAGCCTGTATATTATCTAGTAAGCCTTGGTAATACAGAGTATTATTTGTATTTTACTTACTCTTCTTAAAGTTTGGCCCGTGAATTCAGGGACATAAAGCCTATCTTATGCTCATAAAGGGTACCTTTTTTGCCTTGATTCTTATCAGGAGTAGACCAAAAGAGTCACATTTTCTACAAAATAAACATCAGTCAAGGCTAAAGTTTTTTGTAGATTCCAATTCTGTTTGAGGAACCATCCTCTTATAGATAAATCAATCGACAGATAGATAAATAGATACCTGAATTAAGTCAGATACACCTGCTTGTCCTCATAGAAAAAGGAATGAAGTCTTTTTCCCTTACATGATCATGTAAGAGAAAATTCTTGAATAAAATTGTAAAATGAAACAAATTATTGGGGGGGGGGGCAAATAAGCAGTATAGAATTCTTTGAAATGTTTTAATTTTGCAATCTTCAAACCTTTTGCCACCCTGTGACTCCAGTTGCACATGCCTGATAACTATTTAATTATTTTTCTTAGTGAAAATATCAGACAATCTGCTGAGTATTTTTGAGCTCGGAACATGGGATTGCGGACCTGGAAAAAGTTTTAACCTTCCCCCGAACCTAATAAAATTTACCCTAACCTAATGTGTTGCTCCTATGGAGCTGACAGGGGCTTCCCCCGAACCAGGTTCGTAGGTTCGGACACTTTTTCCAGGTCCGTGGGATTGTAAGGAGATTTCACCATTGTGACTGTTGCATAATAATGAAATATTCAATATAGTACGTATCTGAAATATCACTGGTAATATTACTATAAAATAATGAAAAATGCTTTGGAACATAAATGATATATAAACTAGCTTTTATGCCATGCCTTGCATACAGTGGCGGATCCAGAGACTTGGTTTGGGGGGGTGATTTTACCTATATGCGCATTCGACATTACAATCAATTTTCACTTTTACATTCAATTCGTAAGAGGAAGACACATAAAATATATTTGGTGGAAAGTTCCACTTTCTACTGATTTAATTGTAAACCATTAAATGCAATTAATTCATTTTCCCTTTTTAAAATGGAACTTCTACTTAAATGCATAAAGTATACACTAATATATAACAAAATAAAGAAAAATTAGAGAAACAGAAAAGAAACTAAAAGTAAAATTACCGCAAAGCCAAGCCTGTTCGTTTCTGAGCACGACCATGTTCACTATTTCCGGAATCCATTTTTTGTGATAGTAAAACGCCAAGTTTTAATAAAACAGCAAATCAGTGTAAAAAAACGAGACAAGTCAAACGTTGGAAAGAAAATCAACTAAATTTTTTACTAGTACAGCTTGGCATATGTACGACATGCTCAGCCCACAAGTTTTGACCATCCCACTGCCAACAAATAGCTGTTATCCCCTCCCAATATGGGATTGTCAATCGCTCTGAAAAAGCTTTGATTGGCCCTTAAATAGATGTTGAAAAACAGTGATATTAGAAAATCTACAAACAAGCCGCCCGCTCTGGTTTTTGTGTGCAATTATACCAGTAATCAGCCTCGATATGAGGTCCAATTCACCCCGATACAGATTTCTTTAACACCGGCTGAAATTTCCGGTGACCAAAGAGTACCGAACCCCACGAGAGGAAAAAGTGGTCATTAGCGCGGACCCTCTGTCAACCCTTTTATCAGGGCTCGGGAAGCGGGAAGGGAGCTCCTCTGAAAAGTGATGGATGCATTGAAGTTATCATTTAACGAGTTGCTACTATTGCCGAAAAGGGGCACTGCGAGAAACCGGAAGAAATACTCGCTCAGATGGTGACAGCGGCTTCTCAGTAGATTATTCACAAGTCAAGTTTATCGCTATGTTATCGGGGATGTGATTTTCGGCCGGAAATTCGGCGAGGTCACTTTGTTGGGGGGGGGGGGGGTGATCACCCCAATCCATGTTTAAATATATTCCATGGGTTTTTTAAATCAGAGGTATTAGAAAAATGAGCATAAAAAGGCTCAAAAGAAGGATTTTTTTTATGTATGTATACTAAGGTTGGTGCTGATCGGAATAATACTATATTTGTTTAAAAGACAAACACACACACACTCACAAAAAACACATATACATTGACTTTAATTATATAAACTATACTTTATGTCTGTAAAATAACCCTTAAGTGGGTAGCAATTACAATGAAAGATGTTAATAATTATCTATAAGTTTTATAAAAGATTACAGAATTGGTTAACAATGCTTTTATAAATTTTCCTGCTATTTTTCACAACATATATATTTAAAATTTTTAAGTTCTACTCAGTTTTCTTTATGCATATGAAAAGTCAGCTTTCATGCATTTATGCAGAAAATAATAGAACTTGGCTCATCAAATTCACTAAAGAACAAGTATTTTAAGCGTATATCTGTGTACCACATCTACATCTCATAAAACAAATCCAGAATTTAAATTTATTAAAGTTAGTTATTAAAAGCCATGCTATTGAAATAAAATTTAATAAATAATAGTAATTTCTTTTATTTATTTATTTAATTGCTGTTTACAGTAAAGATAATCAGAAAACATGTGTTGAATGTGAAAATTGTCAGCGCTCAGTGTGGACTGGTTCCTTTAATCAGCTTTACCCTTCAAAAATTGAAAACACTGCAGGGTCTTCACAAAATGGAAATAGCATCAATATAAAGTTGGAAGAATCTCCACATAAGCGGTTTGTAAGTATTATACTACATACTTTTTTATGTAGTAAAACTGTTTTAAGCTTTAAGTTAATTTTTCTTTTAATAACTTGATTAAATGTATTATTATATTCTTACATTAATATATGTTTTTATCTGGGTTGAAAGCATGTTTTTAAGATTTTCCCCTCTGCACAAAAAAAAATTCATTCTACATTTGTAATAAAGAAAAAATTCTTTAGAAGGAAATAATAATTCTTTACATTAATAGTAGTAACTTATTTTCTTCCAAAGTTATTAAGTATTTTAGAAAATAGTTACAAGTTTGAAAGCTGTAACAGCTAAACCAATTTACAAAACAAAAGAAAAAAAAACTTTTTAAACCAGTAAGTTAAGCATTCAGTGAAATTAATTACCATTTTTGACCCCCTCCCTCCTTGTCAGCAAAGATGAGCAATCCACAAACTTTCCTTTAATAATTACTTAAGAAGACTGCCTGACACCCCTTTGAGCCCTTTGTTCTTTTTTGTACAAAATCTTTAGTAATGCTTAAATTTCTGAAATTTGTTGTTCTCCATGAACACAACCTATCATTAAAACTTTTCTTGTGAAAAATTTAATGACATTTATTTTTGGTTAAATTTTGAAATTATTTATGCAAGAAACAAGAGATTTTCCAAAATGCAGTGTTTGAAACATCTTAATGTAAGCATCCCTCATACTCCCCCTCCCCCTTGTCACAAAAAAAAAATAGCAAACCCCCTTCCCCTTAGGGGCCATTCATTAATTACGTAAGGATGATTTTGGTAATTTTTGACCCCCCCCCTACCCCCATGTAAGGGTACGTAAGATTTTTCAAACCCCTCCCCCCTATTCTTATGTAAGATTCCATTTCGTTTTTCAAAATAATAAAATGTTAGAAAAGGACCAGTTACACTAAAACTCTCAGTTTGACGTAAATCAAAGATTTTTATTTTTCAACAGATAAGTTTTTCTGGGGTAATTCAATAGTAATTTGATTAGAATAGTTAGAATTTGTTGACATTAACTTGGAAAATCTTACGTAAGAATGTGTTTGACCCCCCCCCACCCCCCAAGGAAGGGTATGTAGAGATTTTTCCAACCCCCCCTCCCCCTTGGGACCCTTACGTAATTAATGAATGGCCCCTTAGGTGCTTATGTAATGTTTGAATGACCCCATAGAGAAATTATTTAGATAGAGAGCATTGAATATCTTCTATTTTATTATTTTGCAGGGCAGTGTGGGTTAATTTTTATAATATTTTAAGTTGTATTTTTAAATTGTTGATTTTTATTCTACCTAATAATGTATCTTTTAAATTGCTGATTTTTATTGTACCTAATGTATCTTTTATTGTTATTCTTTGTTATATAACTTTTAAAATTTTACCTGAGGGCCTGCTTAAGCAGGCATTAAGTACATTATTTAAGTAGTAATAAATAGAAAGAGCCCTTGGGCTGCAACTCCTCCCACAGTTGAACCAGAACTCATGTAGTAATTTTATCTGTTAATTCATTTGTACAAGAAACAAAGAAATTTTTTTTACTGAAAATTTATATTGAAAATAGTTTATTTTTCTCCCTTAAAGTTTAAAAAATCAGCTTTATACTATATCTTTGTCTATACCCTGCTTTTGGGTCTTGCACCATAAAAACCCAACCAACTATATCTTTGCTTCTAAACTAGTTGAGAATTTTGTACTTCTATTCTTTCTAGCAGTTAGATATTAATTACCCTTTGATCTTATTTACAGAAAAAAGATGATTTTGACCCTTTGGAAGGACACAGGCCATGGTGTTTATGGATTGTGTCTGATAGCCAGTGCAGTTTTGGTGATGGTAGAAGTTCTAATCTTGAGTCTGGTATTCCTGGCTGGAGAATTTTCATGAAGTCTTTGTTAAAGAATGTCAGCATACAAGAAGATGATGCTTCTGTAAGGAATTGTTAAGCTATTTTCTATTTTAAGTATTTCAAGGATGGTCTGAAAAGTACTCACAAGGAGAGGATCCCAACGTGTCATCACCGATTTGGTTCATTTTTGGTGTGGAAGTAGTGCATGACTAGGACATCAATTTGTGAAAATATTAAGAAGCAACTTTCAGAAATTTTGGAGAAAATCGCGATTAAAAATCTTAACATGCACTTATATATCTGATAAGATTCTCGTCTTGCAAGCGGATCGTGGTGTAGCGGTAAGAGCTGTGATTCCCAACCCAAAGGTCTCGGGATCGAGTCTTGCTGCATACCATATTTTTTATTTTAATTTTTCACACAATTAAGAGCACAGATAAAAAATAAACTTATAATAATATTTATTTATAAATTTTAAAATATTTTTTCTTGTGCGTAAAAATTTTTTGGTAAATATATAATATTTACAATAGGATCATAAAAAATTGGATTTAATAATTTATATTTTTGGGAAACAAGGAATGAAAAGATATTTACAAAAAAAAAAAAAATATGTTTATGTATGAAGTTTTACTTTAATTTATCCCTAACTATCCGAAAGAAAGTACGCATTTTTGTTATGCTAAAAGGATTTGTTATGTGTCTGATTTGATAGTTAAAATAAACATTTTTGTTGGTAAACATATAATATTTACAATAGGATCATAAAAATTGGATTTAATAACTATATTTTTGGGACACAAGGAATGAAAAGACTTCAAAAACAAAAAAAAAATATTTAAAAGTTTCAAAATTGATAATTATAAATATAAATATGTACTATTTTATTTCATATCTGTGCTTTTAATTGCGTGGAAAACAAAAATAAAAATTATGGTATGCAGCGAGACTCGATCCCGGGACCTTTGGGTTGGGAATCACAGCTCTTACCGCTACACCACGATCGGCTTGCAAGACTAGAATCTTATCAGATATATAAGTACAAGTTAAGATTTTTAATCGTAATTTTCTCCAAAATTTCTGAAAGTTGCTTCTTAATATTTTCACAAATTGATGTCCTAGTCATGCACTACTTCCACACCAAAAATGAACCAAATCGGTGATGACACGTTGGGATCCTCTCCTTGTCAGTCTGCTAGTGGAAATGACAACTTATGGTTCTAAACACTGTTTATTTTTCAATAAGGTTTTTAAGCTGACTCAGTTTTTACAGCAATGTTCCAGTCTTATTACACCCACAGTTCTTCAAGAAAAATTTAAATGTTGCCACTATGGCTTGTTTTGAAGGGAAATTTTCATTTTTGTTATAGGGTGGATGTTCTTTGACTTAATAGTGTAAACCCCACCGAGACACTTTTGTGAGCAGGTTCAAAATTGATTTTTCTTTTTTGCATTCAATTTTGTGAGCTAACTGAAAGCAATATTCCTTCCTGCCTCTCAAAACACTAACACCACCCAATACTTTGCTAGCTAATGGGATCTTTGGTGCTTAACAATCACTTTCCTTTTATTGCATTGATTTATTTTTTATTCAAAGGTGCAGTGGTGGATCCAATATTTGTTAGTTGCTTAAAAATGCAAAAAAAACCCCCTTTCATTTTGCACTAATCACATCAAAAGCATTATGTAAATGTGTTTTTAATCCTCAATCAGCATGTAGGGCAACCAGAGCCGTTCGAATGGTGTTTGAAAAGATTTTTGAAATTTTGTGTCGGGGGTGACTCAACATTTTACTGAGGTTACCTCCTCACTGGTACTTTTTTGCACCAAGTTTTAGATGACTTGCACACATTGACCCTTAACATTTCACTAAAATATTTATCACATCATCATATCAAAATATATATCAGTCAATGTTTCCAATAAGCTCTAAAATACTTTAGCTTATAAATTACATATTATTTTACTTTATTTTTCTATTTCTCATGGTTTCTTACTCTATTTAGCCTGCATGTTTTTATTTGTTAGCATTTCAGTACTGGAAATCTTTTCTAAAACTCTGATTGGCATTATGTACGAGGGTTGTTTTTTAAACTTCCATTTTGCTCCTGAAAAAATGTAGTAGTTCAAAATAATTTTGCTACCTTTGTAAATAGATACATCCTTGGTGATCAATTGGCATCTTTATTGAAAAAATCGGGCAATTTTTCTATTAATTATCGAGTTTACAAGCCCACTCCTCGAACTTATTTTTCTCCTGGCTGTAGAGCATTTCTTTTCCACCTCATCTTTTTGCCCCCAATAGGTCATAAATATAAAACAAATGAATATTTAGAAATACGATTATTACTGATTTACGATTATTATTTACACTTTTAGTTACTTTCCCATTTGAAGTCCAGTTTGAAGATTAATTAATTATCTAATCTTTTAACATACTATTCTAACATAGCACATAGTATGCACATTTTTGTAGATTATGCCCTTGTTAGATTCCCTTTCATCATCTTGGATGCTTTTGTGGCGACGTTTCGTGGGAAATTTTTTTTTCACTAAAGAAGAAAAGAGAAAAGTTCCATGTATATTTATTACCAGGGTTCGTACGCCTCCTGAAATTCCTGAAAAACTCCTAAAATTTGCATTAATTTTCTAAGGGCCCTTAAAACTCCTGGAAATTAAGTTTTTCCTCCTGAATTTTCCCTTAAACTCCTGAAATTTATCTATCCAAGAGCAAAAGGAAGTTGAAATAACAATATAATATGGTGGAAGTTATTCTATTGTTTTTTTTAAATCAGTGAAAGTTATTGTTTTTTAAATCAGTAAAATACTGTTGAAAGATAAAATTCTAAACTTTTTTGCACTTCTTTTTTCAATGATTCATTCTGAACTCATTCTGCTCGTGATATTTAAAGAAGTCAGGTTAATAATTGTTCATGTTACCTCCTAATTTTTGTGTAATTTACTCCTGAAAAACTCCTTAAAGACTCCTGAATTTTACTATCTTAGATAGAGTATGAACCCTGTAATTACCTTTTGTAGAATTTACCTTTTGTTGTTAAATCTTCCTTTACTAAGAATTTTAGCAGCTTTATACTTATTTCTTCTATCAACAATAAGTAAACCACAACTCTTTTAAATGATTGGCAAAACAACAGAATTTATTCAGAACAATTAAAAAATTAAATTGGAACTTTCAAAATTGTTTTAACAAGATAATCAAGAATTTGCACAAGTTGTACTGCATTCTGTGCTTGAGGCTCTGAGAACTTTTCTAACTACCTTCATATATAAAAAATATAATAGTATGAGTTACAGTTACTGAGGCTTGTACCTTGTACCCATCTTGAATAAATATATTCTTTATGTATATTTGTATATTTTATGTATATTTATGTCTGCATCAAAGATACTGGATTGTTTAAATCATAAATCAAACTTAATGATTATCTTTTTTTTCTGTAATACAGTAAATGTATATTTGTTTTTATTCTTGTTAAAATACTTTATATCCTGTTTTTTTACAGTAAATGAATTCTTGTGCATCAATGATGTGTTGTTTCTTTTTACAGGAAGTGAATCCAACTAAAGAACATATAAGAAGTGTCAGGGATTTGTTGGATACATGGACTGATCCTATAGAATAATTATTAGGAACCAAACAATTTAATTCATTAGAATATCTTCCTCTTTAGTTTGAACTTTTGCTTTTTTCATGTTCTTACTAAGCCATTTAAAATTAATTACATTTATTATTTAATAGAGGTTTGATTTTATGATTGTGTCATCTAATTATAAAACCAGCTATCTTCTCAATTTTGTAAATACATTTTTACTAATTATCTAGAACCTAAATAAATTTTTATATCAACTAAAAGCAAGAGACTAGGAAAAAATTCTTGCTTTTCAAGCATTAAAATATTTTGATGTTCTGCAAAACTGGTGAAGTGCTCTCATTGGTGCATCATCAAAGCCTTCTGTCTATTCTGATAATGTTTTGGTTCAATAGACTAGTTCAATTTGCAGAATTGAAATGAATTATTCAAAAAAGATAACTATGTTGAAATAATACAAAAACAACTTTTAGCAAATAAAATTTTGTAAAATGAAGCACTTTTTCTTAATTTACATATATTAAATACCCAAATTTACATTAAATATAGCATAATTTAAGAGCAAGTTTGTAGCAAAACCTAAGTGAGTTGCAAAAGCAGCGAAACACAAATTGATTAATTCCCTCTCACATCTTGCCTCTTCAACCATAAATTGTATACTAAAACAAAGTGACCTAATATTCTTGAACAATGAGTTTTGGTTCCTTTTTAATTTCGTCTGGGTTACTTAAAATCTACTTTTTTTTCCCAAGATTTTTTTTAGTTTGGGAGATAGCTCATTTTGCAAATAGATGACACTAGTGTTGTATTTGTTTTTTACAGTATTCAATACAACTTAAAATTGATTATGATTTATTAATCTTTCATTATTAATCATCAATTCCATCAGTTTTCCCATTATTTTTTACTATTGAATGGCCTGATAGTTGTTTTGTCTTTAAAGCCAATAAAACTTATCGAATCTTGGCCCATAAAAAGTTTAATTTTTATGAAAATAATTTATAAAATTTTCTTGAAAAGTTATAACTAGTAGGATACTTTAAACTGTCATATAAATCAAAATTTAGTAGTAATGGCTAATTTTAAATATCTTTTTGTTTGGGACTTTTTTGCTTTCATAAGTGTAACTTATATTTCTTGAGTTGGAGGGCTGTTTATTTACTCAAGTAATGTTACAATGTGTCAAGATATTTTATGACTAGACTTTGAGCTTATGTGTATCCATGGACTTTTGAAATAAAAAC
Source organism: Tetragnatha montana (assembly GCA_963680715.1). Classification (NCBI taxonomy): domain Eukaryota; kingdom Metazoa; phylum Arthropoda; class Arachnida; order Araneae; family Tetragnathidae; genus Tetragnatha; species Tetragnatha montana. Next base: position 23,554,629 of record OY796681.1, read on the forward strand.
TAACTTTTGACATTGAAGTGGTTCATGTTTACTGTGCACAATACTTTATTATGATCATTTCCCCCCAAAGACTTGAATATTTTAAAGGTCTTAATAACAATGAAGTTTAAGTATTTGTTCATATTGCTAATGAAAAAGAAATACAAATTTTGCAGTTGGCCAAGTTTTCTTTATGACTGGTATGATCACCTGGCATTTTATTGAAATACTTGAAGCCTACACTCCTCTTAATTCATCCTGCCAGGACTGAGATTCTATCCAGTTAATACAAGGTTCCCTTAAATTATAAGTAATAAATTTTTGTTCCAAAGTTAATTTAGTTTCATTAGATATCATGAATAAAGAACTGAAAAGATTTTACTGCAACTAATTTTATTGTATGTGCAATTGTACATAGACAAACATGCAAACCTTTCAAAATCTAACAAACTTTGGTCAGTTTTGAAAATTGTGGCTCATTAAACAATTAATTGAACAGTGGAACACAGTGACTAACTAACAATATTGTCTTAGTTGGGTTGGTGTCTACATTTGTAAATAAACTGAAATTAATTTTACTACAGTTGTTTATATCTTTATCTGGATTTGTTTATTGATTATAACCCCCTTCTTGGCTCTTTAAGGGCCACAGTATTACAAATAATTATAGTGTAATTATAGTTTTTTACCTTGTCCATCTTTTCAATTTGGTATTAGTTGCTTTATCTCTTAATAGTTTTTTTAGAATACTATAAAATGGCAATTTGAATGTGGTCTTGCAGAAGGACACATGTGGTTATATAGTTTTAAAGAGCATATTTTAAATAACAAAATAAAATCTCTCTTTAAAATATCTCTAAGCATTACCTTTAAGTCAAATATCCTTCATTAGTTACATTCTACTAAGTCTAATACTCTTCAGCATCATTTGACCAATAATCTATTTGTCTCAACACCCACTTTCCATGCTGGGTGTTTCAATTTGAGTGACCCATAGTCTAACTTTTTATATATTTCCCCTAGACACAGTTCCAATTGCAAATTTTCATTTAAAGAGGTGAAAATTAGATGGGGCAAAAATATAGAAAATATATTTTTATACAGTTTCATAGTTTAAATTTTCCAATTAGTAAGTTTTTTTATTATTTCCAGAATAAGACACAAACAATTCTATCTTAATATATTCAAAACTTATTCAGTTGTTAAATTTTAAAATTGGTGACTTAGATCCCTTATAACACCTTTTTTGAGTTCAAAATAGGGTTCATCCACAAATTGAAGGTGAACCTGTTTTTATGTGATGATAGGAATAACTTCAAAAAATTCATTTGTGATGACCCCTTATAATAGATAGTTGGAAGATAGTTTATCAGGCTTTACAATAATAAAATTAACCCTTTTAAATATTCTTTAGGAACATTGATTTATCTATAACTATTACTTTATAAATCGGCCAGAATAAGAATTCAAAACTTTAAATTTAAATTCTGAACATAAATCCAAAAGTTGCGTTAAAGCTGCAAACTTATAGGAAATATGCGAGTAAAAAATACAAAGATCAAGAAATGCAAAAATGCAAAACTCCGCTCAAGCCTCTTCATCAGGGGGACAGGATCTGAGCAGAGGGGGGGGGGGGGTGTTTCTGAGTGCAAAAAACTGCACCTGTCCCCAACACCCAGCAAAAAAAACAAGAGAAACATGGAAAATGTTTAATATTGGATTGGATTTCATGGATTATGTTTAATAACTCAATAAAGCCAATGAAGTTTACCTGAAGTTTGAATTTAGATATCGTCTACGCTTTATTCTCATTAAAAAAGCGTATAAAACAAATTTATTAGAGAAAAATTGTGAAATACTTGCTTGCATCATTCTATTTTTCTCTTAAACTGCTAAAAAGGCAAAATATATGTCATTAATTATATTCCCTGAGGGGTTATAAGGCAGCAATTTGAATTTCTCTAGTTCATTTAGGCAAATGGTTTTTGTCGTAATAACTTTAAAAGTGTATTCTGTCAAGCTAAAAGAATAAGACAAACTCTCATCCAAAGAAAAAAAAATAAGTTCGAATAGAGATTTTGCACGTTACTGACTTATTAATATAAGGACACTGAAGCTGTAGTTAAATCTCTTCTTTTGTGTGAAGAGGTTTTATCTTAGAAATATACTCAGAGAGAACTATCTATGATAAATCGAGAAGATTAACGGCACAAAAATATTTTATATCTGCCTTTCTTTCCTGAAAAGTTTCGCATAATTGGTAAACCCAAAACTATCAACCAAACATGGCGGTCCTGCCACTTTGCAAGACCTACACCAAAGTAGCAAATCAAGGCGTTTCGCTCTCCCTCTTAATTTGCATACAATCAAGACGCGAAGATTTTCTTTTCTTAAGCGGGGCTCCATAGCAAGTCTTCTTTATGCAGCTTCAATGGTACTCCAGGGAATTTCAACAGATGGTTCACTTAAGGGAGACGGAAGGTCTCGGGATTATGGAATATTTCATTTTAGACTTTCATTGCTTCTGCGAAATTCCCGCCAAATAACGGGGAAGGAGTGATTCGGAGGCAGGCAAAGGTCCTTAGCGGCACGATGATAAGCAAATGGCATTGTTTGTGAAGGTAATCGTAAGCATGGATCTTTTTTTTTGGTGCTTATTCGAAAATTCTGTTCTTTAACGATGTTTCGGAATTGCGTTTTTTTTTTGCGCTTAGGTCGGCATGTTGGATTTCATGAGAGTTTTTCCTATGCATTTTAAAGATCTAGTAGAATGAAGGAAAGTTTTTTTGGTCGATATTTTTAGAATTTTTGAGCGAATAAAGAGTTGAAGCTTTTCATTGCAAAATTTAAGATTGAATTAATTGTTGTTCCTTTTCTGTGAAAAATTGTTCAAGATTAATGGAACATACTCATTTATTTAAACAAACCGTATTATTTTGTGGTTATTTGTGAAAAGAAAATTTCTGTTTGTGGTAATGAGTAACATTTTATTGGTTTGAATAAATGTGGTTAAGGACTGAAGATTCTAGCTTGGATAATGTTTGAGCCGTGGTTCTTTTTTCAAATAACTCAATATTAAGAAGAATGGTAGAGATGTATTTTAGATGCTTACAGATATATTTGAGAGATTTGACGATCAATTTATTTGAAGAAATCAACTGATTATCATTCTATGTTAAATCTATCTCTAGTTATTAGGTTCTGACGAAACACACGTAGGTGTGATACGACGAATAAGTTACAAATAAACCGAATAAAGTAATTTTTTTAATTTATAAAATACATAATTCTTTATGATGTTTAAATACTTACAGTTCTTGAAAATTTGATATAAATACTGCCAAATCTTGTAAACTTGAAGCTTCTTCAAAGCAATTTTGCTTACCTTAAAAATCGCGTGAATTCATTCGTTTCCTCAGTTTCTTAAACATTTGTATTTTTTATCACACGCAAAAAAAAACCACTTTTATCAAAAAGAAAATTTGCTTCACTGCACACAAAAGCTTAATGTAACAAAACCAGTTTTACAGATCTTGAGTCATGCAGGAAAAACTTTTCAACTTGTAACCGGTTTCATTTGAAGTAGTCTGTACTTGTTTTTACGAAATAACTCATTCACTCAACAATCAACATTCTTCTATTTTTAGGATTATAAAGGATTTTAATAAAAATATACATTTATCTTTTATGTATTCCACTTATATTGAATGGAAATCATGAGTATAAAATATTTTAGACCTTAAAACAATCTAAACTTCTCTAATAAAACTTTGAATACTTAAAAAAATTTATCATTAATTGCAATTGAAACCTAGAATGAAGGACGATTAGGCATAATAATCTCCTTTTTTTCTACTTTACATGCTTTCATTTTAATCAGAACTGGAAAAAATTTCAGTCATTTCGTAGTTCTCACATTTTTTCGCTTAAAGTGTGGATAGAATCACTATAGTGATATAGTTTCGAATAGTATAGTTTCGAATTGGCTATATATAGCCAATTCGAAACTTTCTACCCACCTATATTTGCCCATACCAGTAGTATTTATTTAAATATTTTCGAAAAGAAAAAGCTTTTCAGCATTGCCTAATTTTGATTGAGCTGGTGAACTGTAGAACAAAGAGGTTTTAAAAGTTTTAGTTTGTAAACGGGAATTGAAATCACCATTATACTTATCGGGCCAAGTTTGGGATAGATATTTACAGAGTACACTTTACCACCATATTTAGTACCCAAACTTGGATATAGTTTGTCCATCTCCCGTCAAAGCAGAAATTCTCAATGGAACCGTTTCTGTGCAAACGCATTGACGACGCCAATCTCAACAGCTCGAAAATGGGCTACCTATATCCATATTTGCTGCAGCCACAGAAAATAACATTTATTCGAAAGAGATGCTTGAAAGCAGCGGAGGAGAGATTTTTACGACTGGATATTCGTCCCGTTCGCACCTCTTCCGTCACCCCAGAAAAATATCGAATAGGCAACTTTTGACCGCAGCGCTTTTCCTCTTTTATTGCGAAAATTCCCGCCATTATTTCGCCGTTTCCCGCGCATTTCGATACGTCTCTGGAAGATAAGGCGGAAAGCAAACGATTTTGAATGTGGCCATAAAGAGGGCAATTGAAATCCGAAGCGGTTGCAGTTACGCCGCCGTGGAAGGCATTCGGCTGCGAAATGACACTTAATGAGGCATGGAGGACGGAGTGAAATGTTCTCTGAAGCATATTTTTCCGATTTTCGGAGCCGGAAAAAGGTGTTCGACACCGTATCAGTTTTCGAATATAGCCTCGCTTGGAGAGAAAGTGTTGTAATCGTTTCCAAATTTAGCGTCGAGCTTGTGTTTATTGAACAAATTTTATAAATATGGTAGTAGGTATAGGAAAATATATGTTTAAAAACTATTGTTGTTCTTGCAATATGCTGAGTTTTTTGCAATTAAAGTTGTAAATAAGCAACATACTTTAAGTGTATTACAGTTCGTAATCATAATCGAAAAATAAGTAAAAACAGTTCCTAATCAGAAAAGAAGTCATAATCAATTGACAAATAAGACATCATTTCAGCTTTTCAAAGACAAAAACATACACAATTCTACTCATCCAGAAAACGTTTCCTTTTGCTAGTTGTCTGTCAGTAAATTAATCTGCAAGTTTTAAGATAAATTTGAATGTTCTGTCAGTCTTGCTGCACGATTTCTACTATCAAGAGTTCTATTGTTCAAATGATTAATTTTACTAAATAAACATAAATATGTTACACCAAGAACTAAAACTTGTCAGTATTTAGACATTAAGCTATTAACTCTTAGCTTTCTACTATATCTGATCCTAAAATAATTAAGAAGTTTGGTCATGGGTCAAAAATATTTGCTGAAACCGAATGATAGGTTTGTTTGTAATGGTAGGTAGAGAGGGCTAGTTGGAGTTTTCCCATTTCGGAGGAAGTTTCTCCATCAGAGCGCTCTTCGCCCGAGGCCTACGACGTGAGGTGATGGTCAAAATAAGCACTATATTGATTAATTTTTGAGGACTAGCCAATAGCATTAGACCTATATTTACAACGGATTCAGTCGAAAATTTATATAAATATTGATTATCTTCTAAATTATAACGAAGATTTATCCACTATTATAGTCTGTATAAATAAAATAAGCGGTTAAACGTCATTCTTTACCATGGCAACGCAGAAGAAACACATTGAGAAAAAACTCAAGGTCAACCGCCGATTCTATTTACACAGAGTATAATTGGCATAAGAAATAAAGTATGAACTTATATTTCAAGTAAAGTATATTAGCTAAATAATTAACGTAATGTAAACTTTAAAAATGAATTAAAAACTATGCGCATCATTGGAAAGTCTACGTTCTTTAGGTTTAGTTCCTATCTTTTAAAAGTTTCTAAGCAAACTCATAAGTACCATATTAATAATATTTGGTGATATCCTCTTTTATTTATATATATATGAAGGAGTGTGAGTTTTTCATCGCTTAAATGAAATTGAATAAATGAAAACCCCTAAAAAGTATTCGACAACGATATTAAACCGAGTTCCGCATAATATTTGGTTATTTTTTATTCCTTTTAGTTTTTTCTCTTCTCCTTTCTTTACTCAATTATAGCGTTTGCGGCTTATACGCCGATGTGGCTTATCTACTAACAGTTAAATCCAATCCTCAAAAACCCACAAACTGAACAGATCCACATCTGATTCGCCCTCTACCCCCGAAAAACTTCCTCACAGATAGATGTAAACGTAAGCCACCGTCTCCGCCACCCAACCCTCTCTCGAAAGAATCGAAGACCTTATTTTTTTTCTTTCGGGCTCTATGGAGCGGAAGGTATCGAATTGATGGGCGCGTGAGTCAACACACCCTCCGGTGACAACGCATTTCACGGCCCGACGCACCGTCCATGGGCAATTACGAAGCGGACCTCCTTCGTTTCTCGCTTCGGCTGGTCAAGGGAAAAACGCTGTATTTATGGAGGTCATTGGAAGTGTGGCTGCATCTGCAACGTTAATGGGCTTTTCGTTTGAAGAATGTGCGGATAATTTAAGGCACTGGAGCTTTGTCACGGGGTTTGGCTGCTGGTTTTCTTTCGGTCGTGGCGAAGTTTGGCTTTAACTGTAGTTTTCTGTTTGGTACAGGAAGAAAGAATGGGAGTAAAGATTCAAGTGTAGTATTTGGTATTTAAACAAAAAAGAGAAAAATTTTGGTTTTTAAGCGGAAGAAGTCGATGGAAAATTTTACTCGGGTCTGCTGGAATAGTTCAATAGTTCTTATATACTCTATTCTTTTATGTGCTTCAAATCTTACGCGGATATTAGTCAAAACTGAATAAAGGGCACATACGGTATCAATCATGCTCACCCAATTACTGATATGATTTTGATGCACTGCTTTGCTACAGACACACACAGCCCACCCCAAAAGTACTTGTATCGTATCTTAATGATACTTAAATGTTACAGTTATTATACGTGTAGATTATGATTACCACAGCTTTTAAATATCTACTTTTGTAATAATGTTCTTTCTTTCTTTTTTATCCATAATAAACAAGGGCATAATAAGGAACCAAAAGTATGAACTACTTTTTCACAGCTCTTTTATTTTCTTACATCTGAAAATGCTTCTCATAAAAGTCACCAAACTATTTCAATTCTCTTCAAATTGGTGTATAAACCTTTTGCTTGTTTGAAATGTTAATTAAGAATTTGCCTTGAGTTGAATTGTAACATTTTATGGATATTAATAACTAGATATTAAGATAAGATAAAACAGGTATTATTATCTAAATACGTATCAGAAAAAATATATTTGTTTTATTCATAAATTCAATGTTGAAAAATGAATGAAAACTTGTCAAAGAGAACAGAATGACAAACTTTATTTAAAATGTCTGAAATATATCTGATCGATACTTTAATATCAGACACAGATTTATTGAAAAGGGAACTTTGCAAAACGTCAAATTAAGAAAGATATTACTCGTAAATAATTTATTCGAGCAATACTTCCAATACTAATGACCAAACAAGTCGCTATTCGACTGTCAAATATCTGGAAATCATTCGTTATTTAAAAGTTTTTTCCAACCCTACACACTAACGATTTCCGTCACATTTCCATCCAAAAATAAAGCAATTTCTTCTCAATAAGTCAGAGGAAGTGGCAACATCCGAGTGGTTCCACCCTCAGACGATGGAATCCCAAACAAATGAGCAGAGGGAGAGGGGACAGAGTTTGCTTTGTAGGGTGGGGGAGTCCCTGAATGTTGCTCGTGGCAACCTAGTGTTAAATTTCATCGCTTCTTAATTCGACAGGAGAATATTAAACGGCGAAGGGGGAGTTCTTTTTGGAAAAAAGAAAGTGTGATTTTTTTTTGTGAATTTTTTTAGAGCTTTCTTCTGCTGAAATCGGATAAGTTGAGTTAATGTGATAATCATCAATGTGACATTTATTTGTAAATTTTTGTGGTTCCATTTAAAGATTTTCATTTTTAATGTATGCGTAGAAAAAGTTGAAGTTTGATTAAAAGTTTAAGATGTTTTATATTTTTATATATTTTAAGTGAGGAACAAGGTGGTATACTTGGTTGGATAGCTAGTATTAAAGTCTATGGATTTGTCAATACAAAATTATTTTTTTTATATTGCAGTACTTTGAAAAGGTTTTATAGAATAAAAATTGATAGTTTTTTATATTGATTGCTTAAGATGTAGTAGTTTTCAATTCAAACTAGACATGAAGTTTTGAAGTATTCAACTCTCTAATTTAGATGAACTTTTTCAAAATAGAGTAAGTAAAAGAAAAAGAGGACTTTTACAAAATTTTGACTAAAAAGATTCGTAGTAAAATCTAACTTCTACATATTTTATATGCACAATCACTATTGGAATACTTCCTCTTATTTCAGGAAAGATGTAATTGCCATAACATCCTTCCAGCATAAATCATTGAGCACGTGATACTTATTTAAAAACAAATCTAGGTACTTTATTTTAATTAAATGAAGGAATTCCAGTTTCTTTAATGATTTCCGTAATTTATTACAGGAAATACATAGTTCTGGTAACACTGGTCAATCAAGAGAGTTTCAATTGTTATTTTTCTATAAGCATGATTTTTTTTAACACAATACATGCAAAAAAATTATTTTTCAAAATAAAAAATACCTATTTATTGAAATTTTCAAATTGAATAAAACAAATATCACAACAACGAAAATAAAACTTGATTGATTTATCTTGATTACATTCCTAACATAAATTCGTGGAGCACAATATTACTCCGAGGTGTCTCTACTTGAATCAATAACTCCAACAGAGGAACGTATCAAATAACTTCCTGTACAAAAATGGGTTTTGTTTCCATACTTCCCAATAGCCCCTAGCATTTTCTAGAGAGCATACCTTCCGAGACAGGAGCTATTGTTTGAGTATCTAACTGCAAACAAAGCTGATTCTTAAGATGATAAAAGAAGCATAAAATTTTAAAATCCCCCTCCGGAAATTTACATCCCAGCCCGTTCGCTTATTGTAGGGTGTTCCACCATGCGTGGCATGTTTCATGAAGAACCAATAATTTTTCTATTCTGCTTGGCTAGAATTTTTGAAAGGGGAGGCGAAATATGTTTTTGGCAAAATGTGTTTCACGTTGACTCTAAAAGCTGTTTCAGATGGATCAGTTTGAAAAACATTTATGTTCATAATTTAACTAAGTAAGAGTACTTTTCATCTATCTTTAGAAGTTTAGTTTTTAATATTTTTTAAATCTTGTAGGAGCTATATTCCTGTAATTTTGTATACCTAATACTTATAAAAAAAAATTAAAATTTTTTGTTTGAAAAAACATTAGTCCTCCATAATGATTTATTTCAATACTCATGGAGATATAAAAGTTTAAATTTCTCTGAAAAGCGCACTAATATTAATTTAATGTTTTAATGATAACAATAATACGTAAAGCATCTACTTTTAAGCTCATTGACAATTGAAAGTGCATTTCAAACATTTCTATGGGAAATGTTATTTTAAAATATTTAGTAAATGAAGAATTTTTTTTTTTTTTTAATTTAAGAGGGAAGATTATGTACTTGTTAATATCTCTTAGCTATAACTCCATTGTATATAAATATTTGCGATACGATGAATTAGGTTTATTCTGTAATTATTGATTCTTATCCCCGGTTGTTAGTTAACCTCGTACTACTTCTAAAACATCGGGTGACTTTTTATCAATGGTTTATTTTGCTTAAACTATCTTTATTAGGACTTGTTTTCTTATGAGTGAAAAATTCCTATTTTTGTATGGTTTACATTTTACAGATCTATTTTATAAAAGTTGCTAAATATTCATAGTAAGTACAGGTACAGTTATTAAATCTAGGGTAAAAAATCGGGAGTTATCCGTTGTAATAAAAACCAAGTAGATTATAATTTTTTAAATTCAATTTTCGTGAAGAGCCAGGCATCTTGACTCAGGCGATCCAAGCATTCCTTGAAAAGAAACAAAGAAATACGGAATTTCCTCGTTAAAATCCAGAATGAAACACCCGAGGGAAAACTTGTCAAGAACTTATTTTAGTTTTCCTCCAAAGAACAACCAAAACTCGTCTCCCAGGTTTTCAAACAAGGAATGCGATTCGGCAATCTCATAAGCTAATTTCCTCTTCAAACCTGGATTCCAAGGAATTTAAAGCCTTTCAAAATAGTTGCCGAAGACGGTGGAGGGAAATTGACGCTGAAATGTCGCGCTTTTACTTTTCTTCGCGCTGTCAATCTTCTTGGAATGACTTCGAAGTAGTGATTAGGAAACTGCTTAGAAAGGTTTTTATGCTTAGGTTATCAGATTTGTTTCCTGAGATATTGAGTTTGATTCTTGGAAATTGAGTTTGGGTGTGATCGCATTTCATTAAAAGATTTTAATATAGTGTTTGGCAATACTCAAAACTAAGTGTATGTAGTTATTATGAACAAACACTTGATGAGTGTCGCAGATATGGACAACAAAATACGAAATAATATTCAATCGCAAAGGTAAAATATATTGATTGCTCTAAATGTTATGCTTTAAGTACACATGGATTTGATATTGTGATAGTTTGAATCGTTGGGTTTGAGTCATAAATCCTTGGGTAACATCTTAATCTGACATCTTATTTATTTTTCGGTAACAAGTTTTCCAAGATTTTTTCAAAGTCGAAAATTTTATGATTTGGAGAGCCTTATTGACTGAAAAAATATTTGAGCCAAATTTATCTTGCCGAACATAATAAAGTAATATTATATATTCCTTTAGAGTTTGTGTAAGGGCTATTTCATCACCATTTTAGAATATTTTTAGCCCTATTTAGAGGTTTTAAAAAATTTTGAATTACTCCTTTACCTTGCACGTTTTTAACATTTATAAGCATTAGTATGACCCTTTATTAAGCACGCTGAAAGAGAACTTAAGGCTTCAATATGCAGAACTACATTCTTTAAATTAAAAGCTTTTGTTCCATAAAGATTTTGAACAAAATACACACAAGATCCACATTCTAATAGTTGTCTCAGACCACTTAGAATCGGATTTCTCTTCGAAAGAATACCATTCGATTTCTTTCTAAAAACAAGGCTAAACACAGTTTCTCATAAAGACAACCAAAACTCTCCCTGTTTACTTTAACCTAAACCCTCCGTTTGATGTCCCTCCGACAAGACGTACCTCCAAAAGAAAAACACATTCACCATTCCAAACACAATTGGTGCAAAAGGTTCGTGCAGCATTTGCCTTCTGCCGAGCAATGTTTGTCCAAGCCTTTTCATCCTGTCTACCGCCGACGAATTAGCTGATTAAAAGCTGAGAAATCTAATTAGTATTCTGTAATTTCCCTGACATTTGATGCTCCCGCCCATGACAAAAGAAATTAGTGCGGGTCGAAAGAGCTCGGTCAATACGTGGGAAAAAAGTCTCGGTAGGCGCACAAAGCTCTTTGAGCGGAGGACAAACAGTGGAAGGGATACATACTTGAATTGATGAGGGTTTCAGGAGGGGATATTGTTACGTTTAGTTTTCTTTCTTGCCCCCTATCCGTTCTTTTGTGAGTATTTATAGAGGGTATTTTGTTTTACATTATAATCATTAACATGACTCTAAAAGTCATTTTTTTCAACATTATATTTTTTTAAGAAAATGGTTTGGATTTTTGAGGTGTGAAATTAAGAAAAACATGTTTACTTTGATAAGAATATTTTTTTGTTTTGAAGTTGTAGGAAAATAAATATCGATTATCACCGAAAAGTTTGAAACAGTTGAAACCCATTTTTAATGGACCTACCTAATGTAACTTACAGATTTTAACAAGTTGAGGGTAATATTGCATAAGATGATCTGCGCAAAATGATTCGATATTCCAATCGACAGTTCAAAATTTACCATTTTTGTCCAGTTTAAACTTTATAAAGGAAATAAATCTAACAAAATTATTGTACTCTACAAAATTTTGAATATACGTATATTTTCAATTGATGCTCTCTACTCCACAAAAACTAAATCTGTATCCTTATAGTAAAATGTTGGTGGTTATAGAAAAAAATATATAATTTATTCAGTTTTTCTAGTCAGACTTCTACCCTAGGGTGCTCCAAGTACTTTGTACTAACAGAAGCTGCTCATTCTCTCCTTGACCATGAATAGTTTGCCTATTGATTCGGATACCGCATCGTCCGTCGCGCGGGATAACAAAGGACGCGTTCGGGGTTTAGGAAGAGGACCCAGATCGTCAAGTTTGTTACAGTCTCCGTCTAGATTAAAACGCACAAAACCTTTGAGAATATTACAGTGCAATATCAATGGAATGAAGAGTTTTTCTAAATTTTCTCAAACTAGGTTTTTGGACTTTATTTTTTTAAACTGACGATACCTGTAATAAAAACCAGTTTTCTCTTATTTATTTAAATTTGAAAATGTGAATAAATTTATATTTACGTAATTTCCCTTAAATTTTTAGTTGGATTAGTTGCTTTTTTTATACCTGTAAAACTATATTTTCCTTCATAGGAGAAAGTATGCAGAAAAAACAACAAACGCTCTGTGTGTGAACTATGGGATATAAAGTTTATTAATGCTAAATTATTGATCTTTTTTTGGTATCCTACTTGTAATGATTTGTAAAACAAAATTATTAGTGTACTATCTAGGTCAAAATATTTTTATCCCGTATACTTTTTGAACAGCTTTTTAATAATAATAATAATAATTTTATTTATTTCAATTTGGACAGTACCTATGGGAAAATTTGAAAAGAACAAAACATATGAGTCATCTGGGGGTTAAAACCCATTTAGATGACCAAAAAAGTTTTTTTCTGATATTGATGATAAAATTGACAAGGGGATAACAAAACAAGAAAAAAAAACACACACATACACACAAATAAAAAACAATAATAATAACATACAAAACGTACAAGATTTTTTTTTTTTTTTTTTTTTTTGAAATTGAAAAGAAAAATTGGCACAGCAGCTAGGCGTTTTGCATTAACTGATCCCTTTGGGTAACATAAAAAACTTTATTCACTGTAAACGCTTTGAACTACTGTAGCTACATTTAAATTCCTTCGTAAAGCTGAAAATCTCTAGGTAATCCATCTTCCCAATATTTAATTGCCAACAACCCCGCAACAGATATCCACCCTCCACCAGCAAAATCTCTAGATCAATAACAACAACCCCAACCCGTAATTCATCCTCGAAACATTACACGCCTTCTGGGACGACACCATCGTTCGACACATCCTCCACCCCCTGGGACCCACCTTTACCTGGCGCGACGATTGGGGACGTGCGCCCCGCAGATAGGGCGTCCTTAAGCCCCGTATCGTCTGCGCCCGGATTATGCACGTTGTCGCAGCGTCCCTTAATAACAAACAAGCGTTGTTATTATTATCATCCGGGCACCGCTGCGAGGATGATGCTCTGCTGGGAGAGGAGGAGAGTTATGGTTTTGGTTTGGAGGGAGGTGTCCGGTGGGGATGCGGGTTGGTGAGTGATTTGAATTCAATGGATTTCGGCTGCAGATTGTGCGTTATTATCACAGTTCTTGTTCAATAGGGAATAATGAGGGGAGAGGAAGATCGTAGAGGCAAATTATGGAATGAGTAGTGTAAAGATCTGGTTTGGCAAACTGGTTTATTTCAAATTAAGAAAGTGGATATATTTTTCATTATCGAATAGAGTTTTTATTTGTAGTCTGACACCTCTAATCACTCCCGGTGGCAGCGCAGGGCCCTTGGTCAAGCAAACCTATTTTTGCATCGTATAGGCATTGCTTCTCATGGGCTGCATAAATGGGTTTAGCTTTTTAAAAAGTTTTAACACATCTATTTTCGTTTAAAGCATAAATATTTATAGATTTTGAACCGTTATTATAAACATACTTCTACTAACATTAATGTTTAAAATGGGAAACATTATTTAATTTAAATAAGCATTACATAGTTGAACTAGCTAGATAATATTTTGATTTCTCTACTTTTCTCTTATTAATTAAAATATTTCGCAAAAAATATTCCTGTGCTATTTTTTTAAATAAAATGTATTGTATACTTAATGACAGAAATTGAATTGTAAGTTTACCTTTGAATTTACATAGACAAAAAGGTTATTAAGTACTACTATCACTATAATTTGTTCAAAATAAATAGGGCCAAAATCGGGTTTAAGACAAAGAGCGTGTACTTTACTAAATCTGTGACCGTCGAAAAAATCTATAGGATGGTTTTTTTTTATTTTCAACAGTTATTTTTTTAAATTAGGACATGATTGAAATGAAGAAAATAGTAAAAATAATTTGTATAAATGTGGGGAGCAGGATCCCTACCACTCAACTCCTCTCACCACACGTGCCGAGCTCTAACAAAGGATGTCCTTGGACCTTGGTTGAGAACGGCAATAACCACGCCCTTGCCCATGAGCTGGCAGAGCTTCCATAGAAGAGAGAGAGAGAGAGGAGACGAGCGAGAGCGCTCGCATTTCTTTGTGAAACTTAACTTCTTTGTTTGTGATCGTCCCCCCTTTCTGTTTTGTCTAATGTAATGTCTTATGTAATTCTAGTCTAAACCAATAATTAAATTAACTTAATCCCAATCCCTTTGCAATCACTGGCTTCCACACTACAAAGTGGTGTCAGAACACACGAACTCTCAATGCCTACAACCCACCCCGCCTTGTCTTGCAACTGACTTCATCGAACTATTCCTGTGAGAAACCTGGCTCTCACATGCGACCTGCCAACCCGCTTCCGTCCGCGAATCTGACACGATGTCCGCGCCGCGTCTGACCCCATCACCACGAGTCATCTGAGTCCTGGCCGTGAGGAGCCGAGGAGCCCGAGATTCTTCGGAGACACAACCGAGAGTGCCGAGAGTAAAGAGTCCCCGCGACGCGTCCACTTCCTCGTCCAGATGTCCCAGACCCCTTCCGAGTGCCTGAGTCCACTTCAGAGAGAGCCCCGTCCAGTCCGAGTGATTTGCATTGCAGACAACCAACACCGCCTTCGAGTTCATCGCCATCGTCACAGCATTCCGTGACACTCCAGTGATCGTCTATATATTCCCCCTTGGATTACTGCTCCCGTGTGTATCGTTCTTTTCGTCTATCTGATTCTACAATAGGGGTGAGTCCATTTTCATCATGTCAAAAATTACTCTTGATGATATACCGTACCTTAGAAATAGCCTCAAAACCGGTAAAACTGCCCACCTGAAATTACTACACGCCATTTGTTTTGAAGATATTCCCTATGATCGAGACAGTCGCAAGAGACTTAGAAAATTTTCCGGCTTTCCCCCCACTTTCGATATTGATGCCCTAAAGAAATCTCTCCTCACAAAGTTAACTACTCCTGATATTATTTCTGTAATAAATCTGCTACATCTAGAGCCTGACGGCGAAAACGAAATTATGATTCAATCCATTCTCAATTCCCTTCAAGATCTTTCCCTTTTCGATAACAAATCTAGTTCCGCAGAGTCTGAGAGTGAAGATGATGTACTTTCTCCTACCAAATCAGAACCGAAACCAAAGGCTACAGAGGAAGACCTTGACCTGAGGTGTCAATCAGAGCTCAGCGATTTGCACTTATCCGAAAATTTTGGCACAGTGCCAGGGCAGCCACATAGGCCAAATTCTCCCCCGCACGCGCGTTTATCGTTTTCCATAGACGATTTGAAGAGAATAGTACGCCCGTTTTGCGGCACTGATAACTACCCAGTTGAGAGATTCATTCAGAATCTGGAGGAAATTTTTGCGCTTTACGGCCTTGACGAACTGCAATGTCTTCTGTTTGCCAAACAGACATTACAGCAGGACGCAAAGATTTTCGCGCAAAGTCTTCGAGGATTATCCTCTTGGGATCAGCTTAAAGAGAATTTGATTGAGGAATTCGGCTGTAAAATTAATGGTGCCGAATTACACCATCTTTTGCGCCAGAGAAAGATGAGAAAGGATGAAACAGTTTCGACCTACTTTATTCATATGCGTGAAATCGCAAGTAGGGGACAAATCGACATGCAATCCTTGTTCGATTATGTCATCAATGGTATATATGATCCTTTCAACCAGAAAATCGTTCTTTATGGTTCTAAAACCATACAGGAATTTAAGGATAAGTTGAAAGTTTTTGATAAAATTTGTTCCACCATGAGGAGAAACACTAATTCCCAACCTCCCCAGTTGAGATCCTCCAGACCCAGTCCAGATAATTTCCGCCCGTTTCGGAAGCCAGAGAGACATTACCCACCAACACCCCAGAAATTCCACCCCACCCCTGAGATTTGTTTCAACTGTGGATCAAGCGGTCATAAAGGATATAATTGTCCTGAAAAACAAAAAGGGATCAAGTGTTTTAAATGCAATAAATTTGCCAATCATCTAGCCAAAAATTGTCCTGAATCTCTTGCTGTTCACCAAAGTTTTGTACAACCTTGTCCGAGAAAAATAATGAAAGATGTTCAAATTTTAAACATCACTGAACAAGCCCAAATAGACACAGGTAGTGAGGCTACTATGCTTGACAAGAATTTATACTTCAAACTTGGTTCTCCTGTATTAAGTAAAGATGATATTAATTTTGTTGGTATTAGTGGAGATAAGATTACTCCATTAGGCTATTTTAACAGTGTTATTTCTATTGATGGTTTTAATATTCCCGCTAGTATTTATGTGCTTGAAAGTGTCAGTAATAATTTTGTGTTAGGAATGGATGTGTTGCAAAAAGTAGTTTTTTCATTTTGTAATGGTACTATTAAGATAGAGAAATGTTCAGAACCAACAATCCAGGTCAGTACAGTACGTATTTGCCATGAAAAGGTGTCTTCCAATAATTGCTCTGATAAACCGGTCGACATTAAACATATTAAGAGTAGTACTCCTGAAGATGATTGTTTTTTGTGTAATATTGCGAATTTCAGTGTACCAGAGCTAGTTGATTTGTCTCATGTTATGAATCCTACTGTTAAATATGAGTTGTCTGAACTTCTTCACAATTACTCCCCTAACGCTACAAAATCCCCTGAAGTATCTTTAAAAATTATACTTAGTGATGATATCCCAGTGTGTCAGCGTCCCAGACGACTTCCCCTTGTTGAGCAAAAAGTTGTCCAGTCCCAAATTAATGAATGGCTTCAACAAGGTATAATCCAACCTAGTTCTTCAGAATATTCTGCCCCAGTAGTACTTTGCCGAAAGAAAAATGGCCAACCACGTTTATGTGTAGACTTTCGACAACTTAACAAAAAAATAATCAGAGATAGGTATCCTCTTCCCCTCATTGATGATGTCATTGACAAACTTGAGAACGCTAAAGTATTTTCATCCCTCGACTTGAAAAATGGATTTTTTCACGTGCCAGTGGATCCATCAAGTACGAAATTTACATCTTTTGTAACATCCGACGGACAGTTCGAATTCCTGAAGGCCCCGTTTGGTCTCTCCACCAGTCCTACCATATTCATGCGCTACATCAACAGCATTTTCAAAGATTTGTTAATAGATAACACCCTGATATTGTATCTCGATGACTTGATCATCCCTTCCACCAACGACGTAGAGGGCCTCCAAAAGCTCAAACGTGTTTTGCAGAGAGCTTCGGAGTATGGTTTGGAGATAAACCTTAAGAAGTGCCACTTTCTAATGCGCCAGATCGAATTTTTGGGTTATGTCATCGAGAACGGTACAATAAAGCCTTCCCCTCTTAAAACAGCAGCCGTACAGAATTTTCCTGTCCCTAAATCAACCAAACATATCCAATCTTTCCTTGGCCTCACGGGATATTTCCGAAAATTTATTCCCAAGTATGCTGAAATAGCCAAACCTTTAAGTGACCTTCTCCGTACCAATTCTACATTCGACTTTGGACCCGCCCAAATTACTGCATTCCAGACCCTGAAGAACCTGCTTACGTCCAATCCTGTTTTACATATTTTCCAGCAAAACTATCCCTTAGAGTTGCACACAGATGCAAGTAGTTTTGGATTTGGAGCTGTCCTCCTCCAACAGAGTGAAGATGGAAAATTCTACCCCTTACACTATATGAGTAAGAAGACCACACCCCAACAGGAAAAGTATTCTAGCTACGAGCTTGAAATTTTAGCTATTATAGAAGCTGTTAAGAAATTCCGCATCTACCTTCTTGGTACCCGATTTAAATTAGTTACCGACTGTGATGCATTCACGAAAACCCTCCACAAAAAAGATCTTAGTCCCAAAGTAACCAGATGGTCCCTCCTCCTTGCTGAATTTGACTTTGAAGTTGTTCATCGACCCGGTCGACAACTACCTCATGTCGATGCCTTAAGCCGTTATACGGTCCTTTCTATCACAACCCATTGCGAGATAACTAAGCAAATAGCAACCGCCCAAGACACAGACGAATTTGTCAAGGCAATGAAAATTTTATGTGCACAAAACAATGCCTCAGAGTATCGCCTTACAAATGACATTCTTTACAAGAGCACCCCAGAGCGCGATCTGCTAGTAGTTCCTGAAGCCATGCAAACAGACATTATCCAACAAGTCCACAGAAAAGGTCATTTCGCCCTCGCTAAGACAGAAGAACTAATCAAGCGTGACTATTTTATCCCAAAATTAAAAGACAAAGTCCAGCAAGTTATATCCAACTGCATCGAATGCATTTTGTGCAATAGAAAACGCGGTAAAGCAGAAGGTACATTGAATCCCATCCCAAAAGACGATGCCCCTTTAACAACTTACCATCTCGATTTCATCGGTCCATTACCTTCTACGAACAAGAATTACAATCATATACTTAGCGTAATTGATGCATTTTCTAAATTCGTTTGGCTTTTATCCAGTAAAGTCCACTACAACCCACTGTGCAATAGAAAAGTTAACTCTCCAGCAAACTGTTTTTGGCAACCCTGAACGCTTTATCACCGATAGAGGAAGTGCCTTTACCTCTAAAGACTTTGCAGAATATTGCGCCTCCCAAGGAATAAACCATATTCTCACCACCACAGGTATTCCCAGAGCAAATGGTCAAGTTGAGCGCCTGCACGAAACCCTAATCCCTGTCTTGGCCAAAATTTCCATAAACGACCCAACCAAATGGTTTAAATATGTGCCTGATGTTCAAAGAATACTTAACAGCACAACCAGCCGTAGCACCAATTTCACTCCTTTTGAATTAATGACTGGCAAGAAAATGAGAAACGTCGAAGATCTACAAATTGCTTCAATCCTGAGAGAAGAGTTTAACGCCAACATGATGAAAGAAAGACAAAACCTGAGAGATGAAGCCAAAAAGAACATTCTGAAAATACAAGAGGAGAATAGACGCCAGTATAACACCCGGAGAAAACCTGCTACACTTTACAGAGTCAACGACTTGGTCGCCATAAAGAGAACCCAGTTCGGCACAGGGCTTAAACTCCGCCCGAAATTTTTTGGACCTTACCGTGTCACGAAAGTAAAGTATAACGACCGTTATGACGTGGAAAAGATCGGAACTCATGAAGGACCGAACGTAACTTCCACTGCTGCCGATCACATGAAACCCTGGCGAAGACCGGATTGACACTTTTTGAACATTATAACTTTTCTCGCATAACTTTGACTCTTTTCTTTTTATTTTCTTTTCAGACTCTTCCATTTGAACAGTGACTGCTTCCAGTGTTTTTCACCTTCGAAGTTACCTTATATTTTCATCTTTGTATTAATCAGTTTTTTTTTCAGTTTCCGGCTTATATGCAGTCAACTTTACGTCTGTACATTTTTTTTTAATTTTTTTAATGTTTTTCTGTTTACTACATCTTTATTTGCATGTTCTTTATTTTTTTTACCTCTTTTCATTATGAAGTATTTTAAACTTTTGATTTAAATTTTGAGGATATTATTCCCCTGTCTTTTGCTGTGTTTTTGTTTTTGATCTTATTTTAGCTGCTTAGAACTTAACTGTTTCACTGGCTGCGAGGTCTCAGCCATATCAGGATGCGCCGAGAGTTGTGGGGAGCAGGATCCCTACCACTCAACTCCTCTCACCACACGTGCCGAGCTCTAACAAAGGATGTCCTTGGACCTTGGTTGAGAACGGCAATAACCACGCCCTTGCCCATGAGCTGGCAGAGCTTCCATAGAAGAGAGAGAGGAGACGAGCGAGAGCGCTCGCATTTCTTTGTGAAACTTAACTTCTTTGTTTGTGATCGTCCCCCCTTTCTGTTTTGTCTAATGTAATGTCTTATGTAATTCTAGTCTAAACCAATAATTAAATTAACTTAATCCCAATCCCTTTGCAATCACTGGCTTCCACACTACATAAATAATAACGAAACGTAACATATGAGAGGAAAAGTAAAATAAACTCATTCGGTATCAAAGAGAAATGTCTTTGAAACAAATATAAAGTGCAACAGAAAAGTCTATGTTAGTGCGAAGAGTAAAAGCCATGAAGTATGTTCAATAAAAGACATATTAGCTGTCGTTCAATCGATAACACCATAATTCACTTAGCTCCGTAAAAAGAATAGAGATCAATGATACCATTTAAGTCTAAACAATACATTCGTCTTCATTTCTTTCCGCAATGAGTCCTAAATACTGCTTTATTTTATTGAGGGTATAAGGTGAAAGTCACGGTAAATATTTCTTTTACAGGGAGGGTCCTTTCGAATCAATAACTCAAAATAGCTAACATAAAAAAGGTGTTTCTTTTACTTGCATTAAGATATCAAGAATATTATACACATTAAATTTGAGTTATAGTTTTATTTGATTTTATAAAAGAAAGTTTTACAAGCAAATGTTGCCTTGTATTTTTTCCCTATAGACCAGTTAAGTTCCTCATTTTCAGAATGATAACTTATTATTTTTTAAATCTAGAAATTGGTATAAAACAATAAAAGTAGCTCCACCCAATCCTTTTAGAAACAGATCTCCTCTAAACAAACTGTTATCTTTCCTTAAAATCCTAAGCAGAACCTGATGAGCTGCTACAAACATTCATCCCGAACAAGAACTCCCCGTTTCGATGCCAACCGCATTAGGAGTGTGTGTGGCGAAACTTGAACAGGTTTCCTTTGATGCGTCGTTAGCAGCATCAACGCCATTAGGAGTAATGCAGGGGCGAACGACTGAGGGAGGAGTAACGAGGTGGAAGTGTTGCATCCGTGTAATTTGGACGCAGCCCCCCTTTAAGCCCAAATTCTATCACGAAGTGACCGTTAAGTGGCTTGGAAATGGCGCGTGCCCTAATTCACTGATAGCCATGAGAGATGCTGGTTCGGATTTCCGAGCCATCCCCTTTGTCATAGTTAAACCTCTGCCAAACATTGGACCGTCTCTAGATGATGGGTGGAGGAGTAAGGGTAGATAGATGTGTAGTCTTAACCCTTAATTATTACTGGTGAATTTTGTTTGTTATTTATTAGAGCATTGAAGACTGCTTTTTGTTTCTGTTTCCCCTTTAATAAAATTTTCCATCCATCTAATCTACAGGTAATTATAATGCAATGCTGAATTATACATTTTGTAATCATTCATTTGAAATTAGCAGCTTGAGCAATGTTTTGTATTGTCAAGTCTCTTCCTGAGGGTGAACGGATATTGCACCACCCCGAAATTTGGTTCTGTGTCACCTGCCGTTTGTAAAAACATAGAATGACCACAATAAAGTGTTGTGGGTAGTAGTTAAGGGTTGTTAAAAGGATCTACGTATTTTTTAAGCAAAAATATTAATTTAGAGATTAAATAGAAAAGAAAGTAGATGAACAAAGCTTTTACGCTTTTGTTTACATATAAATTTTGGTATTGTATCTACGATTGGATACCTATTTTAGTAGTCTGGAAATTCAAAGAGAAAATTAAAAAAATTAAAGAGACACGATTCCAAGAGAAAATGGTGATGTGAAATTTATAATTTTGGTCGGTTTAAAAGTTTCAAAAGTGTCAAATAAATAAAATTGAACATGTCACTGTAATGAGATAACTTGTGACATGTGAGGAGGGAAGGGTTTATTCCTGAAAATTGTGTGATACACTTTTTGAAGGGAACATGGTTACTCTTATACCACTATTTTTTAAGTTTGAGTAAAAAAGCAATAGAATAAGGTACAACGTGTCATCAAAGGATTTTTCTGGGCGTTGGACAACAAACATAAGCCCTTCCCTGCAGAAATCTCTCCGCCTACACTGTTATCACACCTGCAACAAAACACGGCATCGAATTCCAAAACACCCACCCTCCTCCCTTTAGAAAAGGAATTTTTGACAAATGGGGACGCTTTCCATCCATATTGCCAGATTCCCTCGCGAGAAATAAATGATTGAGCTTATCGTCTGTTTTCAATCAGAAGACGACAATAACAGAAAATGGGAAAAGTAGATTACTGTTCTTTCGATACCGTTTTGTTCTTTTTTGAGAGATGGCGTCCTTAGGTAGATGGCGCATCGGGAGGCAGCATTGTTTGTTCGTTTGTTATTCGCGACATTTTGCCTAATGGAACGGGGCTTTTATGTGATAGAAGTGATTAAGCTAAACGATGCGTTGGATAATGTCATTCTGATAACTTGCAAATCGTATTTTCATGGTTTGGTTTTGAGAAATGAGCGGAGTTTTCTGGTTTTTGAAGATGTAAAGTAATCCATTATGTCAGTTTTGTAAGCAGAATCTGATTTGGGTGAGAAACTATTTCCAGTGGTGGAAATGATACAGCCATTTGTGGAGAAATATTGGAACTAAAGTCGAATTTTTCAGCATGTTTTCCTTTTAACTACATTTAAGATAGCGGTATCTGAGAAAAAGAAATAATATGTATTCCTTGAAAAAGCCCATGGATACATGGCTCCTTATCTTTAAGAATAAGGATAAGCAGTTACTTTGTACAAATTAAAGGTTTAACAAAAGAAAAACGTGTATATTTGATGCACAAATTATGTTTAAGAATAACACAACAAAGATTATTGAAATAAATCTTAAATCTCCAGTTACCATTAACTATAAAGTGATGTATTTTCAAAACGTTTATAATAAATTTTACCCATGTAAATTAATATTAGTTTTAATAAGCCTTAATAGATTAAAGAGTATACACCACAACATTATATTGTAATTAACATTTGCTTTATTTTCCTTATTGATAACCTTAAGCATGATAGTTATGCATTGTTACTTTTTATGAAAATAATGTTATTAAGTATGAGAAATACCCGTATTTTTTAATTAAAGTAAAATAATTAAAGTTATTTTTTTACACTGATAACCTATAATATAAAATACTGTAAATTGTCTTTGAATTCCTTTCTCTTTTTGAGACACATATTAAGTATTCAAGAGAGTATGTAGTTTCTTGTAGTTGAATTAAATGACAAAAACTTATTTTGATTAAATTTATCTTTCCAAAAGCATGTTTGTAACACCAATTGAAATTTAGTGAGTCTGTATAGAGGTAAGTATTTTTCATAAAACAAAAAAATTAATAAATAAAAGTAAAAAATTTGTTGAAATTTACAATTTTTCACATGAAGAGTTGCGAAATTTTTGTAAACTAATTAAATTATTTAAATTATGTGAATATCAATTTTTTACTCATAGATTATAGAGATAAAAAATACGTGGATACAATAACGCATTCAATGAATATCTTATGGTTAGAAATCATTTTAATATATCAGCCATAAAAGTTATTCCCAGAAGTAGAGATTTAATGTTCTCTAGAAAGTAAAATATACCTTTCAAGGGTTTGATTTCTTCGAGTTATTTAAAGTAATAATGCAGTAACTTAGAATTACAAAATTTATAACCATTTTGTTGGTCTTGAACTCTTCCCCAAGGAATTGAAAAATCATGAAGTAGAGGTCTTAAAAATTCCATTTTACGACAAAGTAAAATATTTCGCTGGAGGAAGCAAATCCGTTCCGAAAAATATGAAAAAGGAAAGGAAAGAAAAACCGTTTTTCAATCGGTGGGACTACTCTCACATTTCGATGAACCAAAGGTCGTATTTTTGGAATAAATTACGATCATTGTGGTAAAGTATTTTTTTTTTTGTTTCAGATATCGATCATACTAGGGGGAGATTTTGAAACAATTACCCCAGTAAGTTATTTTTTTATTAACAGTGCTATTTCAATGAAGTGACAAATATATTTACTTTGGTGAAATTTATCTCCCCAATAACTTGTTTTGTTTGTATCACCAATTTATAATTGAACTTTTAAAGTAATAATGATGCGCACGTACTGCAGTTTGTAGCCTTTTTTATATTTGAAATGTAAAAATTGTTTTACTGCAAGTGCATAAAGTAAAAAAATCTTTGCTAATTGATTATCTTAATAAAATCAATAACAGGAAAAATTGTCCTATACTTACTTTAATGAAAGAAGATATTAGAGGAAAAATAATTGTAAATTGAGGCTGAAGGATTAATATCTTCGGTAAAAAAATATTTAAGCAATTATATCTTATTAATCAATATTATCATCGTTAATAAGTTTATTTTTGCAGTTTTTTTTGTTCTGAAATCAATCTTACTAGAACTCTTAAAGTGGTTATATCTGTTTATTTCTTTGTCATGAAGCAAAATATTTGGCTCAGCATTGAGTCTTGTTACCTGCACTGATAACTTAAACACACATTTTAATCGATCATTACGTTTTAATCTAATGCAGCTCGCTCAGAACTTATCGGCCAAATCCACACCTTTTATATATCGGAGAAGCCTGGAAGTCTGTTTTTTCAGGGATGGGAAGAAGCAGGAAAGAAAATAAATGGTAGACGTTATAGAGTTTAAGACGGGTTTAATAAAACATATTAATATGTGATAATAATAGTAGGTGTTTGTTAAAAAGAGGATTAAATGAAAATTGCATTTTTTTTGCCAAATCAATATCGGTCTGTATAGTATTCTTCAAAAATCTGTCTTCCACAGATTTAACCTAGTTTTAAGTCCATGAAAAAGTTTTCCCAACGCATACATTCATGCCAATGGTTCTCCAATGCATACATTCATGCAAAGTGGATCCCCTAAAGCTATATTCGAGTCTGTTCTATATCACACCATAGCCCATTTCGAACAGGTAACAACTCCGGGGCCTCTAACCCAAAGCCCCATTCTCCATGCACTTCACCCCCTAAGAACTCCAACTTTTTACACTCCTCCAAGAACAAGTGTCTGAGCACCCTCGTAAGGTATCCGATGCGAGGTTCGAATGGGCTCGTAACTCTCCCTTCTCCAGTTCAGCAAGAGGTGCTTCAGACTTCTTAGCGCCCTTTACGACTGTTGCCGTAGTCCGGATGCATGCATAAACAAAAGATTATGTTTTTTAATGCGGTGTAGGCCCCGGGGCAGGGGCTTTACATTACGCCTCGAAAAGGGCTCCAGAGAGAGGGGAAATATTGTTTCAGCCCCGGACTGGGGGGTTGTTGTGTTATAAATTCGCGTGCGAGGTAGGCTGGGTTTAGGTATTTTTTATCGGGTTTTTCCGGGTTATGGGAAAAATTCACTTAAGAAAGAGCGCGGTAATGTGAAATATTTTTGTTATTTTAACAGGCGTTTCATATTCTTGTTGGAGGTGCTTCTCGAGTAAGACGGAGCTTTTAGGGGGGTTATGGAAAGTCATAAAGTGGTGTTCGTTTTGCATTTTGAGATTATTTTCCCTACTTATGCTAGAAGAAAGCCGCCATAATAATGTAATTTTTGTAGCTATCCCGTAATGTAGGTAATTCTAGGTACATACAGGGTGCCTCACAAATTTTTTATAGTCATATTGACTTTAATAGCTAATAATAGTTATTGCTTTAATTGGGATAACCAAGAGTAATGATTATATCTTAGAGTTTTCGATTCGTTAAAGGTAATGCACCTAATCATAACAATTGATACCATGAACTTTTACTTTTATCAGTAGTTTATGCTTTCAGTTGCGGATCAATTTTACTTCAGGAAATTTAAGTGGTTAGTTCTGTTTAATTTCTATGGCAATATTTGCAAATTTATTTTATTGTGTCCGCAATTAAAGAAAAATGTAATAGTATGTTACTTTTATTTTCAGAATATATTTTTATAATTTCACTTAAATTTTAAGATTTAAATAAAAACAGAAACTTTTACTATCTGTAATCTACAAGTTATAATGACATCATTCATACATAAAATAGTTGGTGGGATTACTTTTTTCAAGATTCTATGAATCATATCTAAATGGTGAAAACATAACAAACTCCACACACCAGTTTTTATTAAAATATTACAGATAATTTGACATTATTAATACCTCAGTTGTCTTGGAAATTATTTGGATTAAACATACTAACGCACCAGAAAAAAATGTGAAAGGGATTCACTGTATTTTTTTTTAGAAACAAATTACATCAAGTGTTGAAATAGTTTTGAAATTTTTATTAAATAAGTTCAGAAAACTTCTCACATTAAAGTTATTACTCCCATAAAAGCATTAACATCACGTTGTAGCCGTTATTCTCTCTTTTGTACAGCCTATTCTTTGAGAAACTTCCATTTAACTATTCCTAGTAGTTTTCGAGTTATTAACAGTGTATCGAAATGTATTCAATCGCTCCACTTTCCCCCTACATCCAAGTCTTCTCCATTAAAGTCAAATACACCTCCTCAAACACCTTTCCCCATCCGTTAAAGCAAAGCTCTGGATGGACGGACCGACCGGAGCTGTCAATTCGTCAAAGTCAAGCTCCGGATCGGCCGGGGCGCAAATCCTCCAGATGACCGGTGGCTCGCGCGCGCGATAGCCCGCTAGATAATTGGGTCGGAATTACGCATTCATAAATAGGGATGATGACGCTATTCTCTATGTTAATGGAGTTTACGCTTTGCGGGTTTCGCAGTCGGGTAATATTAAAAAGGGAAATGGCTGAATTCATTTCTTTAATACAGAGATGAGAGGTTGTAGTATTGAATAGTCATATTTGTGTCCGCTTAGATTGTAATATTTTATCAATTATTGAGAAAGATGCATTAGTAAAATTGTAATGTAAATTCATGCAATATTGTATAGTTTCTTATTAGTTAGTTGACATGCGTATAACTTTACATTAATTATTGTAGAAATCCTTTATGAGTTGATAATAGTATTAAGAAGTATATTTTGTTTTACTGAATCGTTTTATCTTTTTGACTGTGGATTCAGAAGAAAGGAAGATTCAGATAATCCAAAACATTTGGAAAAGAATCAATAAGTTTTAGCTTCGTTTACGTTAGAAAATTACTTTCACTTACCTTTTGTGAACTCCCTATACATTACGAATATTATTTTTAATGTTTAGAGATATTAAGACCGACTGTGACCAATTCGGAACCTACGATCCTTCAATGATTCTTTCATGATATGAGTCAAATTTAAATGAAAATCCTAATAATTCATGAAAAAGATTCCAAAAATAAATATGGATGATGACAGTTTAATATATTTTAATTATTTTCATTTACTTAACTCATAATCCAATACCTCCTGATAAATACGTACTCAGTTGAGCTGCTCTCAGCTCAAACTCTTTGTGGAGTTCTTAGCTATCTCCTCTTATATGTAGAAAAATTGTCAAATGCATGATACCTACACTAAATATTCTAATCTGACCCTACTATAATGAAATCAACACGAAACGTGAAAAGTCCGATCATTTCGTAACATACCTCTCCAGAAATCCTCTGCCTCGAAACGAACTCTAACAACACCTAATCTCCTTTCCATTTTTAATTCCCATTCTCCTCGGCACCGCACAATTCCATTACCAGACATGCCATTAGCGTACTACTTATGAATGCCGGATTCCAACCCAATTATCCGGCACATGGACCGTCCGGTCATCTCAGGGATTTGGTTCTTGCTCTCTCTCTCTCTCTCTGGAATCCGGAACTCTTTGACTCTCTGATGAGTTGACATTTAGAGGCCATCTATAATGCAAAGCTGGAATGTAGCGGACCCTATCTATTATTCAGCCACGGGATGACGTCATTTGAGTGGGCCATTCAATTCGGCACAATGCATTTTGAATGGGGAGCCCGCCTCTTCATTTATTCATATCGAAAATAATATAAAACCGGGGTCCGCCATTCCAACTGTTCGTCTGTTGACATTTCATCCGGTAGGAAAACAAACACGTTGTTCTCTTTCCCCTCATTCCTGTTTTTTTATTTCGTTCGGGCAAGTTGAAACATGTTACACCGCGCCATTTGCGAGAATGGAAGGAGGGATTTCTGTTTCGCGTTGGTTCACTTCAATTCCCTGAAATATTTTTTGAATGTGGATTTTGTTACATATTGTTTGAAAGAGAAGGAATATTTCAGACAACAGGTTGACTGCTGTTCATCTTCTTGAGTGGGGTTTTGTATATAAAAGGGAAGAATGTTTTAGAGCAGAGGTTCTCAAACTGTGTGGGAACAAGGAAGTGGTGCATTTTTTTGAGATTTCTGTCAAGTTTTCAGGATGCTTTTGGCTTCACGTCCTGCGTACTTTACCCGCCTCGTCGGGTAAAAGGAAAATTAAAGTAAAATACATATGAGTTAGAAAGAACGAAAGTGAACGAAACTCCATTGAACTGCTTCGTTTTGAGTAATTGAAGGTTTTCTAAAAACATCTCCAAAAAATTCAGGATAGCTTATATTTTTACATTGTGGGGTGGATTTTTTTGTGAGTTTTTGCTGCGGATCAACTTTATCAAATTTTAACTGTAAGTGCTTTAAATTATCTTCAATATGGACTTCCTGAGTGACTGGTTAGGACAAAGTTTCATGATCCCTTTTGGGAATCATATTAAAAATGGCCATTAAATTCCATTAAATTGTTTTTAAAAAACTTCAAATTTTACACAATAATATGGTTAACATAATTTCTTATAAAATAATTTTAAAAATAAAATTTTTAAAAATTAATTTAACAGAATTATTGGCTAGTCAATACCAACCTTAATTGATCAGAACACAAAAAAAGCATTCTGACAAAATTAAGCATTATGTAACAGAAAAAGTAACTTCAGGTTGTATAATGAAAATTCAGCACCATAAACGTAATTTTAAACCTTCCAAAAAATAATACACTTATCCCAAAACAATTATCAAGAACTAAAGTTACCCGCATCTTGTAATTTATATACATAGAATGGTTGTTAAAATACATGCATGATAATGACTCTAAATGGTCAGATTCGCTATTTAAATAATCCCTATTATTCATCATTAAAAGATAGGCTTCTCGCCTAATCTAATAAAGCGCAGATTTTATTTTCGGATATTTTTCTTACAAAAAGGTGGTCATCCATAAATTTGAAAATAAAGTTAATTAATTTTTTTCTCTCCAGTAAGAATCTTTTGCCACCACACGGACCCTCTCCTTCGCAGCTGCGTGAATGGCCTTGGATTTTCTTTTATCAAAACAAACTCACTGAGCAAAACGGGGGAGTGGAATTGTTCCACTTTCACCCTGACGAAAACGGCCGTTCGGATCATGGTTCGGATCAGGTTCGGATAAGTAATAATTGTTTTGAGTAGCTCCCACAAGCCAACAATTGAACTTTTTTTGCTAATAGTAGGGGAGCCCAGAGTGTTTTTGGGTAGTAACTCGAGCGCGTCAGATAATCATAAGGGGGATACCTTGCATGCTTTTGAGTAACTCCACCAAATAT
This sequence comes from Tetragnatha montana, assembly GCA_963680715.1. Taxonomy (NCBI): domain Eukaryota; kingdom Metazoa; phylum Arthropoda; class Arachnida; order Araneae; family Tetragnathidae; genus Tetragnatha; species Tetragnatha montana. Next base: position 23,584,264 of record OY796681.1, read on the forward strand.
AAGCTCTCTATGTAGGGGGGTTTGTCTAGAACAGCCCGTAAGATTTGTAAAAAAAAATTAGTCACATGGACATACTCGAGCGCGTCAGATAATGATAAGGTAGGTTAGTTACCAGCTAAAAAGTGTACATTTTCTAAAATCTGCCAATTTGAGCGGTGGGTAAGGGAGCGGGAGGCTTACAAAGTTGCAAAGTAAAGCCAAGACCGTTAAGACGCTATCGCTCTTTTTGAGAAAAATGTACGAAGCAAAATGTTTATAGACTAGCCAGGAAACTAGGCTCAACTAGTTGTTAACTGTCTTGGTAGCCAATCTGACGCGCTCGAGTATGTCCATGTAACTAGTTTTTTTTTACAAATTTGACGGGCTGTTCTAGACAAACCCCCCCACAGAGAGAGCTTATATTTGGTGGAGTTACTCAAAAGCATGCAAGGTATTCCCCCTATGATTATCTGACGCGCTCGAGTAAATCCACATTTAGCATCATGGGCTCCCCTACTATAACAGCTACACTAAATAAAGGACCTTTAGCTTAATCCAAATCCATTCTTAACTCAAATCTTATAGTTTTTGGACTTATGCCACTTTTATCCTGACCGGCTCATACGAGTGTCACTTTAATGTGCTGATAATGCAAAGTTTGTAGGTTGTTATTCAAATAAGGTTTGAAAAAAAAAACTAACTAATCAACGTTTCTAAACGTAGGGCTCCCCACTGGGTGGGGGAGGAATACAAATTTTCAGACTTTTCTTAGGAAACGATGCTGTATCTCCAATTTATCCCAGATTATTAAAATCCCCTTTTTATTGTAAAGCTCATTGTTGCTTCCATCAATTTGGTACTCTCAGGTTCAAATCCTTCCTTTAAATTTTCTAAAAAGTTAATTTAACCTCTAATACATAGATGTAACTTATTATTGTAACAAAATAGATGGTGACCAATCCCCACACGTACAAGAAGATATAGTCCTGTAGGTGGGGGGCATGGGAAAATTAACTAATTAGGTAGGTAGCGTTAAATTTTTTTTTATAAAAAGTGGGTCCCGATGTTGAGAAGTTTGAGAACCCCTGTTTTGAAATAAAATTAACTTTATTCAATTTATAAAAAGTGACTTTAAACTTATGTTGTAGTGAAATACTGATTTACAAAATTCCACACGCAAGATCAGAAACAACCATTTTCCTTTTTTAAAAAACTTCTCACGTGATATTGAATACTAATTACTAATCATGATGAGAAACCACTCCAGATTTCGAATAGGACTAGCAAGTTACAAAGGACAAAAATCAAACAATCATCGATGAAATAAATAATTTTATATTAATAATTTAATATTTATCATAAATAAATAAAATCCTCTCATTAATGTAAAACGATTAAAATTTCTTCCGGAAGGTAAAATTAATCGTTACATTATCGCTTTTTCAAATCCTCGATCTAAACTAAAAATTAGATCTGCTTTTGTTCTGAAATAGTAGGTATTTTATCTTATAAAAGTTAAAAATAATCAACTCAAGTAACTTTAGAACCCCCCTCAAATCAAAATGCAATAATTTCCAAAATTTAAGTTTGTCCTTTTCATTCACCCGATTCTCTAAAATATGTTTCCCCAATACACGATCTTGATTGGATGAAACTCGATCTTTCTAACCATAATGCAGTCACATGATTAATTACCCAATCAGAACAGAAGATTCCCTAAACGAGTTGAACGTCAAGTCATCTCCATGGTAACGTGATTGACACCTGCTTGGCAATTTGCTTTCGAGCGGGAAGAAGGTCGCCATGAATCCTTTGTGTAATTTGGATAGTCCGAACTTATATTACCTCGTGTTGATATTTTTCTTTAATATTCACATTCAAGTCTCGTCAGCCTTCTGTTTATTGGATACCATCACGTGAATTCAGGTAAGGTTTAAAACAGTGGTTTTGAACCTTTTGACCCCTTTCTAATTATAAAGGTACTTTTAATTCCACTATGTTCAGTAGGTATAAATTTGGGGATAATTCATCAAAAAGTATGGTGAACATACATATTTTGGTTCTGAACCACTGCTTTAAATGTTTTATTAAGTTAGTAATTGTGCTGATTGATTAATAATATGTAATATACCTTTCCAATTCTATAACCAGTGAGTGCCTAATTGTCGTACTAGTACAATGCTATCTTACTTGATTGAATCTGATTTTTGTTTATAAGTTAGTTTACAATAGTGTAAGCCTCAGTAAGTCTGGTTATTGTTTGATTTGTGCTTAATTTAATTTGAAAAATATTGTTTTGGTTAGTCTTGGCTAAGGTTTGCAACCTACATTTAAAATTAATAAGGAATAGATATTGGATTGTGTATTATGTTCCTATTGGGTTAGTTTACGCAAGGGTTCAATTTTTTCCATTTTATTTGCATACTAATAACTTTTGGTGATTTTATGTATGAATTTTACGTGTGTCGCCATACATTGTTGATGTTGGGTTGACTAAACAGAGGTAGTTGTTACAAAATTGTCAGTTCAGAACAGTAATGTAACTAATACTTTTTTTTTTTTCATTTTTAAAGGATTTTTTCTTAGAGATGATGGGATATTTGTTTTTTTTCTAAGACCCTGTTTATGAACGTGGTTCAACTTTAAAAACGTATTAAAGTCTCTATAGCAGAGGTTCTCAAACTGTAAGTCGCGACCCACTAGTGGGTCGCGACAAGAATTCGAATTTAAGAATTTTCTTAGAAAATGATGTGTCGTAACTGCAATTTATCCTAAACTACTAGATTATTAGAGTAGAGTTTCAAAAATCTCTGGGAGAGGACCCCCAGACCCCCTTCTTATTCTGAAGCTCATTGTTGCTCCCACAGTCAAACAATTTGATTTGCTCATGCTCAAATTTTATTTTTTAGGATAAACCTCAATACATGCAAGTAATTTATTTCTGTAACAAAATAGTGTTAAATGAATGGGTCGCAATCCTGAAAAGTCTGAGAACCCCTGCTCTAGAGTACTTCCAATTGATTTGAGCGTCATGTGGAAGCGTCATCGGAAGTGACGTCACTCAAGTAAACTCGTCCATAGGACAGTCATTTGGTGTTTCGAGTAAAACTTTCTAGAATAACAAAATGTATACAAATAAAAACATGGTAAAGCTAAATTAAAATAACAAATCACGAGTAAAAAAAATAAAATGTAATAAGGAATTTATGTTAAAAAGCATTTTCGAGTTTACAGATTACTGGAAACGCTGTTTAGCAATTTTACAGGTAGCGTGTAAATATTTTTAAATGATTAAAATTAATGTTTTTAAAACAATAATAAAAATCATTAGTAATGATCAAGGTTTTTTCATTAAACTAAAAAAGCAAGAGATTAAGGCATGCGAAATAAAAATTTGATGAGAAAAAGTTTAAAAAAAAATCATCTGGAACTGAAACTGAAAACTTCATATTTTGGGTTAATTAATTATCGTTTGTTGATACCACTGAAGTAATACAATAGTATAGCTTAATTAAAACTGGAAGATTTTTCGGCGTTTCTTTTGTGAGTACTTTTTTTTCCGTTATTTTAATGCCTTATTTTAAATATTTTTATGGATATTATCATACTGATTTTTAAAACTGAGTGATTTGTTTAACTTTTCCAGTATTTCGTGAGTATTTTCAATATTTTATTCCTTGCTTATCACTTTTATGGAATGTTCGGTTGTTGGAACTAAGTGAAACCACATTGCTTTGGTTCGCGACCACTCTGGTTGAATATTAATATTTGTTTACAAACAATATTCAAATAGCTGACCATCACTAAAGTAGTTATTATTAAAATGTTAGTTAAAAAAATTATTCGTTTATTCTGAACTTGTAGTGATTGGTAAAAATAACGTTCTAATGGTCAACCCGTCTAAATGGTTGGTTGGTTGGTTGGTTTAGTTGCTCTGGTTTTTGCTATGCGCTTATACCAGGTATCCTTTTTTTTTTTTCATTGATGTAATTTGTTGTTTTTAGTTTTTGTTACCGAGCAAGTTTGTCTCTACTCTGTGATTTGTCCGTGTCTTTATCTTCCGATTTTTATTTTATTATAGTTTTCTTCTTTCTCAGGCGTGAAAACTCAACAAGTGTAAGCTTTTGTCTTTGGTTTAATATTGTTTCCCGTAAAGCTTTTCCGAGATAGTTTTTTCTATGATGTCTTCCATTTGTTGGCCATAGGTATTGATTAAGTTCCGGCAGTTCCTATCCAGCTTTTCCAATCTCGATTTCAATGATTCTGGGACTAATTCCTCTTCATCTTCGTCTTGGCTTATGTACTCTGGGTCTTCATCCCCCCGGGATGGGATATGAAAATATGTTCAAAAATTTTTGTTAGTTTGGTAAATTCGGACTCTAAACAAAGAGGGATTTTAATTGAAAATATGAAACGACAATTTTATGTTTTTTTATTTTTTGAAAACATATACTGTCGCATTGACAATTTACATTTTTGCCAGACACTGAAAAGTAAGAACATTCGGTTGTGAAACTGCGGTTATTTTCTTTTCCTCTATTCATTTTACCAGGCCGTTTTATTTTTTGGTGGATTATTTTTTATCCAAAAGAACTAACAATGTGCTTTAAACTTTAAAGTCTTTTTGTTTTTTATACTGTTTAATAAAGTTGATTTGGATGTAAACCAGTGCGTAGGGCACCCATACAGTGCAATTACCCATAAAAATTTAAATTAAAGAAATACTTTCTACTTTAATTTAAAATAATCAGAAATGTTAAATGAAAATTTAACTCAGGTGTAATCTTAATGAAGATAAGTTATATTATTCGAGTGGAATACTTTCTCTAAATTTTTTCAAACAGCTATACAAAGTACTATTGTTAGAAAAAAACTTGTATTATTTGTGTTATTAAAGTTTGGAAAATTAAAACTATACTTCTGGTTAGAAATTCATCATAAAACTGAAAAGCTTTTCGAAAATAGATATTTTAATAAATTTTCATATTTTGAAGTTGATTTTTCTACTGTTTATGAGTATATACTGTATAAGAAAAGTTTCTTACTTTTATAGCTGATTTTAAAACAAAATAGAAGTACAAAATCTATTTGTGGATTAACTTATTAATTATTGGATTAACTTATTGTAAACTTCACTATTTGTAGAATTCAACTTGATTTCTTTAAGTTTACCACAAACAAAATCCACATCTTTCTGTAAGTTGTGAACATTGAATGAAATGTTTGTTATTTTTCACACATTGACTTATATGAGATTGATTCTTAGAGTCAAATTTGCATATAATTGTCTATAATATACCCCTTAAAATCTGCATTTTTCTTATTATGAATCTAATCCTAATGAGCCTTTATTATATTCATTGCCCAATTGCCTGAACTATGTTGCCGGATTTTTCACTATATTAAAAGGTGTTCATTCAAATTATGTTAATATTAATAAAGGGATAAGGTTTACCTTTCCTCCTTCAAGGAAGATATATTATGCTAGAATGTGGTCTGTATTCAAAATTTCAAACAATTTTATGATACTAACGTTAGACCAGTACAGTTATTAAATATCTATATCATGCATAATATCATTCAAAGTTTTAGGCATGTTTTAGTTGGAGCAAACACATCCACTTCTTTTTGCAAAATGAAATGTTTGAAATGTTATCTAATTTTCTCTAAAGGCAAAACAAGTGCATTATTCTTATGATTTAAACCTAATTAGTCTTTATGGCAATTCATTATCCAACTGTCTGTACCATGTAGCCATTTTTTACATTATTTTAAATCATGGTAATATGATACGAGGGTAAGCCCTTTCCTCCTTTAGCGAGCTATTTAACCTCATGATTGAAATAAGTATTTCTCCTCAAAAGCAAGTAGAAATATGAAAAGTTTTATATTTATTTAAAATATTTTTTAAAATAGAGGAAAAAGTTTGAATAAATGTTTCTCCACTTTCATTTACTAAGTATGGAAAAGTAAACTAAAACTCCTGTAAGAGGAATAATTCTTCTCAGGATAATTCTTCTTCATGTTATCTTCACTCCTTGCTGAGATAAACAAGAGATGATACATCTCGATTATTTCTATGAATTCAGCATGAAAGAGAGTAGAGGAACTTAATTGGAAGCAATAGTTTTACTAAAAGGTCCCTGTTCCAAATTTGAAAAAAAAATCCACTAATGTTAGGTCAGATATTTTCATTAAAATTTTCCAAAGAACCAATATTAGGTTCATTTTTTCTAAATTGTCAGAAAGTTAGAGGGACCTCTTCCAATCCTTTACTCTAAGTAGTTTCTAATTTTCTAAGATGGTTCAATTTATGCTTTCTCTCTCCATTCATATTGTACTTATTTAGGGTTTGGAGGTTATATTAATTTTAAAAACTTATTTTATATGAAAAAAGAGTTTGACTCTAAATTGTTCCCACTTGGTTATACTTTTTAAGCAAGTGTCAATTGAAATTCCTATTAAAGGAATATTTCTTCTCATGTTGAGCATGTTATCCTCACTCCTTGCTGAGATAAACAAGAGATGATACATCTCGATTATTTCTATGAATTCAGCATGAAAGAGAGTAGAGGAACTTAATTGGAAGCAATAGTTTTACTAAAAGGTCCATGTTCCAAATTTGAAAAAAAAAAATCCACTAATGTTAGGTCAGATATTTTCATTAAAATTTTCCAAAGAACCAATATTAGGTTCATTTTTTCTAAATTGTTAGATAGTTAGAGGGACCTCTTCCAATCCTTTACTCTAAGTAGTTTCTAATTTTCTAAGATGGTTCAATTTATGCTTTCTCTCTCCATTCCTACTGTACCTATTAAGGGTTTGGAGGTTATATTTATTTGAAAAACTTATTTTATAAGAAAAAAGAGTTTGACTCTAAATTGTTCCCACTGGGTTATAATACTTTTTAAGCAAGTGTCAATTGAAATTCTTATTAAAGGAATATTTCTTCTCATGTTGAATTCATGTTATCCTCACTCCTTGCTGAGATAAACAAGAAATGATACATCTCGATTATTTCTATGATTTCATCATGAAAGAGAGTAGAGGAACTTAATTGGAAGCAATAGTTTTACTAAAAAGTCCATATTCCAAATTTGAAAAAAAAATCCACTAATGTTAGGTCAGATATTTTCATTAAAATTTTCCAAAGAACCACTATTAGGTTCATTTTTTCCAAATTGTTAGAAAGTAAAAGGGACCTCTTCCGATCCTTTACTATAAGTAGTTTCTAAGTTTCTAAGATAGTTAAATTTATATGTTTTCTCTATACATTCCTATTGTACCTATTAAGTGTTTGGAGGTTATATTAATTTTAAAAACTTATTTTATAAGAAAAAAGAGTTTGACTCTAAATTGTCCCCACATGGTTGTACTTTTTAAGCAAGTGTCAATTGAAATTCCTATTAAAGGAATATTTCTTCTCATGTTGAGTTCATGTTGTCCTCACTCCTTGCTGAGATAAACAAGAGAAGATACATCTCGATTATTTCTATGAATTCAGCATGAAAGAGAGTTGAGGAACTTAATTGGAAGCAATAGTTTTACTAAAAGGTCCATATTCCAAATTTGAAAAAAAAAAATCCACTAATGTTAGGTCAGATATTTTCATTAAAATTTTCCAAAGAACCAATATTATGTTCATTTTTTCCAAATTGTTAGAAAGTAAAAGGGACCTCTTCCGATCCTTTACTCTAAGTAGTTTCTAAGTTTCTAAGATGGTTAAATTTATATGTTTTCTCTAATAATTTGAAAAACGTATTTTATAAGAAAAAAAGAGTTTGACTCTAAATTGTTCCCACTTGGTTATACTTTTTAAGCAAGTGTCAGTTGAAATTCCTATTTAAGGAATATTTCTTCTCATGTTGAGTTCATGTTATCCTCACTTCTTGCTGAGATAAACAAAAGACGATAAATCTCGATTATTTCTATGAATTCAGCATGAAAGAGAGTAGAGGAACTTAATTGGAAGCAATAGTTTCACTAAAAGGTCCATGTTCCAAATTTGAAAAAAAATCCACTAATGTTAGGTCAGATATTTTCATTAAAATTTTCCAAAGAACCAATATTATGTTCATTTTTTCCAAATTGTTAGAAAGTAAAAGGGACCTCTTCCGATCCTTTACTCTAAGTAGTTTCTAAGTTTCTAAGATGGTTAAATTTATATGTTTTCTCTAATAATTTGAAAAACGTATTTTATAAGAAAAAAGAGTTTGACTCTAAATTGTTCCCACTTGGTTATACTTTTTAAGCAAGTGTCAGTTGAAATTCCTATTTAAGGAATATTTCTTCTCATGTTGAGTTCATGTTATCCTCACTTCTTGCTGAGATAAACAAGAGACGATAAATCTCGATTATTTCTATGAATTCAGCATGAAAGAGAGTAGAGGAACTTAATTGGAAGCAATAGTTTTACTAAAAGGTCCATGTTCCAAATTTGAAAAAAAAATCCACTAATGTTAGGTCAGATATTTTCATTAAAATTTTCCAAAGAACCAATATTAGGTTCATTTTTTCTAAATTGTCAGAAAGTTAGAGGGACCTCTTCCAATCCTTTACTCTAAGTAGTTTCTAATTTTCTAAGATGGTTCAATTTATGCTTTCTCTCTCCTTTCATATTGTACATATTTAGGGTTTGGAGGTTATATTAATTTTAAAAACTTATTTTATATGAAAAAAGAGTTTGACTCTAAATTGTTCCCACTTGGTTATACTTTTTAAGCAAGTGTCAATTGAAATTCCTATTAAAGGAATATTTCTTCTCATGTTGAGTTCATGTTATCCTCACTCCTTGCTGAGATAAACAAGAGAAGATACATCTAGATTATTTCTATGAATTCAGCATGAAAGAGAGTTGAGGAACTTAATTGGAAGCAATAGTTTTACTAAAAGGTCCATATTCCAAATTTGAAAAAAAAAATCCACTAATATTAGGTCAGATATTTTCATTAAAATTTTCCAAAGAACCAATATTATGTTCATTTTTTCCAAATTGTTAGAAAGTAAAAGGGACCTCTTCCGGTCCTTTACTCTAAGTAGTTTCTAAGATTGTTAAATTTATATGTTTTCTCTATACATTCCTATTGTACGTATTAAGGGTTTGGAGGTTACATTAATTTTAAAAACTTATTTTATATGAAAAAAGAGTTTGACTCTAAATTGTTCCCACTGGGTTATAATACTTTTTAAGCAAGTGTCAATTGAAATTCCTATTAAAGGAATATTTCTTCTCATGTTGAGTTCATGTTATCCTCACTTCTTGCTGAGATAAACAAGAGATGATACATCTCGATTATTTCTATGAATTCAGTATGAAAGAGAGTTGAGGAACTTAATTGGAAGCAATAGTTTTACTAAAAGGTCCATATTCCAAATTTGAAAAAAAAAATCCTCTAATGTTAGGTCAGATATTTTCATTAAAATTTTCCAAAGAACCAATATTAGGTTCATTTTTTCCAAATTGTTAGAAAGTAAAAGGGACCTCTTCCGATCCTTTACTCTAAGTAGTTTCTAAGTTTCTAAGATTGTTAAATTTATATGCTTTCTCTCTCCATTCATATTGTACTTATTTAGGGTTTGGAGGTTATATTAATTTTAAAAACTTATTTTATATGAAAAAAGTGTTTGACTCTAAATTGTTCCCACTTGGTTATACTTTTTAAGCAAGTGTCAATTGAAATTCCTATTAAAGGAATATTTCTTCTCATGTTGAGTTCATGTTATCCACACTCCTTGCTGAGATAAACAAGAGAAGATACATCTCGATTATTTCTATGAATTCAGCATGAAAGAGAGTTGAGGAACTTAATTGAAAGCAATAGTTTTACTAAAAGGTCCATATTCCAAATTTGAAAAAAAAAATCCACTAATGTTAGGTCAGATATTTTCATTAAAATTTTCCAAAGAACCAATATTAGGTTCATTTTTTCTAAATTGTTAGATAGTTAGAGGGACCTCTTCCAATCCTTTACTCTAAGTAGTTTCTAATTTTCTAAGATGGTTCAATTTATGCTTTCTCTCTCCATTCCTACTGTACCTATTAAGGGTTTGGAGGTTTTATTTATTTGAAAAACTTATTTTATAAGAGAAAAGAGTTTGACTCTAAATTGTTCCCACTGGGTTATAATACTTTTTAAGCAAGTGTCAATTGAAATTCCTATTAAAGGAATATTTCTTCTCATGTTGAATTCATGTTATCCTCACTCCTTGCTGAGATAAACAAGAGAAGATACATCTCGATTATTTCTATGAATTCAGCATGAAAGAGAGTTGAGGAACTTAATTGGAAGCAATAGTTTTACTAAAAGGTCCATATTCCAAATTTGAAAAAAAAAAATCCACTAATGTTAGGTCAGATATTTTCATTAAAATTTTCCAAAGAACCACTATTAGGTTCATTTTTTCCAAATTGTTAGAAAGTAAAAGGGACCCCTTCCGGTCCTTTACTCTAAGTAGTTTCTAAGATTGTTAAATTTATATGTTTTCTCTATACATTCCTATTGTACGTATTAAGGGGTTGGAGGTTACATTAATTTGAAAAACTTATTTTATAAGAAAAAAGAGTTTGACTCTAAATTGTTCCCACTGGGTTATAATACTTTTTAAGCAAGTGTCAATTGAAATTCTTATTAAAGGAATATTTCTTCTCATGTTGAATTCATGTTATCCTCACTCCTTGCTGAGATAAACAAGAAATGATACATCTCGATTATTTCTATGATTTCAGCATGAAAGAGAGTAGAGGAACTTAATTGGAAGCAATAGTTTTACTAAAAAGTCCATATTCCAAATTTGAAAAAAAAATCCACTAATGTTAGGTCAGATATTTTCATTAAAATTTTCCAAAGAACCACTATTAGGTTCATTTTTTCCAAATTGTTAGAAAGTAAAAGGGACCTCTTCCGATCCTTTACTATAAGTAGTTTCTAAGTTTCTAAGATAGTTAAATTTATATGTTTTCTCTATACATTCCTATTGTACCTATTAAGTGTTTGGAGGTTATATTAATTTTAAAAACTTATTTTATAAGAAAAAAGAGTTTGACTCTAAATTGTCCCCACATGGTTGTACTTTTTAAGCAAGTGTCAATTGAAATTCCTATTAAAGGAATATTTCTTCTCATGTTGAGTTCATGTTATCCTCACTCCTTGCTGAGATAAACAAGAGAAGATACATCTCGATTATTTCTATGAATTCAGCATGAAAGAGAGTTGAGGAACTTAATTGGAAGCAATAGTTTTACTAAAAGGTCCATATTCCAAATTTGAAAAAAAAAAATCCACTAATGTTAGGTCAGATATTTTCATTAAAATTTTCCAAAGAACCAATATTATGTTCATTTTTTCCAAATTGTTAGAAAGTAAAAGGGACCTCTTCCGATCCTTTACTCTAAGTAGTTTCTAAGTTTCTAAGATGGTTAAATTTATATGTTTTCTCTAATAATTTGAAAAACGTATTTTATAAGAAAAAAAGAGTTTGACTCTAAATTGTTCCCACTTGGTTATACTTTTTAAGCAAGTGTCAGTTGAAATTCCTATTTAAGGAATATTTCTTCTCATGTTGAGTTCATGTTATCCTCACTTCTTGCTGAGATAAACAAAAGACGATAAATCTCGATTATTTCTATGAATTCAGCATGAAAGAGAGTAGAGGAACTTAATTGGAAGCAATAGTTTCACTAAAAGGTCCATGTTCCAAATTTGAAAAAAAATCCACTAATGTTAGGTCAGATATTTTCATTAAAATTTTCCAAAGAACCAATATTATGTTCATTTTTTCCAAATTGTTAGAAAGTAAAAGGGACCTCTTCCGATCCTTTACTCTAAGTAGTTTCTAAGTTTCTAAGATGGTTAAATTTATATGTTTTCTCTAATAATTTGAAAAACGTATTTTATAAGAAAAAAGAGTTTGACTCTAAATTGTTCCCACTTGGTTATACTTTTTAAGCAAGTGTCAGTTGAAATTCCTATTTAAGGAATATTTCTTCTCATGTTGAGTTCATGTTATCCTCACTTCTTGCTGAGATAAACAAGAGACGATAAATCTCGATTATTTCTATGAATTCAGCATGAAAGAGAGTAGAGGAACTTAATTGGAAGCAATAGTTTTACTAAAAGGTCCATGTTCCAAATTTGAAAAAAAAATCCACTAATGTTAGGTCAGATATTTTCATTAAAATTTTCCAAAGAACCAATATTAGGTTCATTTTTTCTAAATTGTCAGAAAGTTAGAGGGACCTCTTCCAATCCTTTACTCTAAGTAGTTTCTAATTTTCTAAGATGGTTCAATTTATGCTTTCTCTCTCCTTTCATATTGTACATATTTAGGGTTTGGAGGTTATATTAATTTTAAAAACTTATTTTATATGAAAAAAGAGTTTGACTCTAAATTGTTCCCACTTGGTTATACTTTTTAAGCAAGTGTCAATTGAAATTCCTATTAAAGGAATATTTCTTCTCATGTTGAGTTCATGTTATCCTCACTCCTTGCTGAGATAAACAAGAGAAGATACATCTAGATTATTTCTATGAATTCAGCATGAAAGAGAGTTGAGGAACTTAATTGGAAGCAATAGTTTTACTAAAAGGTCCATATTCCAAATTTGAAAAAAAAAATCCACTAATATTAGGTCAGATATTTTCATTAAAATTTTCCAAAGAACCAATATTATGTTCATTTTTTCCAAATTGTTAGAAAGTAAAAGGGACCTCTTCCGGTCCTTTACTCTAAGTAGTTTCTAAGATTGTTAAATTTATATGTTTTCTCTATACATTCCTATTGTACGTATTAAGGGTTTGGAGGTTACATTAATTTTAAAAACTTATTTTATATGAAAAAAGAGTTTGACTCTAAATTGTTCCCACTGGGTTATAATACTTTTTAAGCAAGTGTCAATTGAAATTCCTATTAAAGGAATATTTCTTCTCATGTTGAGTTCATGTTATCCTCACTTCTTGCTGAGATAAACAAGAGATGATACATCTCGATTATTTCTATGAATTCAGTATGAAAGAGAGTTGAGGAACTTAATTGGAAGCAATAGTTTTACTAAAAGGTCCATATTCCAAATTTGAAAAAAAAAATCCTCTAATGTTAGGTCAGATATTTTCATTAAAATTTTCCAAAGAACCAATATTAGGTTCATTTTTTCCAAATTGTTAGAAAGTAAAAGGGACCTCTTCCGATCCTTTACTCTAAGTAGTTTCTAAGTTTCTAAGATTGTTAAATTTATATGCTTTCTCTCTCCATTCATATTGTACTTATTTAGGGTTTGGAGGTTATATTAATTTTAAAAACTTATTTTATATGAAAAAAGTGTTTGACTCTAAATTGTTCCCACTTGGTTATACTTTTTAAGCAAGTGTCAATTGAAATTCCTATTAAAGGAATATTTCTTCTCATGTTGAGTTCATGTTATCCACACTCCTTGCTGAGATAAACAAGAGAAGATACATCTCGATTATTTCTATGAATTCAGCATGAAAGAGAGTTGAGGAACTTAATTGAAAGCAATAGTTTTACTAAAAGGTCCATATTCCAAATTTGAAAAAAAAAATCCACTAATGTTAGGTCAGATATTTTCATTAAAATTTTCCAAAGAACCAATATTAGGTTCATTTTTTCTAAATTGTTAGATAGTTAGAGGGACCTCTTCCAATCCTTTACTCTAAGTAGTTTCTAATTTTCTAAGATGGTTCAATTTATGCTTTCTCTCTCCATTCCTACTGTACCTATTAAGGGTTTGGAGGTTTTATTTATTTGAAAAACTTATTTTATAAGAGAAAAGAGTTTGACTCTAAATTGTTCCCACTGGGTTATAATACTTTTTAAGCAAGTGTCAATTGAAATTCCTATTAAAGGAATATTTCTTCTCATGTTGAATTCATGTTATCCTCACTCCTTGCTGAGATAAACAAGAGAAGATACATCTCGATTATTTCTATGAATTCAGCATGAAAGAGAGTTGAGGAACTTAATTGGAAGCAATAGTTTTACTAAAAGGTCCATATTCCAAATTTGAAAAAAAAAAATCCACTAATGTTAGGTCAGATATTTTCATTAAAATTTTCCAAAGAACCACTATTAGGTTCATTTTTTCCAAATTGTTAGAAAGTAAAAGGGACCCCTTCCGGTCCTTTACTCTAAGTAGTTTCTAAGATTGTTAAATTTATATGTTTTCTCTATACATTCCTATTGTACGTATTAAGGGTTTGGAGGTTACATTAATTTGAAAAACTTATTTTATATGAAAAAAGAGTTTGACTCTAAATTGTTCCCACTTGGTTATAATTTTTAAGCAAGTGTCAATTGAAATTCCTATTAAAGGAATATTTCTTGTTGAGTTCATGTTATCCTCACTCCATGCTGAGATAAACAAGAGATGATACATCTCGATTATTTCTATGAATTCAGCATGAAAGAGAGTTGAGGAACTTAATTGGAAGCAATAGTTTTACTAAAAGGTCCATATTCCAAATTTGAAAAAAAAAATCCACTAATATTAGGTCAGATATTTTCATTAAAATTTTCCAAAGAACCAATATTATGTTCATTTTTTCCAAATTGTTAGAAAGTAAAAGGGACCTCTTCCGGTCCTTTACTCTAAGTAGTTTCTAAGATTGTTAAATTTATATGTTTTCTCTATACATTCCTATTGTACGTATTAAGGGTTTGGAGGTTACATTAATTTTAAAAACTTATTTTATATGAAAAAAGAGTTTGACTCTAAATTGTTCCCACTGGGTTATAATACTTTTTAAGCAAGTGTCAATTGAAATTCCTATTAAAGGAATATTTCTTCTCATGTTGAGTTCATGTTATCCTCACTTCTTGCTGAGATAAACAAGAGATGATACATCTCGATTATTTCTATGAATTCAGTATGAAAGAGAGTTGAGGAACTTAATTGGAAGCAATAGTTTTACTAAAAGGTCCATATTCCAAATTTGAAAAAAAAAATCCTCTAATGTTAGGTCAGATATTTTCATTAAAATTTTCCAAAGAACCAATATTAGGTTCATTTTTTCCAAATTGTTAGAAAGTAAAAGGGACCTCTTCCGATCCTTTACTCTAAGTAGTTTCTAAGTTTCTAAGATTGTTAAATTTATATGCTTTCTCTCTCCATTCATATTGTACTTATTTAGGGTTTGGAGGTTATATTAATTTTAAAAACTTATTTTATATGAAAAAAGTGTTTGACTCTAAATTGTTCCCACTTGGTTATACTTTTTAAGCAAGTGTCAATTGAAATTCCTATTAAAGGAATATTTCTTCTCATGTTGAGTTCATGTTATCCACACTCCTTGCTGAGATAAACAAGAGAAGATACATCTCGATTATTTCTATGAATTCAGCATGAAAGAGAGTTGAGGAACTTAATTGAAAGCAATAGTTTTACTAAAAGGTCCATATTCCAAATTTGAAAAAAAAAATCCACTAATGTTAGGTCAGATATTTTCATTAAAATTTTCCAAAGAACCAATATTAGGTTCATTTTTTCTAAATTGTTAGATAGTTAGAGGGACCTCTTCCAATCCTTTACTCTAAGTAGTTTCTAATTTTCTAAGATGGTTCAATTTATGCTTTCTCTCTCCATTCCTACTGTACCTATTAAGGGTTTGGAGGTTTTATTTATTTGAAAAACTTATTTTATAAGAGAAAAGAGTTTGACTCTAAATTGTTCCCACTTGGTTATACTTTTTAAGCAAGTGTCAATTGAAATTCCTATTAAAGGAATATTTCTTCTCATGTTGAATTCATGTTATCCTCACTCCTTGCTGAGATAAACAAGAGAAGATACATCTCGATTATTTCTATGAATTCAGCATGAAAGAGAGTTGAGGAACTTAATTGGAAGCAATAGTTTTACTAAAAGGTCCATATTCCAAATTTGAAAAAAAAAAATCCACTAATGTTAGGTCAGATATTTTCATTAAAATTTTCCAAAGAACCACTATTAGGTTCATTTTTTCCAAATTGTTAGAAAGTAAAAGGGACCCCTTCCGGTCCTTTACTCTAAGTAGTTTCTAAGATTGTTAAATTTATATGTTTTCTCTATACATTCCTATTGTACGTATTAAGGGTTTGGAGGTTACATTAATTTGAAAAACTTATTTTATATGAAAAAAGAGTTTGACTCTAAATTGTTCCCACTTGGTTATAATTTTTAAGCAAGTGTCAATTGAAATTCCTATTAAAGGAATATTTCTTGTTGAGTTCATGTTATCCTCACTCCATGCTGAGATAAACAAGAGATGATACATCTCGATTATTTCTATGAATTCAGCATGAAAGAGAGTTGAGGAACTTAATTGGAAGCAATAGTTTTACTAAAAGGTCCATATTCCAAATTTGAAAAAAAAAATCCACTAATGTTAGGTCAGATATTTTCATTAAAATTTTCCAAAGAACCAATATTAGGTTCATTTTTTCCAAATTGTTAGAAAGTAAAAGGGACCTCTTCCGATCCTTTACTCTAAGTAGTTTCTAAGTTTCTAAGATAGTTAAATTTATATGTTTTCTCTATACATTCCTATTGTACCTATTAAGTGTTTGGAGGTTATAATAATTTGAAAAACTTATTTTATAAGAAAAAAGAGTTTGACTCTAAATTGTCCCCACATGGTTGTACTTTTGAAGCAAGTGTCAATTGAAATTCCTATTAAAGGAATATTTCTTCTCATGTTGAGTTCATGTTATCCTCACTTCTTGCTGAGATAAACAAGAGATGATACATCTCGATTATTTCTATGAATTCAGCATGAAAGAGAGTAGAGGAACTTAATTGGAAGCAATAGTTTTACTAAAAGGTCCATGTTCCAAATTTGAAAAAAAAAATCCACTAATGTTAGGTCAGATATTTTCATTAAAATTTTCCAAAGAACCAATATTAGGTTCATTTTTTCTAAATTGTCAGAAAGTTAGAGGGACCTCTTCCAATCCTTTACTCTAAGTAGTTTCTAATTTTCTAAGATGGTTCAATTTATGCTTTCTCTCTCCATTCCTATTGTACTTATTTAGGGTTTGGAGGTTATATTAATTTTAAAAACTTATTTTATATGAAAAAAAGAGTTTGACTCTAAATTGTTCCCACTTGGTTATACTTTTTAAGCAAGTGTCAATTGAAATTCCTATTAAAGTAATATTTCTTCTCATGTTGAGTTCATGTTATCCTCACTCCTTGCTGAGATAAACAAGAGATGATACATCTCGATTATTTCTATGAATTCAGTATGAAAGAGAGTTGAGGAACTTAATTGGAAGCAATAGTTTTACTAAAAGGTCCATATTCCAAATTTGAAAAAAAAAATCCACTAATGTTAGGTCAGATATTTTCATTAAAATTTTCCAAAGAACCAATATTATGTTCATTTTTTCCAAATTGTTAGAAAGTAAAAGGGACCTCTTCCGATCCTTTACTCTAAGTAGTTTCTAAGTTTTTAAGATTGTTAAATTTGTATGTTTTCTCTATACATTCCTATTGTAAGTATTAAGGGTTTGGAGGTTATATGACTCTAAATTGTCCCCACTTGGTTATACTTTTTAACAAGTGTTAACTGAAATTCCTATTAAAGGAATAATTCTTCTCATGTTGAATTCATGTTATCTCTTTCTCCTTGCTGAGTTAACAAGAGATGATACATCTCAATAATTTCTATGAATTCAGCATGAAAGAGAGTAGAGGAACTTAATTGGAAGCTTTATTTTAACTAAAAGGTCCAGTAATTTAAAAAAAGTCCACTTATGTTAGGCCAGATATTTTCCTTAAATTTTTCTAAAGAACCAATATGAGGTTCATTTCTTTCAAATTGTTAGGCAGTTACTGGGACCTCTTCCGATCCTTTACTCTAAGTAGTTTCTAATTTTCTAAGATGATTAAATTTATACCTGGTCACTCAATTCCTATTGTACCAATTAAGGGTTTGGTGACATTTTTACATACTTTAGAAATACACTTTCTTTTTTTTATGTGAGAAAATAGTTTCCCACACTAAATTATTTATATTTCACATATCTTTCCATTCCTATTGTACCATTTAAGGGTTTGGAGACACTTTAGCTTATTTGAGTAATTCACTTATTCAGTTTCCTATGTCAAAAAAAAAAAGAAAAGAAGAAAACACACAGTAAATAAAGTGTTATGATGTTTATAATTCAAGTTACTCTCCATTCCTATTGTACCATTTAAGGGTTTGGAGACACTTTTTCTTATTTTCTTATTTTTCTAATTCAGTTTCATGTAAAAAAAAAATCACAGGTTAAATAATAATATTTCTCTCCATTCCTATTGTACCATTTAAGGGTTTGGAGACAATTTTGCTTGGTTTAGAATTTCACTAATTCACTTTACTATGTAAAAAAAAAATCATACACTAATGTTATTTATGTTTAAAATTCGCATCTCCCTCCATTCCTATTGTCCATTCAAGGGTTTGGAGACACTTTTGCTTATTTCAGTAATTCACTAATTCAGTTTCTTATGTCAAAAAAAAAATTCTTACACTAAATGATAATATTTATGTTTTTAATTCAAGTTTCTCTCCAATCCTATTGTACCATTTAAGGGTTTGGAGACATTTTTGCTTATTTTAGAAATTTACTTTCCTATGACAAAAAAAAAAGAAAAAATTCCTACACATAATATTATATATGGTTAAAATTCAAGTTTCTCTTCATTCCTATTGTACCATTTAAGGGTTTGGAGATGATATTTTTGCTAATTTTAGAAATTCACTTTCCTATGTCAAAAAAAAAAAAAAAAAAAAAAAAAAAAAAAAAAAAAAAAAAACATACACTAAATAATGTTATTGATGTTTAAAATTCAAAATTCAAGTTTTTCTCCATTCTTATTGTACCATATAAGGGTTTGGAGACATAATTGCTTATTTTAGAAATTCACTTTCCTATGTCAAAAAAAAGAAAAAAACATACACTAAATCATGTTATTGATGTTTATAAATCAAGTTACTCTCCATTCCTATTGTACCATTTAAGGGTTTGGAGACACTTTTGCTTATTTTAGTAATTTACTAATCCAGTTTCTTATGTAAAAAAACACACACTAAATGATAATATTTATTGATGTTTAAAATTCAAGTTTCTCTCCATTCCTATTGTACCATTTAAGGGTTTGGAGACATTTTTGCTTGTTTTAGAATTTCACCAATTCACTTTCCTATGTCAAAAAAGAAAAAAATATCGTACACTAATGTTATTTATGTTTAAAATTCACATCTCTCTCCATTCTTATTGTACTATTTAAGGGTTTGGAGACACTTTTGCTTATTTCAGTGATTCACTAATTCAGTTTCTTAAGTCAAAAAAAAATTCTTACACCAAATGATAATATTTATGTTTAAAATTTCAGTTCCTCTCCATTCCTATTGTACCATATAAGGGTTTGGAGATATTTTTGCTTGTTTTAGAATTTCACTAATTCACTTTCCTTTGTAAAAAAAATCAGACACTAAATAATGTTATTTATGTGTTTAAAATTCGCATCTCTCTCCATTCCTATTGTAGCATTTAAGGGTTTGGAGACACCTTTGCTGATTTCAGTAATCAGTAATTTACTGATTCAGTTTCATATGTAAAAAAAAAAACACACTAAATGATAATATTTATGTTTTTAATTCAAGTTTCTCTCCAATCCTATTGTACCATTTAAGGGTTTGGAGATATTTTTGCTTATTTTAGAAATTTACTTTCCTATGACAAAAAAAAAAGAAAAAATTCCTACACATAATATTATATATGGTTAAAATTCAAGTTTCTCTTCATTCTTATTGTACCATTTAAGGGTTTGGAGATGATATTTTTGCTAATTTTAGAAATTCACTTTCCTATGTCAAAAAAAAAAAAAAAAAAAAAAAACATACACTAAATAATGTTATTGATGTTTAAAATTCAAAATTCAAGTTTTTCTCCATTCTTATTGTACCATATAAGGGTTTGGAGACATAATTGCTTATTTTAGAAATTCACTTTCCTATGTCAAAAAAAAGAAAAAACCATACACTAAATCATGTTATTGATGTTTATAAATCAAGTTACTCTCCATTCCTATTGTACCATTTAAGGGTTTGGAGACACTTTTGCTTATTTTAGTAATTTACTAATCCAGTTTCTTATGTAAAAAAAACACACACTAAATGATAATATTTATTGATGTTTAAAATTCAAGTTTCTCTCCATTCCTATTGTACCATTTAAGGGTTTGGAGACATTTTTGCTTGTTTTAGAATTTCACCAATTCACTTTCCTATGTCAAAAAAGAAAAAAATATCGTACACTAATGTTATTTATGTTTAAAATTCACATCTCTCTCCATTCCTATTGTACTATTTAAGGGTTTGGAGACACTTTTGCTTATTTCAGTAATTCACTAATTCAGTTTCATATGTAAAAAAAAAATTCTTACATTAAATGATAATATTTATGTTTAAAATTCCAGTTTCTCTCCATTCCTATTGTACCATTTAAGGGTTTGGAGATATTTTTGCTTATTTTAGAAATTCACTTTCCAATGTCAAAGAGAAAAAAAAACATTTACAAATAATGATATTTATGTTTAAAATTCAAGTTTGTCTCCATTCCTATTGTACCATTTAAGGGTTTAGAGACACTTTTGCTTATTATAGTAGCTCACAAATTCACTTTCCTATGTCAAAAAAATAAAAAAAAAACTTAAATAGAAGAAAGGAAGAAATTAACATACTTAATAATGTTATTTATATTTAAAATTCAAGTGTCACTCCATTCCTATTGGACCATGATTGTTGAAATATTTAAATTTTTCAAACATTTCATATTTCAAAAATAAGTGGATATGTGTTTGCTCCAACTAAAACATGCCTAAAATTTTGAATAATTTCGTGCATGATATAGAAATTTAATAATTGTACTGGTCTAACCATAGTATCATAAAATTGTTTGAAATTTTGAATACAGACCACATTCTAGCATAAGACATATCTTCCTTGAAGGAGGAAAGGTAAACCTCATCCCTTTATTAATATTAACATAATTTAAATGAACACTTTTTAACATAGTGAAAAATCAGGCAATATAGTCCAGGCTATTGGGAAATGAATGGCCATAAAGACTCATTAGGATTAGATTCATAATAAGAAAAATTGCAGATTTTAAGAGGTCTATTAGAGACAATTATATGCAAATTTGACTCAAAGAATCAATTTGATATAAGTCATTGTGTGAAAAATTACAAACATTTCATTAAATGTGTGCACAACTTATAGAAAGATGTGGATTTTGTTTGTGGTAAACTTAAAGAAATCAAGATTTATCCCCAGTCTTTTTTTTAGAGCTGGCCAACTAGGTATTATAGTTTGTAAATGCAAAAAAAATATCTAGAAATAGTGAAGTTTACAATAAGTTAATCCAATAATTAATAAGTTAATCCACAAATAAATTTTGCAGTTCTATTTTGTTTTGAAATCAGCTATAAAAATAAGAAACTTTTCTTATACAGGGTATATTCATAAACAGTAGAAAAATCAACTTCAAAATATGAAAATTTATTAAAATATCTTTTTTCGAAAAATTTTTCATTTTTTTTTGATGATTGTCTAACCAAATGTACAGTTTTAATTTTCATATTCCTTTCCCGTGTCAGTTGAGAAAAAGCTACATTCCGTACAATTGCAAACTTGGCTTAGCCAATGAAAAGTAGCCAAAGCTCATGTTAAAATATTGAATGAGTCGAAAATTTCTCTGTTCTTTAAAATTTCTATTAAGTTTTAATTTTATTGTTTATCTATTTAAGTTCGAATTATCCAAGTTGCACTATAATTATAATCTATTATAATCTAAATAGCTTTCTGCTTAATAAAAAGAAACTAAACTAAGTAATAGGACACTCGATCAATCTTCCATTTTAAAATCTTTTTGTAGTCATTACAGTGTTGGTATGTAAGCTCATTAATGTTATTATGTTATTCCTATATGAGTGTCGAAACTATATTAAAATATTCTCGCAAAGTATTCTTGCAAAAACAACTTATTCACAGTTTTAAATGACCTTGAAGAAGATACTAAAAACCAATTGAAATAGGTATCATAAAAATCACCAAACTACTATTTTATTGATATCGGATGTATAATTTTTACAGAGTTCTTGTTACCTTTAATACCACTGACAAATAATCAAATTTCAAATCATGAATATCAAAATTAAGTGTGTTATGACTGGTTTTATTGCTTGTCGTACTTAAAGTTTTACAACAATTGTAGATAGTTTTAAAAAAATTCCGAGTCGGCAACTTGACTTAAAAAAGGGGTTGCAGTGTACAAAAGGTCGAGAACCTATGGTAATTTAAATCGGGATGCCCAATTTTTTTTTCTAAAATTGAATTATTTTCTGAAAAAAACCTCTTATGCAGAACATTTCTCCAGGGTAATGTAATTAGTAGGATACTGCCTTACTTCTACAACTACTACTATCACTGGGTGTAGAGACCATTGCTGTAGAGCAAGGGGTCTTCAAGGGTCAAATGGTCACATTTCCTTCTCTGAAACGTCCCCGCGGGCCCGGACTATTCTTTTAGAACTCAAGGGCCAAGAACATAGAGGAGAGACAGTGGTGAATTGAGCAATAGTAACCCTAAAGAGTACCTAAGAAAATTTCCGCCAAAGGCCGCAGTCCAACCACCATCAAGTGGCGGCGGTCTAATTGGAATTTGCTTTCACTACCGAACTTTTATGCTGTGTAGTGTTGCTAATGCATGTGTTGCGGGCAAAGTGATAAATCGAGCATTATTAGTAATTCCCGAAGTGAGCCAGGAAATGTGATAAATTCACTGACATTTATTGCTCGTAACATGTGCACATGTTAACCCGTAACGTGTTTGTCGCCAAGCTCTAGCGCATGCCTGTGATAGGTTTGAAATTGCTGTAAGCAAAAGCGATAACGCGCCGACTCATCACCAGAAGCCTGCTAAATGACAGGCGCTTTTTCGGAGTCGTTTCAATAGCAATGCTCACTCTACTTCAATTTCTTCTCTATGGCCAAGACATACCAATCATGCATACAAATATAGATTAGTTATTCAATTGTGATGTTACAAATACTTTATTTTGTAAAATGTTATAGCCTGTCATATCTCCTCATTCACCGCAAGTTTATAAATGTAAATGTTGCTTGAATCTTTGTTCTTTTTAATGTGATTGAGTTTTCTTTGCATGAACTTTAACCCCGGATTTCGAACATTGGATGATCTATATGGAGATGTCTGTGTCCAACTCATCTGCCTTTTGAATAATACACATACCAGAAGAAAACCGGATAGTATCATCATCGAATCTTAGTGAGTACCTTTACTTTATTAAACTGCTTTGAATTTTAACATTCATTGCCGATATGAGTAACTCACTAACGTAAGCCAAACTACAAATAATATCTCTTTTTTCATCATCTTCAATCCTTTCATCATCTTCATCCCTTTTGCTCAACCCAGGGGTGAGCAATTGTCATTATATTATTCAACTAACCCAGGCCAATTGTTTTGGCTCAGAGCCCATTTCATATGGAAGTGGAAGGTTAAGATATGGCCGCATCTTTTTTTGAAATTATTGCATTAACTTGAAATTTCAGATAAAGCATAAATTGTAGGCCAGTATATAGATTTTTCTGGAAAAGAGTGGGTCTAAACATTATTTCTAAAGCCCCCATACGCGTACATTATAGGTTGTAACTTTCCAAAACACCTGTTGATAAGATTAGAGGTGTCCATGTCCAACTGTACCACTGTACACATGGTGTAAATTAAACATGGGGTACACATCTCTCAACGTTGGACAACCTCGGACAACCAAGGCATCATTTTCCAAAGTTTAACGTATTCTAACTAATCTTGTTTTTAGCAGCTCATTACAGCAATTTTTTGAACATATTTGTGGGTAGTAAAAGTTTTCAAACATTATCAGAACACTAGCGGTTTCCATACTTTTGAACATCGTGACCCACATTAGTGTTTCTCAACCTTTTTCACGCCTTTCCCCCCTAAGTTCATCTTATTCCATGCCTTCTACTGGGCAAGATATTTTTCTTATAAACATGCAGAGTATGTATAAAATTTTTTGAATTGTGTGTACACATGAGTCTCAAGTTAAAAGAGGGGAAGGAATTTTTTAAATTTGACAGTGTTAAAATCAGAATTTACATGGTCATAAAACTAGTTTTTTAGTAATCTGGGTGTAACTTTTTAAGAAAATTAACAAAATTTGTATTCGGCGCCATCGAAAGGGCTCGTTCTTCACATTTAGAAATACTTAGGTATTAAATTAATTTTTTGAATCTTTTGACACCGAGTTGTGAATTTACTTATTGCTCTACGTATTCTTTTTTACTCTCTGGTCTGATGATAAAGTTTTAAAGCTCACATCATGAAAAGATATATTTAATCGTACATTCAAAATCTTGTTGCGATCTGCCAAAATAAATAATATTTTTAAATAATATTTTAAAATTTTTTTTTAATTTATAACTAAATATTAACAATTTGTGAAGTAAAAAAAATGCCTGCAGCGAGATTTAATCTTTGGTTCTTTGGTCTAGCCTAGCGGTATGAGCTTGTTGTTTTGTTAAATTTGACAAATGTGATTGTTTAGAGGTATGAGTCCTTGTTTTTTTTTAAATGTGACTAATGGGTTTTAATCTCAGCAGGATCATAGAAGGCCCTCGGGTACAATGGAAAGTGATACTTTTTATTACGAACGACACATTTGCTAATGAAAAGCTCGGTAGGTTTACCAACCCACCTTATATTCAGAAGTTTTCCTCGCTTCATCTCCTTTACATCTTGTCTTTCTAATTCACTCAATCACTTCTAATCACAAATCAGTTTGTGCGTAGCTCGTTTTGTTACTATTAAATTAAAACTAGTGGTGGGGAAAAAGCAAGAATGGCAGGTTAAAAAACATTGAAACAGCAACGAAATAAAAAAAATAAGAGTGATTTCACAAATTTTGAATATTTATCTCTCTTTTTGTCACACATACTGGACCCTATTCACCTCTCCAAACGAGGGGCGTATTTAATGAATGATTCTAACCGTTTATTGACTAAAAGAATTATTTTCAATCTATCAAGTGATCCTTCTATGGTGTTATCGCTGTGACCTCTTTTATTGTAATAGGAGTAGAAAGCATGGTAGAAAAGATTGCAGCAGATGCCCCATGAGCAGACGGTATTGGAGTAGTTGTTTCTTATGCTTCCATTTTGGATTTCAATAACTAGTTCCAGTTTTACCATGGATTTTACATAGCCTTTGCTGATTGTTTGAGCAAATGGAAAGCACTGAGAAATAGATGTCAGTAAAAAAAATGAATCTGGGGGTTGGAAGTTGGGAGCCATTTCTAATTTGTCACAAAATCAAGGTATGTACATAGGTAAATTGATTTAAGTGATGTAACATCACTGAAATATTAAAAAAAAATTGAATGAAATATTTTATGAAACTTTTATTATTTTCAGCATGTTGTATTTTTTTTCACTTTTTACTATTTATTGTAGTTTATAAATGGAAATTATTATGATTACTACAGAAATTCTCCACTAAAAATAAACACCCTTAAGGTAGTTATGAACGAAAAAGACATTTAAAACCCTTAAAAATTCACCAAATTTTAAAAACAAAATTTAGCTAATATTGGAAGAAAAGTAATCTTATTGGTCGATAAAATCCAACTACAAAAAAATATCTTATGAATTCGTGATTTTTGTATTTATCAGCTTTCTAACATCATCCCTTAGACTTCGACGATACATCTTAACTCAATTTTAGCTATTTTGAATTCTGTACATCAGATCCAAAAGTTCTCTTATTACCTTTCTAGCTAAATTTCTTCTCTTCTGGAGAAACTAAACGATACCAGAAATCAAACCTTTTAGCTCTGTGATACTTACTGATTATGGTATTATGCATCAATCTGTACTAAAAATATGATACCGGATCACTTTAATTGCTTAAAAATCTCCCTTGGATAGTGATAATCGCTTATACGTTGTTTTATTCTTCTATTCACCATTTCTTATCGTTTTTAAATTTCACAATATGTTGTATTGAATCATAATTGCATGGTTATAAGGCGTGGCTCAGCTAGAAAATATTTTGTGATCTATAGTTCTCTTTAAATTGTGAATGTGATCTAATCAATCATAAAAATCGAGAATGCTGGAAAAATTTTCAAACTTGCGTTACAATTAGGTAAAACTTTTGAAATCAAGAATGATCTATGAAAGCTTGTTTAAAAATATCCTGACTAAGATTTTAAAATATTACCCGAGTTTTCAACAATTTTTATTGTCGAATAAAAAAGTATTATAATTTGATTCATCTCAAGTAATTGCCATGAAAACTATTAAATGTGTTTTTGTATAAGCAAATCTATTAAAATAGTTAGGTATTTCCTCTCAGTTTTAGAAAACGATTTCCAGAATTCTAATTTTTTCATCCTTTTGCTAGAATAACAGCCAAATACATTTAAAATTCCCCCGTAATCCACGAGCTCATTGGACGAAATTGGAAGCCCGGTGGCGCAGTGGTAGCGCATAGCTCTTCCGTGCCACAGGTCCGAGGTTCGATTCCCGGGCTGGGCAAGGTCGACTCAACCTTTCATCACTTGAGTGGGTCGATAAATTGAGGACCAAGCGTGCTTGGGAACTAAACACTGGAGGTCCTGCGTTAGGCTGACCACTAGGGTGTTTCGAAAGTCTATGGTAAATTTTTTTTTTTCGAATTTCCCAGATGCCCCCCCCCCTCAAGTTGTTAAAAATACTAAAACGTTATTACCTGCAAATTTTCAGGTCTCTAAGACGATTTTTGACCCCCGCGCCCTTCAAAAGTAAGTTTCCCATGTTAAAGTATAGGGAAAATATTGAAAATATCGTCATTTTTGGTTCTTTTCAATTTTACGAGCCTGAACGCAGTCAATATCCAATTAAAACCTATACATCAATTTTGGGGCATTATTGCCTCAAAATCCTATCGGAAAAATATTCCATGACACCTACTGGGGGGTAGTTACACGGGGGTGAAAAGCGAGCTTTCACCGAAAAACGAGGATACTTGCCGCGGGTGCTGGTTATGCTCGCCGGCGTTTGCGGAGGGACCTGGATAAAAGCCTATTTAAGTGTTTATTGAACCTTTTTCCTAAGGTACCTGGTCATTTGGAACCCATCTGGCGGGAGTTGTGTCTGGACCCCCCATGAGAGGCCTTCATCCAGCTCCTGCCGCAAGCGCTGGCAAGCATCCTCGTTTTTCGGTGAAAGCTCGCTTTTCACCCCCGTGTAACTACCCCCCAGTAGGTGTCATGGAATATTTTTCCGATAGGATCTTGAGGCAATAATGTCCCAAAGATGATGTATAGGTTTTAATTCGATATTGATTGCGTTCAGGCTGGTAAAATTGAAAAGAACCAAAAATGACGATATTTTCAATATTTTCCCTATACTTTAACATGGGAAACCTACTTTTGAAGGGCGCGGGGGTCAAAAATCGTCCTAGAGACCTGAAAATTTGCAGGTAATAATGTTTTAGTATTTGTAACAACTTGAGGGGGAGCATCTGGGAAATTCAAAAAAAAATTTTTTTGAAACACCCTACTGACCACCTAACCGGGACATATGCCTTGCACCCCAGGGCCCACGGTCAGGAGAACGAAGATGGGCATCGTAGGCC
Source organism: Tetragnatha montana (assembly GCA_963680715.1). Classification (NCBI taxonomy): domain Eukaryota; kingdom Metazoa; phylum Arthropoda; class Arachnida; order Araneae; family Tetragnathidae; genus Tetragnatha; species Tetragnatha montana. The sequence continues at coordinate 23,611,941 of OY796681.1, forward strand.
TTGGCCCACTAGGGCTGTTGCGCCGAGCAGTTTAGTTTTTTTTTTAATTGGACGAAATTAACACGTGCGTTAATCATTTTTTTTTTTTTTAGAAAAGCTTCCACCATCCTCGCACGCCATTTTCTCCATTCTTAAAATAATCAAAGTGCTTCAAACATAGCTTCAACTAGTTCAAAGGACTGACGCAAGCTTCACAGGAATTGAGGTTTGTGAACTCACAGGGAACAGTGGTTCTCGTCCTATTTTGATGATTTGTTTTAATTAAATTATTGTAGTAATTGTTTCCTCAATACTAGTCAAAATATTCGTTGATTGAAAAGCAATGCTTTTGTTACAAAATGATTTATTTAACTCGGTAATCAACTATTGGTATTATAGTTATATAATGCAATAGTATTTTTCGTGAACAAGCTATATTCTATGTTCATAGGAAACGAAGTAATAAACAGTTGAATGAATCTTTGCTAATGCACGATGGTCCAAAATTCGAATTTTCGAATTAAAATTAACGATTAATTATCGATTTTTCGAATTTTAAATATTAACAATTTCTCATTGTTCAAACTATTGGTTGGTCTTGGTGATTCCTGTTTGAGCTTTTTCACTGCACATGCCTAACTCGTCTGATTTACAATTTGGTAATTTTGTCTAGAAAAAATTTAATATTTATTATTTGTAATTCCAGAAAGCATTCCCATGTTTTATTGTTTTATGGTATGACCATTTTACACGCTACCAGTTGGTGCCCCAGTTAAGCTCTTTCCGGTTCCCAAAATTAAAAAAGAGCAAATTTGTTGAGCTATTTTGTATAAATTATTGAGGAATAAAATTATTTATTTGCTACTAAATGGCAAAAATTATTTTAGAGCTTAATGTAAACATCTTCTGGCACTCTTGATGGTATCGTATAGATTGGAACATTAGCTTTTAAGTCATAAGTTTCTTTCAAGCTTGGATTTCTGTTTTTAATGTCTGAGATTTTGACCATTTTTTAATACCAATTCACCCTTATCCTCCTTAAAAAAACAGTTTGGAATTCAGGCTTGAAAGAACATTACCACTTTACACCACTTAAACCCTTTTGCACCTATCGATATTTTGCCCTTGTTAAGGGGAGTTTTCCACTTACTTCTGTGATAGTGCAATCCTGCGATACCAATTGGACTTATCACAGAGAAGACAAATGTGTAATAGTCATCTTTTTTCGCTGTGATTCTTCCGATTGGTTTTGCCGTATTGCCCTACTGCAATTAAGTGGAAACGCTCCTTCAGTGCTTATTTAGGTTTGTCTTTCATATTTTTTCCTCATTGAAAATACGTGAGAATTATCTCAGTGCATTAATTATCATTGTTCCTACCTGAGAAATTCCGAGAGAAGTTGGTTTTCTTCGGTCATCAGCCTTTGCTTTTGTCTATCGGGTTAAGAAATTGCCTCGCATCGTGCACGGGTGCTTTGGGTTTCGGTATCGAGGGGTCTTGTCTTTCGGCGGTCGTTGGGGGAAATGGACGCCGGGTTCGGCAGTTTCTTCGTCTGCGTCAACAGTAGTGGGGCTGAAGGGGGATCGAGAGGGAATCACGAGTGGAGCAATTGAGATGAAACGCTTGAGTCGCAGCCTCCCGAAATCGGGAAAGCGGCACAGCAATATTGAAAAGAGAATGTTTTTCTTAAGGCTCATTCAGACTGTTTCACTCTATCACTGTTAAGCCTGAGTGATTCACTCCTGTAGATCACTAGTTCGCATAGAAAAGTAAAGGAGTAAAGAGTTAAACGCCAATGGACTCTAACCGCCTATCTGGTTCGAGACTTCACGGAACCAACACGTGACCTACAACTGAGCTTGCAATTGGTTACCACAGATACTACACTAGTAGATCTACTAGTGTAGTATCTGTGGTAACCAATTGCAAGCTCAGTAGGTCACGTGTTGGTTCCGTGTGACGTCAGACGGTTAGAGTCCATTCACACTTTGTATGATTCCTCCAAAATGAACACAAAAAGTGACAAGTCTGAATGAGCCTGCCTTTAGTTACTTGCTTGAGAGAAAAATATGCATTTTTGGGTCAATTTGTGTCCACAGGGTGGCAAAGTCACTAGACCATGTAAAATAAACTCATGATGTGTGAATAATTTATTGAGATTTTATGCCAACTAAAAATGTATTTTTGAATTTTTTTTTCATAATCACTATCAGGGAGGGGTCTGTCCACACTTTTTTCTAGAGCTCCTATTTTTATGAAATTGTGAAAGTCTATTCATAATTTTTTAAATTAAAAATTAGCTTATAATTGGTTATAGCTTATAATTGGTTATGGTGATAAGTCAAAAATAACTTACTATTTTGATAAAGAAACTTATAAAAAAGATCAGTTTTTGAGTTAAAAATATTGTAAAGGTCCATTTATATATTAAAATATTTTGTGAAGGACCATTTTTATATTAAAATATTTTGGGAAGGGTCCTTAAACAGATTCAAATTTCTTTTACACAGACCCCTGACTATATTTTCCTCTCTTGGTTTACATGGTGCAATATATCATACTTGATTCTTGTACCATAAAACAATAACCAAACTCTTGGCTAATATAGGATCGTTCGGTGAATAAACTATCACCCTTCGAAAAATTTCTCTTACGTATATTAAAGTAGTATATATTTAAAAATTAATCTATGAAAGTAGAAATATCCCATAATTTTGAATACTGTAGTCAATGCGGTTAAATTTATTTTTCAATACGGCTCTTCTCATATCAAATACTACTCTAACGTAATCTACAAAAGTTAAATGCATCGTTTTAGTTATGATTTTAATTGTCTAGTGACTTTTAGACCACCTCGTTTTTAATTATTGCTATTAATTAATTATTGTTATTTAATTATTGTTGACCATTAAGTGAAAAAACTGTCTTGAGTTACAAAAGAAAGTTTCGGAAATAATTTCTAAAAATTTCAATTCTCAAGTTAAAACTAAATGCAAAGAATATAGAATGATACCTCACATGAATAGTTTTTATTTAAGTGTTACATCTTAAGCTGAAGAAATTACTTCCAAGCATGTGACAGTAACACCAGTGAATGAACAGTTAAACAAATGTGATGTCACAAATGTTTAAGTTCACCTCATAGCATTTTGGCTCAAATACATGACTTCATCCTCCCACTTAACCTGTAAAAATAGCTACTTCAAAGTTAGCAATCTTCTTGCTTTTCTGAGAAAAATACAGAATATTTTATCATTTTTGTGGGTTATATTTAATACAAGTCAGACAAAGATCCTCAATTTGTGCTTTGATTGCCATAATAATAAGTTATACCCCACATTATTAATAAAATTTAAAATTTATATTTCTAAAAATGAATATTGGAACAAACAGTAAGAAAATTGAAAGTATAATTTAAAATGAAATAGGAATCCCTAAATTTGGATTACTTTAAATAAATTATCCTCAGAGTACTTATAAACTATACCTTTGGAGGAATTAAAGTTTAATTTACTCTTTCACATTTTTGCAAATAGGTTTTTCATATTCTGGTGAATTTATATTATTTTCCCAAATAATTGCTTTATTGTAAAAAGTTGATTTCATGGTTAAAAGGAAATTTTTCCCTCTTTAAAAAATTTAATTAAATTTAAAATTTAAAATAAATTTATTTTCTGTTTTAGCCGATGCCTCAAAATGGTTAAATTGAATTCTCATTGTAGTTTCTCTACCATTAACCATATATGTATTCCCCTTTTTTCTTATGGAGTGATATGGAGTGTTTTTTTTATTTCCTTATAAATGTTTTAAAATATGAAAAACTAGTTTTTATGTCCCACAAACATAAAGGTTTTAGATAAAAATAGTTCGCTCTCTATAACTGAAGAATGAAAATCGATTTTTTTAGAGAGAAATCGTTGAATTAAAATTTAAACAAAGTTGTATTGAGTAGACAACATACTTGCTTTTCTTTATTAAAATGATACTAAAATTTTTTGATGTAATATAAAGAGGTTTATGGGTGGAATGATATTTTTAAATATAGTAAACAAACTTTTCAATGGGAAGGAGAAAAATTTATCAAAACATTCTTTTGTAAAATGCTATCGTTGTAATCTTCAAGGAAAGTCTAAGAATCAGATGGTATAAAGAAATTGGTGTTGATGATTTTTTTTAGTAATGGGTTGGATTTCTAACTAAGGGAGGTATTAGAGTACAACATGAAATTTTATTTATAGATAATAATATCTATTAAAATTTTTACTCTAGACTCCTTTATATTTATGAAAATATTTTAGAGTGAAAGGTTGTATAAAAGAACTTTTTGAACCAAAAAATTCAGAAATAAAAACAACACCTCAATACAAGATTTATAACCTTGAAATTGTCACTAAAAAGTCAAAAATAAGACTAAAGTTCATGCTCTTTTACTAGCTTGATTTGAATGTGTATCAACTCTTATCTCTTAAATGAAAACAAAAATTAATCAAACTTTAAATATAAATGGCAATTTGTCTTATTACTTAATTCTGGTCACTTATTCAATGTGTATTGATATATATCACTTATTCAAAGTGATAAGCATCACACCATGTTTAATTTGGATTTATACAACATTTTTACAGATTCGGTTTCTGTAAATTTTATAACAATTCAAAAACGTGAATCTTAATATTGTCAAAACTGTAAGATTTTTTAAAGTTAAATAAGCCTGCAAATTCCTTTTTAAGGTTGGTTATAAGTAACCTGTCATCAGCAAATGCAATCTCAAATTTAATTCAAGCAAATTCAAATTTAATTCAAACATCAGCAAACCTGTTTGTTTTAGCCCCTTTTAAATTTTACAATGGTTTCCTCTGAGAAATTATACAGGGTGTCCAGTCGTAAGGCTTATCACGGCCTTTACTCCTGAACGCCTGGAGTTATTTCCATAAACGTGGTGCCTACCCCTAGTAAAACGCCTAGGCGCTTGCCGATGAAACCGCTTTTAACGCCCCCTAGCGGCAAGTTTTGGAGTTAGCGTACCTATCTTAAAAACTATTAGAGATGTGAGAAAAAAGTCAATGACTAAGTTGTAGAGCATTGTCTATTTTATACAAAATGACACCTTGTACACAAAAATTACAAGAATAGAACCCCAAAAATGCAGGGTGTTTTTCGCGTTTTTCATATTTTTTACCCCATGAAACGCAACAATGACTTTTTCAACAATGCGTCTTTTTTCAACCAGTTGGGCTATGTATACGAAAACGTGGTAAATAAACGCAATTTTTTCAGGTTCTATTCTTGTCATTTTTGTATAAAAGGTGTCTTTTTGTATAAAATAGACAATGCTCTACAACTTTGTCATTGACATTTTTCTCGTATCTCTAATAGTTTTTAAGATAGGTACGCTAACTCCAAAACTTGCCGCTAGGGAACGTTAAAAGCGGTTTCATCGGCAAGCGCCTAGGCGTTTTAATAGGGGTAGGCACCACGTTTATGGAAATAACTCCAGGCGTTCAGGAGTAAAGGCCGTGATAAGCCTTACGACTGGACACCCTGTATAAATACCTTCACTATAATTTGATGTATTGATTTGTGTCTGAGAATTTATGCATAAAATTGATGAAAAAGTTCAACATTTAACTTGTAGTAAAAAAACCCTAGATTTTTTCTAAAATTTGAAAGCTAAAAACCTGTTTTAGAAGTCTTGTACACTGAGTGGTTTGAGAGTTTAGAATGGATATTTATTAAGTTATGTTGGAATAGAATTTTGAAATGCTTAAAAAATATGGCTTGATTTAAGTCATAAAGTTTCAAAACTTTGTATTACAAATTTTCTTGAAGATTAAAATATCACAAATTATAGAAATTACTCCAGTTAAGAAAACTCCAATTATAACTTAACCGAAAAAAAAATGAATGTTTAATTAAACATTCTTAAAATTAAAGAACCATTAGAGAACAATTAACTAAACAATTGAATTCCATACCTAACTACAACCTACTGCAACAACGGTATAAAAAGACCCATATCTTTCTGCAGTTGGTGCAGAGTAAAAATGCATCTCATTTGGGGTACAATTCTTTGCAACAATATTTCTCCCCACTATTAACTTTCACTTTGAAAAAACTGTACATGTTCATTCAAATTGTACTGACCCTTCTGCCAATCATATATTTTTGCAGTACTGCCGTCTATCATACGATAAAGGCATTTGAAAAAACCGTTTTGGACCCTCTTTTTTAGGCTTCCCTGTGATCTCACCGTTTTAAGAAATTCGGAATGGGCTACCATTAATTTTAATGCAAGCTCCTACTTTCATTTTATAATACATTTTGGTATCAGGAAGACTGGATACTTAGATCTGATATTTTTTTATTTTTTAGTTTTAGGTTCCAAAGAAGTGGGAAAAAAAACTAGTCTGGAGCTAATCTAGTGCCTAAGTTCTTCAGAAGCTAACGGTATGTTATTAAGGGTGTCTTAATATTACTTACTAACAAACATTTACGAACCGAGTCTTGGGGTCCTGTGGAGATTTACACTTGTTATATTGTTACCTTACACTTTATGTCCACGATTTTTACACTTTAGCCATGAAATGAAGACTGCTGCTGCTACAATGATTATAGAATTAAATATTTTAAACCATGTCACCTTTATTATGAGTACCTGCATAAAAAGCCAATTATGAGGAGGTTTAATGTTCGGCTGGCAGGGTTTAACTTTAAGGTTAGTTAATAGTTACAAGGCATCCATGGTTATTGTAAATGAGATGTTTATTGAGAAGGTGACATGGCTTAGGTTAGGATTTACTGTTATGTGCCGATTATTAATAAAAAAGGAGTTGACAAGAGAAGTTGATTGGTTTTACAACACAAACAAAGATACTTAAATCAGGCCTGCACAACAAAAATTTATCCAACCCTCTTTTCTCAATATGAAAAAGAGAGTTTCTGAAAGATTTTAACGATGTCAATCAGTTAAAAAATCAATGAAAGAAAATATTTTTAAAAATGTCCTTTAAAAACAAGTTAAAACTAGATAATTTCTTGAAACACATAATATGGTATCGTTTTTCTAATTCATTAATGTTTTTATTTTCCCTCAAAGTTCAAAAGAACAGATTTATATTTTAACTCATCTTTTGGCTCTCGGTATCGGTCCACAGCAAGTGAAGCGTATTTTGTGGTCCACATTATTAATAAAGTTGTGCTTGTCTAATCTTATCTCCATCGGATCCCAGACTCAATGGTCATAAGCAAATTAGAGCAGAGGTTCCCAAACTTACCTAACGCAACTCACTTTATACAGGGTTTATTTTTTTTTGACATTTTAAAATGTCCCTTGGTAGACTTACCGTTTTTTTAAGTATTATGAATACTGTGATTATATATTTCCTACATTGCTTGCCTTAATAAGTTCTTTTTATCCCCGCAAATGTGGATGTTTAAAAATGAAATATGTAATTGGAAATTTTAAGTACTTTAGAAGAGGTAAAATTCCGTTGAAGCACGCTTGATTAATGTATTAGAGCAGGGGTTCTCAAACTTTCCAGCATCACGACCCACTTTTTATAAACAAACTCTAACACGACCCACCTCATCTTCAGTTAATTTTCCCATACCCCCTACAAGACTTTAGCTCCACGCCCGTGGGATTTGGTCATCAAATATTTTGTTACTATAATAAGTTACATGTAAGCAAGTATTAGGTATATTAACTTTTTAATAATTTAAAAAGAAATAATTGAACTAAGCGTATGCAATTGTTTGATTGTGGGAGCAACAATGAGGTCCACAATCAGAAGGGGGGTCTGGGGTCTGGGGGTCCTCCCCCAGAGAATTTTTTGAAATTTGACTGTTAAAAACCGGGTTTTAATTCGTTTTTTTTGGTAATCTGGGATAAATTGCAATTACAACATCATTTCCTAAGGAAATTTGTAAATTCAAAAACTTGTCGCGACCCACCAAAAACCGACAGGCGACCCACAGTTTGAGAACTTCTGTATTAGAGCAACATCACTCACCTGTTAAGAACTAATTTCTGTACTTTTATATAATTGAAGCAAACTTCTTTTTAATCAAACCCTCAAACCGCTTATTTTGCATCAGACATGTTTACTTATCGTTTTATTTTTGTACCTTGACTAGGGTCTTCAAACGTACAGTTTGTAAACTTCATGCAAAGATATTACACCTAAAAATAAATCTAGCCCCATCTTAATCCAAAAATAGACATAAGCTAACCAGTAGTTCGCTATCTATAGTTTGGGAGCCTCTAAGTTAATGAACTGTAAAACCTTATTAACAATATAACCCCCAGTTACTTTTAAATATCTTACTACAGTCGACTCCGATTAATGTGATCGCTTTTAGTTGATATTAAAGTGATAATAGGAAATTTGATAATAATTGTGGCAAACAGTGGCAACTAGAGTGATTTTTTGAAGTCAAACAATGTAATTTTAAGCATTTTCAGTCGATTAAAATTATGCATTTAGCATCTTTAAATAGAGTGTTTTCAGGTGACGCCACGACCAGCTATTTTCTTTTAACTGTTAACCTTTTGTAGGGCTTATAACTGTTGCTCAGGCGGTTGCTAGGTAACGAGGTATCTCTTGCTAAGGCGGTTTTTAGGTATGGGGTCATAGACTGGGAGCCAATGACATATTTTGTCACCCATTTCCTCTCAAGCGATAATTGGTGGAATGCTTCAGGGAGTTGTATCATAAAGCCTGGTGAGCGACAGCTGCTTGTCCGTGGGTGGGTTGAGCCACGGCTTACTAGATACTTATACAGGCTAGCCGAGTACGAAAATCATTGCAAATCCAGATGGCTTTATTGGACAAACTGGCAAAGCATATTCACAGTGTTGAAGGCGGTGGGTGATATAGGTAGGTCTTGTAGCGCTCCAAGCGGGAAAAGTTGTCAAATGGTTTTCATTGTTTAAAACTCGGCTAGCCTGTATAAGTATCTAGTAAGCCGTGGTTGAGCGGTGGTAGCCCTCCAAACACGTAAAAAAAAATTAAAATTTTCTGTTATTTCCTCCCGGCTAAAACTTTGATACATTAGCCGCGTTCACAACAGCCAACCTGTTCAACCGGAGAAAGAGCTAAAGAAGTAGGGGAAAAGGGATCTCCGAAAACTAGTCGTGAGGAAATTGAGTAGCCCGTTCACAAGAACACTCGTCCTACCAGTAGAAAGAATCGCGTGACAAGCGAGCGAGCTCGTAGAAATGCATTACGGGAAGCCAGCGAGAGCGCTCTCTACAGGAGATTGATCCAATTAAAACATTTCCTACTGCTATTGCCCATGGGAGAATTTTCAACTCATAGTCAGCTGATTTCTTCCCTGCGTAGGGAGAGCGGTGGAAGAACCGGTTTTCTCTGCTTTTCCTTCGGTAGGCTTTTGTGAACTCGGCTATTATAGTAGATCCAATATCTAGAAGAAAAAAAATTCGTCAGCTGTCTGTAGGGGGGTGGAATAGACGTCAACTGGTCGTTTTAACATTTGGAGCGTCTTCCTCGAAGATTCTTAACAATGAAACTAGCGATAACTGGAACGAAGTGGAAACCCAACCGCTTCCATTACGCGGGAGAAAATAATTGAAGCGGTTGGGTATCCACAATACTTTCAAGCTATCGCTAGTTTCATTGATAAGAATCTTTGAGGAATACGCTCCAAATGTTAAAACGACCAGCTGACGTCTATTCCACCGCCCTACAGCCAGCTGACGAATTTTCTTCTTCTAGATATTGGGTCTACTATAATCTATCAAAGTTTTAGCCGGGAGGAAATGACTGAAAATTTTTATTTTTTTTGTTTAGGGGGCTCCCACCGCTCAACCCACAGAGAAATATCCTAACAGAAGGTTCACGAGGCTATTTTCAAATGCGTTACTGATGTGAGGGCGCCACACTAGAGTCTGGAACGTATGCCGGCCGCTTAAATCTCTCGCCAAATTAGAACTCAGCGCATGCTCAAAAAGGTGTTTTCGATCTCCCATAGGCAGCCGGCGAATGATTCAGACTGGATCCAGACGCTAGTGAGTTTAGTGCGATCCCAGCGCCACAATTCTCCCAACCTGTAACAAGATGTCATGATTTTCGATTTCCATTATGGCCTTTTTGGCCGTGAACTCTCTGTACTCTGTGGCTCAACCCACCCACGGACAAGTAGCTGACGCTCACCAGGCGCTTTATGATACAACTCAACTCCCTGGAATGTTCCACCAAATATCGCTTGAGAGGAAATGGGTGGCAAAATATGTTGCTGGCTCCCGGTCTATACGTTCAGTTACTTTCTTTTAACTTAACTGCTGGAGGACAGGCACCGGTTACTAAGTGCGGAGTCACGTGATTGCAAAAGCTCTAATAGAAGCATTCGCACATGACGTCACGACCAGTTATTTTAACTATTAACTGCTGAAGGACACGCACTTGTTGCTAGGTGCGAGTAATGTGATTGCAAATGCCCTATATCGTATCTCACAGAAGTAAAAGCCTAACAGGGTCCAAAACGCTCAGCATTGGAAATTTAATGATTGACAGTGGGGTAAGCAGTACATTTTGGTGGTCACCAGCTGTGATTGGATGAGACATGTTCATTCAATCTGTCCTTTTGGAGGGCTATTGTAGGACCATAGGGATTCCAAATGGCAGCTTCCCCTCTTTAGCTACACAACCACTTCAGGACGAAGATTATAACAGGCATGCTCCAGTGAGACCTCTATAGTATAGTAGATCTATGTATGTCTCAGTTCACACTTGCATGAAGCGGCCACGAGTGATGGGCAAGAGAAGGAGGGTGGCGGTTCGTCGGTTCCGTTTGGGGAAAGTCAGTGCTTTAAAAGTTGCCATTAGCGTCTATAGGGATCCGTAGTTTTCTTTTAACTATGAAGAATCATGAAGGCGGAACTGAGAAGAAATATGGCAGTAGATCGAGGATGGTCGGCACGCGTTGAAGTCATGTATGACGCTTAGTTTTCAAAGAACAAAATTATATTTTTACAACTTCATTAGTGATTTTTAATAAAATCTTGTGTAAGATCATGAGTGGCAAATCTCTTTCTAGAGCATTTGTAATCACGTAACTCGCTCCTAGCAACAGGTGTCTCTCCAACAAGCAGTTAACAGTTAAAAGAAAATAACTGAAATGGTCGTGACGTCATGTTTGTCTATTGGAGCATTTGCAATCGCGTGAATCCGCACCTAACAACAGCCCTAGCAACTATCCACCAAGCAGTTAAAAGAAGATAACAGTCCGTGACGTCAAGTGCGAATGCTCTATTGATGTTAAAAGATAAACGGAGTGTCTATTTGGACGGCCAAAACGACTGTTGGTGCATAGTGCATAGCATACGCCGTAGGTCTCGCGGTTACATAGCAGTCCCGGCGCTTAGTGATGGGACCTTGAGTGATGGGTTCACAGCATTGAGGTGAAACACGCCATGGCCGTGTAAATAAGAGTAGAGTTTAGTTGTATTGGACGTCCAAATAGACTGCCAAAGATTAAAAGCCTATTTACTCCGATTTTAATTTAGAACCAGCTCTATTGGGTAATTTAAACATTTGTATGGATCTCTTTATTGAGTTCCTGTATTTAATTTTTTTAGTGTTTAAGAAGGCGTTAAAAGTCCGTTTTATCCTAAAATTTTTCGATCCGGTACGCTGATTGGATTTAACTTTTCTTTTTGGTATTTATAATATTGGGAACAAATGGAAGTGGCACGTATAACTTTTGCTTTCTGCATAGTGACACTCATCCGAATAAAGTTGGCTACCCCTTCGGTAGATGATGGCTCGTAAAAACTGACCTAAACTCCAAAAATAATTTTCTCCCCAGGAAATACGGTTTAAATATTGATAATATTAAAGGATGTGTTTATTAACATTAAATGATGCATTTTGCTCTAACTTAATAGTTATAAACTTATCTAATTAATAAATTAACTGATCACATTAAGCGAATTTGGCATCCGATTAATACCAAACGTGATCGCATTATACGGAGTCGAATGTATTAATAAATTGCTCTGAAGCCAAATCCTTTTGCCAGTTACTAAAGTCCTTAAGCATTAGTGTATTCTTTGTATAATGTATTTCTTGTGTCTCGATTTTAAGGTTACTTTCATTCACCTTTTCTCCATTTTCGTGTGAATTAATTTTACCAAAAGACTTCATAGTCTTAAAATCATTGAGTTCATTTAAATTTCAGTAAGTAAATACTACCAAAAGAAAAGGAATCAGATTTTCTATCTAAAACTTCTTTTAGCATAAAATTTAATTAAAATAGCTTATATGTTAAAACTTCTCAAAATTCCTCGGTTATCAGTTGAAATTTATGTAAGGCCTGATAAGAGAATCGCTTGAAAATTTATCACCCTCCTTCTAAAATTAAAATTCAGCTCAGGAATATTAACAGCTTCGGGAAATTCGCAATAAATATTCAGACAAAATATCTCATAAACATGTCCCGTTCTTAATTTCCTTGCACATCCTGGTCTTCGAATTTATCCCAGATATCCATAGCTGGAGTATTAAACCATTCCCGACGAAAACCATTCTATTCCTGCAAACGATATGCAGAAGTTATAAAGAGTAACTTGACGCTGCTGCCACCGGGAAGCGTATAAATATTAAATAAGAAGCGGATACAGTTACACTGGGCCGAATTTATGACCGTCGAAAAATTTCTCCGGTTACGGAGCGTTGTTCTCCCGGATGAAAACTCTTTGGGTTATGATGGTGGAATGTTATTTTCTCTGGAGGAAGATACTTCGGAGGAGAATGGGAAAACGACAGAGCAAGAGATGGATATAAGGCGAAAAACTCTTTGCGTTGTGTCGGAGTTTCAAATTTAAGGGTTCTCAGAATTTTGTTGGTGTTAAATATTCAAAAGGAGATGATATCACATGTTACTATCAGATATGTGGAAATATATTTGGAATAGAATGTAGTATTTTATGAGCATATTCATACATGAATTTTATTTTTTTAGAATAAGTGTTGTATCCTTTTTGGGATAACTTTAACGCGACCTTAGAATTAGGCCTTTCCGTTCACTTTATTTTTTTTTTAAATTTACAACACAAAATTGCATTTTTATATGAAAACAGTTGAGCTCTCTAGTCTAGATGGAGAAGCACTTTCTGCCCAAAGTAGCCTTAAATTAAAAAATTTAAATGTTTATAGATTGTTAGTGCCCTTAAAGATAGTAAGTAGGATGTATGTGGAGTTGTTATAGGAGATTTAAGAAAAATAGGTGCTATCTATTTCTCATAAGATTTTTTTCCTTTCCCCCCCTAATATTCATTCTATTTATAAACTCCACCCAATTACCGTCGCATTTTTTTGAAACCCAAAGTTAAGCCACTCAAGATTTACTGTTCTTTATTGGAGACTTGGCGCTTAAAAGGTAATATATGGTCATTTAACACAACCAAAGACTATTGGAATATCTCTTCTCAATCAATTTCTTTTTTGATTGACCTTAAAAGAGTTAATTCTGTTTAGAAGCATGAAATTGACTCCAAAGATCATTTAACAACTCATACATTAAATTTTGTGTATACGTAATATTTAAAGTGTTTTGTGAAAGATTCTGAGAATTTTTTTTTAAAGCTCTAGGAGAAACCCTAAAAAGAACAGGCCGTTGAACTTAAACCCAACCAACCGTATTGGGTGTTATTAAGATTTTTCAGCAATCACTCAAAGTCGTTTACCCTCCACATCCTCCTTAAACAAAGCAATCCAACCCATTGAGCGCTTCCATAAATTGAATCTCGCTCTTTCAGAGTTCAATTTAGTTTTTTTTCCGCCGTACTTCTCTCGCCGATGCATTCCGACGTCCTCCGGTAATTACCAGAGCGGCCAGGGCGTGAATCAGCCCCTGCCGACCGCAAGTAGGGCCCCTTCGCTCGATTAAAAAGGGGTCCGGAGGTATGCGGGCCCCCTCCGTGTATAAATTCGCAGCAGTGGTAGTAGCTATTCCCCTTATGCATATGAATGAGTTAATCGAATAGCATCAGTTTGGATTTCGCGGGGGAGGGATGGGATCGCTCTAATATGTCAAATAGGGGGAGGTGCAGTTATGGAATGGATTTGGAGGGGGGTTAAAGGCTGTCACCTGCATTATGGATTGGAATCTGTCCGTGAGTCACGTGGGGAGTCACGCCGCCGAGGATGGTTCTGGAGAGTGTGTGTGCAGAGGGCTTAATGTGATGGAATCTGGTTTCGGAGCTGGTGTGAAACCATTCTGCGGTTTTTTTTCTCTTTTCTGGTGGGGGATATCGGGGTGTGATGGAGTTTTTGGGGATTAATACCCTTTCACTGATGGAATGAAGGGTTTTTTTTGAGGGGAAGAGATTTTGGTTCCCAGATGTGTTGTTCCAGTTTTGGAAGTTTTCTGGAGAAGATGAAATGAAGTTAAGTTCTCTAATATTTTGCGATCGGTAGTAAAGTACATGTAAGCACATCACAATCACAAAATCTGTGAGAAAGTTTGGATTATCCAGAAACTTTAAAAATAAATTTATTTAGAAAGACAGTTGACTGTAGATGATTGATAAGTTTTCTCATTATTTCCTCAGCTTTTATAGTGACCATTGATAATAAATCAAATTCATTTGATAATATCAATACTCAACACCGCTTTTCTCGACTAACGAAGAGTCAAAATACTCCATTTAAGTAATTTATTTATATTTCCATTGTTACCTCATTCAGTGACATAGCCCAAAAAATTAGGAGGAGGTTATTGAAATTTTGGAGGGTATAGGGTATTTTTAGTCCTTTTCTACAAATATAAAAAATTACTGAGTTTATGGATGGTATGTATCCCAAATCCTTCTTTGGCTATCGCCCCTTTAAAATTATTTACTCACTTTTATTGAGTTATATGATTTAAACAAGATATATTGGCTTTTGACACATATATTTCCTTTATTCCTTTAGAGTTAAATGATCAACGAACTTAAAAAGAATACTTCAGTATGCTTGTGACTAATGTCCCCCTTTTCCTCTCTCTTACACACAATATCCCATATTTATACATAGTGGTATTCTCTCTAAAATCGTCTGTGGAACATCTTTCCTCAATCTTTAATTTTCAGTTATAATACATAAAACTCTGCCTCTGTTTCAGATAGTAGTTTTTACTTAAAATATTTAGGCAGCCTCTCACTGATGACGCGATTGTACAAAATGTAACATTTTCTAACCCTAACCTTTGATCTAGAATTTTGCATCACCTATAGAAATACTATTTAGTCACCTATATAAGACATTATAATTCCTGTTGCCTCAGTGTTTTGGTGCATAATGAGCTCAGCTCACTTGGTTCATACATCACAAGAACTCCAACTAACCATAACCAATCAACTTGTGTCCTAATGCAAGGGAGTTGTGCTTAGGTGTTTCAACAATTTCCCGAATCAAGAAATTAAATTTCAATACATTAAATGAATATAAAGGGTTTTAGCTATCAATTCTCTAAACATCTTCATTCACTCTGTGTTTTTATTTTGAGAGAAATAACTCAGAGTTCCTTGTCCCCCGTTCTTTATGACTACCATAGTTTTCCTCAAGGGAACTATGCCACTCCTGTAACTCCCAAGTCAAAGTGCAATGAATTGCAATCCACGTTTTATGGCATTGGGTGATATATCCAATGAATTCCTATCTGAATTTCTAATTTTTCGGGGGGTCGGAGGAAGATACATCGCTCTTCACCCCTTTCCCTTCTCCTCCAGGGTCATAAATAAGGATTCTGAATGGGTCAGTCCCCTTCAGAAATCGTCACTGCACTTTGGAATCAATCGTGGGTCTTTGTTGGCCCCTGGGTTGATTCATGTGTCACATCATATAGCCATCTGGCTATTATTGTGCAGTTCCATGAGAGGGTGTATTATGATGTCAGATTCTCTAAGAATGAATCGAGATGCTTGTTTGTTCTGTTACATGCATTAGCTGGTGTGTGAGGTTTTGTGTGGAGAGGTACTGAGTGGAGATAGAAAGAAATTCCGCGTATTAGTTTGGGATACATTGTAATAGGATCAGGCATGTGATTTTTCCGCTAATTAGCGGAAATCCGCTGATTTTAAAGGTATTGATTATCGGAATTCCGATTTTTTGAAATTTTATATTCCGCTCAATTTGTGATGCACAACCTGCGGTCCGCGAACTGATTTGAATTTTTTTCAGATAATCCCTTTGTTAAATAATCCTTACTTTCCAGATTTTTTCCAAGAAAAATGACTAGTTCGTGGAAAAAGTCGGAAAAATCGCGATTTTCGTGCAAGTTTCGTTTTGCGTGCGGAGTGTCCCGTTCTTCCCGCGACTGCTTTCTCGGTCGGCCGCGGGCGCCAAGTTGGAAGGCGGCTTCCTGTGTTGCTATTGCGATGTAGAAAAAAACAACTTCAGAGTTGTCAGAAGCCTACAAGTCCGGTGTACGAGATCACATTCTCCGGAAAAAAGTCGAAAAATAGCGATTTTTCGCGAAAGTTCGGGCGCCTAGTTGAAGTTGGCTTCTCGTTGTAATTGCGATGCAGAAAAAACTTTTTCGTTGTCAGAGGAGCCTATTTAGTGGGAAACCTCTCAGATCGCATTTTTGTTGATTTTAGTCAGATATATAAGGAGGGAGCCAGGAGACTCCCCCCCCTAAAAAAAATCTGACTAGGTGTTCAAAACAAGTTAAAACCCTGTTTTTTAGGGTCAAATTTCCAAAAATTTTCTGGGGGAAGACCCCCAGACCCCTTTTGTATTTGGAACTCTCTTTTTCACAACTTTTTTTACATTAAGTTTATAAAAATGCAAATTTTACCAAAAAATTTCCCCCCAAAAAAAGGACCTCTAGACAGATTTATTTGGGGCCCTCCTGAAATCATATATAGCACTGTAACTCATCTAGACACTTCTAAAAATTTTCAGATAATTTCTTTCTGGAGCAATCACATGCCTGAGGATCCATGGTGCTGAAAAAAAATTGTTTTACAGGTTTTTATTAAGATTAATATTTTACTATACTGTACAAGTGGAAATAGTATTTTTATAGATTAAGAACTCTATTATAAGTTAAATTCAGAATAATCAAATGAAACATAATTGTAATAAAATAATACAATGACTGAGAATAAATCACCAGTTTAAGTAAGGGAATACAAACCAAAAATGGCAAAATGACCTTTTTGGGCTTTTAAGTATCTCCAAGCTTTATACGTGAATTTCAACAAGGAAAAAAAGTAACTGCCCCAAATAGGAAGCTATCCCTCCTATAATTGAGGAGGAATTTATTTGCATTTTAAACTTAACGAAAATATTATAACATAATTTTTAATTTACATTCAGTGGATGATTGATTATATTAACGCTGATTAAAGTGACTTTAATGACTCAGTTTCATTTAACTTATTTTAATTTATCTATTTTTCCATATTTGTGCTTAATATTAAGCTTAAGTAAAAAGAATTAATTATTTTTTATATTTCAATAAATTAATAATAATCTTAACCTGCATTCATTAAACAGAACTTAGGAATTAGTTTCAATCTATTTTTCATTTAATTTCCAATAAAAAATAGATGATTGGCTTAATTGAGACAATCATTACGCCAACAAAAAATAACTAATTTCATTCTACTTTATAAATCAACTATATAAATAATAATAAGATTTCTATTTTTCAAATTTATAAAGTTTTTGATTTACTCGTACTTTTTTCAATTTACCTTTCTGTTCTATATAGATTATTCTAAATTTCTAGTAAAACTATGCTGGTTATATACTAGAATGAATATATAGAGTTTTTTATCGAATTTTTTTCAAACTTGGTTTTTGAACCTATTTCCGTAATATCTTTCCTTTTTTAAACTGGCGATTCAATTTATTCTGAATTAATTAAAAATAAATATCTCAAATGTGAAAAAGTATTCTAAAGATCTAGTTTTAACCAGCTCTAGAGCTTTGCATAATATTAGTTTTTAAAAAATCAACCATAATTTCTAATACCTACATAGAACAACAAGATAATTGACAATAAAAACGGATATGTGATTTTTTCGATGACTTTTAATAGCATTTTATAAGAATTTTTAAGCCTCTGAAAGAAAAGTTTTGTCATCAAAATATCATTAAGCACTAATCAGATGAACTCAAATAATTAGCATGCTATTAACTTGCCACTATAATTACCCTGTGGATACTAATCGCTTGTGCTTCGGTATAGATTGCGGAAGTTGACTATATCATTATTTAAATATTTCGTTGACATATTTTGAGTGGTATTTTTACTTGAATGATTAAACCACAAAAATTGTCAAATAAATGGATTAAACCACAATTTATTTTTAAAAAATTGTGCATTGAAAAAATAATAAGCCTAAATTTTAAAGTAATTTAAAGTGTATTTTTTTACCACTCAATATTTTTACAAAATAAGTTAAATGGAACTGTTGATATCAAAAGCCAGTCAAACGTCACATTTTTCAAAAATGAATTATTAGTATCATGCGAGTTGTAAGAGATTAATACAAACTTCTACAAAATTAGACAAAAAACAAATAAAAAGATCGTTATTTTAAAGTTAATAGGCAACGCGTTAAATTTCAGCTTCAGGGCTGAAACCAATCAAGCAACTTCGCTAGTCTAGTCTTCTGCAATAAACTGCGAGGGATTTCGTTCATGCCCAATACCCATGCATCTCCTGCTTGGTTAAATTGCTGGTTTTTATGTAGTAATCACATGGCAAAAAATTTTTTTTGATTAGAAGAAAAAATTTTAAAGAATGTTTTTTGTCTACGAATACCTTCATAAAATTATATGGAGTTGCTAATCAGATTTTCCTCTTTTTCTAAAAACAAGAAATTAAGTGTTTTGACTAGTTTCTGAAATAAACAATTCAATTCATTTGACTGTACCACAAATGAAAACGATTTTCCATTTACGTTTTTCATTAGGAGATAGCTGGTTTAAGAACAAGTGATTTCCTATGTCTCTATGCTCTTTCAGTATTTAAAGAACTGCATAATTCTAAATTATGTTGTGATGCTTCAAAGGGATAGAGCCTTAAGATGTTTATCATACTAATAGGACATCTATAGAAGGAATTGCTACCATTTGAGGAGTATTATAATGTATAAGGCAAACAGAAAGTGCATTATTATAATCTTCAAAGATCACATCATCCCATACTTTTGAACCGTTTCCCATAAACCAAAACCACCATCCCACTCCAAACCTCTCCACACATCATCCCACCCCAGCGCCATAACTCTCCGAAACGCTCCCTTCACTTCATTTTAAACAAGTAAAGTTATCAAGAATGCATGGCAATGGCTGCGATCCCCATCTTCCCAATAATAAAAAAGACCACATGGCAATCCATTTCAGCATCTATCTGCTACGACCCTCCGCGGATCCCTTAAATCCCCCCCCCTAATCAAGGGAGCAAACCCAAAAAAGATAAGGTTCGGAGCGAGCGGGAAATCTCACCCAGAGTGGACCCCTGACATCCAATTACACATTCTGTGAGTCAGAGTCCCCCAAGGCTCCCTTGGGTCAACACTTGCGATGGGAACGGGCGTTTAACCTCCTGCTTCTTCTTGTGTGTATGCTAAGTTTCTGGGGAAGATTTCGATATCGATCTCCGCAGCTGATTGGGGAGGGGGTATTTCACTTGGTGGGAATGGAGGGTGCTGCGATTGTTTTGTGCGGGGGCCGGGAGATTAAATCAGATGGTTTGGCGTGGAGAGTGGGAATCGGTAGAATCGACTGTGAGACTGGGTTGAAGAGAGTGCCCTGTTTCCTCTTTTTGGACTGAACTTATTCTTCGTGGTCGGTTGGTATTACCAAAGGTCCAAGGATTGAGCCAAACAAGACTTTCCCCATTTGAATTGAAGATTTTCAACTCTTAACTCTTCCAATAATACTAAACGTTTTGGAATGGATATTAATCTCGAAAAAGAGAAATGTTCATAAATTTTAAGGAATCAAAAATAAAATTATATTAAAACAGAAATGGTTCTGCGAGAACTTTTTAAATTAGTTTATAAATTTAAGCAAATTTTTGAGTGTTGTATCATAATGTTCAGAAAGATAATTTTTATTTTTTTTCCTCTCTCTAGGTACTTATACCTACTGTATAAGGATCCCACATCAAGATCCCAGGTGACTATAACATTTTGTAATTTTGATATTTTTATGTGATAAATAAATAATAGGTAAAAAATCCTTGAGAAAGAAAAAGGGTGCCATCTAAATGGTTAATGTAGTTAAGAAGTCACAGTTTTAAACCTTTAATTATTAACTAATAGATGGAAATAAAATTAAAAAGAAAACATCTAGGACGAAAACTTTCTTGAAAAGTTTCAAGATTTGACAATATTATGACCAGGGGAATAGTATACTATTTGTTCAAAATAAATTTATCTAACTTAAGACTGTCGATCATTCAAATAGAGAAAGATTTGAAGGGAAAGTGAAAAAGGATCTTAAACTTTGGGGATTTTTCTTTTAAGGACAGGAAAATTATCCTTAAATTAAGAAAGAGCAGTTTTTTTTATCGTGATTCCTCTTCATGCCATTATGGATATTTTAAATTTTTACATTGAAATCTTATTCACAAACCTAAACTTACGAGAACAGTTTTCATCCTTTTGTTAGAATGGAAATGTAAGAGGAAAAGATTGAAGTATTCGAATATAAAAGAACTTTTTCCTCAATTTCCTTCAATATAGAGATCAAGTACTATGTATGTCAGTAGTATGCGTTCATTTATCCTCCAATGTCTTCTCACAGTCTTTCACCTCAAACAAATGGCTCCAAAGTCACGGACCCCTCTGAATTTCCCTACTCCCCCACCCAAACTACCCAATTGACTTTTTGGATCCCCCTCGCAGAGGAATTCTTCCCATCCCGCGGAATAACTGCACAGAGTGCGTCACCCACTACTGCAATACCGCAAATCCCCGAAAACACCGGGCACCAGGTTGCCTTCATTACCCGCCTGTAGAGCCCACGAGGTCCCACGGCGGCATGACGTGGCCCGCGTGTGATGTCACCATTCCTCTGCACCACTATGAGGGAATGCAACGGGAAATTGCAAAATTTTTTTCTAAGGAGGGTAGATTGCAAAGCGTTTAATGAATGGTTTCCGAGATTTATATGAGGGGTATAATGTGTTGATAATGGAGGGTGGTTGGGATTGGGTAAGGATGTCGTCAATCTTCTTCGTTGCGGGTAATGATTTTTTTAATTTGGATGTCACATGTTGAAGAGAGGTTTTTGTTGGTGATAAGACAGGGGATGGAGATAGGGTATGCGTGATGTGAGCTGTGTTTTGAGACGGTAATTGGGCCGGGTGTTTATCGCTTATAGTAGATTAGGACACTTATATCGTTTACTTATTATGAGATATCATTTAAGTCGATTGATGTAGACAGATCGTGTATTTTTTTATGGGATGAAAATGGCTTTATCTAGCGTGGAATTATGGTAAAGAAGTTTTTCTCAATTTGAATCTACTATTTGTGGAATGTTTTATTTGAAGTTCAATTAAATTGATAATAGTTTTACAATAAATAAACATTGCAGCTTTTTTTTTCTCAAACTAGTTTGGGATTTATAACACAAGTAAATAGTCGATGACGTTAAATAGATAACACGAATTAAAGCAATTTCGAAAAAGAATTGGAAACAGAGAAGAATATTCAAAAGGGAGTTTTTGAATTTGAGGAATTAAATATTCAATAGTTGCAGGGGTGTACTAGAAATAAAGTTTGGTGGGAGATATTGGGATTTGAGGGGATTTATGAAGATTTTTAGTTTTCTATGATATTTCTGAGTTTTTTTTTTTTTTTGGATAGGAAACAATCCAAATTTCCCCTCGTCTACGCCTATGAATTATTGCTCAGAATTTTTTTTTTTCGAAAAAAAAGTTACATAATATCCTCAATTAATTCCTTTTGATTGTAAGAAGCAATCAATTCTTCATTATTAAGGAAGTCGTGTTTCATACTGTTAAAGCGGTCATGGGAAAAGTGTTAAGGAAAATTTAATAAAAAACCATTAAATATACGCTAGATTCCATACGATTTTTTGTGACTTTAAGAACTCTCACATAGAATAAATAAGACAACAATATTAATAAGAATAAGACAATAAGAATAATAGAAATGCAAAATTTAAAGGTTTTAGAAAAAAACCACATTTACACTTTATATTTAACACTTATTTTTAAAACTACGCTTGACAAAGGCCCATTTGTCTGACTTTCTATATTAATTTGCGTCATTGTTTGGAGCAGCATATCCAAATAGGGGCCTTGTGCCATAAAACCGCAATCAACCAATACCACTACAAAAAGTAAAATTAAATTTTTCCTCACTTTACAGGATCTCTAAACTATAAACAACGAAACTTAACCGATATCTTTCCATCAATATCAACTTCTTCATTTAATGAAGTTAACTCCAAGAAAGAGATCTGAAAAAAAAAAGTAAACTTAACGACTTTTCATTAATCAATATTGCTCATTTCATCATCTTCTGAATGTGATACTTCCCTTGCATAAAAATTGAGTCTTTCCGACTCCAACATTCAAACCGTCTAGCTAGAACACTCAATTGACTCGAAAGCGGGAAACTGGAAAAGGGGGGGGGAGGAGGAGGCAAAGCGAAAGGACGGAATTGCGGACAAATCGGGAAACAATCCCGAAGTTATTTGGAAACTTACTGCGATAAAGAATCCGGGAACTTCTTTCCGAAGTGGTTTCTCCTCAGGCATTGATCGGAAAGGGGGTTTTGAGGGGTGTTAAGGAGGGATTGTCAAGGTTATCGGGAAAATTTGCGTGCACTTTGAAAGGGTTGAGTTTCTTTCAGATTCACTTTAATCAAGAGAGGGAAACAAATTTACTTGGAAAGAGTTAATAGATTTGGGATTGACGTGATCACCGAGAGGAATGGAATTAAAGTGTTTTGGGCTTTAAACTGGGTGATACGCATTGAATATATTACGGAGATTTTGTATTATAAGTACAGTATCGTTATTTTATTTCCATTTATTTTTTAAAATAATTCATGGGATTAATGATTATGGTATGTTTTGTTGCATTTTAAAAGAGTAAGATTTCGGAAGCCTAAATAGAAAATCTATAATATAGAGATAAAAAGTTTTGTATGAATTCATGCATTGGGATGATTCGATAGCTTTGATTTCGAATGGAGATGTATTATTGTTAAAACTTTAAGCATTTCGGTAAATGAAGCAGATTTAATATTTTTTTTAAACTGAAAAATGCTAAAGATTTTAGCATATAGATTATATTTAAGGGCTTATAGTTTAGACTTTTCCATTGCAAGTTGCATTCTAATTTATCTTGAATTATTTTTTTATTACTTGAAAAAGTAAGAAATTCAGCAGTAATCTTCAAAATAGGTACAGCACACTTTTAGAGTAATTAGATGTATTTCCTAATGTTGTTTTTAATTACACTAAACGTTCAAAAAGTTTTGTTGCTGATAACGATATCAAAGATGCATTACAATCAATTAATTGTATTCAGTAAGTAGCATGATTTCAATTTCAAATTCGGATGCTGTTGATTGAACTAAAGGTTATTAGTTCTATTATAACTGAAACCCTTCATTGCCGATTCGGGTAGATACACGTTATTTGAATTGGATACATGAGGCTCCCGGTCATTCCATTCATTTAATATCAGATCTGAAGTTTCTCCTAATCATAATGGAGCAATTTTCCGTGCATTGATTTGGAGTTAGGAGGGTATTAAATGGGATTATTACAGACAAGGATCTAGTAAGCTTCTGAAATTTATGAATGTTTACATACATATTACAGTAAAAGTTATTTCTTTGGAAAGATCAAAGCAACTTTCAACTTTAATAAGACTTCTTGTTAAAAAAAAAAAAGATAGGTTTCCCAACTTTTATAATAAAATTAAATTTGCAAAATTTTAAAAATTATTGAAACTTTTTAGTTTATTTAATTTTGTAAAAAGCCTAAAATTTAAAAAAAAACTAGTTAAGTTGAGTTGAGTGGGAGATTTGTGTTCTTTGCATCAGGTGACTTCTACACAACTATTCTATTTGGAAAAATATAGGTAAACAACTTTTAATTAAGGAGTTTTAACAATTGCACTTCAAAACAAAAGTTAAAATTGTCGAATCATATACGAAACATGATTAACTAAGGCATTGAAAATAATAATGGATATTTACATCTAGTACATTTATAGCTCTTAATACCCTCTCCAGAAGAAAAAAAAATATTTTAACATGCATTTAAACATCGTACCAAAATTACCGACCGATACCTTCAAAAATCCATGGATTAAAAATTTCTCTCCTAATGTAGTCTAATAACTATTTTTTTCTCTCCCTTTAGGATAGTTTTTTAGATGTACTTGGTAATAATTTTTTTAACAATTTGTTTACTTTATTTTACATATTTTTTTTCTAATTGTAAGTATGTTATATGTATATCTTACGGGCAATGTGATAAATCGGGCATTATTAATACTATCTTTCGTATCACATTGTAAAAAAAAATCATGATATTAACTTTCCTTTATTCATAAACCAACCCCCTCTAAAAGCAAAATCAACCTTCGTCATCCCAATTCCACCACCACTGACGTTCTACCCCCTTTTTCCCTACCCATTCAAAAAGGACCTAAAACAGGGGCTACTCAGGCAATGAAAAACCTCGCTGAAAACACTCCCGGGGCTCCCACGTAATAAATGCCACCCTCTCCCATTTCTCTTTTCTTAGGGCCATTAGTTTTATTCTTCTAATCCTCTCTCCGCCTCTCCGATTAGCATTTCCCACTTGTGACTCACGGGACCTTCCAATCGAGAGCGCCCCCCTCTGGGGTCGTCTTGACCGCCCACGCAATCATGCTCTGCTACCTTGCCGAGAGACAAAGGGGACCTGCTGGAGGGTGGCGGTGTGTCATGGAGTTAAGTGTTCCGGAACGGAAGGGGTTCGGCTTTTGGAATGCTTGGCTTCTGGAGGGGGGTTAACGAGTTTTAAGATGGTGAGGAGGGGGTCGTTTGAGTGATGGTTTTGTTTCAATATTGAGTGATTCCCCTAATTCGTTGTACAGGCTCCGTTGAGGGGGAGACAACTGAGAGACGATCGGGAATTCTTTAGTAAAAGTTAGTGAAGCTATGCTATGTCGCTAGAGAATCGAAAAAAGAGTTAGTATGAAAAAATGTACAAGATGCTGCTAAGAATAAACTGTTAAAGGTGTGAATAAAGTTCAGGTGTAAATTTTGGGATTTAAATAGATTCTTAAAATTATTAAAAGCATTTTTCCGTGAAGAGACATCCACATATCCGTCAAGTACGGACCTCTTAGGATGAATGCTTCCCAGTTTTCTCTAAATCCTCATCCTCAAATCTAAATATCAACTATAACTACGTGATGTTTTTAAAAAGGTGTATGTTTATTGCACCTAAATCAGTCTAGATGAGAGACAACCACGTGTTAGGCTACCACAGAATGCTTATAAATATTTAGTTCCACTTTGGTGTACAGCTTTTTAATGTTAAAATGTAATTCTTAACAAGCATTGTTTTTTTAGAAAAGACGTGTTCAATACATCCACAAGATATACAAAATTTAATACACTCACACTCATATGTAAATAAACTAAACTACATCAGTATTGCAAGGTTTTAACACATAAAAATCCTCGATAGGGTAAATATATCTAGTTGTGGCATTTTTCATTTCATATTTCTTTATGGGCCTATAGAGTTATCGTAAAAGTATGTAAATTTAAGGATTAGAGAATATAATAATTTATTAGATTTTATCAGAATTTCTTATTAACACAAAACTATTAAAATTTATATAAGTTCATAGTTTGATGTAATCAAAGCCAAAATATTTTACCAATTTTTTAAAATAACATTCACTGCAAAATGTAAACCATCACCTCTTTCTTTTAGTTATTTCTACTTCACTCTATACTAGTTTCTCTGAAATCAGCAAGTACCTACTTCCTAAGATTTACAATAGACCAATGTATGATGCAGTTTCTTTTGAAAGAAGTGTTCTTGTAAATAAGTTCTTAATTCCAATAATTGTGTTTGCGTAATAAGAAGTATATTCTTGACTGGTTTTTCTTAAGTTAAACTTAACAAAGATAAACTACGAAAATCCCCAGAAAACTTACATTTTCTACATTAATGACATTTGCTACATTCTTTAAAATAATTAAAATAATTTCACAACTCGAGAAACCCTTGCCTTTCCAATTACACCAAAATAACTAAACTGTGTCATTAGAAATAAAAAACTCTAATCCACACCTTAAGACAAACGACTCAACAAACTTAAAAAAACATAATTCCCAAAGAGCCCTTTACTAAAACCCCTTTAAACCCCCTCCTTAAGCCATGCCAGCCTCATTTAAACTTCCACCTGATTTCCTTCGAAAACAGATTTGCATGAACTCTGCTCCCGCCTCCTTTACAAAAGGGGACCGCGCTCTCCATTTCACAGGGAGGTGGAGAAGTAATTAAATAAATTCTTCTCCACGCTCTGAGGGAGGGTCCATTTGGGGAGGGTGGCCACGGTGCACCTGAGACCCCCCCCCCACCGCAGTGGCACGTGCCACACATTAGATTAGGTTACCGGCACGCGGCATTCTCAAAGCAACGGCACCCCCTGTGGGTTTTATATGCAGTATGGTGTGCGGGTGATAATGTTAAATTGTGTTAGGCTTTTTTTTCTGGACCTAGTTTGGGTGGGTGTATTAGAATTTTCGACTTTTATGTTCGCAAATTTTCTCCGGGGTGGGTAATGAACTTAGGTGGACGCAGGGGAGGGAAAAGTTGGGGCATTTAAAAAGGGAGGTTTTTGAAATTTGAGTGTTATTTAGTTTCAGCATGCGAGTTCAGGAAAAAGTTTGGGAGGTTAGAAAGATAGGGTGGAAAGAGGGAAATTTTACATTTTTTTAAAGAGCTTAGAAAGCGAAAATGCTAGGTATATCGTTTCACTTTTTTTCGGTTACCAGTTAAGAAAATAGAAAAAAAAATTGGAGTTTAAGTTAATTTTGAAACTAAAGTAAATGTTAAAATTAATAATGTAACCATAAGTAATAATATCCAATACAATATTTCATTCCAAAATTTTTTAAATAAAAATTTGGAAATATTATAAGTAACTTTTGTTTTTTCCTATCTATACCTTTTCTCCACAAAAAATTGACGGCGATTGAAAGTTTATTTATTTAAAACGGTTCAATTTTATTAACTAAAATTAATATATATCTTGTTTTAATTAACATCTCTAGATTTTAAATAAACTGTTTTTCATTTTTTAGAACTTTTACTGTACAATTTTCAACTAAACATTATAAAAAATATATTTAGTATTAAAATATGGTATAAGAATAATTTTTAATTATTTCTTGTAAATATATTCAGTGAAAAATAATATAAAGGTAGAATTATAAAAATGCTCTTTAATAAAGAAAAATTTAATAAAAAAACTGTTTAAAAAGAACTCTAGTCAAGAGCCATTCAAAAATTTCCCCATATTTATTATAATACTACTTTTAATAAGCAATACTTATATAATATTTAAATTTTAAAATCTTCAAAAAGATGATTGAAAATTCCCCCATGGTTTTCGAACTCACTAGTTAGATTTAAATACCTTTACTTAAAATACCTTTGAGCGTTTAATCTCTTAAAATAATCTTCAAAAGTTTTCCCCAGACTTAATTTAGCTTTAAACAAACAAAAGCATAAAATTTTCTTAAACAAACATTCAATAACACAAATTCAACATTCGGACGATATCAAAAGGATTATAATTATGGTTCATTTTCAAAATCAGAGTCGCAGAAGTCGGAAGTTTGGCAGAATATTAAATTTTCCTTTCCTTAATCATGCTTTAAATCAACTGCGGAGTTTTAATTAAATGACGTTGGTTTAAGTGGCCGGTGCCCTTAACCCAACGCGGAACATTCTAGAGGGGAATGAAGGTGTAATGCAATTTTAGGGTTAAATGAAATGAACAGCCGGATATTGCTCCTGCTAGGGTCGCACATGTGGCTTGCTTTAATTACGGCATTATGTTCAAAAGATGGGCCCCGACTTTATACCCGGCAGTTTTGTTTTAAGTCGTGGTAATGAGAATTTCGGTATTTTATGTTTGGGATAGTAATTATTAAATTAGAAGTTTCAAATGAGGCATCAAATGAAATTGTTAATTTTATCAAGGTGCTTAGGTTATGGAATTTCGCGAGAGGAAGAGGAATTATTTCTCGGAAAGGTATGATTCTCTTTTAACAGCTAAGTAGTTTGTATTATACCAGTTAGGTTGGGGTCCACTGACGCACGAAATTAAATTTAATCAAAGGAGTAATATTGAGTTGAATATTCTGTTATAGTTTTAATTTTGTAAATTTTGTAAGGATTGTGTATGTTCCCAGGAGACTCAGTTGAGTTGATGTAACTAAATGGAAATATTAATTAGGAAGAATATTAAACTAAATTTTCAATTATTTTTAATACTTCAATTTTTGCTTCTTTACTGCATTATTTCAATTAACCTTTGTTTTAGCTATAAATTCGTAACATCGTTGAATTTAAAGGTATGATGAAGCTATTTAAAGAAAAACTTGTAAACATAAATATTTATGTGAATTTTATTAAATTGATATGAGAAGAAATAAATTATAAACTATACTGTCACAGAAATGGAATTATAATGTATCAAACTCGCAGTTTTTATTCAAGCAAAATTTCTAAGAATACAATGCTTAAATGACTAGCAGCATTTACTTAAGGGGCATATTTAACTACAGTTACTAGTAAAAGCTAAGACATTTAACTGATTTAATTAATTTTGAAGTCTATAAATTTCATAATTTTACAAATTATTTTTGAGTATCCAATCTGCACAGTTTTGCTCAGTTTTACGCGAAAGGTTTGACATTGGCCAGTTTTGACCAGACGAAATAGGTTCTTCTATTTAGTGCCATTTTCGTTTTTGCCTGTAAATAAATTACGCAACTCAAAATTTTGATTAGCGGTGGAAAATAACAGAGAATATACCTACCTCCCTTAGAAACATGAACAATGACTCAGTTTTCATTCAATGCATTTTTCTGTTACGACAGTTGTAACTCAAACTCCTCGCACTAAAAGAGAACCCTTACACAATACAACCCTCTCCGCCATTACGACCTTTTCCCACCCAGATCAAACAACGGAGCGTGCTCTAAAGCGATTCCGGGGCCCCCTCTCTCACTTTAAGGAGCCTGATGAGCTTAAAAAAGCGCAGCCAATCTAGGTGCGTGCTTGAGGGGTGCAGGTGGTCTATGCATCATTTGCGGCCCATTGGCCAGGGGACCTAATACCCGGGCATGACGTGGCCGGGACATGACGTCACCCTCATGAACGCCGGATGCCTTAATACCTGCTGCGGAATTCGAGGCTTTGTTCGTGTCGGAATTCATACCCGAGATGATGATGTAGTGTCGAAGGGATTGGGCGGTCGGGATGTTTTTGATAGTTTTAGTATGATGGGGGGGGGGTATTGGGTCCTTTGAGTGGGTTTAGGAATTTTTTTTTATCAAGTCTAAAATGTTGGTGTCTGGTTGGAATCAATCGAAAGTACAGATTCTATCAAGGAAAATGTTATCGTTGCTATCTTTTTTAGTAGATAATAATTCCGTGGTTAGGGGAGTTAAAATGTATATTTAGGATGCCGTTCAGAAACTTTTCTAAAATAAAGTATTGAATAGACGACATTAGTGTGACGTCACTTGCTTGTTTGGAAACGTTGATTCTATCCGTGATTGGTTCCGTGATTGGAAGTAAATCCGTACGGATCCGTACGGAACCAATCACGGATGGAATCAACGTTTCCAAACAAGCAAGTGACGTAATGACTAATGTCGTCTATTGTAGTTCTTTTAATTTTCGTTTTGCAGTCAGTCCGCTTTAGTTAAGTACCGTTTATATAGATGCTGATATAACCAATTTTGTTAAGATAATTGATATTGATGAAAATGATGTTAGTAGTTTTTTTTAACGGTCAACAAACATACAATGAGATATTTAGAAAAAAGTAGCCCATAAGTATCTCGTTTTCAGTTAGATCCCATATAATTCCATTTTCTTACCATTAGAACTCTATTTAATTGTTTCACCATTTTTTGATGCTAACATTAATTTTTCTCAAAACTGGTAGAATTTTTCTGATTAAACTACTACACTTTAAATTGCAGTAAAATATAGTATCTATAAAAACGAAATTCCGAAGTACTGGCCTTGAGGTCAGAGTAACTAACTGACTATGAAGCCGGGTCTAATATAATTTTTACATAATGTAAAAGGATTTTTATTAGATATTGACGAGTTCAAACGGAACAAAATGTTACTTTGACCAGGAATCTCTTAAACACTCTCGGTGTATTCCATAACATTGAAGAGGAATCGTATTTCTAGTTCAATGTTTTAAGCGGAAGTGTTTTTTGGCTTCATGACGTCATGCAGTTGAACTCGTCTATAGTAAATAACAATAAAAGAAAAAAATAAGGATTAGATCCAATAAATTTGTGAAAAAAATAGTTATAACCTACCGTACCGTGTTTTAAATTTCTCTTTTAGATTTTGAATGAATTTTAACAGTTTAGTTTAGAGATAACGTTATTAAAGGCTATTTAAATGTTGGTAAATTAAGTTTAATGTACTATTTGGTTAAAACGTAATTTAATTAGAAAATTAGGTGTTGTGGTGATTTTTAAATAAAGAGAAAAATAAAATTATATGAAAAAAAAAATAATATGAAAGTTCCTTGAATCTTCAAAGACAGATAAGACGTGAATGGAACTCAAAAACGCCAATTTATCTTCGTCTCTTGACCCATATTCTACTTCGCATGACCTTGATGACGCGATGATCAATACCATCAAGAGATGGAAATGGAATTCGTACCCCAACACCGAGCGAAAATAAAAAAAAAAAAATAGTCGCCAACCACAGCCAAGCCCCAACGCAAAAATCGCAGCAACCCTCGTTTTTTTTTTCACACCAGGGGATAAATCGCCAACGAAGCGTCTTTAATTTAGTGCAGTTATTTAATAGGGTTATCGATCACAGCTCCCGACTATAGCTGATGTTGATGATGAAAAATAGCTCTCGTCGTGTTTCGTTTGGCGGCTTTTTTCCTCACCCCCTGGTGGGTGCAAATAATGCGATCGTGTAATATCAGCGAGCATAATCCCGCTGATACACGGTAGTGTTAAGTATGCCTGAATGGGTATTAGGATAAATGGATGTGAGAGTGAAAAAGGATATTAATATGGACAAGGAAGTGAATGTTAATCATGTATTTAATCCGTTTTGGATGGATTCATCGTGATTTGAGTCATTATAGAATTTTCATTACTGTCAAATCATTAAAAGAAGCAAATTTAAATGGTCGATTCTACTATGGAAGTTAGATTTGCTCATTTTCTTGGAAAAACGTGTAGCTACATTATGCGGATGTGTCGGATGACTAATTTAGCTGGTGACAGAAATGTTTACGCAAAGTTATTAAAAATGAGTAAAACAGGAAAGTAATTATTGAAATAAAATATACATGTTTAAATTAGCTCTACAGTGATTTTTACACTTTATCAGCATTAAAGATGGATATATGGAAGAGATTCGGAATTAAATTCAAACTTTTTCATTTCATGAACAAATCTAAAAATCGCAAATTAATATTTTTCTTATTACCCTAGTACTCGAGAATTTCGGTTGTATTATATCCACGTTTTTATTATCTCGCCATTAAAAGGGAATAGATTCGCAACACCATAGAGAGTAAAAGAAGCAGAAATGATTTCTACGTGTCCCCTATTCTATGATAGATAAAAGATGTATAGAAAGACGTATACTTTGTCATAGTGAGAAGAAGTGTGAGAAATAAATTATTCTGAGGCACTCGATACTTTCTCTTACGTGAAAGAAGTGAAAAATGTTCTGGGTCTTGAAAGCAACTGCGATTTGTAGTTTGTTTTCCTGCTACATGACGACAGCTGCAAGAAAACGGGTTTTACAGGAACAGCGATCACCGTTGGGAAGCCCGTTGCAAGGAACTGTGATAGTAATTTACTCATCCTCCATCATCGAAATATCTTTAATAATGATTTAAATTTATTTAAATATTACCTTTAAAAATTTATCTTTAAAATTTTTAGGGAAAACATTTTAACTACAAAACCTTTAACAAGGTATTTGATTGGGAAATTTCAGTTTATTAATTCGCATGTAATAGCAGGTAGTACGTATAAAGTTGTCAATTTTTTACAATTTTCAGGTAAGATTTATTATTTTTGTATTAATTTATTTATTTTGTAATGCAAGAGATTTAAAGACAATTTTCTCTTTGTCTTTGAAGTAATTTTCTTTTAAAGAATAACATGTAACCCAATTATTTAATTAGTGAATACTTTTGAGGATTTTAGTCTTTATTTTATTCTATTATGGGAATTATAAGATTTTTAATAAGATTGAAAAAAGTTTTTCTTGAAATGTATTAGTTCAACTTCGAATTTCTTTTACCCAATTTTACTCGACTAATAAATTTGTTATAAAATTTAAAGTATACAAATCTCTCTTTATCAGCTGATTATTCACACATTTAAATGAATTCAACTGTTTTATTTAACTATTTTCCCTCCCACAAAAATGTTTCAACATGGTACAGGGTACCCCGGTTTTTACCCACATACACATTTGTATGTTCTCTCTCTTTACTTAAAAAAAAATCACTTCTAACGTCCATAATCCAGCTCCCTCCCCATGTTCCCAATCCCATTTTTCCTTCAAATACGGCAAAGATTCCCATCCAAAAACCTTCGATAATCTGATCCTTCATTTCTTTGTCTCTCCAAGCACCAGTCATAAAGCTCACCTCACTCCAGAAATCCACCCAGAAGTACGATTCCTCATCGAAATAAACATTTCCCATTGTTCCGTAATCTCCCTGCGCTTTTATCATCTGCTTCCACGCACACAGGGCGTAATAACAGGAAGCGCATTCCTATTCTTCTGGCCTAGTTTCCATTTCTAACTGCCTCCCTATGCAGCCGATAGATTAGGCGCATAATGTCGGTGGGTGGGGAGGGGGGGCAGTAAAAAAGGGATTTGATTCTGGTCACGTGATGGGATGACCGGAGCGAAGAGTTCAATGGGGTTCGATTGTGTTTGCCTGGTAAACCGAAGGCGGGAAATATATCGCGAGTGGACCAGGACTCATGACGGAAATGAATAATGGGTTTTTTTGGGGGGAGGTTTTCTGTTTGGCTGGGTTTCGATATCAGCCGCTAGTTGGCACTAATCGCTGATAAGAAAGGATGAAATGTAATTGTTATTTAAAGCTTTCCGATCAAACAAAGCGTGTGGAAATCTAGGATTTTCATCAAGCTTTGTGATATGGAAATTTGATAAAATTTGGGGATGTAATTCAACAAAATGTAGATTCTTGAATCAATTTTATGAACTATTTCTGTTATAAATTATTCATTTATATTTTTGCTAAGTTTTATTTGGAAGATTATGTATTATTTTAGGTTTTACCAGTTTCATTTAAAATAATTTAACCACAAAACGTATTAACTTTTTCAACAAACTAAACAATTGGATACAGTGAATTGTCCAATTTTAAGCCTAACAAACTGATTTGTCAACTCTCAACAAATCCAACAATTCTTATCAATCTTGCTTGGTATCTTAATAATTGTTTCTCCAATAATTGCTTCATCATATTTTTTGCATCAAACTGATTCTAGTTTAATTTAATTAAATTAACTTTTTCGAAAACCTTTACCCATAAACAAATTTCCAGGTACATTTAAACAGACTGAACGAACAGATTATGAAA
Source organism: Tetragnatha montana (assembly GCA_963680715.1). Lineage (NCBI taxonomy): Eukaryota > Metazoa > Arthropoda > Arachnida > Araneae > Tetragnathidae > Tetragnatha > Tetragnatha montana. The sequence goes on from OY796681.1 coordinate 23,645,820, forward strand.
AAACTTCATCCTGCATTTCATACCCTAAAATTTGATAAAACCATTCGTTAAATTTTAAAACTACTTCCACTTTGGCTCATTTCCCCATAACAGAACCCACCAGCACAGATCATGGCCATAAAACCCCTCCACAGGCCATCATAAATTATTCTGTGTCAGAGAAAGTAACCCCTGCGAGAGGCTTTGCCCAAACCACCAACTGCGGATAAAACCAAGTCCCCTGGATTTAAAGACACGTCATGGCCGGACCTTCACTCCCCCGGCACGCAGAGGGGGACATCCCACCCTCCCGTCTACCCCCCGTTGCGCCCTCTATGGAAAGTAACATCTGTTTCTAATCAAATGCAGCCTCCTCGGTTTTAAAAAAGCCGTGTTTTCTCGCGATTGCGACGCGTTTTTTGGTGGGTTGGACGATTTGCATATTTCCGGAATTAAATCTCGGTAAGTTTCAGGAGGAAGCTCCCCGGTAGGGTGACGGTTGTCGGACAAGGGCGCCTTGCTGAGGGACATGGTGGAGGTGGGGGTAAAAAATTGAGGGGAAGTTTTTTGAAGGGAGGATGAAGGTTGGGATGTTTTTGTATAAACTTTTCCCTCTATCGCGTTGGAAGTTGTATAATTTTTATTAGCTTCAGAAATTTCAAGGTTCTGATGATAAATGAGCGCATTCTATATTCAAAGGGTGTTAGAGTTTCAGTTTGAATTTGAATCAGTGCTGGAGTAATTAAAATTATGAAGAGGGATTGAATATAAAGAATTGACATCTTTTTCTGATGAAGCATGATTGTGGTGTGAATAGTTTTAGGCGTGGGTGTTAAAAACTTAAAACGTTTGTGAGTATTTGGTGATAGGCGAAGCGTTAATATTTCATGTGGAAATTAATATGAAGATATCTTACAGCTTGATGATGATGAAAAACGCCTTGTATTCACCGGGAGAACTACTCCACAACGAGGAAACCGGAGCGGTGCTGAAGGAAATATTGAGGAGAACTACTTGTCTCCTTGAAGAATTTATGTGACGTGTGACGACGACCTTGATTGTAATTTATATTTTTGTGTAAATGTTGTATTCTGTGGCTTAGGAAAGTCCCTTTAACCTGAAAATACTTGCTATCGGGGAAATCTACAGCCATGCAAGTAAGGTAACGGTATAGTAAAGTGACTATGCGTGACCTAATACGAGCAACCGCTACTCCCCCAATGGTGAACTTTGGAAGTTACCTATTACAAATCGAAAACGAAAAGAGATAGAGCAAAAATTTCAGCGAGAAAGTTGTTGGCAATATCGTAAAAACAAGTTGAAAAAATTTAATGAAAATATCTTGAAAATAGCGCTTTTTCAGGCCTAAATAAAGTTAAAAATTTACAAGTGTTTTTTAACGTTATGAAGTAGTTTTTAGATTTTTTAGCTAAATAAAGACAAATGTTAGTTAAAAATCAAAGAAACTTGCAAATTTAAGAAGTTTTTTTTCTGACTCCTGAAAATTACTATTTTTACTTGCTAATATCTCCTCGAATATTTAAGACATTTTAATGAAATTTTTTCTACTTGTTTTTTACAATATTGCCAACAACTTTCTTATTGAAATTTTTAATACATCCCTTTTCGTTTTCGATTTGTAATGGCTAACTTCCAAAGTTCGCTATTGGGGGCGCTGCGGTTGCTCGTATTAGGTCGCGCATAGGCTCTATACTATACCGTTACCTTACTTGCATGGCTGTAGCTTTCCCCGTTAGCAAGTATTTTCAAGTTAAAGGGACTTTCCTATGCACCCTGTATGTGTAATCAAGATTGAAAAATAAAGGCCACTTAGGGCCCTTAGGCCTTCAAAAAGGCCTTCAAAGGCCTTCAAAATGCTTTAAGTGTAAAAAAAAAGTTATTTTTAGTGGGACGATCGCACTTTAGAAATCCATTTGCAGAGTGATAAATGAATTAAAGTAAATACGGAACTAAGCCTTTCATTTCTCTCAAAGGTATTACGTAATGAAAGATTGAAAACCTCATTCAACTATTATTAAAATAAACTAAAGATGAGTAATAGAAGAGACTACGTCCCTTAAGATCTTAAAATTTAATCCTAAAACCCCTCATGCAGTTCCTTACGCACACAAGGAACTACGAGAATAGCGCGTGCCTTACACAAGATGCGTGTCTTTTCTATAAAACCTACCTTAGTGAAAATTCATAGTCACCGTCCAAAACGCCCCACACGCCTTCCCCATACCACCAATAACCTTTCATTTAACCGAATCATCCCACCCAAAACTTCCTCATACTCTGATTACTCAAGAGATCCATCCCATATCTCGCAGGCCTCGAGCATTACAGGCGAGAGTAGATGCAGAACTGGAGATTTTTCAACCGCCGGGCATTCTTTATTATTTAAAACCTAACCACGCAGAGTCGCAAATCAATTTGTTTCTGGATAATGCTTTTTCCCCCGAATACCTAATACCTTGGCCCGGGATGTTTTGATTTATACCGCCGTCTTTGCTAATGGCTGCCGAGGTGTTTTTTGTGGCGGTGCGGTGTCGCGTTTACGGCGGGCCCGTTTTATTTAGGCCCTTGTTTAAATCTTGAGGCGCGACAGCGCTGGAAATTGATGCTGCTGTTTGGAAATGTTTCGGTATTTTTACGAGTTTTGGTGTTGGAGGGGTGGAATTTAGTGGTATTCTTATGAGATGCGACGGGTGAGCCTTAAATTCCTTCTTTATTTTTTAAATGAGTTAAAAATAAGGTATTTTGAAAGATAGTTGCTCCAAAACCGAAAATAAAAAATAAAAACAACATATGTTGGGGGCTCTAATTGAATATGGTCTAAACAGCTATAAACTATGATTAATAAATATTATTAATTATATTTATTTTAAATAAATATAATTAATATAGATTAAAATTATAAACCTTCAATGTTTCTGCTGATGAGTAAATTTATCCCTTAAATAAAGTAAAGCGTAAGAAACTTACAATACTTTTATTGAAGTTTGCTAGGAAACACAAAAAGTTATTCTTTCACACTATTACAAAATTGCTTGATGGTTGTTAATTTTATTGGAATATAGTTAATTTCATAACATAATTATTGTTCACCTTTGTAGTTAAGTTAGTAATTTCAAATGATTTAAGTATCATGTATTGAGATACTTTTATAAGGCAAAAAATAATGAAAAATGCATACCTTTGGGATATTAATAAATACATCATAGAATATCAGTAGAATAATTGTAATGCAACAAGGATTACGTTGTTGTTACTCTTTAATTACTTTTTATGAAAAAAATTATGATTTTATAATTTTTGTTATTCTTTCAACAAAATACTTAAGATAATGATCTGTGGTTGTTTACATTGTTTTATAACGATCTTCAGCTAAAAATGTAGAGCTTTTATTTTCTTCTAATGTGATAACTACATTATAAATAAGTCCAAACCAACTATAAAAACATTTATAACTATATTATTACGCTATTTTTTTTAATGTTATACTAGTCTCATAATACAACTTGCTTCTTGATTAATTGAAGAAGCATTATTTTTCTTGCAATTATAAACTTTTATCATCCACCTTTAGCTGTGAAATGAAATTCATGGACTGGAAAAGGGGTGTTTATACATCTGTCGAAATAAAATGCTTACTTCTTCCCTTTATGACGAGGTTGTAAGCATATTTTTATTACCACCTTTTAAAGGCCTTCTTCCGTCAACATACGTTTATTCATCACCATATGAATTAATAAAATATAGTTCAATACTAAACAAAGACAAAGCTTTATCATCTCATTTTATAGGCACTGGGCATTTGTACATAGGCATAAGAAATTTATAACTGTAACCAAATAAATAAATTCAAATGTTTAAAAACTTCACCAGAGGATCTAAACTTTTATTGACAGCATAAAAGAATAATTTGAAAACGTCCAACCAATATATTTTTACCACCCTCAGATTATTCGAAATTTCTTTCACGGGAATAATAAAACATCATTGATAAACCCCTGTCATACTGATGACATTTCTGAACAACAAACAAAAAAAAACACTGGCTCGGGGCCAAAAAACTTTTTCTCCCTTAAAGGCAGATATCTATTTATTTTTTATGACTCATACCTTTTCTGAATTCAACAGAAGAGACTTTATAAAGCGCTGTCCGTTAAAACACTTTATATCTCACTCTAGCTTTTCCCCCGACGTATATATATAAAAACCTACCCGATAGGGTTGAGAAAGTAAACCAGGGTGTGCGAAGTCCGGCAATTTTGTTGAGATCCGGGCGAAAGAGAGAAATAAAAAATTACTCGCGGTTGGGTAAATAGAGAGAGAGAGAGAGAAAAGAAGAAAATAATATATTGGAGCGTCTCTGAGAGTATGATCTTTGGGATGTGGAGAAAAGCTCGGCTGCGTCTTCATTTATAGGAGGAAAGTTGTGGAAAGAAATCTTAACTTTTCCTGAGAGTTTTTTTCTTAAGTTTTGTTTTGGTGTTCTGGGATTCTTTTGATTCATGGATTTTGAGGAATGATAGTGTGGAGTTTGAACCTTTTCGTTTCTCGAACCAATATGGGAGCAAATTGTTCAAGACGTACACTGTATACTTTCGACTATTTGCTATCATATATTGGTTCAGTAGTACACATTGATGTAAATGTAGTAAGGGTAAACACACACAAACCATTGCATTACTACCACCACTATTGTTAATGCCTTATAATCTTCATATAAATTGGCACGAATTCCGCAGACTAGTTCCACGCGCTACTGTTACAATATGAGGCTAATTCCGTTAGAGAGCTTAATTGTTAACATCAGAGCATTTCATCCTTGGACTAACATTGTAAGCTGATTGGAAATGTACACTATTAATTTTCATCTGAATCACTGTCTACTGTGTCTACCAGAATAGTATGCTCTACCCTGCAGTAATGAACAGGTCATGAGCAGAATTGCATAAAATACGACTCATGTCATTTCGTTTTCATTCCTGTGTTTACAAATAGCCTGGTAAGGTTTGTCTGTTAATAATGTGGGAAATTTTAACAATATTTTGTAATAAAATAAACTTAGGGACTATAAACGAAGTAATGGCAAGTAGATCCACGCAATTTCATGACAATTATCATAAGAATTGACCGTTGAGCAATCTTTGGTGTTGTCGTGAAGTAAAAGATGACTACTCTACTACACGTTGCCTGTCCCGGTAAAATGACTACATGGAATTGGCGTCTCCTGATCATGTGAATTGTAAAAACACTTCAAATAATCCAAAATGAGGTTTTAATGGGGAACAAAAATTAGGTTCACTAATACTTAGTAAAAAGAAACGCTCACCCTCGATACCCACGGTTGTGTTGACGCAAATCAAACCATCACATCTTACAAAAAAAAGGCAGATTCGCTCGCTCTTTGAAACCTACAACTAACTGTTTTATGTAGCGCAGAGTCACACTAAACACAATCCCAGCCAAATGGGCAAACTTGAATTTGGGAGATGTCAGGCGAACATATTTTTCTCGACCGCATTGTTCCAACTGTCTATACTTGATTGCAACGTTTCTTGAACCCAGTACGTCACAAATGCGGAAGGAGAAATCTGTAAACACGCAGCCTGTTGTGTTGATAGGAGGAGTTTCGGTACGCAAATCGTGATTGAAAAGCACTCTAAATACATGGGTTTAACAAAATAATCATATTTTTAAACTGACGTTCTTTATTTCACTCAAAATAGACGACATTAGTGTGACGTCACTTGCTTGTTTGGAAACGTTGATTCTATCCGTGATTGGTTCCGTGATTGGAAGTAAATCCGTACGGAACCAATCACGGATGGAATCAACGTTTCCAAACAAGCAAGTGACGTAATGACTAATGTCGTCTATTGCGATTGGAACTACTTTGTTTATTAGTGACGTCGTAGGGTCAACTTAAGTTGCAACCTAGTATAGTTCAATTGTTGTGACGTTTGGAGGTGGTTTTCGTGGATCCCTTCAATGGGTACATTCGTAAAATCGAACTCGTTTAACCAGTTAAACGGTGAAAACCGAAAAAATTATGGTCACGTGACCTCCGTTTCATGAGTTAAACTGAGATTATACGAACGACTATAACTTTTTTCTGTAAAGTTGCTTTCTTGGCGTTGGCTTGGCGGGCTTTTCCCTTCAGCTTAAAAGTGACATCGCGTAATTCTGTTTTCAAAAAGAAATGGATTACCAAGACATTGTAAAATGTTTCACTTACTATAATGTCAAAAAAGTGCCCTAAACACTCTTTTAAATCCAGAAAAGTTTTTTAGGTTTCATTATTAATTTATATTAAATAAAAGTTGAAATTTCAGAACAAAAATGCTAAACGCGCATATTAAACAAAACATGCGGTGGTATTATAAGACCGTAATCAAACGTTCTCTGAGCTCAAAAAATGAAAATATTTATTAAAAAATAAAAATTTCTATGCTTGTTCTGAATCTGAAATTCACTTGAAGCCCTCACAAAGGGAATTAGGCAATTAGGAACCAAAGTACCAAAACGTTTCTCAGAAAATTAATAGAAACATTATTTTGAACTACTAATGCCTATGAACTACAGAGAAAAATGGGGAAAACTGCTAAAAAAAAGTCACATTTTCAGGATTTAACAAAAAAAGCCAAACGAGTTTGAAAAAAGCCAAATTTCTCGAATTTGGCCTTAAAAAAGCCAAATTGGCAACCCTCTGAGAAATATTTGAGTTACGAACTTTTTTCGGTTACGGAATTTAGGAACGGCGAGTTATCCTCATGGAAATAACGGAAATAACCGGTTGACTTTAGGAACGCTCAATTCGCATAATTCGTTTAACTGGTTAAACGAGTTCGATTTTAAGAATGTAACCAAACGCAGATGTCCGTAGGAACATTTTATTTAGACAATCAGATTCTTCCCTACCCCTGTCATTTTTATAAAATGAACGAATGTTACTTGCAGGAAGACAATTTTTACTGACATGTTGTAGTTTCTGTCAATTAAGGATATCAAAATAAGGATGTGTAAAAATTTTTCTCTGGCCTGATAAGATCTAAATCCCAGAGAGCATTTTTAGGACTAGTTACTCGTACCACGACTCTTAAAGACCAGGGGATGACGATCAAAATGTACAGCTGAGATAGCTATATTCCTTGCTACAAAAACTGTCACAAATTTACCTAACTGCATAACAATACAACATTGTTGAGAATTGTGTGCGCTACAGATATTAAAGTGGTTTTGGTATGTTTTTATTAAATTGTGTTGCTTTTTAATTAAAAAATCCAAAATCATTGTCTTAAACAATACAAATATATCAAAATATTCCAGCATTAAAATATAAATTGGGTTATCGTATGCGTACATTCTTTTTATAATATTTTTAATTTATTTGTATTCTTTCATTGCTAATTTTTACATAAACATTCTCACTGTGGTTTTTAACTCCTTAGAATAGGAGCTTAGGCCTATTTTGTAGTTATAAAAGGACTTTTGTTGGCAGGAGAGTTGGGATGTAAGAGTGCATTTCTGGGTTGCTAGGGTTCCCTTTTTTAAATCTAGGAATTGATGCTTTGAAAAATAGTTTTTGTTTTTATGTTGCTCATTAAAAATGTGTTAATAACTTGGAATCATCTAAACCTAAACACTTGCTTTTTCTGTACTTCCATGACAAATCTAATTAACTTTAAATCCTGTGCAATAAAAACTTTCCGATATGTTTTCTTACGACAGTAAACATCGATTACAGACATCTCCTGCCGCCCGCAACAATTAATCTTGCAGAGAAAAGCGAGCGCAAGAAATTCTCGCATGTCAGTGCCACTTATTTCCCAAGACTTCATCAACCAAAGTGCACTCTTGCCTCATTTCCCGATCAATGAAATCACCATCGACGGGTATTCATCTATTCCTATGATCTGCGGCTAGGGAAAGGACGGATTCTCTGTGACGATTCGCCCGATTCATATTCGAGGCGTGTCTCGGCTCACTCACCTTGATTAAAGACAAAGACAAAAAGTTTTTCGGTAATGTCCAGAGTAATTGACCACTGCCTTGTCTTTCGTCCGAGTTCAGAGACGCAGCAGTAATTGGTTCCCTAGTGTTGCCAATTATTTTCGGTTTCGGCCGATTATGGAAATTCTGGATGCCTCCCCAAATGGGTTATGGAAACAGTGCTGCGAGTAGATCATTATGGTAAGATAATAGTGGCTATAAAAGACACTTGCTATATTCGTTTGGCTATGCTGATTTTCTTAATGGTCTCAGTAATGTATCCCGAAAACGCATTAGAGGTATTATGGGTAGAATCTGATTTTGGTTGTTCAAATCGAATGGTTTGGGAGGTGAAGATTAAATAGCGCTGAACTATAGAGAAACGCTTAAAAGGAAGGTTTTAGTTAAAGATCTTTCTCCTATTTCGGTTTATTCACCAAGAAGAAGTTTCTTTCAAGTGTAAAACTTTGCATCTTTAAGTTTAATCTTTACATTTTTAACTAAACTTAAATTTTACTCACTTTTAATGGACTGAAATGTTAATCAGATTGGATATATTTATTGCCCTGTGCCACAGGAATATTATTGAAATTTAATACAAAATCATATTTAAGGGTGTCATCTTTCTTTAAAAAGATTATCTGTTTGGTAATCATACAAATTGCCTCTCCGAAGAAACAGTGACCTGAATGCAAGAGTGGAGAGTCTTTTGTATCTACTATACAGGAACTTTAGTGGCAAGAGTTCGAAAGCTAGAAAAAAATTAAAACTGAATTTCACTTTTAAGGTATTTCTGTGTAATTTCTTATCTCTTCATTTATTAAAACGAAATGTATTATTATCATCATATAAAATACATTCAAATTACGTAACCACTATATCTATTTATCTACAAAATCCTATAGTGAAACTGATTTGAGACAGTAGTGCAATACTCTTCTTCCTTAACTGTAATTTTCATATTCAAAGTGGGATTCATTTTACGGTAATTATGTTTGTACTACGTTGTTTCCCGTGTTGTCCTGGTAAATTTTCTCCTTTGAGGTAAATTATTTTGCTTAACGCTTCATAACTTTAAAGATTTATTAAAACAAAATAAAATATGCTATTACGTCGTTATAAAGTTTAAAGTAATTAGTCGGAATAATTTGTTTTTAAGGAGATATGTATTATATTCATCTTAATACTTTTAGTGCATGTCATAAATTCAATATATTTTAGATTGTTTCATAATTAAATCAGCTGTATCTGTGTATCTCCTTTCTAAACTTTAAATGTTTAATCTTCAGAGTATCGAGCTGAAGTTTTAGGATATAGTAGTTTAAAGCTTCCTATCTGTTAGCTAAAAATCTAACAATTTTATTACTTGGATATTTTCAACATGTTGTCTTTTTGTATTTAGAATCGGGAATTTGTCAAGCTCAGTAACGTTAGTATTCTTAACTAGTTAGCAGATCTAGTTGTACCTTGGATCTTCAATCCTTTACTTCCTGAGAGAGGAATTAATTCGTATTTTTATTGTTTTTGAGGGGGAAAGTTACTGGGGAATGTGATAAGGAGTAGTAATATTAGATCCCTATAATATTGCTTTACTGCATATAACCTTTGAACTTAGGAATATAAGGAAGTACGTTGAAAGGTTTTAGCTACTTTATTTAAGCCGTTTCACGAGTGCATGCGAATGTCAGCACCAACACTCTATGAAGCAGAATATAATAAGGGGCCACATATAGGGTTTTTCTGAAACTTTAAAATCTTATTTACCTTACACACTTGGCGCGATTTTCAATAATGTGGCCAACACCATGCAAAATGGCTAAAAAGTAATAATCCACCGAATCTAGAACTACAAATTGAAACTTTATCCTTTATAACCCTCCAAAATATCGCCAAACATCGTCAAATCCACCCTGTATCGTATATTAGGATTAAGCTGTAAAAACTATAGTTTACTATACAGTTTATTTTTGTTTATTTGTATTTAAAACGTTCCCCCGTTTTTAGAAACACTGTTTTGAACTGCATCTTTAAACATTTGAAAGCATTGCATTTAGGCATGGTTTTCAGAGTTTAGAAGTTTATTTTTTTTTCATTGATTTGTCCAAAAAATAATAAAAATTAAATATTGCTTTTGAATTAAGTTGTGTTAATTTTTTTAGTTTTATTCGTTAATTTGTATTATTCAAACACCCAATAGTTTTGAGTTTTATAAAGACTCAATATCTTTAGGACCCAAGCATGTTTTCTTAGTGATTAGAAGGTAAGTTCATTTGTACCAATGTAATAGTGCTTAATTTTGTTAAATTTATATTATAGCTTTACTAAAATTTGTTTAGCCTTTTATTAAAACTCCAACAGTTAAGAAAATGAATACTGTAGTTTTTGTAGTTTACTCTTTGATTTCTTAAGTTTTAGTTCTTTATCTTTAAAATTAATATATTTTTGAGCAAAATTAATTTATATCCGTAGTAGTGAACCAAATAAAGTGAATTTATAATACCGAATGGTTTCATTTAATCAGTAAGAACCGATGAAAAAGTTCATTTTAAAAGGGTTCACTATATTCAGGGTTCATGAACGAGGGAAACTTGTTTTTCAATGTTACAATTTTACTCTCGCAATGAAACAAAACTAATAATTGGTAAAATGAGCCTTAAAGAAGTAATGATTAAAAAACTAGAATGTTTTTTTTAATAAAAATAAACTCCCTCAAAATATTATAATTATTAAAACTATTCAAAGTAATAAAAAAAAATGAAATTTCCAGGCATTACTATACTTTTAAGAATAGAGAGGATCTCTAAAACAAGGACAAATAATTTGTTATAAAATATTTGTAAGATGAATTTTATTGATGTCTAGTTTAATAAAAACATTGTAAATAGTTCGGGAGCTGGCTACACTTGAGAGTTCAACTGAATTTTTTTATTACCCTTAATAGGAAGTAAAATTCGGTTCGTCTGCCTATCCAAATCGGTTGCGTTAATTAACCACAGCTAATTAAAAACCAGTTTTTTTTCTTTTCTTCATAAATCATAAAATACCAACCAAACTGTGAGATTTTTAAACATTCATGCTATTAAATGTTTTATTACTGATTAAATTAACTGCATTTTAAGCCCAAATTTATTTATATAGCTTATTAAATAGTTTCCGAGATATTTAACTTCAAAGTTATTGATTTTTCCCAGGTTTTTCATCTTGCACAACCATGCGTTTTTGCGAAAATTCGGATTTTTAATTAGCTGCCATTAATTAACACAACAGTTTTATGTTACCGACATCAGTTTATTTCCTTAGAAAGGTACCTCACAATAAAAGGATTTTCAGAACCCACGTCTCACTGGTTTAATTCTCCCAGCTCTCGCACTATCCTCAGCATATTTTAAAGTATCACAATACACTGCTTTCATAGGTTTCTATTCAATGTGAGGACTACCAGAATAAACAGTTTCCACAAGCAAGCTGAAACTGAACAAATATGACATTATGCAACAAACTCGTGCAGAAAATGTGTATGTAAAGAATTTAATTATTTAAATTTTATTTGATAATTCCGTTACTACCACGCCAAAAACGACAATCCGTCACAAACCAAGAAACCAATTCAAAGTTAGCCTAGATTGGTGCTTCTTTAGTTTTCAACAAATCTAACAGAGAATTAAGATTGTGGGCTTCTGACATGGTGTGCAGGCATGTTTCACTGGCACTCTAAAAATGCACTTAGGTGAAATAAGCTGATTGGTGTTTTTGGCCTGGTGTAGTGATAACAATTTAATGCTACTAATAACAAATTTTAAGATTTTATAATTCAGTGCAAATATAAATTTCAAAATGTTTACAGTATTTTCCTCTTGATCTAACCAGAGCTTCTTTTAAAGATTATTTTCTGGTATTAATAATTTTAAAGTATTTAAAATATTTAACCCTTAATAATTAGTTTATATCCAGTTTTGTCTGAGGCAACGTTTCTCAAACTGGAGAACTATAATTGGAGGTAGTGAAAGAACTTGAAGTAATTTTGCCTGTTGAAAAATGTGCGTACCATTGGAATGCTTATTAACTGGCTTATATCTAGAGAAACTAATTATGTATTGTTACATAATATTATAGAAAAGTTGGGCATTTTGGGGATTAATATTAGTTTTGCCAATCTATGTGACAGATTCATTGAGAAACCTGTTTAATATTCATTAAAATGTATTAAATAAAGTAGTTTATCTTTACTGGTTGGGTGGCTTTAATTAGATTGCCCTTTAATCAATCTAAACGTAGTAATATAAAGAACACCTGAAATTGTTAGTGATTTTCTTAATGAACAAAGACTGACCACCTACATTTTGTTAAATAAGAGCAATTTTTATGGTTTATATATTTTATAAATCTATTTCAGTTATGAACATCCTAAAAGCATAAGTGAATTGAGGTAAGCGTGGAATAAAAAGTAAGAATCAGCCGAAATGCCTTTTTTATTTTGTTTGGACGATGATAAACTTAAATAATAATCTTAAAATGTATATTTTTTCCAGTCTTTATTTTAAATTTATTTTCCACAACCAAGCAATATGTCAATCACTCCAGTTTTGTAGCTTTTAAGCGTTACTCGTGTAAAGGATTAAGAGCACTATCATCTTGCCAAGCGCCGACCAAATTAAATTTTATTTAATTTCATTCATTTTGGCTCTTAGCTTTTACAAAATGATTGACAATGAAAATAAAGGTTCTATTATTGTTAGCTACTAATTAATCGATCAAAAACATTATATGAGACTTGAAAACTTGTATTAAAATAATTTTTACCAAATAATATATCTGATATGGTTCTAGCACCATAAAACAATAAATTACCAAACAAATAATTAAAAATATTTGTGACGCATCTTAATGAGTTGAAAATTATAACTTGTTTCATTTTAAGTTTTTCTTAGAAATGCTATGGTAATGTTATTCAATACATTTATACAATTACATTACTATTAAATGTTTCGATATTTTCTAAATGTAATGTTTATTTTAATATTCTTACAATGTAGATACATACTTATTTCTTTATAGAACTTCTTTTAAGAATGTTATTCGCCGGTCTGTATATGACGGTAGATCGTATCAAAGAAACTGTTCCCTTTGACGAACTCTGATTATCTTAAGATGCCGTGAAATAATTCTAGATGTAGGTATAAGTCTAAGCTTTTGTGTGTGGAGCATTTCCAAATTTTGTTTTCTTCATAAACCAATATATTTTTGTAATTTATTTGGTACCCAATAAAGATTCGATGTCTACAAATTTTGCCTAGTTATTGCTTACTGTCAGATGTATAGATTTTAAATCTAGGTTCACGCCACTCAGACTGAGCATGCGCGTGGACTTAGTATATACAGGGCGCGCAGGAATTTCAAAGCGCATGCGCAAACTAGCGGTGGTTACCAGAGGATATTTTGTCAACGAAAAGAGTACAAGATCTTATTTATCATAGGAACTTTGAGAATGATAATTTGAGTACAAGACATGTTAACTTGATTACTTAAGTTGTGGTAGATAAATAATTTCAGATAACCTAAATTTAATTATCTCTACCACAAGCAAAACAATCAGGTTAATCTTTCTACTCAAATTATCATTCTAAATGTTTTTAAGATAAATAAATCTTATACTCTCTTCGTTAACTAAATATCCTTTGGTAACCACCGCTAGTTTGCGCATGCGCTTTGGAATTCCTGCGCGCCCTGTATATACTAAGTCCACGCGCATGCTTAGCCTGAGCGGCGTGGACCTAGGGAGCAAATGTATGAGATTTTAACACCAGACCCTTTCAGAGAAAAATATTTTTATTTGAATTCCATTGGTCTACAAATTTTATATATGCAAAAAGGTTACATATTGGTACAATACTATCTTCAAATAATCATCATGGATAGTTACTATCTTCCTGATTAGAAGTTTTCTGCCAAAAACATTCAGATTGACACCTAAGGAAAGGTTTTCTCAGCAAAGAAACTCCAGCCCGATAATATTCATCCTGAAAAGTTAATACAATTTTGTAGACACGTATTAGAATTACAGATAATTTCTAGTTAATCTAACATTCAACTTCTAACATGGACTTTTTAAAATTTACTGGAAATAGATTACCAGGATTTTGTCACAACTTTACATAACATTAATAAAAAAGGTGAACAAAATTCTGATTATAAAGTCTACTTATATACAGTCTTTAAGATAATAATTTTTTCCCAGACCCTATATACGTACCATAGGTTGGTAAGTAATTTTACGTAAAGTCCAAATCATTTTTAAAATTTTATCGAGGTCCAGAGAAAGGTATTACTTTTAATCTTTTAATGCTATTTAAAAAATCTAATTATAAAGTATTAAAAACATTGATAAGACTATTTCTAAAATGATTGAGCGTCGTCAGCAATTTGACTCTTAAAAAAGTAACTATTTCTTGGTGTGTCACTCACTACATATTAAGGACTTTTAAAATGTTCAATTTTTATGCTTCAACCAGTGTTTTTGATCACGGCGCTCCCCAAATCTTATTCGAGTGGAGATTCTACATATGAGCTCGAAATTAAGAAAGCGTATATAAAGGATCCTCTCACTATTGAAAGACACTATATTCATTGGATTTCAGATATCCCCGCAGGGGATAAAAATACCAACTATAAAAAATAAAACTACCAAATTTTTACTGGAAATTCAGGACCCTATTTAGAATACCTCACCAGAAATACCGCACCAGAAAGATTTTCAAAGGCCAGTGCCAGGGACAAAGGAAGAGAAGACCAGTTAAAAGATGGTTGGATGAGGTTGAAAAAGACCTAAAAATTCTAAAGGTCCTTAATTGGAAGCAAAAAGCAAGAGACAGAATGGTTTGGAGGAAGATTGTTAGGGAGGCCATAGTCCAGCACGGGCTGTAATGCCAGGGTGTTAGTTATTTAGAATACCTAATTAGAATTACCCTAATTAGAATGTGTAGTTAAAAAAATTTTATTTGAAAAATTTCAACTGAAGAAAAACAATTAAGTTAACATTTAAATTATATTTTTAATTAGCTCATACAGCACAAAATGGAAAAATAGAAAACTAAGATAAATAAAATATTTTTTTTTATGAAACTGAGTCATTAAGGCAGTCAGTATCAATGGAATAAGTGAATATCAATGGAGTAAACACATTGGATAAAAACACTTAAATTAATAACAAACTTTATTTTGGTTTAGTTCATAGCACAAAGAATTAGAAAGAAAGACAAATTAACTTAAATTTCAAATTTAATAAAAAAATTAAAGGAATGGTCAGTGATTTTGTCAAATTTAAGGGGATATATCTGTCCATGGGGGGTAGTTGTTGGTCACAACAGCCGTTATTGGATCAATTTGCCCTTTTTTCGACTGATTCTCTCTTTCAAATTGACGATTCAATTAAAGGTTGATGCAAAACTTACCTCAACTTTAAATCGTCACAGATTCCAAATTTATAGTTTGCCCATGTAGATTGAATAAGTTTTGATGAAGGGCGGGCACTTCTTCCCTAGCAAGGGATAAATCTTACTTTTCAAATAAGCTCATGAATATTACTGCAAGTTCTGTATACATTAACTTGGTTCCATTGCTGAAAAAAAAATGTGGGTTTTTTTTGTTTAAAATGCATGCAAAATAATTAATTGAACAATACAATGAAAAAAACAGTTAAAATTAATTTGTGCTGAAATTAAGGTTAAAGTTATTATTCTAAAAATAATTAACTGCATTACAACTGAAAATTCATTTTCTCAAGCTAATAAAGTTAAATAAATATCTGTACTAGTTCTTTCTGATCTTAGGTTAAAAAAAACTCAAACCTTCATAATTCATTGTAATATATGATACTTGGAGCTTTTCAGCTTAGTACAAAACAAACCGTATACAAGAATTTAAACGTGTAACAAAGTTATGACCAAAACTTCTTACTGATCAATCTGTGTATGATTTTTATCTTGATGCAAATTTAATTTATATTTTATAATTTTACAGAATTATTCTCATACGAGTTTAAATGCTATTTTTATTGACTAAGCTAAATATTTATTTTTCTGGGACCAGTCGTTGTGACGAAAGGAAGTTATATAACGGATAAAATTACAACTAGGTCAACAACCACTCGTAACTTAAAAGTTGCTATATTGGGGGAGGGGGCGTTGTAAAGCAGCTATATTTACTACTTATTTTTGATTTAGCAAAGAAACATGGTTACTACTCAAATTGATTATGTTAAAAGAAAACATTTCTACTTTAATCCACTCTTTCTCACTCCCAAATTCCTTTATAGGATAAAAATAAAATAGAAAAGCAATTTTAAGCATAGAATTAATTAATTTAATTTAAGCATAGAAGTAAAGAAATAGAATTAAAATAGAAGAAATAGAAGAAATTTAGTAAAAATACATTAGAGAAGTTTTAATTCTTAAAGGTTTATCTTTAAATACCTTAGATCACATCCTATAAGTTTTTTACAGAATTAAAATGTTTCATAGCAATTTATTTGATAAAATTTACAATAAACTTGAAGCTTTTCTTATATTTGGAATGAAAAAAAGTTGGTTCAATTCCATTAACTGTCCCTTTAAATATCACCAAGGTGTTTTACAAAATATTAAAATATCTTTAAGTTTTAATGGTTTTTATTGGTATAATTGAATATTTTAACAGATTAGTTTGCAATTTTTGGTGATGTTTCTAATATTTGGCATCTAAAACATCTTGGGGACATTTAGCGAGATAGGTAACGGAATTGAACCAAAATGATCTTGCATAAAATAATACTGAAATTTAAGGGAAAATTACTATATATTTCAATATTTTTACAATTTGATTGAAATTTTTTCCAATACAGAACTTGACTAAAATTACACCTTTTTATTCATCTCTAGTATTAAAAAGGTGATCTTATAACTCTCCTGAGTGTGGCTTTTTTCAATTAAAATGTTTAGGAGATAGGTGCAAAAAAATATACATTCATTGAAATTTAGGTTAAACAAGAGAAAAGAGCGTTTTAAATTAAATGGTTTGTATATTTTAAATTAAAAGTTTTTATATTCAGGGTTTTGAGTGCAACAAAAATAAAAAGTTCATATATTAATATTACTACAGTAGTTTATTATTTATTGCATTCATTATTTATTGGGGTGGGGATCCGTGGACCAGTCAGTAATTATAGATAAAAATGACAAGTAAAAAAATCTATTAACACATGCACAAATATAAGAATATACAATACATATGTTGTAAAAAACGTTTTACAAATTTCTTGTCGATCTTTTACGTCAGTCACAAAAGATTTAATTTGTTTTGTAGAACTGTTTATAGTTAGATTGCAAAACTAAAATATTAGAAACTATCTTCAATTTATCTATACTATCCACTACACACGCCAGCGTTTCCTAACCTGTTTCACACTAACGGAACACTTGTGACTATGTTGCAAGTTCTAGGGAACCCCAGAGTCCGTTTAGCAATATCCCTCAATATATTTAGGCACAGTTTCGATAAGAGTCCTCCAGCTGCCATGTTTTTCCCATAAGCTCAAATGATTACAACACTTGGAGCTGTGAATAAACATGGCGGCTGGAAGACTCTTATCAAAGCGGTGCCTATATTTCAAAACAAATGCAATTACATACAATTGGAATGACATAAAACTTAAACTATTACTATAATAACTCCCTACGAAATATCAACACAATCTAAAAGACATACCAAATATTTTACCAACAACAACGCCATACAAAACTATAGAGTAGATTTTTCTCGTGTTGTTGCCATATCAAGAAAATACTACGATCAATATTTGAGTCTTCTTCTGAAAACTCATGATTTAAATTGTTTAACAAAATAATGGGACTTGGGTTCGATTCCCAATCAGCAAGCATGGTTTGGTTTTGTGGGAAAAAAGCCATATTATTGGAATCCCTGCCTCTAACATTTATTTGCTTCAAGGGATAAAAAAGGTCTTGTAAACAACACCTTGAACTTAATATTAGCCAAAAGGATACATTTTATAAAATCCATTTCCATAAATGTATTCGATTAAAAATAGCTCAGCCTAAAGTTAAATTATAGAGATAATTTTAGCTTCCTTAAAAATGATTAAATCTAACAAATCTGAAGCTAAGAAAATAATTTACTTATCAATCCAACTACCTAAAGTTAACGAACAAACAACTTCTTAGTACTCTTTTCTCACGTACTTTTTCACGTACAGCTCGTGCCAAATTTGTCAAATTTACGTAACTGCAACTAGAAGTAAGCGAAAATTGGCCATACATGACAAAATTGCACAAATCTTGAAACTTTGTGCTGCTTTGGGTACTGCTCTTCTGGAAAAACTCATACATCCCCAATCAACCAACAAAACAATAACAGCTCTCCCATCTGCATTCAATTTGGCCCAGAGAACATCCCAATAACCTCCCCCGACAACTGCATTTTTCTCGTTGTTTTATCGGACTCCTCTCGCAAAGGGCATCTCCATAATGAGAAAATCGTGTGACGAGAAACATACCCAGGCAAATGGAATGCTACCGTCAGGTGAAGAAGAATGCTCTCTGTCCCGACTGATCATCGCGATCCATAGGAGGCATTCCTCGACCCCAGGGAGAGAGTGCGTGTTCGGACACTGAGGGAAGATGAGGGGTCAAGTGGAACAGAGATGTTTTGGGGGGTTAATAAGAGGGGGTTGGGTCTTTTGGGGATGGAGGGCTGTGTTATCTTGTTATGTAAGTGATTGTGTGTCATTTTGGGTTATGGTTCAGTTTGTTGTTGGGCACACATTAATGGGAGCTGTCTGGAGTGATATTCGTTTCTGGGTTGCCCAAGAAAAGTAAATGACATGAACTTGTCCATTATTACGTTTATCGTTTATTACGTCAGAAGGGAAATTTAGAATTGTAATGAAAAAAGGCATGTGAAATTGGTTCTAAATAAACTAGTTCTTTGGTTTTTTGTTTATTTCTTTTATGTTGTAGTAGGAGGAAATGTATTGAGAAGTCCTATAGTTAAAAAAATCTTAAGACACATATGAAAACATAGAAAAGTCTATTCATCTAAATGCATAAGGGGCCATTCATTAATTACGTAAGGATGATTTTAGCAATTTTTGACCCCCCTACCCCCATGTAAGGGAACGTAAGATTTTTCAAACCCCTCCCACCCTATTCTTACGTAAGATTCCATTTCGTTTTTCAAAATAATAAAATGTTAGAAAAGGATCAGTTACACTAAAACTCTCAGTTTGACGTAAATCATTGATTTTATTTTTCAACAGATAAGTAATATTCTTGCTGTCAACTGCATATTACCATTATATTATTATCTCTAGTCTTTGGAATACCGATAGCTTCGATAATACACCGAGATGGTCAGCATTTTTAAGTTTTTCTGGGGTTATATAATAGTAATTTGATTAGAATAATTGGAATTTGTTTACATTAACTTGGAAAATCTTACGTAAGAATGGGTTTGACTCCCCCCCCCACCCCCAAGTAAGGGTATGTAGAGATTTTTCCAACCCCCCTCCCCCTCGGGACCCTTACGTAATTAATGAATGGCCCCTAAGTGGATTCAAAATGCTGTAAAATATTAAACAATAATAAATAAATGATTTTATACCAAAATTCCTTAAAATAATTATACTTTATAAGAAAAGCTGATATTCTGCTGCTTTAAACTGTTTATAATTAATAATTATTAATGTGTTTAGGTTCTACTGATCTGCAAACTATTGAAAACAAACGTAAGAAAAAATATATGTCACCTTAAGCAGCACAAACGTTCAAGATTCATCCAATTTTTGTTATGTATGGCCGAATTTCGTTACACTTCAAGTTGAAGTTACGTAAACTTGACATAATTGGTAGGAAATGTGCTACTACAGTGAAAGCTTCCTTCAAAGCGCAGGTGCAAGCATTTCCGAGTAATTGAGTAATAATTTGTTTGTCCTCTGTTGGATTTGTGCTTCTATCAGTGAGAAACATTTAATTTACTCTTTCCCATTACCCTTCCACCTCTCCCACCTTATCCTTTCTGATTCTCCCCCCCCCCCCCAATACAAGTATAACAATCAAAAATTACTACTTAAATTTAATTCTTATACTTCAATCCGTTCATTACCATATTAACTAACAACCACATCTAAGAGTTTCCCCATACTCTAGTTACCCTAACCACAAAAACTTCCCTCTGACACCACCTGATGGAGAGCGCTCCTTTGTTTGTTTGGGCTCCTCATCAAAGCCGCATTCATCTCTTCATCTTCAGCATCATCAAACGAACGCAACAGGGGAGCGCTCAAAGCGAGCCCCTCGTGATTCGTTTAACGCCGGAGCCGGTGTTGCCAATTAACGGGTCATAAAATCGAATTTCCGCTTTTGTGCATCGGCGGATATTTTTGATGCAGAGGCGCGCGCTTATTTTATTATTCGCTATTTACATGTTCCGGAGATCCCCGTTACGAAGTTAAAGGCTGTAGCGTAGCAACGTTAGGGATCTCGGGGATGTGGGGTGGGCTTTGCAGCGTCGCCATTTTGGGTCATTTGTTGGGGATTTGGGAAATGTCTTGTTTTTTTATATCCTGGTATGAAAAGGGGACTCGATTGAATTGGGTCATAAAATATAGAGGATTTGAACGTCTCGTCGTTTTGTGCACTAAAAATAATCACTACTAATGTTGTCTCTTTAATAGAATATTTTTAAGGATACGGTTTGTCTGTTCTCATAAACGTTAATTTCCTTTTAGTTTTAAAATATTTAATTTGAGTGTATTTTCGGTGCTATTATACAACAAGGTGCCACTATTGTTGGTATTATAATCGACTATCCAGTATAACAAACAAAAAAACAAATGGCACCCTATAGTATAATGAAACTGTATTTTCTATAACACTTATTATCAAAGGATATTTTTTTTTGTTTATTCTAAAGTAATGAAGTTTTTATTGGAAGGAGTTATTGTAGCAAAATAATATCCCCTCACAGTAAGTACAAAGCCCTTATGTAAAACCGAGTACTTAATTCAAATTATCAACTATTTTTTGAGAAATTCACCGGAGGTAAATGTTTTAAAATTACTGTTCGAAAATTAAAAATACATTAAATATTTGATTAATAACTAATTGTACAAAACATGTAAACAGTTTTATAAAGAAGGGAAAGTTCTTAAGTTTCTATAAAAAATTTTTGTAAATTTTTTAAGACTGTATTTTTAAGTTTATAACCAATTTAGAACTGCAGGTTGAAATATCACTATTTTCAAACACGATGAAAACACCATGAACATTGCACAGAAATAAAAAAAAAAATTAAGAGCACCTAGCTTTAGAAGTTACATCAAACTAGGTTTGCACACAGCTAAAAATATAGATTACCATTCATTATAACGAATTGAAAGGATAAACGATTAACAATTTAATAAGGCAAAGTAAATAATATTTATGTGAATTTAAAAAGATTTCTTAAAGAACATTCAAAGGGGGTAACTTATGTTAAATGTAAATTAAGTTTCATTATTAAAATTGCTGAATTTTATTCCTTTCAATTCACCACAGTATGGGTAGAAAGTCCCAAAAGGCTTTTAACTTAAATATATTTTACTTGAAAGGTTCAACATAAAGTACCAAAAGCGTAAATTTCCATCCAAGCAAATTTCCCATACGTTTATACACCCTAGTGTTAAAAGAAATCCACATACGTGGCGTTTATGGATCTATCGAAATTTGCATTTACCCAAACCCATTTTGGTTCAATTTACCGTTACCCGGTGTTCGAGAGTATTGCGCCACGCAGGATGCGATACTTTGAAAAGTAACGGATAGTGTGTTTGCAGGGGTAATAGAGTTATTCGTTTCCTCACTTCAGAGCTCTGCAGGTTTTCGAAATTGAACAGTTCTATTTCGACCGTTTTGATGGGAGAGTATATCTAGAAATTTAAGAGAGACGCTTTTTCAGTGTTTGTTCAAGAAAATTTATTTTAGGTAGGACGGTGAAAGACTGCAGTTCTGATTTTACGTAAACAGCAAGTCGGAAATACAAAAGATGTTTCTGTTTTTATATTTTTGGAAATGAAATACGCAAAGGTTTATTCTTCGAAAAGCGAATACTTTTTACGAAAGCGGTTTAATGTTAACGGAAAATGCAGTATAAAGAAATACCATTATTCTAGTTAAAAATAAATTGTTAAATAAAAAATATAAAACGTAGAAGAAACTTATTGAGTTGATGAATGGAGTTGTAGTAATAAACTTAATTATTTTCACTAATTCCACACACATTGGGATGAATTATTCAATTGCTACAGTTTATCTAAATTGTGAAAAAAAAAACAGACTATACTGGAAAAATGAGGCAATTTAGATATACTGGAACATAGAAATTATGTATTATAATATCTTCAGTAAATAACTTATAAACTTTCTGAATTCTTGATCACATACTCGACTTTTAGTTGCCTTATTGTTTAAGTGAATAATATAATCCTCACTCTCTAATCTACTGAAAGTTAATAAGGTAAAATTGGCATACTTGGAAAATCCTTCATTTATAACTAGACAGATTAATCTGGTATAAGCTCATCGACCATAATTAATTACAAAACAACAGCAAATCTTAAAAGCGTATTAGTACTTGAATTAGTTAGCTTCTTGATTAATTAGTGAGGAATTATATTTCACAGAACACATATAATTCGTCATACCTACTATAAATCTGTAATACCCGGATTTATCGAAGTGAAAATAATTACAATTAGTATTAAAATAACATTTAACATTAAAAAATGGCATATTAAACTTAGTTTTAAAAATACCAAACTTACGAATTAATCGTAACTTAACACATAAAATTCAATTTCTTTTGTAAAAGAAAATTGATTGTGAACATTTTAAAGTTGTTTATACTTAAAAAGATAAAACAACTTATGGATTAAAATATGTTTGTTGTGATTAAAAGGAAAAGGGTTAAAAATAAATGTTAAAACGCATCTGGATCATTTTTATTTAATTTTGTATTTGTTCCTTTTATGAGAATAACCCACTATTCTATTCTTTCTCTATCTCTCCTCCAAAATAACTGGTTTCTTACACGTAATTACATCAACGCATTGCAAGAGAAAAAAAACCAACATTTCTTTACACTTAACTCGATGATTTAAAATACGATTCTCATATCCGAGATCATATCCCGCCACCTTCTGATCCCAAATATTAGCTCCTGGCAATCCTTCCTCCACCTTCAAAAATCCGAAATAAAA
Organism: Tetragnatha montana; assembly: GCA_963680715.1. Lineage (NCBI taxonomy): Eukaryota > Metazoa > Arthropoda > Arachnida > Araneae > Tetragnathidae > Tetragnatha > Tetragnatha montana. Next base: position 23,669,086 of record OY796681.1, read on the forward strand.
TAAACTCGGGAATCAAATTATTCATTACATCTCCCAAACTTCCTATTTGTATTTAAATTCCCGTTCCCCGGCACACTTCTACTTTCCAAGAGGGAAAAAACATGGCGGCGGCCCGCCCGGGGGAGACCTAATGAAATTGGTTCTTTTCTCGGTGAAAAGCACCCCCCTTTTATGCAAATGCAGACGATGTTTATTGACGGCCAAGATAGCTTGTTGCTCTGGGCGACTCCGCCGACTCAACTTGTTACATAATTTCAACGGCCGTACTTTATTGCTTATCCTATTCCGGTTAGACTCGGTCGCGGTATTTATGGAGATATTGCAAGAAACGCAGTACTTGCATATTTAAAGCCCCATACCACCATCATGCGCGAAGAGGAGTTGAGGTGTATTTTAACTGCGTCGTAAAATGAGTCTGGGGGGAATTAGGTGTGATTGTTATCTTAATGACACTTATGCGTCGTAACTACCTATTTCGGTGTTTTTTTGTGTTGATGAACTGTTGCTTTAATCGCGTTCGAATCTGTGCTTGCGGAATAAAGAAGTTTGTAAGAGGAGAGGCGGAATGCGGTAGTTCCGAGGGGCGTTATGAGGGGTTTAATGACCCATTTTGCTTTTGTTGTGGGTGGTGTTGAAGTATTTTTCAATTAAGCTTATCGCGGTGTGTTCTTTTTGCGGTTTCTTTAGTTTTCGAGAGAACGGGGAAGATTATTATAGAACTCTAAACGGGAGTCATAAATCAACACAGTGAAATGGCTCTGGTAATAAATGATATCTGAGCATGTTTTAAGACAATAAGATATGTAAATGATATTGCATATACTGTAAATTGTAAACACAATGCTAATAAAAAGGGAGAAAACTTTAAATGGCTTTTACTTGATGGTCATTTGTTTATAATAATAGGGGGAAGGATTTTTATCTTTTGTAAGTATAACCGTTTTATCTATTTGAATATATGATCTTATATTGCTTTCATTTTGTTCCCTTAAGTGGATACAATAGGAGTAAGGATAATTTACACATATTTAAGGATATAAGTTTAAGATATAAGTTAAAAAATAATTGTTAAGCACTTAATGTGTTTAGAAACTTTAAAAAAACAGCTGATTCACAATTCCTCTACACAACTACTTTCAACTATAATAAACTTAATAAAATTTCTGTAACTTATTTAATTACATAACGAAAAATATATGTTGGAAATTCAAACATATACTTTCATTTAAAAAAAAACTAATTAAACATAAAATTAAAAGAAAATACCACCAGATTTAAGGTAGAATTCAAATATTCATATGACACAGACATAAAAAATATAGGTTTCAAACTTTTAAATTGTATCAATCATCCTTTATAACCACTCATGGTTTTGCATTTGAGAAAATTTCGTTTTAAGCTTTCAAATCAAAGAAGAAAAATTTCAAAATTAATTATCCACATGAAATGCTTCGAAAAATCTGTCCAAATTAAGGCCATTTGAATCTAAATTTACAAAATCGACTTAAGACGACTTGAACATACTTTCCTACTTATCTCTGATCGAGCCATTAATTCGTGCAGTCAAAACCGTCGGAAAAGAGCGTTCTAAATCTGTCACCCCTTTCCGTTTTGAAACCCTTGTAAATCTTAAGAGCGCGAACATTTCCAGAGGGTTGGAATTTTCTGCATTTCTTTAGAGACAGAAACTCACCATTGACGACCCAAAGTCATCGATGATTCTGAGCAAAAGTGATCTTTAAAAGTGCGGGTTCTCTAGTTGAGGAAGTGAAAATTTGATACTTAGTCTTCAGTTTTTACAAATTTTAATTCATACACTGCAAACGCGTGAAACCTTTTTGCAACGCTAAATGAACACAATAATGAACACTTCTAATCAAAAGCTTTTGTTGAAATTGTGTTGTGTGAGAAAAAGATAGTGTTGTAAAAGTGTTGTTAAAAATTATATTGCCTTTATAATCATTAAATTCTTCTTATTCCGTAGTTTCGGTCCAAATTTAAGAACACTTTCAGATTCTCCACATATTTTACAACACTATTTTTAGAACGCCTTTCTAAAACTTTTCAAACATATTCAGAACAGGAACACTATCATAACACAATAAGGTGATAAAGTGATAATGACCTAACAACACAGTCAAATTGTTGATAATTTTATGACAAAAGAAGTGTTCTTAAATGTGTTTATTTTTATGTGGAGCAGCGGTTTCAGTTTAGTTTGTCTAATACGAGTAAGATAAAATGAATTTAAAGACTAAACTTGTATTACTATAATAAAAACAGAATTTATGGATGATTGGGAAAATGTTAGCAATATATATTTAAGTAAAGTAAAATGAGGTAAGTATAAAAAATTATAAGGACTTGTATAGCTAGTCTAGAAAAAGTTCAAGTCATAAATATATTCAAAAACTTTTCATTTGTAGTTTTATTTGAATTTTCATCTCTTTAAATATTCTATTATCTCCGCTACATAGATTAATTTTGAATCATGTAAAACTTTTAGAGATTTTATACAAACATAATCATTGAATCATTAAAACTTTGCTTTTACAAAATAGTTGAGTTTTCCTCTCCAACAGTTTAGATTAGTGGTAATAGTTCTTTTTGTTTAAAGGAATAAAAGTTATTATCAAATTTTACAGCATTATGGAATCAACGTACACCATTAAATCCATTACCATATTCATGTCACTTTTTATTCTTTAAATTATAAGCTTAGACACAATAAAAGAATCACAAGTTGCAAGAAAGCACCGCTTAATCATGAAAGGCAATTTCACGAAAATTAGTTTCCGTTTCCAAACGCATCTTTATGAATACCATCTGTTATGGTTTAAAATGCTGAATAGAACGGTACTCAATAGATTGCACAATTAAAGCCCTTGTGGCGCCCCAAACCCTTTGATCAGGCGTCCATTCGTCCAACAGAAGAGATAACAGCTTCTTCCATTGAAATCGGAAAACCAATAACTACACCACAATCGAGCAATACTAGCTTCCTGACTCGCGCCACCATTTCTCTGACACCGCTCGCATCGGGCCGTCACTCCGGGTCCATTCATTAGCGGTCCAAGTATCCGAGCGGCCCCCGCAATATCTTGAGTAATTACGGCGCGCAACAAATCGCTTATTCGGATTTCCCGAATCAGTGTCGGCGCGCTCTTCGGCTGCGCTCGGATTATGCACGACCAGCGCCGAAGAATGCCATTAATAACGCGGCCGAGGCGAGATTATTGTTATTGTTTCGCGATCGGAATGCGACGCGCGAGAAATGGTCGCGTTATTTCATTTCTGGGATTGTAATTCATTCCGGGTGGGCGTTTCGTTCAGGTGGAGTTATTGGGAATGTTCTGGAGAACGCAGTATAATGTAATGCAGTGTTTCTTAAACTGATGGGTGAGAAGAATTTCCCTGAGAAAAATTAAGTTTATACATATTTTATACCATGTTCTTTGCTATAAGGCATTTTACTTTACAACAAAACAAACATCAAATAATGGATCATTTCGCTCCTCATTATTTAAATTATATTAATCAATTTTAACAAATGAAAATTGAAGTTAGAATTCTACAACAATACTTCGATGCAACAATGAAAAATCTTAACTATGAATTCGACACAGAATATTTCTTTACAGATTATTACTTTTTGCTTTGAAAACGACTAGTGTGGCAATCTTAACTTTCTACGCGTTGAGTTTTCAAGTAAAAACTTATTTCTTTATCCGATAAAAGGATGAAGGTTCTAGTGGTAGGGCTCATTTGCATCATTTGGGTGCAGAACGCCTGCTCTGCGCCCAAGTGGAGCTCTCTCACCTCCGGAGACAACAACGATGACGACTTTGGACTTTTTCTAATGGACGATGATATAACGGATATGGATTTGGGTAATGGCAAAGGAACTTCTGCTATGGACATGGACAACCGAAGAGATGCGGACCAGGATTATGCCTATGGAGATTCAAAGAACATGCAGAACCATAAAACACAGCCTCCGAACGATGAAACGTTTCTATCCTCTCTGAAGAAAACTGCTCTTTTTCTGGTATATGCTACACTGGAGACTGTCATGTTGAAAGTCTTCTTCTCTTTCAAGTGCGTGAGGAAGATGAAAAGGGGTCTGGTAAATCGGATGAATCAAATAATCTCCGGAGAAAACGAGTGTGTCGGGACCATCAGAAACCAAGACCACCGAGTGTTAACTCCTCCGAATCCTATCCCTGGGGACCTTTCCGTTGGATCTGAACAGCTTGAAGTGCAGAACTGTGACTTCTCATCTGACTCGCTGGAGGGACAATCCGCTGCTACAAAAGTGAAGATGTTGATTCCCCTGGTTGGACAAGAAAAGTCGAAGTTCACCCCCTCATCAGATAAGTTAGAGGGATTCGCTACAGCTACAAAGCCAATGGTTGTGGTTCCTGATTTTGGAAAGGAAGAAGAACGGTCCCAAATCGATTTCTCATCCGCACATCCAGACGGAAATGGAGTTCCAGCAAACGCATCTATTCCAGATAATGCTGAGCAGTTCCTACCATCTCAATGCAACGCCTTATCAAACAAATCAGGAAATAAAGCAGCTTCAGAAAAGCAGAAGATTATAATTTCAGACAAGCCGGCACTACAAAATGTCCCATCAAATGAATCTGCAACAAAGTCCAACCAATCCAGAATTGCCACAGTTGAAAAAACAAACATCTTGTTTAATAACCTAAAGGGAACAGTTACTCCAGCAAAAATAAAGTTCGGGATTCCTCTCATTGCTCAGAAACTCAAACAGGTCTCCACATTCGAATCTAATGGGAAAACAAAGAAAAATATTGCTGTTCCGGACATCAGAGAGAACCTTAAACTAAAGAACCAACCCAAATCCAATCGATTTTGCCAAAAGAGACAGGATACCACCACTACCCAAGATTTCCGAAAGAGCTTCACAAATTACAACTACATTCGAGGTGTCCTCGTAGCAAAAAGGAACGAAACATTCGATGGGGCCTTTTCTCTGGGTTGGAACCCCCAATTTTCTGCAGCCTTCCAGGAGACTCAAAGCAACTCAACTACAGAGTATAAATTCAAAAGACCTCGTACCCTGGGTGTTAAATTACTGAACCCTGAACTGGACAAGTTGAGTCATCCAGACCGGGAGCAAGCTCCAAAGAAAAGAACCCGGAAGGTCAGGTTTTCGAACTCGGTCACAGTCAAGACGCTGATCTGCGAGGAAGACAGCTCATACGTTCCAAAGATGATGACCAAATTGATGGAGGTGAAAGAGATAGTTGAAGTTCACCGACTTCACAATGGTAGAGGAAGAGCAGGGCTGCAATTACTTAAAAAAGACTAAAAGCAGTGTAGAAAACTTCAAACCTTGTTAACTTGTTTTCAACCTTTTCTTAAATATGCATCAGTAAAGGTGGTGAAGTACATCCACAAGTACATGCATAAAAGACACGATCGAGCAAGGATGGAGATTAAGCACGACGAATCGAACGAATCGAATCGAAAAATAAATCGACAGCAGATACGTGGGACCGATGGAAGCAGCGTGGAGGCTCAACTCGATACCCTTGCACCATCGGAGTCACACAGTTGTTAGACTTCCGGTCCATCTAGACGGACAGAAGTACGTCACATTCGAAGAGGGTCTGGAGGAGAATGCCGTCGAGAAGAATTGTACGACTATGTTGGCTGGCGTGGTTCGAACTGAACAAGCACGACTCGGATGCGAAGAAAGTACTCTACCGTAACTTGCCAGAGAGTTACTCTTGGAAAGCCTCGGAAAGAAAGTGGATTCCCCGCAAGAAAGCCTGCAAGGTAGTGGGACGGATTGTCAACGTGTCACCCAGAGATGCCGAAAGATTTCATCAGAAGCTCTTGCTGAACAGAGTACCTGGTGCTATGTGCTACTCGTATCTTTGAACGCACGAAGGAGTAGTCCATTCCACATACAGAGAAGCTGCGATTGCCATGGGGATTACCGAAAACAGCGACGAAGCTACTGCTGTTCTACAAGAAGCTGCAACTACCCTGATGCCCAAACAGTTCAGACGTTTCTTCGTGTACTACCTGGGCGGGGACGAACCGTTGGACGCTCTAACACTGTGGAATAGTTTTCAAGATCAGATGACCAAACGAGACAGCAACATCTACAACACCCTCTGTGAAACCGAAGCGCAGCTCAACTCCGAGAACAGATCCTGCTCTGATTTCGGTCTTCCTCAACCGAACGACTTCGCTGTACCAACCGAAAGTATAGATATCGAACATCATGCGACAACGTGCCGGGAAATTGAAGAAAAGTTAAATCCCGACCAGATGGCTGTGTACCGCAGAATAATCGACTCTCTTTCCAAAAGCTGTAAGGATCCTTCCCGAAGTTTTTTCATCGATGGACCAGGCGGAACAGGCAAAACCTTCCTGTACAATGTGACCTATCACAAGTTTCTGAGCCTGAATAAGAAGGCAGCCTGCGTTGCATGGACAGGAATCGCTTCGATTCTACTACCTGGGGGAACGACATCTCATCGCTTCTTCAACCTGCCCATCGAGTTGAACGAGGACGGCATCTGCCTCTTGAAGAATCGCGACAAACTCAGACTTCAAGACATCGAAGTCGTCATATAGGACGAGGCCAGCATGATACCCAGGAAAGCCCTCGAGATCATCGATAGTACTCTTCGTGACGTGATGGGCAACGAGACTCCTTTTAGGGGGAAACGTTTCATTTTAGGAGGAGATTTCCGTCAAGTCCTTCCCGTCGTAAAGAAAGCATCACGAAGGCAAATCATTGCCGAGTGTCTCAAGTCTTCTCACCTCTGGCTTCTCTTTGAAGTTCATCATATCTACGTTAACATACGAGCAGTCGAATGAGAAGAAGAATTTGCAAGCTGGCTTTTGAAGTACGGAAACGGAGAGTTAGACTTGTTTGTTGTCGATGAATCTTCTGCTTTGGTATGCACAGATTTGATACTGGTTTTTTGAAGACGTTACTGACGTAACGAAGGATCTTATCACAAGAATCATTCTATCACCACAGAATGACGAAGTCAACAGAATGAATGAGAAGATTCTCATTTTTAAAAATTTATGAATAAAAAATATGTTTCTCTCAATATGGATTTATTATTGTATTTCTAAATTTTAAGTCACGTATTGATTCAATTGTTTATTCTAGCTAAATCAGTAAGTATCGTAAAGAAATGGAAACCAGCCGTTTAGAAACAATTTCTTGGTTTTATGAAATTTAGCTCCGATTGGGGGTTATGGAACAAGTTTAAGGTAAGCTAATTTTATTTTTTTCAGTTCTTATGTTACTTTTGCGAGAGAGAGAAAAAAAATTACGCTTAACTAACTGCATCTGTTGGCCTATGAGAAAAAATATTTTTTTAATTCCGAAAAAATATCCAGCAAAACGGGTTAGTTAAACAGAAATCCCGAAAGGGATCCAATGAAATTCATGCAACGGTTTTTATTTAATGCTTAAATTTTTATGGAAAGAAGTTTGAGGCTCACCAATTTTAATGGAAATAAAATTAAAAACAAGGATATCTAAATTTTCTTTGCGAAATTTCTTTAACTTAATAAATTGCTCCCCAGAAGAGGGCGTGATAAAATGAAACATCAAACACTATTCCTTAATAGTACTTCATAAAAATCAGGAACAAAATGTGATGGGTTAACTTTTGTCTTTTGCCGTTCTTCCAAAAAAAAGATGAAAAACTCGAGATTTAAAGGTATTTTTAGGAATTATATACGACTTTCCCATTTAAGCAGAATTTTTTTTTTAAATTGTTGCTAACTAGACTTAATCCCTTCACAAATTTTGCCACCTCGATAATTTTGATTTGACGAATTTTCCTTTTTTAGATATTCCCTATTACACAACCCTCTAAAAACTAACTTTTCAAGCGAGATAATTTAATAAAAAAATCCCCAAAATTATAATCTTTAGCCTTTCTAATTAACTTTCAACACATTTAAAGAATTTGAAGCGAAATACTATAATAAACTTTCTTTATTACAGTTTTTTACCAAATGCATCAAACATCTCATCTATTAGACTTTGTTTATTAAACACTATTTGGGTAAATCAATACATCAACTTCTAGACAGAAAAATTTCATTATTTTAATTATTAATGAGTTAAATGAGATGGCAAGGAATTGTGATGTTTTTTAAAAGAATATCCCATTGAAAAACACTTTTAAAATGCAATCTAATACATAATTGCTTGAGTTAAATTATAGTATGAGGTTTATAAATTGGGATATTTGTCAAAAGAATACCTTATCAAAAATACTCCTAATTCTAATCCAATCTATTATTGTTTAAGTTAAATTTTAATATGAGAAATATGAATTGTGATATTTGTCCAAAGAATACCCCATTTAAATATTCTCTAAATCTAATCTAATCTATTATGCTTTGAGTTAAATTATAATATAACGAATTTGAATTGTGATTTCTGTTAGAAGAATACCCCGTTGGAAAATAATCCCCAAATCTAATCTATTCCGCCCTCTAAAATAATAACTAAAACATTCTCAACTGAAACCAACACATATTTCATCCCCCTTCCATACCCAACCCAACCCCATCACCGCAGCTCTCCCGAATACCTATCTTAATAACCCGTCTCCACGACACCGAACGGAATGCTGCGACACTGCTACACACTCACACATTCCCTCCCCATCCCCCAGTCTCCCATCGATATAAACTGCGCAACACTTGGATGAAGCGAGAAGCCGATGATCTGACCACACCGTTTCTCGTTGGACTTGACAAACGGGAGAAGACGCTGAGACTTTGGCCCCCGGAGTCTTTATTCTGGGGGTACGGAATTCCGGCTTGTTTAATTTCTCGTAGTAGGGGGGGGGGATCGAGGTCCCCGAGGAAGGAATTCGATCGAGTTTATGTGGTTTGAGGGATGGTGGGGGATTGGAATGTGTGTTTGTTTTGAGATAGGTCGTTCGTTTTCTAATTTATGCGGAATGGAGTCGTACTTTAGTGTTTGGTTATTTAATGGACGGAATTAAGATATTGGAGAGTTTGTATTCATAAAATGATTACCGGCATTGGAGCGTAGAAGTATAGGCTTAGTATATCTCAGCCGGTCCCTGAATAACTTCTTTGCCTTCTCATAATATCTACAATGCGCATATTCTTGCTTTTAACTATGTAATACGAATCGGTACGTTTGTCTTCCCTCCATTGCATAACCTTAACATTTATCGTAAGATATCATCGAATAAAAATGGGACAGTAACCAAGTTATTATTATTGTAACTACTACAAAATTTTACACAGGTTTTTATAAAAGGTAATTGGCGTTGAACTACTCCCAGTGGTTCACCCACAATAATACATATGATTATTACCCCCGGAAATTTTTGCCCGCCCTCTAGCGTATCAGTTAAAAATGAACAGAATCATTGAATTGTCTTTGGATAGTCTACACCCCTTTAAAATTTGACTAGGTATTTTCTTATCATCCTCTTTACCCTTCTTATAATATCTGAAGTATAATTTTTCTTGCTTAACTTTCTTGATATGAGTAGAATGTTTGTTTCTCTGCGCTACTTTTACATATCTGTCTACCCTAGTCAACTAAAAATGATATGAGATGAACATTTCGAAATATTTATGTAATTTAATTCAAAAGAACGTGATAAAAACTATATGTCATCGGAAATTAGATATTGGTATTGTTTTTATTTTTGTTATGTTAGGAGGTACTCATATGTAGGATAGGGATATGCACTTAGCATCACATTGACATTACATGGTACGTCTTTTAAAAAATTATGGTTTTATTTACTGAGAAAACAACATGTCAAAATGAAATTAAGTACTACGTATTCATGATAGACGAGTTGACTTGATCTTCTATTCTATATTCCAGACGTCTGGACCCTTTATGAAAATCGTCCGGCAGTAGGCCGCAACAGCAAACATATAGACGCAGACCCAATCCTATTTTAACGTTTTCCAATCTCATACTTATCTTTAAGAAACTTCCTCAAGTTCCACACTAAATTTTCCACAGTTCTAGGAAATGTAGTTGCAGACTTTCTGTATCCCAATATCTGATTTTAAGTCAAACATGTCGGGAACACGATCTTGTTATTACTTGAATTTGACTCTCCCGAGGAAGTTCACAAACTTTACAGACGGCATCCCTATCGAGTTTTCCGTGTTACAGTAAGTTTTCGAATTTAGGATCTTTGAAAAATTTTTATTCCGAGAGTAACTTAGGCAAAATTAAACATTCAAGACGAAAACAATTTGAAATTTTTAAAGTGAAACACAACACTTATAAAATATTACAATTATACGTAATTAGCACAAATCAGTTTACCTTAAAATTTTATTAATTGAATCGCCACTTTAAAAAAGGAAATAAAGACCAAAACGGCAAAATAGTTTTTTGGTCTCTCTCTAAGTATTTTCGAGCAATACGTGGGTGTTAAAAGGGAAAAATAACTGTTCCCAATAGGGGTATATCGCCTCTTGAATTGAGCCCTAGACAATAACTTTTTAAGTGACTTAAGTCTTAATTTCATGTTATTTCCAAATTTAATTAATTAAATTTTACAAATTAATTAATTTTACTTTGTGTTACAAATGAAACAGAAATAAAATTTAATTTCGAACTGTATCTAATTGATACATTGACTAACTTCCCAATTTATGCTTGAAACTAAGAAAAATATAGGTAATTTAAATTCCATTGTATTTTTAACATTATTTTTTGAGTTGATGCTCCAAAAATAACTCGGAATTTACTCAAAAAATTTGACGCTAAAAGAAAATAATTACATAACCGACACAGTTCGCTTCGATTTTTTCAAAACGTTTTTGTACTCATTTCCTTTCTCGGGCTAACGATTCAATAAATTAGTGGAATAAAACCAAACTACATAAATTTCGAATTTTAAAGAGTTCAATTTATAAAAATAGGTTAATAAATAAGGAAATCCTCAAAACATTTCCCCTTAAACTCTCATTTCAATAGTCTACCACCAAACCATCATACTACTAATCAAACCATCAGTAAGAAACAGATCATATCAATAGATACATGAGTCGTTAGTCTATCCATGTAAGTATCCCCTGATATAAAAGAATAGGAATAAGAATGGTATTTATTCCACGGTCTACGCAAAAAACGAGGTCCCAATAGGAACTAGCACATGCCCTGACAAGTGGGCGCGGCTGCCTGAATAAAGCCCGATTCCATAAGGCTTCCTCCTGCCAGCAGAGATATTGTTTACCAAGCCATACAGATCCGGTAATGGAAGTGAATACCAGATGACCACAGCCTTAATTGAATCGGCCGAGCATTTAATGAAAGAGCAAATAGACGCGCAAACATTAATTCGAGCCGACGTAGGGGGAGAGAGAGAGAGGGGATATCTCCCCCGGATCTTTTTTGCCAGAATAGTGGGGTCTCTCGTGTAAATCACTAAAAAGTTCGTGTAAATTTTTGGCACCAAGGTTATTTTGGTTCTATAGGTTAAGGAGAATAAGAAAAAGTTTGGTGCCAATTTTTCTTTTCACTTTTGTGGTCTAGGGGTCAAATCAAAGGTCAAATTTCGTATTTCAATTATTTGAATTTTGGGCATGTTAATAAAAAAAATAATCAAAGTAAATAGTCAGAAAAAGTGAAGAAATGTGTATATATGTTTGTAAGCAATTTTGATTTTCATTTTATGAAATCAAATTTCAAAAAAAATTAAAAAACTTAAAATTTAGAAATTTTTTGCATTTTTCATAATTTTTTAAAATAATCTTTTTTTTTTGCATAGTAAATTCTATTGATATATTGAGTAATTATATAAAAAGTCTTGGAGTTAATTTTGCAGTCTTGTCTTCCTTAGAACGGCGAAAATTAAAACGCAGAAAACGCGAAACAGCGAACCGCCACTATCCGTTCCAATGCCCATAATACATACCAGACAGGGCCTTTGCAAACCAAGAGTTTATTTTGTAAACATAGGTATACACTTTTATGATACTAAGTTGATTGATATGGACCAACTTGTAGTACAAACGTGTGGGCTAAAATGATGAAGATTAAATTGGAAATCAGCTTGAAAAGTATCTGTTACGGAAATCAACAAAAAAGTATCTGTCACGGAAATCAACAAAAAAGTTTTGGAGTTAAAGGAGAACAGGTCGTTATTCGCTAGAATGGCTCTTGCTGCTAAATACAGACCAGACCAGACATCAGTAAGAGCTGCTATTGGAATATATGAATTCTCTACAATAAGTTGAGCATTTTTTGCAACTGACTAATCATTATTACCTTGTAATGATAAGAGTAAACTTCTGCCCCTCCTGGAAGAAATAAATCCTTTTTTAAGTAAGAATGAACATTCTGAAATATCTGGCCAAACTGCACTTATTATAGATGGAATAGTGTTAGTCCAACAAATGAGTGGAAATATTTATACACGCAATGACTTGCAACTTTTAAACTTGCAGATTTTAAATAATGTAACAAAGAATTATAATACCATTTAGGGATTGTTTCCCGGGATCCCGGGAAAACGGGATCCCGGGATCCCGTAGAATTTTTAGGCCGGGACACGTCCCGGGATTTCTCAGTCTGTCCCGGGATTCCCTCAAAATTTTAAATTTCTTTAACGTTGCTACAAACGCTTGAAAATCGTTCCCGATGGCATGAACAAACATTTCCTTTCCTTGGAAGATACTTACAAATCAGTGGAAGTGAGGTGGTTTAAGTCAATCATCTGCTGAATTAAATTATCTCCCACTCCTAGAACTGTTCAGTTAAAACGCAATAAACAAGGAACTTGCCGATTTGTAGAATACATACAATGCTCGCATGTTCACATAAATGGTGAAACTTGGTTACTCATCAACTATTTTTATTCTTTAGTATGTTTAGTGATAAGAGATACAAATCGTAATAAGTGGAGCTGTCTTGTGAGGGAGGCCAAGGTCCTGCATGGACTGTAGAGCCGAGGAGGAAGGAAGGATGTTAGAAACTCATAATCTTTATTTATGTGAGGAATAATTATTTATGATGATAGTTTGAACCTTATTTCCGAATGAATACAGTACTCGTGATCTCAATAAGTCGTCAGCTTTTAAAGAGATTATACGTTTTGAAGATCGGGCTGGAGCATACTCTGATTTTGTAGTATGGCAGAAAAAGCTAGTACATTTGCATGGGCGCACTTCATAAAAAGACCGTACTCTGAAGCAATATGCAAAAAGTGTTATTTGATAATTAAGTGTAAAGGAGGTTCTACGAGTGGTTTGCTCCGACATTTAAAAAACAAGCATTCCATTGAGTTTTCCTCTCCTATCTACTTATTTATAAGGGAATTCAAAAGCATTTTTAGGGTAAGTACACGTTTAACTTGAGTATTTTTAAAACAAATTTAAAATATTAAGTTCGTGTCATTTCATAAGGTTTTATGGGATATCTGTGTGTACTATTATAATGAATGAATATAAAATTGCAAACAATATTTTTATATCATATAAGAAATTTTAAAGCCAAGAATTGAAAAATTGTAGCATTAAAAATTAATAATTTCTCCCCATATTTTTTATCAAATTTCATCTTTATGCAAGTTTGGATTTTACAGCCAAAAAATATTTTTTTTTCTTGAAATTCTGGCATTAATTAAATTTTCGGGATTTCCCGGGATCCCGGGATGATGTCAAATTTTATCCCGAAATCCCGGGATGACCAAAATGCCCAAAAACGACAATCCCTAATACCATTCACTTAGATTTTGACCACTATTCAGTGGAAATGTCATTGAAGGCAGCAACTGTAGGGGACGCATGGGAAAACAATATGACAGTAGAGCATTTATTTGCACTGCTACAACTCCTATTAAAACAGGACTATCTAATTTTTTGAGTAATACTAAAACCAAAGCATGATGATGATGTCGTGTTCAAGACGAGTCTTGTCTGTAACTAAATAGTGCCATGGGCAGAAATCCCAGCCCTAGTAATTTCTACTATATTATCCTCGTACAGGTTGAAGCATGTTTAACTGAATACTCCTTTCAATGAAGGTAATTGATTTTTATAAAGCTTTAAAAAATAAATAATCGTATCAACAGAAACAGCAGTTAGGTCTAATATCACAAATCTCAATAACTTAAAAACCAATCATGAAGAAGCAGACACAATAATCATTTACCATGAAATGTATGCTTCACAATTGGGATATCAGGTCCATATTTTGTCTCCAGACACTGATGTATTTGCACTAGCTTTAAGACGATATCCGCTTTTGGGTGAAATCATGCGTCATTACTGGGATATGTGCAAATAAGCTCATTTTTGCTGTTAAACCTATTTATGACAATCTTGAAGCACAACAGTAGTTGAGGCACTTCCTGGCTTTCATAGTTTTACTGGCTGTGTTACTACTTGAAGATTTAATGGCAAAGGAAAGCTAACTTGTTGAAAAGTTTTCCAGAAAGTTGAAACACATATTATTCAAGCATTTGCCTCCCTAAAGAAAGAATCGGATATGCACATGAGTTCCCTCCTAGAGGAATTCGTTTGTAAGTTTTACAGATCACCCATAGAAATAACAAATACTAAAGATTTGAGTTGGTACCTTTTTAAGAAATGGCAAGATGAATCTGAGAGCCCACCTCCAACCCAGGCCGCTCTAAAGTACCATATTTCAAGAGCTCATTATTAAGCGTTAGTATGGAACACAGATATTTATCCAATGCCAGCTCACCCCTCACCAGAAATGTATGGTTTTGGATAAAAGAAAACGATTCATATACTCTCTAAAGAGGTAACTGATTTGCCCCCTGCACTAGCTATAACAGAACTAACAGCCTGTGAATGTGGTACAAATAAATGCAAGAATGGAAAAGGTTCCTCTGTGTTATTGCACAGCTACCATGTACTGAAATGTGTAGGTGTGAAGGGGATGAAGAGAAATGCATGAATTCCATTTAATCTCAGTGGATTTATCCGATAGTGATTCCTCATTGTGATGAAGAGTAACGTTCAAATTTAGTTGTAGTAATATCTTCAAATAGTTACTGCCCTTAACAAATATACTGTAAAACGTAATATTTTTAAAAATTTAATTTTTTAAATAAAAAATTTTAAACTTAAAAAAACTTGATCCTTTTTTAAATATCTATACATTTTTACTTATAAAATATATTCTTATGTTTCTTTTCTCCCATTGAATATGTAAAACTGCTAATGTATGAAATTATCCAAGCACTGAAGTTTATGAGAAATTATTTAAAACTCATTAATTGAATTTATAGATTTCATATGCGTTACAAACTGATTAGATAATTGTTCCTACCTAAGCATAATAGAACTAACTATAAGGTATTCTAAAGAGTATTAGTACTATATTTTAGATATAAGTATATATCTTTTAAAATTTTAAATTAAAAAAAAATTCAATTTAAACTTAAAACAATTCAATTTAAACTTTTAATTATATCATAAAACACATGAAAAATATTTTACTTAAACATACTTAAATATCCTTGTTTCCTTTCTCCCATTTAATGTAGAAAACTGTTCATTACCTAAAATTTTCAGTGCACCGAGATTTTGAAAAATCATATAAAAACAACTATTTTAGTTTATAGGCATAATATGTTTTAATTTTGTTAAAACAGTGTTTTTGAACATATATTAATAAAGCATAGTAAAAAATAAGAATATATATTTCAAAAAAATATGCTTTTTAAAAAATTAAATTTTTTAAATTAAATTTTTTAAAAAGTTTTTTTATAAAAAAAATTAATATTTTTCAAATACCTATACATTTTTGCTTATATGTGCCAAATTTTATCATTATATGATTATAAATAAGTGTGTTACGTTAAAAAATCAATTATCCTTAAAAGTTAAAATTTTACCTTTAAACCAGCATATTTAGTCATAAAAGTGAAATAAAAAATTGGCACCAAACTTTTTTATGCTCCTTGTACCCTAAGCTAACAGAAAAACATTAGTGTACACAATTTACAAAAAATTTTTACAAGAGCCTTTTTTTCGACACGAGAGACTCCACTAGAAATAGATTGCTCCTTTTTGCTATACGTATAAGCGTCTTATGGATACTTGCGGTCGTAAGAAACAGCTAGATGCTATGATTAAAATGACCGTTAATGTAATTGTGGCATCTAATCTAAGCACGGTTATCGCTTTTTTGGGAGGTAAGAAAAAACGCTTTTTGGAGTGCTTTTAATTATGGTCTTGGGAAGAGGGGTGTTGCTGAGAAACTACGTATTAGGGAGAGTTGGGATACTTGTGAGGATAAAGGTTTTTAATTATTATTTATTAGCTCTTTGGTGTTACTTTTTTTTGTTCAGTTGTTGTGGTGGGACGCAGATTATTTGGACAGGGGATATTTTTAATTAAATTGTACATTTTTTATTGCGGTGCTTGTGTTTTAATAAATGGGAAACTATATTAATTGGAACTTTTGATAATTTGTAGGGTCACATCAATAAAATAACTTTGTGCAGTTTTAACTCTTTTAATAAACAACTTTAAAATTGCAACTTTTGCTGGGTTTTCGAATATTTTTTAAATATTCTTAATACAACGTAAGTTAACGCCATCCACACACATTTATTTGAATATAATATTCTTTTCTTGAGTTTAGTTTTTTAGTTTATGATGCTGAAATTTGAAAAAATTATGTATTTATATATTTATTAGTTTCTCCTCGCTCATTTCAATTTTAAAAAAATTGTACTTAAGTTAATGTATTAGTGCTGTCCTTAAAAACAAACCAATCCAAATTGTACCCTAAAAACAACCCATTGAGATTTTTTAATTACATAATTAAAATAATTTTACCATCGCATATACCCTGTCCTTCTATGCCTCTTAGAGTGTCAGGGATGTAAAAACTGGTGAAAGAACGGTTTATTTACTTATTTTTTAAACAAGCTGAGATAATGTAGATTTTTGGCAAAAAATGTGCTTCAGATTTACAGATTTTGAAAAATGTATGTTATAAAGACTTTAGAGCATTTTTCGCGCGTTTTTATGTTATCCCATTACTATGAGAATAAAATATTAAAGTTTTAGCTCAGTCCGCCGATTAGAGTCCTTCTAAGAAAAAGTGTTTTTTTTTTTCAAATTCTTACTTAATTGACTGCCAATTTGTAATGGATAGTTGGAATTAAACATGCTAAGCACTAAAATGTTAAGGAGGATGAGCCGTTACAACAGTTTTTTGTTCGATTTAATTATCCTTTTTATTAAGCTTTTAATGGAGAAAATATGAAATAGTGGGTTGTTTTTAAAGGACAGCACTATACTTAGTTTAATGTTATGAACTTTAAAATTTAATTTTGATTATTTATTGGTTTTAAAACACGAAAAAAGTCCCTTTTAAAAACCTCTTGTTTCAATTTGATGATTTTTAATAGGGTCAACTCTCCCATTAAAGTCCTATCCTATCAGTTAAAATCAATGAAATTAACACTATTTTTGACAACTTAAGATTTCTCACATAATCAATCATAAGAAAAAAATACTTGTCTTTTTTACCCTTCTTCTTTCCGTCCAAGCGAATAGTAAAACTTCCCCACTCGTTCAAGATCTCCCTACCACCCACAACAACCACAGCCCCACCAGCAGCCAATTCTTCGCTCACCACATCCCTCCCCGAAACCGCAAGACATCTGCCGCGACCCACCAACCCCAAGCAAACCCACAGCCATGACTGTACCCCTTTTCATTACGGCCTAATGTAACCGCCCCAAAAACGAGGGGCGTTAAATGTTTGCCCACCCCGTCATTACGCCCTGTTTGGGCGCCCCGAGAGTGGGCTAATGGGCTGGAGGGCCCTCTGGATTAATTTGACGTGACGGTCGTGAGGTTATCGGGATCTTCATTAGAACCACTTGGAGTGGACGCCGGCGACTTGAGAGGTTTGGGAGGGGGACCGCGTGTTTGTTTTGAGGGCAGCTATGTGAATCACTGATTGAAATTATTGCTATTGCTCTTTGATAGATAGTTATGCGAATGTTTTCGTATGCCAGTTCGAAATGTACTTGTTGTTGTCTTGGCATGATGTGAAGCTGGAAATATAGTCATAGTCATAAATGTAATAAGAGTTGGTAATTTCAGATCATTAGTAATAAACGAAGGGGTGACTGAAGGAAGCTGAACGAAGCTTGTTTCCAGGTGTTTTTGACTTAAAGCATTTTTGGTTGTATCTTTTATGGTCACATACCTCCTTCATGACACTGATATTTCTGTTAATTATGATCCTGAAGAGATGGTGTTTGTACTAAAATGTAGGTTTAAGCGTACGCTATTTATCCCCTACAATAACTAATTTTTCTTGAAAGTACCAAATATCTTCTTCTTTCACTCTCCCCTTTAATTGCAAATGTCTAAGTCTTCAGTGTTTGCCCAATAAGCTTTATTTGGTGCATCACATTAGTGTAAATCCCTAGCAGAAATAACACTATATAGTGATACATCGATACATCTCAGCAATAATATAATAAAAAAATTTCCATCTCAGAAAATTTGATTACGCCATCCTTACAGAAATTTTTTATTAAAAACGGAATTTTTTTTCAAATTATGAATTTTTTAAACAAGTACAAGCAAGCATTTTTTTTAAAAATAAGATTACTTTTTTAAAACTATATTAGTTCAATCTTCAAAACAAAATTCTTCCTCTCCTGAAAAGAATATTTTCCATCTCCATCAAAAAAAAAAGGCTCTCAAAAAATCCATACAACTCCATTTCCGAAAAATCCCCACAATCAACCCACCCAAAATAACAGGGCGCCACAGCGTGCAAACTCGCAGACTGTAATCATGGCCTTTCCCCTTCCCTCAGGTCCCCCATAAAACTGATACTCCGTAGCCCCAGCCGGGGCGTCGCCAAGACTGAAGAGAAATGGGCCCGACTCAAGCCTAACGGGGCGAAGAAGCCAAATCAACTTAAAATCTCGTTGGACGGCGGCTTCGAACACTTCATTGTTTTTAATACGTCCGAAAGACGTCTTCTGGATGAAGTCAAGAGTAGGCTAAGTCAGGGTTTGGGATTTTTTTCCTGTTTGGAAAATTGATTTATTGGAGGGGTTATTGTGCTTGTGGTTTTTTTTTAGATGAGGGAGTTTTCTTTGGAAGATGTGATTTATGGTTGTGTGTAGTATCTTGTAGGGTTGCGTGTTTTAGAGTATGAGGGGTTGTGAAATATGCAAGGAAGGGTAATATGTTAATGGTTGGTGATTTTAGATTGATAGCGCCAACAAGTTATAAAATGTTGCGTTTTAGATGCATTTTAAAGAAAGGCAGAAAAGGCAGGTTTACAGGTTTTCATTAATTTTTCACGCTTTTAACTTATGGTTCAAGGAATATGAAATGTGAACTGTTATTCTTAAACAGCATGCTTTCTCTTATATTTGATAAGGGTTTTTATATTCAAAATTTCTATACAAAATTAAAATAATAGATTAATGTGTACTCGTATTTATAAATATCGAGTATGCATTAGTTTTATGGCCAAAATGACAGTTTAAAACCATATAAAATATCTTTATCAATTGTTAGATTTAAGTTTTACCCTATATTAATAATACATGAATCAAAATTTTAAGGGGAAAATTGACTATACAGACTAGAATTCAAAAATCTTAAATCTCAATTACCACTTCCAAATAGTGGTTCATTTGCTAGAATATTTAAATTTTAATTCTCAGTTCTTCATCGCATCAAATATAACGGATCCTAGAGATCAAGCACACAGACCGGAAAATATATGTACCAAAAACCAAACCAAACCATCAAATATAATAAATTATAATAATAAATAAATTATTTTCATACAGCCAAATAAATTATTCTTATCGTATTTATCATAAGAATCCAGTTCGAAAATATCTATAGAATAGTATAATTGGCTTATCTGAGTTGTAGAGAGTCATAATAAACAGTTTGAGGGGGCCAAGTGGCCTGGTTGTGTTAACGTTCAGACAACCACGCTAGCAGTGTGTGCACTGTATTGGCCGTCGGTTCGATTCCGGCCTTTGCCCTGGGTGTATTTTCTCTCTCTTGTGTCAGTAAAAATATTCTGTTGTGTCTGTCTTACTTGACGAAGGTTTATAAGCGGATCCTAGAGATCAAGCACACAGACCAGAAAATATATGTACCAAAAAACCAACCAAACCAACTAAACAGTTTGAGATTTTCAAATCGTGACGTTTATCCTAAAACAGCTATGAACCGCTTTTAAGTAAGAATTTCGTAACAAACTGATTTCGTAAAGGGAATCTGATTCCTCTTAACATTTTCCTAAATGCCCTATTACCCTATTAAAAACTGTCCATCAAACCAAAAGAACTTGGTTCACGCACATCACTCCCAAAAGAACTCAGGCCATTTCGTCTCCCACCGATCGACACTGCCCATCAAGCCCAGAGAAACCTCATTTTTCTTCATTCCTCTCTTTTTATCGCGATCGGCGACGCTCAAACTACCGCCGAAAAAAAAGCAGTTGCGGCAATTTGGACGGAGGAAATAGTTTGTCGATGAGAGGCTTCATTATCATTTTTATTTCGGGACAGGGCCGTTTTTCGCGTCCCTGGGGCTTTAACTGGGTTTTAACCGAGGCGTGATAATTTTTACGATCCTCCGATACGGATACGGAGAGGTTTTTATAGGATTTTAATCTGTTTCCAATGTGTAGTCACTTCATTTAGGAAGATTATGCGTGCAGTTTAGTCTTGAATAGAAGAGCGGTAGAAACTCTTGTGTTTTTGTAGTGGGTGTACTGAAGAATGATATTCTTTACTTTTTTGCACTGTATTTGTGTTTTTAGCACCAGCATAAAACTTCTGTAGACTAGAAAAGGAAGTATAATTTATCCGAGTCTCCTGTTGTTACGGTAGTGAATCTTTGAAAGCAATGAACAAACCTATTGAAGTTTAATTAAATTTTGACCTCTTATCAAATATTGTAAGTTTTCTAAAAATCACAATACAATAACAATACATAAATAATAACAATACAAAAGGCAAAAGATTGTCTCTTTTATTTAATTAAGGCATTTATTTTACGTACACATAAAATTGATTTTTATTTTTTAACATCTATTTTTGTTCTCACAACTATTTGTGTTTATATTATGCCCTACATTAGGTCTCCATTGCTGTTTAAAATTATGTTTCACTAATGAGAAAAACAGGAAAACTAACACAAATTAAATTGAAAATAGATTTAAACTGAGTACTACTCACGAGTTGAGCAAAGATCATACATACTTCAGAGCGCAGAGAGTTTTTGGTTTTCAGAGAAAGTTTGGTTTTAGTTATTTGAAAATGACGATTTATATCTCCTTTAATATCTTCCTCATCGACTGGTGACATACACCATTTTATACTGACACTCAAAACCCAGCTTTAAGATCCCCTTAATAAATATCAAGGAAGTGAATCCATAGAATATGTATTTCAGCAGGGCAGCAATCTAATATTCCCCCATGACAAATTACACTATCCCTTGATCCAGCCAGCCATCATTTCTCAAAGAAGAGGAGGCACACGAATCAATGAAGAGGCATGCGAAGCGATGCTCCAGATCCCGAGAAAAAGGTACATCTCAACAACCTTTAAAGAAAGAGGAAAGAAGAAGGAAAACATGAAAGAGAGCAAAAGAAAAGGATGCCTCCTCGCAACCTGAACGGAGTCAAATCACATAAAGGGGTGGCGTTTCTCTTGTGCGTTGAAACCTTTTTATAAATTGCGGAGGCTCGTAAAAATTGAACGATGTTTTCCCAAAACGAGTTTAAAGGGAATGGAACTAGTGGTGGAAATGCAAACGTGAGTGGGTTCTGCTGGAGAAAGAGTTATTCTTCTGATCTTTGTGAGGAGTCTATTTTATGAGGGGCTGACTTTGACATCCGGATGCGGATATAAATATGTTTTTCCTTTTATCTCTCTTTGAGGAAGATGAAGTTGGGGGATTTTTTACGGTAGCGTACTGATGAAAAAAATATAAAATAAGGAATGTTTATGTTAACGAAATCAGAGTCCTTCATTTCTGAAAAATGTTTAAGTGTTCGTGAAGTAAGTACTGCAGCATTATTCAATGCGCAATTTAGATCAAATTCTTTCATCGTTCTTTTGAGTAGGTATCAAAAAGGAATAACTCTTTTTCCAAGAATTGTTTTGCTTGTGTTTTTTGTCAATTACTTTAAAGGCTTCAGTTGGTCTCTGCACTTTCATGTAATCAATTTTTAAAATAAAATAAGCACAGTGATGAATAAATAAACGCACTTTTATTAAAATGTAAAGTTTAATTGGCTAGACGTTTAAGTTAGTCCATTATAGATTTGTAAGTAAAACATTTTATCAATTTCACAAGATTACCTAGGTTCTTAGGGATGTTGTTATGTTTTTGCTACTAATCATTTCCAGTATCTACAATTAAGTGTTACACTCAAATGCAAAAACAGAATAAACCCAATTTTAAGACGGGTTATTTCCTAAACTTTAAGTTAGTGAACTCATAGTTTAAATGTTAATATGTAGTTTTTGTTGAATAGCAATACATATTTTTTATTGTGAATACTGAAAAGCAATCCAACAATAATCAAGGTAGTCTTGGGTAAAAAGCGAATTTTAAACTACAAGTACTCATAAAAAATTTAAATCTGCAAAGTTTATTTGATGCATTTGCAAAATAACGAATGTGAAAACAATTTAAGATGTTTCTCAGTAAATCTGTCCATATCCTAAAACAAGCACATGTAAAAAAAATACATGGGACCAAGAATATAGAACCTCAAATCTTTCTGAAAACTACAGGTAGCTATCTAAGAATAAGCCGAATATATTTTTTTTTAACTATTTAGTGATTTTTCGAGTAAAATGTTTTAATTCAAAAATTATTGAAATAATCACAAATATTCATTAGTTTCACTAGTTAACGAAGTTATTTTAACTACGGTGCTAACAAATAGAGCATTTTCAATCACGTGTCTCCGATCACGTGATCAAGCTGGCTTGGAGGATAGACAACTTTTCTTTAACATTAGGCTCCCATAGAGAATACGCGCTGCATTTAGTTTTTATAAGAAAAGTTCATTTAAAAAGATTCTTTAGGCTCGGTTAAAGATCGGAACTAAAGATTAATAGTTATTGAAGGTAAGTGCATATGTTTTTGTGTTTTAGTGGTAAGCTAAATTTAGAAAAAGACTTATTACGAGGTGACATGTTTTTGTTTACATTTGTTAGAACAATATGCGAGTCCGATACATCTGTAAAATACTTATAATATGCTACTGAAACTAAAAATTGAATAATTAATAAATAATTAAGAATTTTAAAATATGTTAGTAGCATTGCGAATGGTACTTTCAATTAGAACACTGGCAGAAATGGTTTCAGCAATCAGAACACTGCTAAATATAAAATGTAGTATTATTGAATGACTTATAGTATGCAGAGATGCTATTTTAGAGTAAATAAAGGTTACTTTAAAGTAAACTTTGGAGAAAAACATAAAACATCCTTATTTTTCAAAATTCACATCAAAAGTAAACAAATAAACGATGTGCATCCTATAGTTTTCCATCATACTGTCTGTCATCCAAGCCTCTGACGTCACAGCCTGTGACGTCATGTGCGAATGCTCTATTAACGACAAAAATCTTACCCAAGAAAAGAGTGCTCTAATAATTTTCACCAAAGCTTCTATCAAATATCGTATTTGGCAAAACCACAAAGGAGAAATATACATACCACCTCATTCTTTTCCCCACAAAGAAAACCCCTCTTAAATTTTGAAGTAAGTTAATTTCATTCCAACTCCAGCAAGCGCCTTCGCAGCGGTAATAAAAATTTTATCGTCTCCGAATCCGCCAAGGCTTCCAAATTAAATAACGATGAGAAAGGACTCGTACATAAGAAATGCGGCAAAAACAAGTCTAGGAGAGGCCAGACCAGAGAGAGGGAGAAAAAGATAGCGAGACTTTTGTTTCCCGATTATTGAATCAAGCCCTGTTTTCTCGTTAATTATTTCCTTGGGTTTCTTTCGGATCCAGGTTGTTTGCGGGTGGTATGGGAAGTAGTAAATGGGGTTTGCATTCAGGCGAATTGGGGAAATTTCTTTTATGATCATGGAGTGAAAGATGATTTGTTCGATTGTACTTTATTGGTGTAACAGTAACATTCAAGCACTGGGAAAAAGAATTATGCGTATAAGTTTGCTCTTGGTTAAGGAATTTATTTTTCATGTTTGAGAAACTAACGTTCCTTTTACTTTTTTTGGAAGTTAAACATACTGTAGTAAACTGTGTGAAAGGTAGTAAATATTAATTTTTATAAGGAACTGGACTCAACCAAAAAGAAAATGTGTCTTAATTTAATTGAATTTATTGGCGTTATTTTCTTAATGCGATTTTATTAATTTGTCAAAGAATAATTTTCTTAACTTTTTTATTTGCGTGAAAAAGGATGCGAGAGCTCTCTCTAGAGTCTAGATCAATACAGGTTTGGGTTTATTACTTTGAAATTGACGTCTGAATTATTCTTTGCAAAGAGAAATTTTTATACAATTTGAATGGGCTAATTTATACTTATGATTTAATCAATAGTACATGCATAATTTTGCAGAATGCTTTTTGGAAAACCGAATTGTATTTCTTAAAATTACAATAGCTTAAAACATACAAAAAGGAGGGAGTCCAATTTTTTTTTAAATCCCTCAAGTAATTAAGGAAATCTCCTAAAAAAATAAAAAAGAGCTAAGATAATCCAAGGAAAGAAGCAATTCCCTCATGGAATTTCAAGTTTACTTTACAGATAAAATAAATACATCTCCCTCCCCATTTCGCACAGTTTGAACATTTTTCAACCGACAAAGCCCTTCAGACAGAAACAACAAATGAACATGCAGCAATGATCAAACATCCAATAAGATCTCCACCGACGATTCACCCAAGAAATCACCTACAAACAAACCAACCAACAAAAAAAACCCTAATAAATTCCCTTCGACGTCAACCCGAAACCCCGAGAAGTAACCCCCCAGAAAAAGAAACAACCAATCAAACAAGAAAAAAATAAACAATACCCCACCCAAACAAAGGGCAAAATGCGGGTATCTCGAATTTCACCCTCCGCTGACCAAATGAAATCGAAATAATCATCCGCCGCCACTGCTCAACTCAACTCGCATGACGGAAGAAGAAAGAACGGAAGACATGAGGGACCGCTGAAATCGAGTGTGAAAAGGGAATAAAACCTGGCCGAGTGCTTACTTCGGTAGTACTACACGAGTAATGGGAGAAGTCATTACAGAAAGTTGGTCCGAAAGATTGATTCGCTAGTAGACCGGCATCATCAGTATTCCCGTGTTATCCATCACGGGGGGGCCATTTCACTTGCATGTTGTCCAGAAGGTTCCGGGACCGCTTTTAAAAGATTAAGTCCTGGGACGAGTTTTTGTTTTTATGGGGAGCCGGTCGTTATTTCATTTGAGGAAGCGAGCCTCTCTAGGTGCTGGGGAGACAATAAAATTTTTATCACCCAGAGTGTTATTGTGCTTTTTGAATTTTCTCTCTCGTTGTGTTTTTCTTTTCTCCGGTTCTCGGGAGGATTGGGATTTGTGCGTCTTACTTTTATTGGGTGGTGTTGATACTCTGGGTTTCCTTGGTGATTGTCTAAAAACATTTTTAGGAAGTAGTTGTTTAGAGTACGTGCCAACAACCTTAAAATTCGTTTATGTGACTAAAAAAAGGGTGAATTAAATAAGTAATTTAAAGAAATTTCAGAGTTGTTATAGTATTTTTAATGACACATGACTGTATCATCTCCTCCCACTAAAAAGAACTACGTCACCAAGGAAGAGAAGAGGTCCAAATTACGAAGAAAAAACATCTCACGTATTTAGTGGTTAACTCCTCAGAAAGATTTTTACATCGAGAATATTCATTCGTTTGGGGGGGGGAATTCCCTGATAAACGAAACTGATGAGTTTCTATGTACTATTAATCCAGCATTTTGGAACAAATTTCTATTTAAATGTTTATCTTTTTCAAGCTGCTAATGACTAAGATTTCTTTTGCTTCTAGGTGCAATTAATTTGGAATTAATTATTAAAATTTTAACATTTTACTAAAAGGTTTAGATCTGCATATTTTCGCTTATTTGCTAATGGATTTTTTTCAGCTAGTGAGGTCTTGGTCCCTCTTGAGCTTCTTACCTACATCACAGAGATAACATCGCGAGCAATAAGAGAAGTAACAAGTTGCGATAGGCTGGTTCAAACCTTAGTATCTTAGAACTAGGACATGCTTATTGCTCAGATGGTTTAAGTTTTTTAACGATGGTTTTTTTAAGATGGTTTAAGTTAGTTAACTCCGCTCGGCAGACTTCCCCAGACCATGTTCTCGAGTGTCTGGAGCTCAGCAAAAAAGATCTTTTCGGAAGTAAATTGTATAAGTATTGAACTTCCTGAGTGTTTATAATTTCATGGTCTAGCCTCGCGGTATTTTGGGGACTTGAAACAACAACAGCAATTTCTTTACTCTAAAACAGACCCTGAATTGTAAAGAATAATATCAAAATTATATGTTGTATGGAGCTGTCATTAGAGTTATTTCAACTAGAATTACTTCATTAGCAACGTATTTAAGCCCTATTTTATTTACGAAGTGAAATTACCATTGGGATAAATCTGGTAAACAGTCAAAACTTTATAAAGTTTCAGAATTTCAAAAGTAGTTAGAATACTTCTACAGATAAAGCGGCATTTTTTTTTCTAAAAAATAAGAGTTTGTGGCATCAAAAAGCCATGATTCTACTGTTATTAGTTTTCTTTCTAATCGAATACCTATTTATTGGTTTCAGGATTGACTCACTCATTATTAAGTCTGTGTGTATCATTTATTCTTAATTGCGTACGTTTATCCCCCCATCTCTTTAAAAGGCGCTTTGCCTCTGTTGATAAAATATCAACCTAAAACAATGGGGCAAATTGAAATCAATTAATGAAATTCATGAATTCAAATGGAAGACTTTGGTTAATGCGACCTAAATCAGTTCGGTGGTTTGGGCTGGCGGCCAGTGGAAAGGAAATTGACAATAACACAGAAGATTCATTTTCAATTATAAAGCTAAAACTTTATAAACAAAATAGTACTACTAGTAAATTAGTATATTTTATTATTTTTTATTCAAAAGAACGAATATCTATTGAAAAGAGATAATCCTTCTTTTAGACCCTTGAAATGAGGTTCTTGATAACGTTTTTGAAATAAAAAAAGACCGAAATTTCATTTGTAATACCCTCCAAAATTATGTAGCTGACAACAGCTTTGATTAACACACCCCATTTATGACACGAAGTTTTGAAGTACCATGAAATAAAATCAATACAACTCTTTTTAATGAATAATATATTCATTTTTATCTTCAATCCATTGAATAAAACTCAAATTTACTTTAACTTATTTTGCTACGAAACGATTATTTTACTTCTTTACGAAAGAATGTTGTAACAGTTGAGATATTAAACCGATATTATAGGATAGGGGGAATATACAGAAAACTGAATTCCATATTTATGTAGTTTGTTTGATTGTGAAGGCCTATGTTAAAAAAACAAATACTTGGAATAAATTCTTATTTGCAAAACAAATATAAAGAATTAAAAAACAAAATAAATATATAGAGGCGGCAAAGATTGCAACCCTATAATCCCAACCCATCAATACCATGAAAAAATTATTATTTTGCGTTGGATCTCCATGTGCACGCATTGATTTCGAAAGGGGAAAGTCACTGTTATTCACAGTAAAATTATCGAAAAAAAAACCCTTTTAGTAAGCAGGAAGTGGAGACTATGAGCGTAAATGTCCATATTGTTTTAGTAATAAACATTTTAATAAATGGTAAAAAAAATCCTCGCTCAGAGTACGATCTACTTTCAAAAGGGTTTTCGATTAGATGCAACATAATTTCAGTTAAATTACATTTTATATCATGAAATAAACATTTATTATTCGATTTTGGATACGTTTTGGAATAATTCAAATCTATCAATATTTCTGGTGTGAAATTGTCTGTAAAGAAGTTAAGACTTGAAATAGCTTTCCGGACCCTTTGCTTTCGATAACCTCGAACTTGAATATCAGGCAGTGACGGGACTGCCTTCATTTACATCTCTATTTTTTCTTCTAACTCTACGACCAAACATTAGGTAATGATTATTGGTTAGAATATACATATATAATTTAGATAGAAATAAGAACGTCTGTTCCCATTGTAGTGACTGAGGCCCTTACCACTCCAGAGGGTTGGATAAGTATAACTTCGTGAGCGTTTGAGACCTTATTGCCTGTGGAATACGTATAGAGGAATTTACAAAAACTTCCGAATTTTAATATAATCAATACTATTATAATAAAGAGAAACTGACAAAAGAGGACCTTTTTAAAAATGCATCGACCTTTAAATGTTGTTTATAGTCCAGTAAAACATTTTTTTCTAGTTCCGAAAGAGGGGCCACCTCAAGGAATAGAAGGATTGCTTTTCACGTTAATACTGGACACACTCGGAAGGAGATACAGATTGATTGGAAGCAAGATACCTTATTTGTTTGTTGCGAATGGAACTGTCGATTTGGGTGTATCAAGTACAATAATATCTCATAAGTTGATGGAAGGAGTTGATTTCTCAGATCCTTACTTCTACACATATATCAACTTTGCGACCAATTTACCTCAAATGCAACCAAGAGTGTACGCCTATCTGTATTCCTTTGACACAACAACTTGGGCATTCACTGCGGCTGCCGTTTTAGGGATACCGATTGCGTTTGGGATGTTATTCAAAGTTCCTGATCTCTCAAAAGAGTGGCTCAACTTGTTTGGAAACTTGTTGGGAAAATCAGTAACTCAGAAAATGTATGGACCTTCCCAAACGATATTTACCGTAGTTTGGTGGTTCGGAACAATGGTCATATTTCTTTCCTACTCCTCTATGATTCTATCGTGTTTATCCGTACCTATTTTAGATGTGCCCCCTAAAAACTTCCCTCAACTAGCCGAAGCAATTAAGGGAGGCAAGTATAAGGCTTTTATGAAGACAGGTGGTTATACAACAGTTATTTTGAAACATTCTCAAAACACTGATATCCAATATATATACGATGTAATTGAGAGAAACAAATGGTATTACATGTATTACGAATACACAGGATCTTTAACAGAATTTCAACCACATGCTGCCTATATTGGTTCTTCTCTTCACCAAAAATTAAGGTATGGTATACCACCTTTTGCATCCAAGCACCAGTCAGAAGGGTATCACCCTTTCTTTTGCGGAATAATGGTCAACAAGCGATTGCGCCCGCTGAAGAAGAAAATAGACTTAGTAATAGCGAGAATCCAGCAGGCTGGACTGTCTGAGAAGATTGTTAATGATTATATCTTCAAAATGCTTCTGCCGTCAACTTCTCGCCAAGAATCGAAAAGTCCGGTAAATCCTATCACTCTGGATGAAGTCATTGGAGCATTTTTCATTCTTGCTTTTGGGTTGTGCTTCGCAACAGTTGTGTTTATCTTTGAATGTGTATACCATAAGGTTACTACTAGGAAAATAAAATGTCGTGACTGCAATATCTCCTGTTGGCCCTTTCAATAAATAAGTGATAATCACATTTTTTGAAAGTTTTCCTCATTATTTTTAAACTAAAAAAAAAGAGTTACAGAATTAATTTTTCCTTGCTTTTTAAAAGTTTCTAATGCCTTCGTTTGTATTCGCATAATTTGTGAAGTCTTCAAAACAGTTGCTCCCGACCGGTGGTCCACAGACCATAAATGGTTCGCAAAAGGGTGCAGATAATCACATAAAAAAAATTGCCGATAGAATTTTTAAAGCACTGTTGCATTGATCTAGATGGGGGAATGGGGAAAGTACTATCAATAACGCTGTTGTTTTTTCATCTGTTTTCAAAAGAATTCTTTCAAATATATCGTTCTATAGCTTTTGCGCTCTATCTCATCAAATAAATAAACGTGTTAAATTTGATTCTGTTAACATGCAATCAATATGAGGAACTTGGACCTTAGCCCCCTTGGCGTAACGATACATTTTAATTTTGGCACGCTGACTTTGCACTCCAGGTTATTATATAGCTCAGTGGTTACTACACATTTTTCCGCAGAAGCAGGGGGTCATTTAATGCGGCCGTAACGTTTAAAAAAAAATTTACCACTGATATAATTTTGCCTTTATTTAACTGTTTATTCAATTTCATTTATAGAGCTAAAATTTAAAATAATGAGTACTTTTTGTTATTCAAAGGAACGGATATAGATATACAGAAAAGAGATAATCCTTATTTTAGATCCTTGAAATGAGGGTCTTGACAACGTTTTTGATATGAAATGTGAAAGGAATTTATTAGTGATACTCTCCAAAATAATGTAGCTGACAACGCCCATGCCATTATTTTGTGATCCATGAGAAAACCAATACAACTTTTGGATGAATATAGAGGAGATTCGTGTACCTAGAGAGCCGCCTATTTTCAATCCCCCTGTGAAACTGATTATGCACTCATCAGAACACTAGTTACCTTTTTGATTAGTAAACATACATTAGTAAGGATATTAATCGAAATAGACGTTTTTTTTTTTATTCTAGAAATGACCCTAGGTACAATTTGTAATTGTACCTAGATCTACTACATAAAAATTTAATATTACTCCAAAATTTATGGCAAAAATTTTGACACACTTCAATTGAATCGACAGTTTGAGAAAGGGAATAAGTCCAAAAAATTACAAATTGATTTTCAAAAATATCTCCAAGCTTTGCTCTACACATGAGTGGAAAGAGGGGAAAATAACTACCCCCTATAGGTGCTGTAAACTAAGCCAAAATAAAATTTGCTTTTAATTTAAAAGTGTTTTTAACTTTTTTTTTACCCCGGGAATGTTTGACTCCATTCATATTCACTTACTCCATTGGTATTGCCTTAATTACTCATTTTAATAATAATTTAGAATCTTATTTGTTTCTATTTTTCCTTTTTGTGCTGTGAACTAATTTATTTGTCAATTTATGTGGTTTTTAAGATTTTTGTTCAGCTGAAATTTCATAAGGTTGAAGAAGGGAATAAGTCATCATATTTTTTTTCAACTGTAAAACATTTTTAAATACACTTATATTTTTTTCGATGATTGTTCTGTATTCTTAACAGTGTCATGAATTTCTTGCAAAAATTTGGTGGCTAGGATGAAATTACATTACTTATACAGTTTTTTTCCCTCGATTTTCTCAAAACTTTGTTTTTGGACTTATTACCTTCTTCTAACTGCCAATTCAATTTTAATGAGTAATAATTAATTTAAAGTACTTTTAATGAAAAATATCACAAAATTTTGGTAAATTTCCAACATTGTTGTGAAAAATCTAATTCTGGATATTTTCTCTCTATTTCCTTTCTCTCTAACTCAAAAGTTCTATTCTTATAATATAGAAACATGTTAGTACTGAAAAAATACATCCACTGTAGGTACAAGGAAACAATGTGGCCCTAGGTACAAAGTAAACAATTTTATACAAAATATCCTTATTTGATAAAACCACATGGATTTGAAACTTCTTTAATGTCTCATTTAGTTGCTAACCTAAGAAAAAAATATGACTAAAGTATAAAGAAAAGTATTCGACTTGAGTTTTTTTTTTAATAATAAACGAGCTAACTTCAAAATGTAACTTTGTACCTAAAACAAACTGAAATATTTAAAAATGGCTCACAACATGACAATTGGTGTTGCCACTCACCCAGCTGAGAAAAATTAAATTAAAATTAAATGTTATTTAAATAAAGTGGGGAGGCCCTAGGTACATGAATCTCCCGTATTCTTTTTTACCTTCAATCCATTGTGAATAAAACTCCAATTTACTTTTACTTATTTTTCTGCGAGACGAATATTTTATTTCTTTATGAAAGCATGTAACAGTTGAAACATTAAACCGATATTACGATAAGAATATACAGAATAATTATGTATATTTATATATTTCCATATTTATGTATTTTAGATGATAAACTGTTATTTATATTCTGTGTATTTGTTTTATAACATATAATATTAAAACAAATACATGGAATAAATTATTAGTTACAAAACAAATATAAGGACAAAAAAAAAGAACAAAGAATGCTTAGAGGTGGCAAAAATTGCAACCTGTATACCCAACCCATCAATTTCAGGCTAAAAGAATTATTTTGCATTAGAGCTTCCGTGTGCATACATTGAAAGCCATTGTAACTCACAGTAAAATTATCGGAAAAAGAAAAAAGACCATTTTAATATGTAGGAAGTTGAGACTAATGACTATGAGCGTATGATGTCCATATTGTTTTAGTAACATTTTGACAAATAGTAATTTTAAAAATATTCGCTCAGAGTACGATCTACTTTCAAAAGGGTTTTCGATTAGATTCGACATAATTTCAGTTAAATTACATTTTATATCATGAAATAAACATTTATTATTCGATTTTGGATACGTTTTGGAATTATTCAAATCAATCAATATTTCTGGTGTGAAATTGTCTGTAAAGAAGTTAAGACTTGAAATAGCTTTGGGGACCCTTGGCTTTCGATAACCTCGAGCTTGAATATCAGGCAGTGACGGGACTGCCTTCATTTACATCTCTATTTTTTCTTCTAACTCTACTACCAAACATTAGATAATGATTATTGGTTAGAATATACATATATAATTTAGATAGAAATAAGAACGTCTGTTCCCATTGTAGTGACTGAGGCCCTTACCACTCCAGAGGGTTGGATAACATCCTAATAACAATAAGGCTTTGTGAGCGTTTGAGACCTTATTGCCTGTGGAATACGTATAGAGGAATTTACAAAAACTTCCGAATTTTAATATAATCAATACTATTATAATAAAGAGAAACTGACAAGAGGACCCTTTTAAAAATGCATCGACCTTTAAATGTTGCTTATACACCAGTACAACATTTTTTTATAGTTCCGAAAGAGGGGCCACCTCAAGGAATAGAAGGATTGCTTTTCACGTTAATACTGGACACACTAGGAAGGAGATACAGATTCATTGTACATAAGTACCCTTATTTGGTTGTTGAGAATGGAACTGCCGATTTGGGAGTATCAACTCAAATAATATCTAATATGAAGATGAAAAGTGTTGATTTCTCAGATCCTTACTTCTACACTGGTATCAACTTTGCGACCAATTTACCTCAAATGCAACCAAGAGTGTACGCCTATCTGTATTCCTTTGACACAACAACTTGGGCATTCACTGCGGCTGCCGTTTTAGGGATACCGATTGCGTTTGGGATGTTATTCAAAGTTCCTGATCTCTCAAAAGAGTGACTAAACTTGTTTGGAAACTTGTTGGGAAAATCAGTAACTCAGAAAATGTATGGACCTTCCCAAACGATATTTACCGTAGCTTGGTGGTTCGGAACAATGGTCATCTTTCTTTCCTACTCCTCTATGATTCTATCGTGTTTATCCGTACCTATTTTAGATGTGCCCCCTAAAAACTTCCCTAAACTAGCCGAAGCAATTAAGGGAGGCAAGTATAAGGCTTTTATGATGACAGGGGGTTATACAAAATTTACTTTGAAGCATTCTCAAAACACTGACATCCAATACATATACGATGTAATGGAGAGAAACAAATGGTATTATATATATTACGAATACACAAGATCTTTTAAAAAATTTACACCACATGCTGCCTACATTGGTTCTTCTCTTCACATGAAATTAAGGTATGGTATACCCCCTTTTTCAACCAAGCACCAGTCAGAAGGGTATCACCCTTTCTTTTGCGGAATGATACGGATGATAATTTGTATTTGTACCTAGAGCCACTGCATAAAACTTTAATATTACTCTAACATTCTAAAATTCTTTTTGCGTGCATGCATTTAATATGTTCAATGTTTTCACTTGGAAGGGCTCTTGGCCCCTTAGTGGACAATATGTGTGTATATGTCGTAGACAGATCGTGAAATCAGACATTTCGTGAACTGTATAGACATTTCATGAACTGCAGCCAGATTGTGTAATGGTCGATCAGTTACACAAAGTGGCTAACATTTTTAGACAGTTCATGAAATGCAATTGAGCCTTAGACAGATCGTGTAATGTCCCAGAATTATATGATATGTCTAAATTTTTTAGACGGTTCATGAAATGTCTAATAGCTGTTTTGCCGATCGTGTAATATCTAGGAGTAATTGACTACTGAAAAGTAATAAACTAAAAAAGATAATATATTAGTTAAAGCAGCCAATTTTATTTATTTATGAATAAAATTTCATTTTTCACTTATTTACAAAATTTCAAATATAAA
Source organism: Tetragnatha montana (assembly GCA_963680715.1). Taxonomy (NCBI): domain Eukaryota; kingdom Metazoa; phylum Arthropoda; class Arachnida; order Araneae; family Tetragnathidae; genus Tetragnatha; species Tetragnatha montana. Next base: position 23,703,489 of record OY796681.1, read on the forward strand.
ACCTTTCTTCTTTTTTATTTATTTACAAATTAATGGTAAATTTGAGTGACATCGACTTTTACACCTAACGTTAGCTTTCTTGCACGCACATCTTTATGTAGCGCAATGTACGTCAGAAGCTCTGCACGAGAATTGAAAAAATCCTTGCCCTCCACTACAATTTTTCACTGTTTCTCTCAGAGAAAGTTTTTCCAAGTCTATGTCATCACGTGTAAAGAACTGAGAGCCAGCATAAAAATGATCTCTGTGGTTATAACTTGAAGTACTGCAGTGTACTTCACTCCCTGTCCATTATATTGAATACTAAGGTTACTAAGAAAATAAAATGTCGTGACTGCAATGTCACCTGTTGGCCCTTTTATAAGTGATAATCACATTTTTTGAAAGTTTTACTTAGTATTCCTAAACTTTAAAAAATGAGTTACAGAACTCATGAATATTTCGTTGCTTTTTAAAAGTTTCAAATGCCATGGTTTTTATTCACACAATTTGTGAAGACTTTAAAATAGTGGTTCTCGACGGACTATAACCATAAATGGTCCGAAAATCCTCTGAAGTGGTCCGCAAAAGGGTGCAGATGATCGCGTAAAAATTTTCCGATAGAATTTGTAAAGCTCTGTGGGTTGATCTAGATGGGGGAAATGGGAAAGTACTATACTATAAAATCTTTAATGACTAACATGAGCTGTAGCATTTGCGCGAATGAAAGCCACCACTAAATTGTCAACAGTACCTACCTTCCTTAGTTGAAAAACAATCAAATAATCACAGAAATCATCACTTCTTATAATGGGGTGACTTAATTAATTACAGTTCTAAGATTAAAATAATAATTTTTAAGGAACATTAATTTTCGTGAAATTATCGCATTTGAATTCTCTCTTGATGAAGAATTTAAATTGAAAAAGTTATGGCCCGTGAATGTTGCTCAATCCTCCAAAATTATGCAATATTTTGATTGTTAATTAATTATACAAATTTAGTCTGCTTATGTTACTAAAGCATTTATTCCTTTGGTTAATTTCCGTAATAATTATTACAATTTTAATTTTTACGCACGCGGGAAATCTCAATTAACAGCATACTTCATCAAATCCCCTTAAAAAAATGACCCTTTCTTATTGGAGAGTTTTTCCTTTGGAAGCCTGTTTTTTTTCGGGTTTTTTGTTTTGAAAGATTCGCATGGGGGTTTACTTTTGAAGTGTGGTTGTGTATTTATTGGCTATTGCTCATATGCTCATTTAGTTTATATTTTTTGTATATATTTTCCATTGTATTATTTATTTATTTAGTAAGTATAGTGCTGTCCTTTAAAAACAACCCACTGTTTCATATTTTCTTCATTAAGAGCTTAATAAAAAGGATAATTAAATCGAACAAAAAACTGTACTAGCGGCTCATCCTCCCTAATATTTTAGTGTTAAGCATTTTTAATTCCAACTATCCATTACAAATTGGCAGCCAATTAAGTAAGAATTTGAAAAAACCCACTTTTTCCTAGAAGGACTCTAATTGGCGGACTGAGCTAAAACTTTAATATTTTATTCTCTTCGTGATGAGATAACATAAAAACGCGCGAAAATTGCTCTAAAGTCTTTATAACATACATTTTTACAAAATCTGTAAATCTGAAGCACATTTTTTGTCAAAAATCTACATTTTCTCAGCTTGTTTAAAAAATAAGTAAATAAACCGTTCTTTGACCAGTTTTTACACCCTTGACACTCTTAAGGGTATAGAAGGACTGGGTTTATGAGATGGTAAAATTATTTTAATTTTTTAATTAAAAAAATCTCAATGGGTTGTTTTTAGGGTACAATTTGGAGTGGGTTGTTTTTAAAGGACAGCACTATATATTTAAATGTTTATTTCATTGTGATTGCTATGTCTCATCCTTTGTTAGCATTTGTGTTTCATTGCCCTTTGTTCTGTGTAATGTACCACCCTTGTCTGCGCGGTTCAGCCTGAGACAATGAAATTCTTCTTCTTCTATTCCTTGGGTGCTATTACAATATATATATAGAATTGATTCACTGCTTGACCTTATACAGTCACTCCAGAAACTATTCGTACACCCAACAAACTTGCACTATACTCGACGGCAACGTTTCTTGAACCCAATACGTCACAGATGCGGTGTACGAATACTTTCTGGAGTGACTGTATATTGATATCCTATTCGAGAACCCACAAATAAGAACAGAAGGGGTCTCTTTTTCACTTCCCAATCGAGCTCATAATCTGCGAAATTCAATCCCCCAAACACAATAGCGACCACAATCGTCCGCCAGGAAAAGAGCTCCGATCCAAACACCCCTCAATTATCTCGAACATGATTGGCAACGACGGAAACCCATTCGACACCGACGATAAAACACCCTTTCAACCCCTCTGCCACTCCTCATCGCCAAACATTCATCACACCAACCCGGTTAATCAGTCGGCCACTTTTGAATTCACACCATCCCATCTCCAAAACAGCTACAGTGAATGAATGAATGAATGGAAAAAAAGGCTTTCAGAGGGTGCTGAGTCACACTTCGTCCACGAAAGGGTTCGGACCAGTGCTGTTTTCGAAGGTTCTCCCCGGGTGGAATTCGGCGCAATTTAGGTGTAAATTTGCTGGGGGGGGGGTTCTATTTTTGTAGATACGATGGTGTGTAAAGTTTGGGTTTATAATGCGATTCGAGTGTATTGAAGGATGGGGAAGTCTTTGTGTGCTTTTCAGACGCATAGTATTCCTTGTGCTGGGATAATGGGAGGAAGTTGGTGTTGAGAAGGGGAAGAGGGACTCGTGTTTGCTTAAATTCTGAGGCGCCGTGACTGCTGAGAACGAAGTGCAGATTCGTTTTATTGAAACGAATTCTTTGCTTTGGGGATAAATTTATTGATAGAACCAAGGGATTGCCCTTCTGTTTGATGCATGTAATTCATTTTCTTGTGTTTCCATTTAGCATTATCATGAGAATGATAGCTGTGATTCCAAAAGGAATAACATCTTCCTTTCATAATGAATTTTATTTTTCTTATGTTGTTTAAATCATTAGTGTTAAATGGTGATAAAAATAAAGCGTGAGGCAGTTCTTCGTTGATCTGTAAAAAATATTGTTCAGTAAGAGAACATGATAAACCATATAGGTTGCATGGTTTTTTTATATTTGTTGTAGAAAAAAGGGCGTAAACTACACTATTTCATGCTAAAAAGCCTTTATTTTCCTCCTTATATACTGATTGACAGTGATTCAACAAACTATATTATTGTTTATTAAAGCCAAAAATTCATGTATTGATATCTAATCAGTGTTGAAGTTAAATAAAAAAATTGGACTAACTTTAATTATTGCTCTTCATGGTAAAATATTAATCATAATGTACCATCACTCAATATAGCATAATCAATATTGATATCAATATCAATCATGTTGCGATCTGCGCATAGATCTGAAAGCTCGCTACGTGCACTATATCCACTTTTATGCGCATATGTGCGTAAATATATACTATAAATGTCATTGCTCTTTTCTAGCTCTCTCACTTGTTTTAACTACTATTAGAGACCCTATATAGAGGGTCTCTATAAATAAATAGATAGAGAGTCTATATAAAGGATCTCTAACTACTATTAATCTAACCATGTGTTGTGTATAATAAACAGATGCATCTGATGTGGACTTCTTATTTTCTTCGTAACAAAACAGCAGCATTACAACAGTTATGTAGTATAGCATTTACCTCTAATTTTGTAATTTCATTTGTATCAAAGTGTAAATTATTAAAATGTTAAATAATACCTACTATATTTAAAATTTATGTATCGAGTACTGAATTTTCACCCTGCTTTAAAAAAAACGTATCAGTTGTTGATTTTGTTTGAGATTGAAGAGCCTTTATCATCTTTTCAATGGAAAATTTAAATCTAATTTTGAAAAAGGAAGGAATATCCATTTCTTTTACCTTAGCATCAGTGTTCTTTCTTTCAAGAATCTCAAAATAACTCAGTTTCTTAAACCCCTCAGGATATTACGATGCGCTAAGATAACCCGCACCTGAGCGGATATAAATTCTACAGCATAAAGCACGCTTTACTATAACACAATCTTTTACTATGCACTTTCAAAAAGGACACACACATAAGAAGAAGATGCCCGCCTCTCTTCCCACACGCGGGGTAAAATCAACAAAATATAAACTGCCCGGCGAAGAATAAGTTCTTAAAGGTATCCATAGCGCTATCGCCGGGAGCCATGAAAAACTGGGGCATTTCGCTAAACTTTTATCGCAGGCTCCGGGATCGCACTTTTCAAAGAAGTTCAGTTTATTGCTGCATGAAAGGGGTTGGCCCGATTGTGACGTCATTGGACAATGGCTCCGTGTCAACAGCGCTGCGAGGCAACCGGTGGAATATTTGGAGACGAGAGGATCCTGGGTGTGAAAGGCATTGTCAAACGCAGTTTTATTTTTTTTTTTTCATTGCAGTTATCTGTTTCGGTTTATTGTCCGTTTTTGATTTTTCGGTATTTTGGGAAGGGGTTTTCAGAAAATTCGTTTTGTTCAGAGAGTTTTTTTTATTGGAAGGAGTGAATGTGGAAAAACGTTTAAGACGGGGCATTGTGTGTTTTTGTTTTGGAAAAAAAAAGTTTATGGAGTAAAGTGGAAGGAGTTTTCATTGTTGTCAATTTGAGCCTGAGAAAACTTTCTTTCAATCTGATAAAAAGTGTATCTAACGTTGAAAAGTATTGACTTCAAATCATTCTCTTTCACTCTCCTCCACTATTCTTTTTTCAGCTCTACCTCCCCACTCCTCCACACTCCTACTGTACATATGTGCATAATTAATAGTTTAATATAAAAACTGCATCTCTAAATGAATCTTCAGTTTGAAAAAAGGAATAAGTCCAAAAACCAAATTTTGCTATAATTGAAAAAAACTATATAAGTAATGGAATTTTCGTTTTGTAACCACCAAACTTTTACTGGAAATTCAAGACCCTATTTAGAACACAGAACAATCATCGAAAAAGAATTAAGGGTATTCAAAATATTTTTACAGTTAAAACAATTTGATGGACTTATTTCCTTTTTCAAACTTATGAATTAAAAAAATATTTAAAACCACTTATTTTGACCGTTAAATTATATTTCTGCTTAGTTAACAGCACAAAAGTGAAAAATAGAAAGATTAAGAGAAATAAAATAAAGGCAGTATCAATGGAGTAAGTGAACATCAATGGAGTCAAACATTCATCACTGGATAAAGAAAAGTTAAAAAACCCTTTTAAGTTAAAATAAAACTTTATATTGGCTTAGTTTACAACACAAATATTAAAAATAGAAAAACAAATTAACTTAAATTTTAAATTTAATGAAAAAAAAAATACAATGAATGGACATGCATCGATTTCACCAAATTCAAGGGGTTATATCTGCTCATCTTCTCATAGGGGGTAGCTTTTCCCTCTTTTCACTCATGTGTAGAGCAAATCTCGGATATTTTTTTAGCACATAAAGTTAACTTGCCATTTTTTTAGATTATTCCCTTTTTAAACTGACGATTCAAATGAATGATTGTTTGATTGAATGAATGAATGATCGGAACTTCATTTCCAACCAAATTATCCCAAGTGAGTAACAGTGTATATCGACATAACTCCATTTTAACAGTGTATTAACATTATCAGGTCGAAACTGACTTTTCCAAACCACAAATTTACCCGCCCAAAACCTTATGAATAGCGAACTTCCCCACCACACCTCGGTTCGTTAACCTCCACCTCAGCCACCCTCCACTCTCGACCCACCACACACCAAGACCTCCCAAAACAAACACATCCCTTCCTTCCCGCATCCCTTTCAAAAACGCTTAATCTTGAAACAACTCGAAGCATCCGTGATTTAATTTCTCGAGAGAGTGTGTGAGCGTTTAGTGTGTTTAAGTTAATTGGAAGTTTTGTAGCCGTGTCGCCATTTTGTCACACCGAGGAAGGAGCGGAGTAATTGCGACATTAATCACGCTATCGAGGCGCCCGGGAAGTACTTGAGGTGAGGAGCCGGTTAATTAAATAGTTGGAGGAGCCCGGGATGTTTTCCCCGAGATTCTGGAGGAGGTATCCCGCGTGTGATTAAATTCTGGGGCAGTTTCGGGGGTTAAAAACCAGGGAAGGGAAGTTTGATTTATGCTGCAGATGGGAGTTGTAGAGTAAAGTGTTTGGAAGAATAATTTTGGGGGATATCGAGGGGTTTTATAGTGCGTATGAAATTGATAAATTTGCCGTGATTTGACTCCAAGTCGGTCAAATTGATGCATTGTATAAACATTATTATGAGTTTGTTTAAAACATGAAATGGGCCTAAAACCTTGAAAGATTATGAAAATTATTAAATTTTGTTTGCTCGCGCATTTGCTCATTGTCAAATAATATAAATTAAATGTTATTGTGAAGTAAGAATCCTTTCTAGATGAGGAGTATAAAATGGAAGAAAAGGAAATTTTTAAAAGGAAATTTTCTTATTCATTTATCATTCATTCTCTTTATCCGTGGAATTATCTATTCTATCTCTTGTATTTTTCATTTGTTTCTCTCCCTCTATTATTTCATTCTCTATTCTTGAAGTTCCCTCTATTTGTCTTTCATTCGTTTTCTCTTTATTCTCTTTTTATCTTTCTACATGTTCCTCTTTTATTCCCCATTTTTCTATTCCTCACTAACTCTCTTTTTTCCCTCTTTATCTCTCTTGTTAAGGAACACTAAATTCAATACCTCAATTCAAAACCTAACCCTAAATTACTCGAGATAAACTTATGCTAAATATAAAATATTTTAAATTTGTGACGTTACTGCACTAAACCAACGATGTAATAAGAGGTTCTAACTGGTCAACAAAGGTTCATCAGAGGTTCATAAACCAAAACCCTTCTCCAATTTCTTCAATCTCTTTCAACTCTTTGTATTACTTATATACAACCAAATATTAAATATTTAAGAAACATTATTACGTCAACATCACGCCCTAATCCAATCTCGAACCAACACAAACGACATTTACCGAACCTAATTCTCAATTCAAAACTCACTCCCTCTTCTCCCAACAATATACCTCCGATACCATTAGCCCCAACAAGCGTCAACCTGTCAGGCGACTTATTAAGCCCCTCAACGGGTTGAAAAAGCGCTGCCCCGGCACACGCGCGGATACTTCCCTTGCGCCCCTCTCTGTCTGTCACTCCTTCTCTTTTTTTAAAGAGGAGATCATGGAGTGTCTCCGTCATCGGCCGGGATGCAATCAGTGTCAGGGGCTGTGTTCGGAGACGGGGATAACGGGTAATTATTATCGCATGCATCATGGATGCCGTACTGATGCTGATGGGGCTTTTATAAGGAGAGGAGTTTTGCGAAGAGATGTTACTTGTTGATTTTTGTAGAGGTGATGGTGTTGATTAGGTTATGTATGTTGTTGATTAGGTTATGTATGTTGTTGATTAGGTTATGTATGTTGTTGATTAAGAATGATATTTAGCATGATGTATCAACGGTTGTCTTTAAGGTTTTCGTACCTTATTACTTAAATTTATTTAAACAGTTGGAAAAGATTTGGGAAGGGAGAATTCAGATTTCGTGATGGATAATATGGTGTATTTTTAGCTTATTTGTGTGGTTAAAAAAGTAATTTATTAATTTTTTTAGGGGGGGGGGACATTTTCTGATATCCACTCATTTTTAGTTGAAGTGACACCTGGGTTACTTACAAGACAAAAATCAAAGCTGCCGAATTACCTCTAAATATTTATGGATTTTTATTTCCAATAGAAAACTATACAGTTTTTTGTAGGTGAAAAAATGAATGCAAGTAAATGAATTAATGAATGAATGTAAACTGAAGCAATCTCGTATCACTTTTTTATCGCAAGGTGAAGAAGTAGTATATACTTATAATATCCTTGAATAACCATAGTAAATGTATTCAGTTTTGATAATAAAAAGAAAATTCAGTGGAACTTGGATGACTCTTCATTTTTCTGACCTTTATTTTTCGTTCTGTTTTTTCCCTTTCATTCTAATACTCTTTTTCTTTCCTTTCTCTTCTCTTTCATATTTGTTTCTCTAATTTGAATTGTGGATAATTCGTAGATTTCCCTAGTTTACTTTTCTATTAAATCCCCCCATTCAGCATTTTAATTCGAAATTTTAGATAATTCGATTTTGTTTGGTGGCCTCTTCAGCTTCGAATATCCTAAATTGAAATCCATCAGTTCCCAATAAAATTTTTAGACCACTCTCACTTCTCAATAAAATTCCTCCCACCAAACCATCCCCAAACATTAACTCAATAAACCAGCAATACATTCCCATCTCCACTTCATCTCACGAAACTTAACAGTTTATAACCCCTCATAAAATAACACAACACACGCACATCGCAGCTCATAAACAGCCGCACATAACCCTAGCGTCCCTCCCGCAACACGAAAACGTAATCTAGCGGAAACTCTTCCTTCCGTAACTGGAAATTACGGGCGCGTAGCTGTCGCTGCGGCGTTTTTGGTTTCCATCAGATACGTCCATCACTTTTGATCATCCCTTTTAAAACGCTCTGAGTCACGGATCTCTCTTTCTCTCTGCACCTTGTTGTTGGCGCCAAATGCGGAGTGACGGGGGGGGGAGTGAGGGGAAATTAAAATGCTACTTTCTAATTTATTAATGAGTGACGGAGTGGGAGGGGAGTTCCGTTGTGGTTTCGCAGGGATTTGTTTTCGGGGAAAATGGTGGTCCAAATGTGGAGGAAATCTTCTGCGTTTGGTGTCTTCCTGAAGATTTTATCATTTAATCAATCTTAGTCAGGAAATTTCGAAAATAAGTTTTAAATAATATTTGTATTGTAAGTCAAATGTATTTTTAACATGAATCCATATGAACCATTAAGTTTTTGAAGTTTCCATATAATTTATTGTGATAATATATGATAAGAATTTCGTATACAGACGACTTAACATCTTTTGGTTTTGGGGCATTCATAAAAAAGCAGAATAGACTTACTATTCTAGTTGACATTTGTATGAAAAATGAAATTCTAGCTAGTTCTTATTACTTAGTAATACGAGTAGAAACATACGTTCTTATTTTTTTTTATAGAAAATATTCGAAATATCTCCCCCAAGCTCCCTTTTTACATTCCCTTATTCATATTCAAGAGAATTTTCTTTTTAAGGCAAAGAATTATTCCTAAATGAATGTTAATTTCATTTTAGTAGAATATAAAAATGTAAACATACACTTCTTTGTGAATTTTTAATAATACATATTGGTTTAAAATATCAAAGCTATATATAAATAGTTAAATTAAAAACATCTTATATAGTTTAAAAGTATAAAAATATTCATTATTTCTAGAGTAAAGCCTGTCATATTGTTATACAACGATAGAAGTTGTTTATCTGCAAGGACACACCAACCCAAATATTTTACTGTTCACATTTTTCCAATTTTTAACTCTCTGAACACCTTCATCTATGCATCAGCATAAAAAGGACAATAAATAAACAACCCTTTCTATCACAATACCTTCCTTTACTTCTTCATCAACAAACATCCATCCTGACAATCCAGCCTAAGCCATCCTCCTAACGCCTCAAATGACCAACGCAACACTCGCTTCAACCCATACCAATACAGACAGACCGTCCATTTAAATCATCTACCCACCAAGTATCCACCTCTTCAAGCATCCCAGGTATTAATTACACCCCAAGCCCCCTAGGAATTCGGGGCACTTCTTATACCGCGGCCCGGGTAATCTCAATGCATCACCTAATCCGCGAGATGCCCGGCGCGTGATCCATCAGCTCTCTAGTGATTACTGTCCGAGCGGGCACGCGCATATCAGCCTTTTTGGCAGATGCGGGGTGGTCAAGTCGCACCTTGCTGTATTGCATTAGAATACGAAGTGATGGAGAGGGATTCCGGTAGATATATTGAATCGCCCTCCTCTGTTTCTGGAATTGGAGGTATTTACGATGTTTGAGTTTGAGAGGGTGTCGTGTAGTATTTGGTTGCTTTGTCACTGTGTGTTGCCGGTATTTACGTTATGTTGCTGTGAGAGATCATTTAGAATGGGTTTAATTTAGTCTAGTTCTGAAGTGTTTCTGTGGGAGTTTTAAGAGAATGTTATTGAGTAAGTAATGTTCGGCACTAGTTAACTAGAACTAGTTGCAACTAGTAGTTAACTACTGATCAACTAGTAGTTAACTAGTAGTTTAACTACTTTTGTTTAAACTAGTTCAACTATTAGTTGAACTACTTTTTTTAATAACTACTAGTTGAAACTACTTTCAAAATTTCAACTACTTTCAAAAAAATTTTTATTAAAATTTTTATCAAAATATAGAAAAAATTGTACTGTAATAAATTTAATTAAGATGGTAGAGTACTCAAAATACCATAACCAGAATTAAAAGCCCTTTTTTGCGCGTTTTTTGTGATATAGATAAAAAAGATGTAGTAGAATTTGGGCAAAAAATAGGTTATGAAATTAAATAGACTAGTTAACTAGTAGTTAACTACTTTTGGAAACAGTTAATTACTAGTTGTAACTAGTCCCAGGAAAAAATAGTTAACTACTAGTTGCAACTAGATTTTCCCAGACTAGTTAATAGTTGATAGTTAACTATGTTTTGACCACTAGTTGCCGAACACTATGAGTAAGTGAGTAGCTAAGGGGAGTTGTGGTGGTATGTTATAGTATTAACTAATTTATGGTGCTCTTATTTATAACTTTCCCCTGAAACTAAGGTAGAGTGAAATTTCTAATAAAATATAGAACATGCATGATGAAGGAAAAACTTCAGCAAGTTTACAAACCTATCACTAACATGAAACACACCTACCACCCTGTCATTTGTAACTTGTAACCCTTGATTTGACCAGAAAAAAAAAGGAGGAATCAAATTTTATTTGTTCGAAGCGTTATTTAGAATGTTAAAGATTTTCAAAGAAACAACATAGCACCAAGAGAATGTAAGGAAAATTATATTTTAAATTATTGAAATTTCTTCTGCCATGCTCTAAATTGTTTTAATTGAAAATTTTATTCAGAAAGTGGTTTGCTAAATCTAAAAGCATACTACCTTAAATAAGGCATTTGTTTTAATAAAAATTATAAAATTTAAAATACTAATTCTAAATTCACAATTTATGTGATGGTTGGAAAACCTGATTTTACAGCAATTAGCATTAAAAATTTTTCATTCCATGTGGTTATTTTTCTAACAAGTACAACATTTCATTACTGGATACAAAAAGGAATATAACAATATTTTATTGCTTACACGTATGTATAAAAATCAAAAGTTCTTTATAATTGAAGAATTAAAAACAATATGGATAAATACTTGTAAATTACTGTTATTATATTCAATCATTTGATGAATTTTGCTTAGAAACTTGTACTTCTAAGAATTCAAAGTATCATTACACAAACGATATTTTTTTTATTTTGCTATGACTTTTATACATGAACGAGCTCTGTGTTCTCTTTCTGATTATTTTGTATATGTTAGGGGGTTTTTTTTCTATTTTTTGTGTTTATTTGTTTTCTCTGTCGTAATTTTGTGCATTTATTTCTCGTGTGTTCAATAAATCCCATTCAATAACCCTACTTGAAAAGTGAAGTGGGTATATTCCTCATCTTCCATACAAGCACCTCTTAATAATTTACAACATTTCTATCCAACGGTTCTAAGCAACCCAAAAAAACATTCCACCAAAACAACAACACCCACATAAACCAAGGAACAAAGTACCCTCTTAGACGAACCAGCCATATTCCCATTCATCTCCGTGTCCAGCAAGGAGACACTAACACGAACAAAGATCTCTAATCTGCGACATCGTCCAGACGGGCAGAACAATATCGCCACATCCTACCCGGGCATAAAACTCACGCAACGACCACCAAGGGGATAGGCCCACGCGCATCATACCCCGCTCCAACTGCAGTTTGTAAATACTGAAAAGCACACGGGGCCGCCTCGCTTGTTCATGTTGCCGTTAGGGTTTGTTTTCGAGGCCTCCGGGGGCCACAAGATTACTCAAAAGGGCATAAATCTCAACTTTGTGCCGCCATCTTGAGGGATTTGATCCCGCTTTCTTCGGGAGGGTGTTAGTTGAATTGAATTTCTGCCTTGGGATTCTGCAGAATCGGATTGGGATGAGGAGATATTGCAGGGAAGCGATGTTTTGGACCTTGGGTATACGACCAATTACTTTTGGAATGTACTTCCGAGCAGATCGGAGCGAAGCAGAAGGCTGTAAAGTTATTGGGGGAGCACCATCGAGGGATTTGATTGTTTTCAGTAACGCCAAAGTTTGTATGAAAAAATTTATCGCATTAAGATTTAGCCGTTGGGTTTCTGTATTTCATTGACAAATTGAGAATCCACTGTTGAAAGGTACCCTATGAGTACCAAATTGAGACCTATCGCTTTAAGATTTTGGTATTGGATTTCGCTGTCAAGTTTAGGATTCTCACTGTTAAAAAATAATTGTATGGGTAAGCTCCTTTCAACACAAAAAACGCCCGTATTGCTATGCCAATTTTGGAGTTTTAATTTTGACCAACAAGTCAACAACTTCGAAAAATTTGAGTTGTAAAAAAAGCTTTCATACTAAACTTAGTATAAACAACATAAAATGTCAAAAAACTAAAAACAGAAATTGTTTCAAATGATACTCTATTTATACAGTAAACTCTCTACAGTAAAAATATATTTCATAGAAATGATATTAGTTAATTAAAAAACTTCCATATCCAAGGATTTTTTGAATATATTCAGTTACAACAGTAAAATTATTGAATGTTACTTTTTGTTACTGGTGCATATTATTTGCCTAAAAAAATTAATACTAAAACAAACATATATTTTCAGCATTACTTGTTTTTATACTGCTTAATACTGTGTACCATCATTATTTGAAATTCGTACTCACCGAATGAAAATTTAGTATTTCCCACTCATTTCCCTTTAAAAAAAGACATCAATTCTGAAAAGAAAGAAATCCCAGAAAATGTTTAAATACCAAACCGCAACTCCGTGAAAAGGAACATTATCATAACGAGGCAATAAAAACACATTCGCTTAAACATAATTTCCTTCAAGATGCTGCAACAGATAAAAATGGATGCTGAAAATTTTCCATCAGATACCACTCAAAACAGTTTGGTGGTGATATATTAATGAGCTTTGACAAACATTACAGAGGCATTCCAAGCAAATTTACCCGTCTCTAATCCCGGGAAAACTTCCCGAGATTCAGAGTCATTAATCATTTACTAAACGACTTGAGAAACTTCTCAGCAACCTCTCTATCAAATTTGTTTTTCTCTATTTCCCCTTATTTATAATTGAAGTGATTCTCGTGATTGTTGAGATTGGTTTGGAATTTCACTTCCTAGTTGAAGGGAAGACACTGGATGAAGAGTTAATAGTCGACATTGATATTACTCATATGAGAGTTATAATTTATACGAAGATATTTAATCGTTTTAGAAATATTTGTGAAAGTGCTTTTGTGCATTATTTAACACCATTCAAACAAATTTCTTTTGTTTCAATCCACTCTAATTAAAAATCGATGATTTTTCTACCAATTATTCAAACGCTAATTTGAACTTATTTCCGTGTAATTAAATTTGCTAACGATGTATATTTTTCAGGTTCAATCAATGTTCTTAAATTTTTGATATTTAGTAATTTCCATACTTAAAAGAACGTTAAAAGGTTAATATACTTATAAATATTTTCTGCTTTTATTATATACATTTTTAATAGTCATTTTATTCAATACGTTTAAGCAAATACGATTTTAGACAATGTTAGCTCTATATAAGATACTAAATAAATAAAAATAGGGAAATACGGCACCATATTACATAACCATCTTAACGTATTGACAACGAAATAGAGTTCGCTCAATGGTGTCCAAATGCTTTCAAATTCAAAGTTATTTTATGGATCCTACTCGGTAAGAAATTTACGACAGCTCTAATTGGTTCACCCGAAAAATATTGTTCCCAATATGTGACTGTCAGTCACTCTGCGAACGCTCTGATTGGTCTATGAGAGGAAGAAAAATATATGTGCTTCAAAAAAAAATCACACAGAACAGCCTGGATCCACGCGCTTACGCTGATTCAAACAGAACATTTTTTAAAACTCAAGAAGTCATTCAAAAATTGCGCTATTTTCAGAAATTTTATATCCCTCCATCTAAAGTGTTAAATTTAAAGGCTTGTCATTTGGGGTCTTATCCCAATTCATTCCAAAAAAAGCTTTGATTGGATATTTTTTTTCACCGCATAGTAAGAACCCTCAAGGAGAAACTGGTTCTACAGGGAAGTCTTTTATACAAATGTTCTAAAAATCATAACTCAGGTTCTTGCAAATTACGTGACACTATTTCAATTTAAGACAAATTTTTATAGAGTTAAAAAAAACGGGTGAAATTTTTATTAACATTTTTAACTGAAAATCTAAGTTTCCAAAATTTGAAAAAACTTAAAGAATTATGTATATGCATCTTATTAAATTTAAAGAATTATGCGTGCAACGTGCAAAATTATAAGTACTGTGAATTTTCTTGTTATTCATAAGATTTTTCATATTTTAAATATAGCAAGACAACTAGAATCGAATTTTTTCTTTTATAACCCTATTACGGGCTATTACGACTAATACTTATATTTCATTCCCTAATGTGTCCTTAATATATCGGTGTTAAATTCCATTATTTTCAAACGTTTTCCGTAAATAAATTTTGAATTATTTCAGATTTTGTCTATAGCTTTTCCTTTTACAAATAATTTTTACTTCAAATTCTATTATTCACATGAAAACAATGATTATTCACTATAGAACTAATGCAAATTCAATTGGTGTACAACCAACTTATTAAAAAATCAATATTAGATTAAATGCATATCCCAAAACTAAATAGAAAGCTTTTTAAAGCAATGTTATGATTTTATATTAATTTTTTCTTTAAAATAAATATATTTTCAACCGTCCTTATACTTACTATATAACTCTGAAATATTCATGGAACTAATATCAAAATTTTTAAATATGTGCCTTTTAAAAAATAATTTAACACATTATTGTAGAATTAGGCTATATCACCAATTTACACTAGTCTAAAAAGTGTTTTTCATTTTAAACTGTCTTTTAAAAGTAATTTTTTATCACCATTACTTATACACAAATTGATAAAGTCCCAAAAAATACGACAACTTGAATCAATTGGATTTATCTATTTTAAACAAGAAAAACTTCCAAAACAACTTTCAAAAACAACAACTTGTAATATCCCCTAAAAATTCCCTGTTCACTACACTTTCTCATACTCTCTCGTATATTCTTTCGTCGTATTTACTATAATACTCTCCTTCTATGATCAAGCATTAAATTTTCCAGAAAAGAAATCTCTCATAATTGGTTTCAAACTTTTAAAACACCAAAAAGCTATCGATATCTCACAACGCCAAAAAATATCCTCTCTAACCCGTTCTTCTATCCCTAAATAAAATAGTCTATCCACTCAGAAGAGGGTATCTGCGGGTTAAGCCCCATTTATTTCCCCACCTTCCTATAAATCTTCCCCGGAGCGTCTTATAATCGCCTGGCTCGGCAAGAAGCCCGATAAAACGCTGCAGGCCAGGACACTGAGTATATCGGCTATTTGCTACTCTTTCTTTGTGTGTGTAGAGCATATTATTATTATTGTTATTATTTGAGCCAGCCGGCAGATTCAATTATGTGAGATTGAGATCGGGGATTTGTGTTTAATGGTGATGTAGAATGGAAGATTAAGTGAAGATGGAGCGACGTGGGTTGGACTGTTTGGATTTCCGGGAAGTAAGATGGGATGATTTTAGGGATTTTTTTTCGGTTCGTGGACAGAGGATAAGGTGAAATAGAAGGATGTTTTTATTTTACCGGTTGTTGCTGTTTCTCAGACTTTCTATGAAATGTGAGGGATGAAGAATGTTTTTGTCGCGTTAGTTAAATCATGGCTTAAAGGTGTTCTAAACAGCTAAAAACTTTTAAGGCATTAAAGAAGTAGTTTGGACGTCTTTAAACAATTTTTTAGAAGGTATTTTTATTGAATGGGTAAGAGAATAGGAAATTCTCATATGCATTTCTACAATCAAGATTTGATAATTTTAAGGTGGTTTGAACTTAACTCAAAATTTTAATTTATATTAGTGATGAAAGGCACGTTTTAATAGAAGTTTCCCACTAATCAAATGTGATACAGTGAATTTTTATTACTAGGCTTATACGCATGAAAAACGGGCAACCATGGACTCTGCATGTAACTTCAATCGTAGAATAATTAAACACTTTAATAGTAGATAAAAAAACTGTTATTTTTAAACTTAAAGGAAATGCTATTTTAACTCATGATAAATATAAATTCCAAGAAATCTATTACAAATCAATATTACACACTTAAATACAATTCTAAGAACTCCTTTCCGACTCTATTTCGCAAAATCAAATAAAGCATGAGAAGTAACAAACACAAACCACAGAATTAGCATGCAAATTCCAATTTGAAAGTGCAAATTAAAATGCTCTATTATAGACCTACTGCGACGTGTGAGAAAAACATTGCGACTATTGATCTCGCAATGCGACATACAGTGTGTCGCAGGTAAACTAAATTACCAAAGGTGGTGAAGCGCGAAGATATTCCCGAATTCATAGCCTTGTTTGCGCCGATTTCATGAATAGTAATAGTGTTGACTCAGTATCTTGTTGGGAGCCGTCTGCAACGCTTTTATAATTATCTGAGATGTTGACACAGGGAGTTTTGGGCGACAGATGTCTCTGGTCTTAACACTTAATTGGAACATGCATATTTGATACGACGAGGAGTGATGAGCGGAGCTTCTTTTTCGATAGTTTTGGAATTTTTGACCTGAGGAATCCGAAACGCAATTTGGGAGATCTGGTTTTATTTTTCGCTCGCAGTGTGCTGCTGATATCGAGTCGAGAGTTTGCTAAAGTAGTTTTATCTTCGTGAAGGAGAAAGTGTAAGGGAATATTTGCTCCTTGAACTTTTATAATGCGTGTAATTTAATTCTCTGGTCCTCATAACTATATATAGACAGTCAAATATTTTGGAAATCTGTAATATGAATATTTTTCGAACAGGTAATGGGGAACCCTCTAAATAGTTTTTTTTTAAATACAAATATAATTTTTATTCCTTTCCAAAATACCTAACGGTACATTTAATGAAATAAATGGGTTAGTAATAGTTTTATTCGAAATACATTTGTTCATAATAGAGTAAAAAGGTTTGGAATAAAAGTCGTTTAAAAAACATATATTTTAAAACTCCTTATTAAAAATATCTAAAAGATAGTGTGTATTTTTACAAAAATAGTCATTTTACTATTATGTTGAATTTTTAAACACTATCTTTACTACCACAAAAGTTTTATAGCTTGTTAAAAACGCATGTTTTTTAGGTGAAATATAATTAATTTAAAATAAGAAAAAGAACTTTCAATCCCGAAAAATTTTCCCATCGATTCATTTTTCAATCCCGAGATTTTTCTTACATTTCAGGAAAAAATGATTGAGTTACCAAATTTCTCTGAAGTTGTCTAAAAAATCAGGTTTTCGTAAAAAAAATAATTATTATATACTTTTAATTTTACAATGATACAAATTTTACATTGAGCATACCATATCCTCAAACATAATTCATATATATTTCCAATCAACTTTCTTAATTATTATATAAACTAAACAATTTTATTATTTATGGGATAAAAGAATAGTAAACTGCTAATAAGGGAATCAAGATAAGTTTTAAATACTAAATTACAATTTAAAATTTATTAATACAAACTTACACCCTAAAAAAGTTGTAAGTTCTTTTAAAATTTTAACTTTAATAGTATTTTTTCACAATTTATAGTTTTATTAAAATTATGTTGAAAATTGGCTAAAAATTGAATCCACAACTGTGCAAAAATACTAATTAATAATAAATTTACGTTGTTTCTTATTAATTATGATAAAAATTATATGGTTTATTATTTTCCTTGAATTTTTTTAAGCCTAATTAATTTAAGCATAAAAATGTATTATATTCAAAACTAAATCTTCTTATTTGATGGGATGGGAAAAATATTTTAAAAAAAAGACCATCATGCTTTTTAGTTTTCCATAGTATTAATCTTAGTGTAAAATATCCTTAGCTTTGCCAAACAGATGGTAACAACTTGAGATAGATGTAAAGGTATTTAACTATTAAAACGGAATACTTTTCAAAATAGAAAAGAAAAGCCCTACTTCATCTTTTTCAAAGTATTATTTAAATAAAAATCCACGTTTGTGGAGATTGATTTAAAAGAATTTCCTTCCTACAAAACAATCACAGAAACTACATTCCATCAAACCACGATACCGAGTTGATACCGAGATATACCGAGACTTTCAATAAAAGATCAAAGGTATTCCAAACCAAATACACACAGAGAAGAACCCCAATGTATAAATTTCCAGCCAGCATAAAGTCAACCGTTCTGATCAAATGAGCTAATATTTGTCTCTACCTAGAAAAAAAAACCCGAATCCAATTCCAATAAAAAGACACCCTTCATCCCATTCGATTTTTTACGCAAAAGAACTCCAGCAGAGAAAAATATTCCAAAAAGACTCACCTAAACTACCGAACAGAACTTGTTGAGAATGATTTTCCGCTGGAATAAAGAAACGGACCGGGCAGAGAGAGAGAGGGGGAAAAAAAGAAGGGTAATAAAATAAGGACAGTGTGAAATATTTTCCCTTAAAGGGATAAACGGAAATAAATAGCTTTCGGAGGTGGCTTATGCAGGTAAGACCGTCTCTAAATTCCGAAACACCGTCCTGAGATACATAGTGAGCGAGCGGATCCGATATTTCATGCGCTTTTCTCGGTTTCTCTCTCTTTTTGGGAGCAGTTTGGAGTGTCAATAAGGGGTGATGGATCTGTCCAGAGACGTCATATTTTATTCCAATCGGAAGAAACCGCTTTCTTTTTGTTTAAGCTGGGGATTAAAGTGTTTGAGGAGAAATATGGCGCTGGCAGTTCGGTTAGTTATTTGGATGGGGATTTAGGGGAGTTATTCGTCGTGTGAAAAAGGAGGAGGATATTTTATGTGCTGAGACCAATGACCTACTTTTGCTGTGGTTAATTCATTTACTTCTGTATTTTTTTCTCGCAGTTTCCCTTTTACGTGAAAAGGATTAACTTGCACACATGAAACATTAAAAAGATACCTAAAAAATACTAACTGAATGATTGAAATACATAATATATGTATCTCTTAAGTACTAAAGGGACTATATCTATAAGTGGAATACAGTATAAGTTTCCAGAATTTGGGAGCCTCTTTAATACCCCATTATACATAGCTTGTTTTAATCAACTTTAAAAGGATTTTGCAATACACAAGGGATTTTGCAATACACCTTTATATGCATTACTTATAGTAAATACTATCTTTTCTATAGTTTTTTTAATAAATAATACCTAAATGGAAATCACTAAAAAATTCGCACTTTAGGTTTTTATTTTAACTGCCAAAAACTTTAATTAAAATTTAATAGCTAAGTACGTATATTAATAACGTGTACGTAACGAGTACTAAGTACGTGCCTAACAATTTAAAAATCAATAGCAAATTATTTAAAAAAATTGCAATGTTCAGTTTTCTATTATTAACACAATATAAGATTTTCCAAGTTTTAACTTTAAATTTAAACCTTTTACATGTGAATTCTGTAAATATTTTTTCTAAGACGCAAGTAAAGGATTTTTTTGTATTGGTTTCAAATATTTATAATTTCAAATTTTTATACATTAGTATTCAAATCCCCGTTTCTCGCTCAGTTTGAAATTTACGTAGCTCAGAAAAAACATACCTAACTATTAATTTTCATTGTCCACCCAGTGGGGTAACGAGATTTGACAACTTAGTTGGAAAAGTGAATTGCAATACCTAATCAACATTTTTAACACTACCATTAAACTACACTTAAAAGAGTATGTATTTGGGTATAAATCAGCTGTTTTTAATGAGAAGCCTAGGGACACAGAGGGAACACGTCCTCCTTCGCCCATCGAAAAGGCTGCTCTGCATCGTTTGCTGGAGGAGCGAGAGTCTCAAAGAATTTCGTTTGCTAGCTTGGCGCTTAAGCGCTGCTATTGGCGAGTTAAGTTTTGAATTTAAGATTTTGGGAAGTAATAACTGATGATGACTATGATGTTCTTGTTGTGTCAAAATATGTTGTGTCAAATGGAAAACAACATGGATATTAAGTCATAATATTGATAAATGGTTTTCTCTATTTTAAATTGTATTCTATGCTTTACAAAAATTAGTTCACTTTTATGGATTTCTTTTATTAGACGAAAACATGAAAAAATATGTATTGCACTACTTTAAAGCAGCATATTAATCTCATCCCTTGAATCCTTTAATTTTATCTTTACTACATTCCTTCTACTGTAATACTCTTTGCATGACTAACACCCAATTGTGATTTACTTGAGGCCTTTACCAAAATTTGAGATCAAGATTTAGTATTAGATTGCTTTAAAATAAAATAATATCCGTCAAATTTAAAAACAATATAAAGATAGTTTTAAAGAGATAGTAATGCTTTGAAGAAATGCTTGGATTTGTGGAACTTGTCGTGAATAATTAATCATAATTTTACAAACAGTTCCTCAGATTAAAACGAGTGAAACTATAAGAAGCTTAATATAACTTTAAAAACATTAAACTTTAACTATTTTACCCAGACGGCCCAGCCTCCAGGAAACTTTTACAATGTCTTACATTTAAGAATAGTATTTGTGCTTTTTGTTAGTGTAAAAAGTAGTAAAAATAGATATACTCAGAAAGTTAAACTAAGTTTGAAGAAATTAAAGTATCGATAATTAATGATAGCAACAAAATCTCTAATAAATGACCTGGGTAGCATGAAAGAGACACAAAGGCTAAAATTCCATTCGTAAATCAAAAGAACTAACCTCTTAATTTCAAAATACTGGCGATGTTATTAGTTCAGACCGATCTCTCCCACTCCATCCATCCACAACGCCAAACGCATCCTTGGCGCCCTCTTTGGCTCCCCCTGCCGTCGCCAAGCGGCGGGCGCGGAGGGAAAGGACCGCTTCCGGAGGGTTAGTGGGCGATCAGAAGATGCCGAGGGCAAGATGTTCCGGATCCTTCGCTCCTCCCCAGCATCATCTCCCTGCACGTGCTTCTGGGAGGTGACTGAGTGAAGCCTGAGGAGAGAGAGAAGAGACGTTGAGTTGAGACACCGGGGTTTTCTTGGAGTGAAATGTGAGACACTTGTTGGATTTGTGTTCAGAGTCAATGTGTGGCGATGTGTTGTGTCTTTGGTGAAGAGGATTTTATGGCTTTGGATGTAAGTGGAGTTATTTTTTTCTTAAAAAAATAAATAAAATTGAAGTAACTCTTCTTAGATTCAGCAATGGAATGGATTCAGCATTCTTAAGACTTTTTTAAGACTCGTTTTGACGTGATGAGTATTTTAGGAAATAATATGTTCTGTTAATTAATTCAGACTGTTTCCCGCTAAGTCACGTTTTTTCTTTCACAAAATTTCGATTCCTTACAGTGGACTGATGTAACTGATGTAATTAGAATATTCCGATTTAAACATAGGCAATTAGTAATGAGGAAAACTACTAAAATTAAAATTAAATTCATTTGAGGTAGTTGTTGGTTTATGCTTGAAAAGTTATTAAAGATAATTTTAGTGTTTACCAAAAATTTAAGAATATTTCCGTCAACAAAGAAACCTTTAGTATATAAAATTAATTTAAGGACTTCTAAAGCGTAATTTTAATTTAATAAAAAAATATTTAGTATAATTTGTAATATCTCTCCATAAGTTTACATTTTATTTTTTTATTTTTTGGAAAACGTATCACGTGTGCATTATTTTTACAGTTTTAAGATATAAATTTATGTAAAACATTAATTAAAAGTGCAGCACTTACATCAAAACTAATTTTAATTATAAATTTACCCCAATATATTAAGCACCAAAATGTTCCGAAAATTGATTTCCTTCTAAGTATGTTTTTATAACATTCGTTTATGTAGAGTTTATGAAGAATTAAATTAAGTTTTAATTTTATTTTAGATTA
Organism: Tetragnatha montana; assembly: GCA_963680715.1. Taxonomy (NCBI): domain Eukaryota; kingdom Metazoa; phylum Arthropoda; class Arachnida; order Araneae; family Tetragnathidae; genus Tetragnatha; species Tetragnatha montana. The sequence goes on from OY796681.1 coordinate 23,725,727, forward strand.
AGAAGATTTATCATTAAACTTTTATCTTACTTAGTTTATCAACGTTTTTTAATTAAAACCTTGATTTATGTTTTAAATTCACTTTTGATATGATTTACTACAAATAATAAAATAATTTTTGCATTTCCCAAAAATATAATACATAATAGAACAGCTTTGATAGCAATTCTAGATATTTTTAGAAAGCGGAATATGTTTTTGATGAAATACTTCGAAATTGTTTATCATCTTTGAAATGAAAGCATTTTTCAATTCAAGTATTCACGTCATTAAGTAGAGTATTCATTCTAATTATTTGAAATTTTTAAATTGTGTTTCCAATAAAAAAAACTAATAAATTTTTATTAACATATTACAATTATTCCAAAAGATTTATAAATATCCAAATTTAGAGAAAATCTAAAAGAGATTGTTTCTTGTATTTACAGATGAATGCTTTCATTCTTCGTTAGACCTTTTCATTTACAAAAGAGTGTTTAACAAACACATAGTTTATTTAAGATAAACACTGTCTGTCTGAAATCAATAACTAAGCGTACGCAAAAGACAAAAGTAGTAGATACTTTCGTAGCTAAACAATTGAAAAGCGAAGAACGTTTCTATGCATGTCAAATTAATGCTCTTTTTAAACAAGCAATACACAAGTTCAATTAGATATTATTTTTGTAGAAGTCGAAACTGTTATTAAACATTACATGGTTGCAAGAATTGATCCCAATTAAATTGTGAAACATTTAGATATGTGTGTGTTGACTAGAATTTTATTTTCGTTGAATCTTCAGCAAATATCAATTACAATCCAATTTATTTAATTCAAATTTATGTCAACACTTTAAAAGATCGTTTCGAAACCTTTTAATCCCAAAAGATATCATATTTTGACTACTAGTATTATTATTATAAAATAAGTAAAATTGGAGCGAAACAAACTAAACACGTTATCAAAATATTTCATAGTAAACTGTCCCTTATATACCCCTTTTTTATAATTAATCACCTGTGAAGTGCGTTTTACAATATTCAACTCTTTATTATTATTTGCTCATAATTCACTGATATAATACTCGCTCATAATTTTATTTCCTTCTCTTAACCATTTCTAAGGTAACTATAACCAATTTACAATGCGCATTTGATTTAAATTGAATGGTCAGCTTGAAAAAGGAAATAAATTCATAAACCAAGTTTTGAGAAAATCGAAATAAACTTTATAAGTAATGGAATTTTCTCTGTATAACCACCAAATTTTTACTGGAAATCCAGCCCCCTATTTAGAGTACAGAATAATTATCAAAAAAAATATAAGTGTGTTAAAAAAATAACTGTTGAAAAAAGTTCATGGTCATAAATATTACCTTTTCTAAGATGAATAACATTAAAAATTATTATGAAAATGAGTTATTAAGGCACTATCAATGGAGTAAGTGAATATCAATGGAGTCAAACATTCTTTGGATAAAAAGGAAAAAAAAACTTTTAAATTGTTATCAAATTTAATTTTGGTTAAGTTTACAGTACAAAAAATAAGAAAAGAAAGACAAATTAACTTAAATTTCAAATTGAACGAAAAAATACAATGAGACATCGATTTCCCAATTTCAATTAGCTATACCTACTGATAGGGGGTAGTTATTTTTTTTTTCCTCTTTACACTCATATGTAGAGCGAAGCTTGAAGATTTTTTTGCTCACAAAGAGTCGATTTGCCATTTTTTGGACTTATTTCCTATCTTAAATTGGCGTTTCAATTGTCAACGTTTAAAATTTATCGCTCTTAAATACAAACCAGAAAAGAATCACCCTCTTATCTGTAATAAATGATAACCGACATTAAAATCTCTCCCAAATCCAATTAGCCAACTGCTCTCTAAACTTTCTATTTACCTGAAGAACCAAACACCGAGCAGGATAAAAATGCAACTGTGATAAAACACCCTCAAATCCGCATCCACTGAAAAATCCACCCGAACCACCGACCGAAACCCGAGAAACTTTCACTTTTTCCACCAAGTCGGCCTTTTCGGGCCCATCCATCATAATCTGTGCTGACTTCAGCACCGCTTGGCGGCGACGATTGATAGATGGAAATTAATGCGCCAAAATTTTCGCCCGCAATTTCGCTGACACCGGTAACGAGCGTTTTATTTCGCGACGAAAAAAAAAAGAGGGAAAACTATCGAAGAGAAAGGGATTTTTACTCGGAAGGAGGTGTTTGCGTAAGATTTTCCCCGCTTAATTGAAGTTTGAGGGTGACGGCTGATTGAGGTGCCGATGAGGCAGTTTTGGAGAAATCGCCGGGGAATTGGGAAATGATTAGGAGCGGTAAATTGGAGCAGTTTGGCTCTCAAATGAGGGATGAGTTATTAATTTTGCGCCATCGTCATGGTAGAAACGTCGTTTTCGTTGGTTGAAAGGTGACGAGATAACTTTTAAAACGTGTATTATGTCGAGTTGGAAAAAAAAATAGGGGATCTGATGATTTTATTATCATTTTACTATATTTAGCAGTTCTGGTTGAAGGTTGAAATATCAGAGATCTGTTATGATAAAACAGACGTTTTATTGAATTTAGCTTTTTCTCAAACACAAAATGATATTTCTTTTTGAGTAAACTGAAAACCTTATGAAGTAATCTTGGGTGTTTTTCATTAGTGATTTCAAAGTTTTTTTTTTCTATTTGAATTTATTCAATAGGAATTTTTAAAATTGTTTTTATGGATGTTTTTTATCATCTGCATTAAATCAATAGGTTTAAAAGACGAATAAAATCAAGAACAAAATTAAATAATATAAAGAATTAAAATGACATTTGTAAAATATCTTTCTAATCACCAAGTTTATAAAGATCAACGACGCAAACATATCAATAACAGCTCTCATAGCATTCATGGAAAAAATTACTTCTTCGTGTTCAACGTGGGAAAAACACGTGAAAGTGAAAACTTTCGCCATACAAAACTTAGGTTACAAAAAACAAAAAAGAAGAGTTAAACAACAAAGGAGGTGAGAGAAAACTTTAACATTATAAACCTACTTTGAAACTTTTCCTTAAATTAAATCAGGTAACAAAATGAAAGAGGATAAATAAACCAAACTTGAATGTTTTTATCGAAAGCATTAACCAAATTACAAAAGAAGTTTCTTTACACGATTATCTGTCCTAAGAACATACCCACATCAAAAAGTAAGGCTCTCACTCTTGAAGATTATAACAAGTCTCAAAGCAAACTAAAACACATACAAGATACACTTTCTTTCTTCTAAGCAAAAGTAATTTAATTCACGAAAATGATAAAAACGCGTCCTTTCTTCAGCGGAGGTGATTGGAAAAATAATTTCTGAAATGGATGATGGAATTAAACAAGCCAAAAAATGCAATGCCGGTAATGAAAAAACAAGGCAGCAGAGCACTAAGCTATGATCAGGAATTCCCCAAATTAAAGATGCGGGTTTCTTTGTTCCGAAATCCTCTTACAAATTCTAGTTTTAAAAGCTTAAACAAAAGGAGCTTTTTTCGGTCAACAAAGAGATTAGAAGTTAGACTTCATTAGAGTGACGGAAAAAACAAGCAATTTATTTTTGCCAGAAGTTCGTGGAAGGCCAGGTATTTTGCTGCTGAGGTTGTGCCCCGATTGGAGCGGCATTGTTTCCCCTAAAATGAAGGGAATTGACGCGGCTTTCTCAAAAGCTCGGATTTTAGGGGTTTGTTAAAATCTATTCCAACTTGCTGACTTGATAAAATACTGAAGTTATTTTCGTAGTATATTTGTACTTAATCTTTAAAAAGAAATTAGGTTATTGTACACAGATGTTTAGAAATTAATCATTATAATATTCTCTAAGGAAAAAAAGTCAAAATAATTTGTATTAATAAATATACAAACTTTTCTTCTTAACGTAAAAACGCAACGCTTTTTTAAAAAATAGTTTGATAAAAGAATTTATGAACCACTACGCTCTCCCCTGTAATAAGTACTTGTACTAACAAGTGTATCAACACTTAAAAGATCAATCTTATACAAATTAACTAGACAGATTGTCTGGTCAGAAAAAATTTGCTTCAAAGACTAATAATGGTATAGATGGATATTAATTATTTTTTTATTGATTTATCTAGTCAAAACGTGAAAGGAAAAACCTTTTCTGGAATTGGAAAACCTTTTCTAGGTATTCCAATATGTAAAAACCTTTTTTTCTCCTCTTTATTCTTAAAACCATACAAACACTAAAATGGTCCCATTGTCTTTCAAGGAATTTTTTCAATAATTAAAATTTCTTATTGTCATTTTATTTTATTATTAACATTTTTACCTGTCTCAAGTATCCGATAATTATCTACTGAACGCAAAAAAAAACCTCCATTCTCTTGTATTTTAATTAGTTTTACTTCATCTTTTCAGATATAATTAGAAAAATCACAGCAGTGGAAACCCTTTTACGCCATGAGACAAATAAATCCCTTGAGAACTTAACAGAAAGCACACATCATGAGGAGTGCCACCAAATGTGACATGAACTTTCAAAACTAACTACACATAATCAATCTACAAATAATTAAAACTGCACTACATTCAACAAAGCCAACAACTTTCTCGCCAGCAATCACCATAATGTGACCACCTCACCACACCAAACACCCATAAGATGCAATACAAAGGCCTCAAGTCCCAGTGCCACAGCATCATCAGCAACCCTAAGCAGCTCCCTCGCTCCAACTCCTCCTGCACCATCGTCCACATAGAACTGGTCACTTCGTGGCCGGTGACCATCCTCTGGATCCTTCTCTCCTGGCTGGTGTCAACCCTGGCCACTTCGGCCTACGTCCACCCCGAGTGGTTCGTCAAGGAACGCCAAGCCCGAGGGGAGGTCCTCGCCTATGATAGAGATGGACTCAGCTCCACCTTGGGCATGGTGTCCGTGTGCTATCCTGGACATCAGAAGGACCAGGAGGAGGAGACCAAGGAACTGGAGTGCCACAACTTCGACGAGGACTTTCCGTCCAGTTCGTGGCAGACGTCTTACGTCCTGTTCGGCAGTGGATGCGTGTTGCTGACGTGGTGTTCCATACTGGCCTTCTGCAACGTGTGGATCGTGGGGAAGAAGAACAGGCAGTTGGTGGCCATGCTGATTGGCAGAATACAGCTGGTGGCGGGTGAGTGGATGGATTTTTTATGTATTTATCATTCCGTTAACTCCCCTTTTAACCCTAGTTTAACAAAATATTCCCCAATATCCCTATTAGAAAAATTTTCCCAGTGTTCCATAAACCAGTATCAAATCATACTGGATCCAGTATCATTCATACTGGATCCAGTATCATTTATACTGGTTCCAGTATCATTCATACAGGATCCATTATCATTTATACTGGTTCCAGTATCATTCATACTGGATCCAGTATAATTTGATACTGGTTTATGGAACACTGGGAAAATTTTTCCAATAGGGTATTTCCCTGACATTCGGATAGCATCGAAAATTTTGGGCGATTGTCGGGACATTAATGGGGAATATTGTGACTGAGTTTACAGCTTTACGAATACCTTTCAAATTGGTAGTTTTCCTGAAGTTCGGTAATCTTAAAGAAGTATCTTCTAATTTCTGGTTGGGAATATTTTTTCAACAAGCTTTGTTTTGTGGATTAAAATTACCTAATCATTGAATGAATTACTATTAACTTTGGAATTATTCATTTTGGATGTTAGGAGATATACCATCGGGGAATCGGAAAATTCCGCTGTGATTGTTACAAAATTAGTCGGTTACCATTAAGTGAAGTAAAAACTGCTCAAAAATATTTTGTATCTCAAACAAAAGGGATTCTACTCGGTGCGGTGCGTCTACTAGTAATATTAATGCCTCGGGTATTCAGTTGTTACTTACCTTACAGGATTTAATTTTAAGTTTAATCTTCCTAAAGAGATACAAAATTTGAAAGATGAAGAATATTGAAAATTCTTAAAGACTGTAGAAATTATATTTTAGTGATAACTATAATATAAGGTGTTGAAGTATTCAAAAACCAAAAAAATATGGTAATTTTAGTACTTATACCTTTATTTTTTATGATATATTGCAAAAATGGGAGCAAAAAAAAAGTGAAAGGGTCTCAACTTCTCCTAAGGTCCATTTACATTGTTTCACTTTCGATTATCATCATAAATGATCCTGGATGATGATTAATTCACTAGTGACGGAAATCGGAGGAGTGAAGAGTGAAAATACAATTTACACTTGTCATTTTAGGAGGATTCCTATAAGATGAACATCGAAAGTATAAATGAGCCTTTAATCACCTTAGAGACATAATTTTAGAACTAAGTTTACAATATTTTATAATTTTTAATACTTAAAAAATAAAACTAAAATTTTGTAACATTTTGAGACAAATAACCTTTGACCTTACAGAACCGAAGTAAAAACCATCACGTATTTGTAGCGATAATGAAAAAAAAAATCATCGTTCTTTCTAACGCATAATAAATTAAGTGGTTCCACGCTCCCTGGTCTCCATCTAAATTAAATTATTAATATTAAAGAGTCGGGTTGTACTAAACTGCGTCGTATAATCATTATTTGAATATAAAGCGCGAAACTAAGCGAATTAACCCTCGCTAATACACGTTAAATGACAATATGCGTTACTTACCCCGTGCCTTCAAATTAATATGCAAGCAGCTTTATTTGAACCTCGGAAGTCGTCTTTGAAATTAGATTCAGTTTGAATGGGAATTAAGAAAGCATAATGAGATTGAAAATCATCCTCTCAGAATTGGGAATTATTTTCATCTTTTTTTGAATGAGAGTTTTATTCAGATGATGATAATAAAAAGAAAATTCGAGTTTCGTTTTAGATTGCTTGCGTTTTAGCAGTTAATGTAAAAGCTTTTAGAAAATGAAAAAAAATATGATATAAACGTGGTAATATTTTTTTTCTTACGAAATTAATTTGAATTTTTAATGCGCCTTAATATGCTGGCGGTTTTAAATGTACACATAATATTCCATTGATAACAAGTGATTAATAGTTTGATTTAAAAACATTTCTTCCCACCTATCTCTTTTAATACCTGTAAAATAATTTAGTAAGTATGAACAAAATTTTGATATCTGTTTAAATTTTATTATTTGTTTTTCTAATTCCTTTCTAATGATGCTATGTTAATCCATGCTATACGTTTTTTCCCTTTTTATATTTAAAAAATTAAGTTCAATTTTACTTCACTCCTATCAATAATATTTTACTAGGTACTTTGAATTGCAATAACATTTGAAAATACACCTTCTTTTAAATAATGGTTTTAAAACTATATATTAAAAACATTTTGTTCTAAAAAACTATAATAAAATATGTTTTTAATTTAACTTTCAATAAACTTTTCAAAATTGCCTAAAATGTTTCATTTGTCATATCTTGTTTTAGGACCAAGTGAATTTATTAATATATTCTTACAGGAGATTCATCTCTATATGATGCATTATTTAAAACCATAAGTTCTATAAAGTGAATTGTACGACCATGTCCTCAAAAATTGATGTCCCTTCTATTTAACTGAGTAATTTCCATTAGTGAACTTCACGAATATACAAGTAAATATGTACAACACTTTGTCTGAATAGTTCTAATAATCAATAACTCTAATAGATATAAAGTAGTCATTTAACTCTTTTGAGTAACTTATTTGAGTTATAGTGTTGATTTTAAAATCCCATCAATCATAACTTAAAAAGAGCATAAAACCACCAATTCAACAGAGTGAATCATTTTGTCAAAACAATAACCGACAGTAGCATCTTTTTTCCAACAAAAACAACAACGACATACCGAAACAAAAACGACCATCAGAATCCATTCATTCCTAGCGGGGAGAAAGGGGAACTAAACAGCGATGAAAACGAAGTCGCAATTTACATTAGTAAATAATCGCCTCGCTTTATACCCGGTTGAAAGACACGGCAATTCATCACGTCTGTTGAAACATTAAAAAGGTCATATTTCTCTTCGTTAACGCTCGGCCGCATATGTCCTGAAAGAAGTCACCAGGGACATTATGGAAGGACAGAGAGATGCAGTGAATCGTACGCAATTTCTCCAGTACTACCAGAAATTAAAAGAGAAACATTAACCTTTTATCTTACTAATGGATCTGAAACAATAAAAGGCAAACATTCGGATCTAGAGGGTGAGTTCGGCCATCTTTGGACACCAGGTCAATATGAATACTTCAGTATTGCACTTTTGATATTTGAACACAACTATTGGAATTTACTGATGTGCTTTAGAGGTTAGGTCACTTTGAAACTAAAAGTTGTTTGATCATTTTTTTACATAATTTTAAGTGAAATTTCATCCTTTCAATATTTGTGTTTAAATAACAATTTCAAAATTGTTATTTAAAGTGAAACAACACTATTATAAACTTAACAATTCACTCATTTCTGATAGCATAAGTTACAAAATATCAAATCTTTACTTTTCGCTCTTCATCTCAAGTATTTGTGTATTGACAAATCATAACATTGTTGCTAGCTTAAAATATGAAAATGAATGTGACAAAATTAATTCAGATAGTATAAATTTTATGAAATCATAAGAAATTTCTAGACCGATGTGGAGGAAAAAGGAGAAATCGTAAAAGAAATTACCTAAGATAAAATGAACTCATGCAGACTTTTTAAAATATACCTACCACGTAAAAATCATTAGGTAAATCAAAATTTTAGAAAAAATATTAATACATATTTTCTTTATCAAAACATAAAATATTTGTTTTATAATTGAAAACTTAATATGTATTTTTTGAAAAGGATTTACTTTAAAGTTTTTTTTTGTAAATCTAGTATTCACTTATCATGAATACAAGTCTTAGAGGACGAAGAATAGAAAGTGTTGAAATAATATTGCGACAAAGAAAAGAACAACAAAAATGGAAAAGAAACACAAAGAATCTACTACAAGATATTTTTCTTCGTTGAAACAGTTATTTGATACTTCGGGTATCCAGAGAAAAACATTTTTACAGATTTTGCGAATGCCCCCAGCAGACTTTTGAGACATTTTGAAAGCAGATGATGGATTATTTGTAGTGTTTTATAAAAAATAAAGAAAAGGTGTATATTCCTACAAAGATTATTTGGATCACAAAAGACCATAAATCATGCTATAATTTTTTTTAAATGAGAGCGTATTTTTATCGACTATTAAAAATTTATATCAAATCAGATTTATCCTCACAAAAAAATATTTTCAGAAGAAATTATTATCATACTGAATGTTAAGTATCTACATCTACAATCTACAACTGGTGTCGTTTCTGGGGACAATATGACAGTTTTAGTTTCTCGTAGTTCTTTAATTATTTTAAAAGCTAAAAAGATAACATTTTAATAAAATTAAAATAAATTAGTTTTAGTAATTCACCTTTTTTTAAGTCTAAAATACTTTTTTAAAACTAAATCTATCTCTGATTAGCTTAAAAATATTTCCATTTCCTGTTTCTATATATTCGGTTTCAAAACTTTGATTTTTTTCAAGGCAATAAACTATCTCAATATACAAAATCAATATCAAAGATAAATACAAACTGTTTAAATTTGCTTTCATCATAGAACTGGTTATATTTAGTAACAAAATACCAGATATGTTAGAATAATTAATTATTTTACTTCTTTAAACGAATTATTATTTAATATAGCTAGATAAAGAAGAAAACTATTTTTATAAACATTTCATGATTTTTAAACTGTCTCCCAAAATACGAGTAGTTATATTAATTCAGAATAACTAATTCATTTCACTTATCATTTCAATATCTTTTCATCTTATAATATCGTCATTATTATCTTATCATTCAGAACCTTATGTATTCATTAACTTTCTTATTTTCATAAGTTTATTAAAACTACTAACAGAAAAATTAAAAAAAAAATTAACTTAAAATTATAATTTTGTTTCTTGCAGCGCAGGAAAACATTCTGAATAACTTTAAACAAAGTTATAATGAAGAAAAATTAAAAGATTATGCTATTAAATTTAGAGGTTCTCTCTCTATCCTTGAAAAAATAAAAGGTTTGTTAGGACAGCAAAAAGTTTCTCCCTTGTAAATTTTTACAGACAATTACCTCCTCTGAAACAGGTTCGATATCGTTCTTCCATACCAAAACAAGGGATATTATCACATAATCAACACTCAAAGCAAAACAATACAACGGTGTCATTCGGAACCGTTCAAACAACAACACAGCCTTATCTCCAGATCAAAAAGCCATTAAAAAGATATTTATCAACTCGCGCATTCTCACTCGAACCGCGCTAAACTTCGCAAATCTTCAAAAACCTATTCCCGTCTTGGACGCGTCCCAAAGATGAATAACGGGGGAAGATGGAAGAAAAACAACAAAAGCCTCTTTACAGCGTCGCTGACATGGAGGACATTTAGTGGCAGCCAAAACAGAATCTTCTTGTCGATCCCGGGGCAGAAGAAACTGTGGGGCAGATAGATTCATCTGAAAAAGAGCGAACACCCTCCTTCAGATCAATCATTCATGGTCGCTTCTTACGCTTGGAAGTAATATTGAATTTGCTGTTTTTGTCGTTGAAGAAGAAGGGAATCTTATTATTGTTAGTGTTATTATTTGCTTTATGGGGTATGAGAGAAGATTCATCATCAAAAGATGATTTGCATTTTGCTTTGTTGCTCTGTGTGGAGGGGCGTTAGTCATTGGCTTGATGGGGTGTTTGAAGATTATTTTTGTCAGGGTTCTTTTGTTGGGTTGGTGTTTTTTGGTTTGGGCTTTTATCAGTTGTCACAGGCGGGGATTTTTTTTTGTTTGTTGGTTGGTTGGTTGGTGTAAAAAGTGTTTGCTGGAGGTCTTTATAGAGGGAAGGAAAGTTTTGTGAAGAGGAAAAGTAAGAACATTCTGATTGATCTGGTTGTGTTTTGTTAACCTATGTGTTTCATTAACCCATAAGTTAGTTCCAAGAATTGGAATAAAAAAAATATTTTCATACGTGTTAAAATAAAATTTCGCTTAAAAGAAAAGATGCCACAAAATATATTTTTGATTATATAATACTAAATTTATAACTTAAATAAATATAAAATGTTTAGTGGAACAAAATTTTAAAATTTCTCTTAATTTTGATCGTAGAAAAACTTTTATATAAAATAATCATATTAAAATGTGTTTTAAAAGACTATTTTCATTTTACAACTCAAATATAATAAATTAGCACCAATTCATAGGTTATTAATTTTGTATTTAATTATATTTTCCATAGTATGATTTCAAGTATACGGGGTAAGAACTGGGCTGTGCAAACTAATTAGAACAAAGGTTCCACATCAAAATACTATGTTTTCTACAGGTTCAATAAATATATAATAATATGTAAATGTCTCTATCAAGTTCAGTGATTATTACTGTACACAATTCTATACGTATTAATTTATAAGAATAAACTTTTGACTTTTGTTCCACTTATTTTGCACAAAACCGTATGCAGTAGCATATTAACTCCCGCTTTTACATCAATTTAACGATGAATTAGGACAAAAAAAACTTTCGTCGAAATTACTCTTGAAACTAACCTAAATCTTCTTTAGCTATTGAAAATAAAATAAATTTGTTTGTTAAAAATTGTTAAAAAGTAATATTGTTTTAAGCAATATTTTACGAACTTTTCTGGCGTCAATGCCTACAGTTCTAAAGAAAATATTGAGAAACTTGTAAACTGATAAATATTTTGTGAAGTGTTGTGTGTATAGACCCACACAACCCGGATTTACCAAACATGGAAGTTGCTTTGAAAGCATTTCCTATTCCAAAAGTGAAAGGTTTCCAGCGAAGACTGATCGCATATGTATGAGTCGAAGAAGAGTTTTTGATTTAATGTTGTTTTATTTAAGCTATCAAATTTACATTGTAAACTTGGTACATTTGGTGTGAAAAATGGTTTGGATAGTGTAATGGATTTTTCTCTAAAGTACTTTAGATAAAGTTGGTTATTATGTAAATGCGAAAATAACTTTCTGTAAACTTGATGTGTAATATTAGTAATTTGAAATTTAAACAACATTTTATTGGAGGTTTAATACTTTATTTTGAGATTTAAGTTTTTCCAAGATTGCATATCATAATTTTAAATCTAGTTTTAAAAGAAAATATATAATTCCTTTATAAAAAGTTATTTATGTATCCATTCCCCCATCTTTTCTTTATAAAAACAAGTATCTTTAGAAATTTAATTGGCAAATTTTAAAAATTTTAACTTATAATAGAATGAAAAAAGCTATATATTTTATGCATTAAATCTGTATCCTTTTTTATTTATGGGCTTTAATTTTTACTTAGTTTTGATACACTATAAAGCGAAATACTTGGAATATTTTTCAAATGTTTAAAGAAAGTTATGATTCCAAGATCCCATTTGTAAAAACTATATTACTTTAAAATCTAATTAATAAACCTAGCATTAATCAATGCCAAGTCAACACTCCGGAAAAATAATGACGTTTTCTTTCCTTTATTTTCATTTCCCCAGAAATTTTTCAGTCGACTTTATCTTCATTGCATTTATTAATGTTTTTAGAGCTCCACCCATATTTCTTGTTTTCCGACAGTTCATATCCTCCGTTTCCGAAAACTTCCAAATGTCAAGGGTTTTTTTCAAAAGAAAGAGACAAATTTCGTTTTGACTTGAAGTGAAATAATCACTTAGGATGTCTGCTGGAGTCACTTTAAGGAAATAATGACATAAAGGATCATTAGGTACGGACACATCGCTAGTTTTCGTTTCCTTTTCGGTGAAGAAAGAATGAAAAGATGATTATGGATTTGCTAGCAGATTTTATTGAGTTGTTTCGCTGATTTTTGATGTGCTGTATTTTTAGCTAATTCCTTCGATATCCATTTATTCTGTGACAATCATTTTGTGTCACTCAACAGATTATTCTTTTTATTATGAGAATTTTTGTATTATTTCAAATCTTAACACAGTATTTATTCACTTATAAATACTTCAAAATGTATAAAAATAGTAGTAATAAATAAATACAAATGGGTAGAGAATAAGTTCAGAATTCAAAACTATTTTATAACGTTAGGTGTTACTTTTTAAATTTGTACAATAAATGAAAAATTTAATTTAAATTTTAAATTCAATATGTTTAAGATATTAAAACATGATAGTGATGTTTATGCGAAATTTTCAGTTTAAAAATTAAAATGTGGGATGAGAGAAGTTATAGTGAGTGCATGGGTAAATGTTTTTAAAGGAAAATAATGTAAATAATTTAACTTTATACAACTTATAAGCTAAGGAATGCAATATTATTATAATATGTTATTGATATATCATTTAATATCATAATTTTGTATAATAAAATTTATTATAATATATTATCGATGTATCATTTTGTATTGTGACATTTATAATATGATATAATAATATTTTTAGGACACTGATATCTAACACTCGAATTTTATTTTACCTAATATTATCGGTTCTCTTTCATTCCCTTTGTTAAATTATTTTTTAAAAGTTACGGGATTTTTTATAGCAATATATACTTTTATCTATTTTATTTTATCGTTAGTGTAATTTTTCTCCACTCTTAAATTCATGTTGCTTAAAATCATAGTAAAATCACTATGCGTTGGAAATTAGTTTGTTATGAAATTATTTTTATGTTTAAATCTTGACAAGAACCAAAGATAGGAAAATATATTTATTAACTATTTATGGTTTATTTATTACAAACCATTTTAAGCTTTATTAATATAAATGTTTATGTTAGTTCCCTTATATAAATTAAAAGTTATCCATTCGAAATGGTTGTGCACTTAAAACAATGAAATTTATTGCTTGAATATAAACCGTAAACCTTTATGAGATAACAATGCAATAAACTTCGGAATTACTTCCAACTCAATGCCTCTTCAGCCCAACTACCGTTCAACATCTGAAGATTTACGTGTGCAAACTGCAACTTTTAATTCAACCGACAAAACTCCCTCCACCAACCAACCCTATCTCGCCTACGCACAACAACAGCAGCTATACCGAGACCAACAACCACGCTGCAAGTAGCACAGCAGCAGCAGCAGCAGCAGCCGGAAAAGTGACGCCTGACCCCGGCAAGGCTATTCAGGAATCAACGCTACATTTAACAGCGCACGCAAATTACCTGCCGCGAATCCGCCGACACACGCTAAATTAAACAACCTCCCTTTAACGCAGATGAATAAATTAAACCTTATCTCCCGGCCACCAGTAGTATCAGCGGCTAAGTCATTGTGCGCAACAAAGATGGAGGGAAAACTAATTGTTGCTCCAGGTGCTTCTTCTTCTTTTTTCATCATCCGCCATTGTGTCTTTTTATTAGCTTCATTTGGTCAATTTAAAATGGTGTTTTGTGAGGGGCATGGTTCTTTGTAGGAAGCCCTTCCTTCTGTGAGTGGATGCATGGCTTCGGGTGATGAAGGTAATATTGAAAGTTCAGGGTGGTTTATTTAATGTATGAAAAACGAGAAGTTGTCTGGGAAGTTTTGAATGGGTTTCTATTAGTTGTTATACAAAGGTTTAATTTGGGAGGTTTCTTAAAGGGGTGCGCTCCTGGAGAATTTTTTTCCTGGGTTTTTTGTATGGCAATAATGCTTTTATAATGATTCTCAGCTCAAATTACCTGAAGCCTTAAAGTTTCAGCTGAAAAACATTTTTGAAATTTATAATACTAATCTTCAACACACAATTTTTATACTGTTATCAAATATTATTGGTTCTCTTTAATTTCAGTTTTTTATTGTAATTTTTTAAAACAAGTTTTATCCTAGCTTAATTTTTAAAGTTCCTACATTTATATTGCTTGAAACCATAGTAATCTCACTATTCGTTAAAAATTAATGTTTTTCTCTGTCTTCTGTGTTTTAAATCTTGAGAGGTATGGAAGAAAGGGAAAATATGTGGTCTGCTCATTTTGTAAGCACATTGTACATAGGAATTTTATAGTTTCAGGGAATTTCCAAATATCCCTTTATTAGTTTAACTATTCGTTTAACTTGCATAATCACGAGTGTATTTAACTTATAAAAGAAAATTTTTATGTCTTAAAATATCCCATTAAAAATTATGAGCTAAATAGTGTGGTTAAGACTCAATGACCCAAATTTAACTATTACATATTCAATGCTAAATCCCGTTACCAAAATATATTATACAGGGTTCTTGAATGTCATAATTAATACTCATAAATTCCCTTCTTGCAAATTTATTTTTCCGTAACCTATTATTTTTTAGCTTTATCAATATTATTACATAAAAATCTAAAAATTTAATAAGATAAACAATATTTTAAATACATTTTCACACCACCAATTTTTTTAAATTTCCTACTCAATAAACTTGATTTTAAATGCTCAAATTTAACCGAGAATACCTTTATATGTATTTTAACCGTACATCCGACTTTAAGTGAAAAGCTACCCCGTCTCTCCACTCAAAAAGACATAATACTTCTCGCGTCGTGAGATAATCCTCAAAAGAATGTAAACTCATCCCTCAGTATCGCTTATTACGAAGAAACCGAATCCGAAGTGTTCAGTCATCAACCATCAGATATATTCCGTCACTCCAAGCGAAAATAACCCCTTCGTCCCGAAATAACCGCCACCCGATCCACCCACCCTCAAACCTCAAGCTAAAGCGCCGTCTCCCCTTTCGGTGTCTGTTACCCCCTCATCCGCGCTCGATTGTCCGGTCATTAATTCGGTCCGGATCGATCGGACACCGGATGACAAGGCAGCTCGCCGCCTCAAACTTAATTATGACGGCCCGGACTCATCAACAACGCATTAGGCCTCCATTGAAGGGCAGCGGGAAGAAGGTTTTTGAAAGGAAGGGGGAATAACAATTACTATACAGAGGGAGGGTGTTTTTTTCTGTTGTTCTGTGTCTCCGGAGCCGTGTTAATTTGTTGCTGAATAAGCAGCCGTAATTGCTTTGCTGGGGACGAGTTCTCGGAAGTGATTTAAAGACGTGTAATTATGTTTCAATTTGGCGGAAGATGTGCCTCCTGGTTTTTCCGCGATGTTTGTTTTGGTTAGGGGGCTTGGAGTGTTGCTGGGGTATGATGAAAGTTTGAGAGGTTTTGTGAGGAACCAATAATGGAAATGGAAGAAAAGTTTTGGTTCGAAATGAAAATTTAATTATGTGTCTTTGGAATGCGTTGTTAGTTTTGTTCATGCGCGTATTTGTCAATGTTTGCTACTTGAAACTTAATGTAATAAGTGTGTAATGTGTTTTTAAATATCCTTCTCTTTAGTAAATTTGAGAAAATCTTTCAGCGATACAAAATGCTTATAACTACAGCCATATCCTCAGAAGAAAACACTTGATTTATTACTTAAATTTAGAAAAAATATATATTTGAATTCTTGTACATTTAAATATTTAATATTTAGACTTTTTTTAATTGGATCTCATGCTGTTTAATTTAAGTCATTATTTTCTCTGCCATCTTCCTTTATATTAGTTAATTTTGAAAAGATCTCTAGAAGTGATACAAATTGTTCATGCATTCAGCTTTCATCGAAAAAAAGACATATTTTCCACTAATATTACGAACTAATATTAATCTGAATAGTAATAAATGCTGATAAATCACTGTCAAAATATTTTCATCAATACGGAAATATTAAGTTCGAGATCCTCTGCTATATTCGTATTCAGTGTGCCCCCTTCAAACCTTCAACATTTCTATCCGATACAATAAAGGGAACTGAGAGAAAGGTGTCAAATAATTCACCTTTACTTATGACCATGATTATACCTATATGAACCCTAAAACGCCCTCAGACCTCCTTCCGGAACCTCTCCCCTCGTAAACAACAGGTTTCCGGACATTACCCCGGTCGGCGAGATCGCCCAATTAGTCCCTTTATTGGAGTGACCGTCCGGCTGTCCCAAATACCTCCCGGACACCGAGTTAATCACCGAACAATTAGAAGAAAGTCTTTTCCCGTGTCCTGCTCCATTCCAGCTCCTCGCCTAATTGGCTTATGTTATTTACCAGAGCTCCGAGGCCAATTTGCAATGTCTTTGGGCCTCCCATCCCTCTTCCCGCAGTTTTAAATCACTTGGAGTCCATTTGCATCTGAATGCTCTCTCTTCGAAAGGAACGGCCGTTGAAGAATTTGCGATGCAAATGCCCCCCTCCGATTGGGGCGTGATTTATTTCCGAAGTTCTTTTTAGTGGGAGATGCCAGACTTTGACGAAGTCGGACACATTAAAAGCGAGGAAATGAAGGGCGGAAGGAATTGCCACGCGGACTTAAATGTCGCTGCCGCCGCCGATCTATTCGAGAGGCGATCACGCTTTGTTGTTGTGTGTTTTCGATAAACTTAGGTATCGAAGATGTAGCAGTGTGTTATTTTCTGTGAATAGTAAAGGTTGGTTGAAAGGATTCCTTTTAAACATATTCATGGGATTTTCACTATTTCCTTTGATGCATTGATGGCTTTTCTTGGAACTTTTATTGCTTTACCCACGTCTAGGTCTTCCTTTTCCATTCATCATAGTTTCTAGAAATAAAAAATTACAAATACGCTTTGGAGAGTAAATTTTGATGTGGCATTTGCTTTCAAATGTGGTCCTTCGTAAGTGCAATGATAATATCGCTAGCATATTCAAAAATATAAAACATTTTTAAAGAATAATATTTCATTTTAATAATATACATAATAATTCATCATAATGGTGGGAAGGTAAATCTTATTTAAAGCTAATTTTGTTATTAGTTTTAATATTTATTTAAATGTAGTTTTATCAATAAACACAAAATTTATCGATGATCTTCCTAAAGCCTTTCTCCCAAGCTTCTCATTCCAGAAAACTAATTTTTTAAAGATTAATTTATTTTTCAATCTTTATAGTAGAATGGGCGCCAAACCTCAAAATCTCTGCTAATTAACGAAAAATAATTTCAAAAATATCTTAACACCATATACAAATTATGTTTAACGATGCACTCAACTGCCTGGAAAAACTATCAACAATTAAAACTCATTTTTAAAAACGTACACTAAGTCACTATTTGAAAAAAAAAAACTCTACTGATGCAACCCTTCAAAAGTTTCAATTTAGGATCTACGCTACTTAATTACTCGGAAGAAAAGTTCAAAAACCCACCATCATCGACGGCTAACGAGGATACAAGTGGAAACCCAAAGTCTATCAAGCTGAAACTTTAACGAAACTTTTTTCATGTAACCAATTTTTTTCGCGAGCTTGGCAGATTCTGTTGGCGTAAAACCTCGAACTCCTCATACTCGATACTTTCTCTTAGCTCCCCATTCTGTGCTGTTAATTGCTGCTTTAGTTAAAGATTCACTTTTACTTTATTTAGGTAAGAACTAAGTTTTAAGAGTTCGGTAATTACTTCGCGCCCTTAAATGGGGAAAAGACCTACCTGTACTTTTCTGACGTCTGAAGTCTGTTTATACGAATGAGAAAATTTTAATGTTTTGTAAAGTTACTGCTTTAAAAATTTTTTAAGGATTGATTGCATGTGTGAAATATTAAATTTGAATACACATATAAATTGTGAGTAATAAGGAGTTCTTTTATTTGTTTCAATATTCCTTGTTTATGTTTAAATAAACAAAACATTAATAATGAAAAATAACTATCCTACTGAGATATTAAACGTTTATTTGTTGCTAATTCCTTTTAATGCCTGTTATGAAAATAAGTATAATTCACATTCGTTTTTCAAATATGTTTACCCGAGTAAGGACAAATATAAATTTTGGTAAGTTAATATTAATGACTACTTTTATAAAAAAAAAAATTTAAGGGGGTTAATGGTTTAAGGTTTAAGGGATAATGCATAAAATATTTTTAAAATGTACGATGCCTCCAAATTTCAATGTGGAGTAAGATTAAATTTGTTATCAAAAGAATAGAAAAGTCATCAACGAATTAATAAAAAGAATTGAAAAATTCCAAAGCCGATGTAAGAGTATTCACAATACATTAATTTTTTCCAGAAGGTAAGTGCAATTCAGATATATAGGACCCCAAGTTCACCATATTTATGACCATAAGTGGATTAATTAGATAATCTAAAACATTATATTATGCCTTTAAAATTAAATTACAAAAATATTTATTTGAAACTTAAAAAGATAATACATTGATAAATTAAGCATTGATAAGACTGACATACAATAATTTTATAACATGATTTATCAAACAAAAGGGGCCAAAACTCACATGTCCTGATAATCAGCCAAATGTGGCAACCTCCATCAGAGTTTGACGTTAATAAAAGTGACTTCCAGGTGCGCCTTAATGTCCCACCGCAGCACCATCTTATTGTCGTTAGCCGTAATTAAGACTCGTCGTCGGCAGAAGGAAATTTTTCAGGCGATACGCATATATTAAGCGGCGACTTTTTTTCTGTCCTTTTCACTCCCCGGCAAAAAAATATCTGTTAATGTCTTTAGATTACTTTTGGCGAGCGGAGAAAAAACACAATGGGATGGTGTTTACCGAAGCCGAGTTGGATGGTGGAAAAGGCTATCGGTAGAGAAGAGAAAAAAATAGCAATGGTATCGCTGTTTGCGGGTTTATTTGTTGGTTTATTATTGGGGTGTTGGTTGGTTCATCAAAGTGAAATGAGCATTAGCGGATGTTTAATGTCGTTTACTTTAATTCGATTCGTTTTTGCTTTCCAAGATCGAGTTGACTGATAATATTTGAAATAAAAGGGGTATTTTTTTGGAATATATGCTTTAGTGAGTGAAACATTTGGAAATTTTTATTTTTGTATGACCATTTAATTACTCTTTTTTCTATTAGTAATGCGATAACGCTATCCAAATGTTTCTTCAATATACTAATTACCTTATTAACTTATTTTTTTTTCTAAAAAAAACTGTTTTAGCTGCTCATCTCTTTTGGTCAACAAAGTTTAAATATCGCCAAAATTTTGGGGTTGTCATTTATTTATATGTTTCATTTTGTTGGTTTGCAATTTTTGGTGATAGTATATCTAATCTTTGGCAATCAAAACAGCTTTTAGATACTTAACAGGCAAATAACGGAATGGAATCCTGTTTTTTATTAAATTGTAGACAAATCTTTAAAAAATTCACTATAGAGCATTTTCAATCACATGGCTCGGACCTAACAACGGCCTTAGCAACAGAAATGTTACAGTTTTTTGCCCTACAGAGGCTAACAGTTACAGAAAATGACTAGCCGTGGAATTCTTCTATTGGAGCATTTGCAATCACGTGACCCCATACTTAAAAACCGCGTTAGCAACAGATAAACAATGGCCTTAGCAACAGTTAAAAGCCCTACAGAAGGTACATAGTTAAAAGAAAATAACCGGTTGTGACGTCACCTGAAAACACTCTATTTCAATTATTTATAATATTTATTTTTATTCTAAGGACAAAATATTTTGCATTTAGAATAAAGTATAAAAAATTTGTATAAATAGATATTTTAAATGAATATTTCAATCCTTCAGGAAATAAGTATTAAAATTCTAAGGACAAAATATTTTGCATTTAGAATAAAGTATAAAAATTTTGTATAAATAGATATTTTAAATGAATATTTCAATCCTTCAGGAAATAAGTATTAAAATTCTAATTTGTTTCATTTAAAGTAAAATTAACTGTAGTGTAAATGTCAAATTTCTATTTTTAAAACACTTTAACCCTTTTATTTAAGTTACTGATTCCAAGAACACCCACTTTCTTAATAGCTAATTTCTGCATCCAGTTATTAAGGTTCTTCCTGTTACTCATTCCTTTGTTTCTCATTGTTCTTAAGACTCAAACTTCCTTGCATTAATTTACTTATTAAACTAATTCATTAAATTCGTTTCCTGTTTCCTTATTTATGTCTTCCTCTTTGCTGATATTTACTGGTTTTAATTGAGATGGCAGTTTAAATTTTATGACACAATACAGAATTAAATAGCAGTTTTAGATTAATTTAGAATTCAAATCTGATGCATATGTATAAATGCATATGTTAAACAACTCGGATACCTAAGGTAGGAAATTTATATCATGAAGCAATTGTAGGCTTATTACGATTCATTGTTTTAAACATCTCTATCAAAGTAGTAGGTAGTACATATTTGTTTCATTTTAAAAGAGCATTAATGAGTTTTACCATCATTTCAATTCTGAATAAACAATTTGTTTTTAGACAATATGCATTCTTGTAGTTTTTTTTAAATCGCACGTCTTAAACAATTTACAACGCAAGCACAATCCATTAAAATTACTAAAATATTGTACAACTTCCATGTACCCATTTAAAGTAGCTATGTTCAAGCAAAAGTTTTATTTCATAATAAAAAGAAGACCTTAAAAGCATAATACATTCTAAAACTTCAAAACAAATTAAATTTCAAAGGAAATATCAAGAATATATATTTCTATTAGTAAACAACCTAAACTCCAATTTCATATTCCTGTAAACAACCCAAACACTGCTCCACGTTCAAATTCAACCCCGCATAGGGTTTTAAACCCGAGTTGTTCACAGCATTCTACCTAATCTAATGGAATCTAACTCTCCCGCTTCTCGAAAAAAAAATACTTCAAATAAATAAATCAGATCGGGGAAAGAGGGTTCTGGAAAGTGAAAAACGACCCTTTCGATTGAGAGATGAAAAGCCCGCTCCAACTCAACTCGCATGCACAAAGAAGCCCTATTAAAAACGCGAAACGATGCGTAAAATTTGAACATTTTTAAAGCCCTTCGTGCTAAATCACTATCTATTTAAAAGAGGACGCCGGCTGGGTCGAGGGAAAAGTGGCACGAGTCGGGTATCTCTCGGGGGATTTGAAACGGAATAGTAAGGAGTTTGGGGAAATAATGCTGATTTGAATTTGAGTGAGAGCTTTGTTGGGTGAATCGATCGAAATGTGATAGAGAAAACACATTGAAGAGTGTAAAAAAAAGAGTTACTGTTGGGAAATAAAATTGTCTTTTCCCCCTCTATCATGGGCGTCATTTAGGGGGGGCAGGGGGGGGCAATTGCCCCCCCCCAAGGTTTCCACTCTTAAGTGAAAAATTGCTGAGTGTCCCTGGAAAATTTTGTAACTCCACAAGCCACAAGGAGCAACAGATTTAACTCAAAACATCCCAAAAGCAGTTAAAGCACTACTTTTGAGGGTCTAATTTCAAACTTTTCTGGGGGAGAACCCCCAATCCCCCTCCTGACCTTTGATGTCTGTTATACAATTTGTCTCCCTTGAAAATTCTGCCGCTTACAAGAAACAGTTCCCTTTGGGAACCAAAGAGTTTGAAGCCCCTAGGAGTCTGGTTTAAAGGGGAATTTTCAAAAATTTTTACTGGGGGAGGATCTCCGCCCCCCCTTGAAAATTTTACGTTTATTTATAACTTTTTTCCCCTAGAAAATTCTATGCTTTACAAGGAACTGTTTTTTTTAACGTAACCCAAAGGACCTCAAAATGAGCTGAAAGAGGCAAATTTCAAAAAAATTTTTGGGGGAGGACCCCCAGACCCCCCTTTAAAATTTTTAAATATATACTATGTTATACAGTATATTTTCCTTGAAAATTCTGCCACTTACAACAAGCAGTTCCCTCTGGGTGCTCCCCAACGAGGTTGCAAGGGAGAGAAAACCCTAGTTTAAAGGGTAATTTTCAAAAAAAATTCTGAGGAGGACCTCCGGCTCCCCTTGAAACTTTGACGTTTATTTGTAACTTTTTTCTCTAGAAATTATGTGGTTTACAAGGGGCTGTTCTCTTCGGATGTAACTTAAATGTTGTAAAAATGAAGCAAAATTTAAAAATTTTTAGACTACCCAGACCCCCCATTTTTACTTAGAACTTATGATGTTGAGTCACCCACCACCAAAAAAAAATAACAAGTCTGGTTACGGCGTGGCTCAGCCCCACTTAAAAAAAAATCCTTGCCCCCCCCAACCAAAAACTGAAATGACGCCCCTGCCCTCTATTTACTTCAAATAAAACTATTCTAATCCTGTATTGATGGAAAGAAATATTATGGGTGATTTTGAATACATCAAAGAAGTTGCACTAGGGCAAGGTCTGGCGTGATATATGTTTATGTAATATTAAATGGAATAACATAAATAATTGAAGTAACGTTTTCTGATAAATAGACGGAAATTGTAATCAGTAGATTTTCATACAATTTTCAGGTTTTAAGTTTGGTTTCAGAAAATGTATCTTGACTTCTTCCTTTAAGGAGATTTCATAATTCCAAAACAGAAAATAAGTTTGATATTTGTCATAATTTGTAAGTTGGTACAAAATGGATCCACATATTTACACTAAATCAAAATCTTAATTTTAAATAACATCTTATCAAATAATACTATGTATCTTTAGTTCTCTCTTTCTGGATAATTTTCTGCGAGAAATTTTCAAATTACGAGAACGTAAGTATGGATTTAGGGATGTTTCAGCTTGTCGCCTTCTATCGGATCAACCAACCAAGAATATGATATTATCAATATATAAAAAGCCCAGAGACATCAAGAACCTGGAATTTATCTCTCCAAAAAAATAAGAAGAATATCAGCTACATTAAGGATATGTACTATTTCATGCTGGTTTTACCGGATTTTACCTGGTTACCTGGTTTTACCTATTCATTACAGCTTTATGAATCTTGCATTTTATTTTTTTCTAAAATAGCTTTATCCTATTCATTTCCACTCATAAAGATGGCGTTCGCCTTTTCTGGATATTTCGCTGGTAAATAATGTCACAAGCGCGACATGAAATAAATTTATTCCTTCCAAGCTGCGTGTCCATTAGTATATTCAATAATAAGTGAGCAAAACATTCCTTACCAGACTATATAAAAGTAAGATCTCTCACTACTATTCTCTCTGATATTACTGCAGCTATCAGAATACCCTTCATTTATCACAATGGACTGCACCAGAAGAGATACTTGCGACTTCTCGACACCGACTCAACAAGCAACCATCAGAGTAATTAATCACCACTCTTTCCTCAGCGAAAGGACCTCCGTCCACCAACCATTCATTCCACTGTCCCTCCAAACCCCTCTCCCTCCTTTGGCGCAGCGTCTCCGGCCCATGCATAAACAAGGCCGCTCCCGCTGTAACTAAGCTAATAACCGAAGGGCCTCTGGAATCACATATACTGCACGCGTTTTGTCTCGCGGCACGGTCGCCGTGATTGCCGCTGCAGATGCTTTGTGATGGTAATTCGCGAGGGACTCTTGTGCCGTTTCTCTTAATTTGAAAGAGAAGCCCTATTCAGCGTGTGTAGCCATCTCTTCGCAAACTACGAAGCTCTTCTTTGGGGGTGGGTGAGGGAGAGTTTTTGAGGGGCTGTGTTTGAGGTGGGGTAATGGGTGGTAGGGAGACTCAGTTTCGAGTATGTGGTATTGTAAAAGATAATTGTCAAATTTCAGGAAGGGGAATCGGAAAGAAAACTGCCTTATAGATAATGATAGGAAAATGCTTTAGTACTTCAAGTATGGAATCAAATTCAAATACCAGGGGCATAATTAAAGAAGTATGAGAGGACCCGGTCCTGCTCTGAGAAATTTTTGCGATTTTTTTATATGAGTCATTTTTAAATGAACATTAAATGGGGATTTTTGCCATCAAAGGACATCAGGCATACTTGAGGGTTTTGGTGAATTGAAGTGTTAAATGACTACCAAAATCTTTCTCTCTGAAATGTTACCTCTTTTCCAAAATTAATATCTGTGTGGTCCACTGTGGTACCTAAATATACCTATCCGTTACTGCAAGGTTCTTGGTATAATAAAAGTATCATTTTTATTACTAGTATATTGATTGTTTTTAAATTAAAACGTTCTGTTTTTACTATATACACTTTATTATTCCATTTCAATCCAAAGATATATTTGGATATAAAAGTACTTTAAAAGGAATAGAATCTTATTTCATTTATATTGTGGGTTTGAGTATTGTAATTTCAATGGAACTTTTATAACAGCATTTCGTTTCACTTCAAAAACCGCATCCCGAAAAAATAAAAGCATTAAAATAATTCTTAAAGCCTAAATAAGTTTTGAAAGAGAAAAAGAATATGATTCATGTTCTAAATCTACTTAACCTGAAAAATCACTATGGCCAATCTACAAAACATTATCGCCAACAAAAGCAGCGATAAAAGACTAAACATCCAAAACCCAAACTATCAAACCTCAGCTCCAGCCACACTAAAAATTTAACGACCAACCAGCCTATCTCTCATCTCCACCAAAACCCAGCATCCCCCAGCTATCTGGTTAGCGACCCAAGTCTGATACATAACTTCACCATCAGGAGTTGCCTGGCAGCATCCTTTTGGCACTAACCCCGAGACAAACTCAGGTGCGCCTCACCATAAAAGAGTGGAAACCCCGTATCTAAATCGACATCTCTCAGTCGTAAAAAGGAAGATTCTCTTTGTTCAGAAAAAACCCAGGGGCAAACAAATTCGTTATCGACATCTTTGAGGTCGTAAAAATAGATGCAGGGGCTTCCGTAGCCCGATAATGTTGGTGATAATTACTGCTAATGGTGGGACGGTAGAGTTGAAGAATCTTGTTCCATTTAGGAATTATTAAATTGAAAACTGGCATTTGTTATCTCTGATATAACCATTAAATAATTTGTAATGTCCATTATCTTTTAAGCCATTATCAAGCCATTATCTTTTATGTTATGCATCTTAAGATATTTATTCAGTAGGTTAGAAAATCTGGAAATGTGTACTTAACTAAATTTTGAGATAAAATAGTGATTTTATTTTTTTTTCTGGTCTAAGAAATTTTATTTTATTAGCTTTAAAATAAATAAAAATAAAAAAATAATTTTAGTATTTTCTGTATTCAGGATTTTACTATAAAAATACACTTAACCAATTCAGAAAATGATGAGAACATTTAAAATTTTGTGGCATTGTTTTGATTTTAAACCTTTGAAACCATAACCATGATTCCAAGCCTATATTATACAATAAGAAAAATATACTAAACTATGCAAAAAATATGTTTCGCATGCTTTTTGAAATGGAAGTAGCATAAATTATTGGACAAACTTTACAAGTCTGCTTTATTAAAAAGAAATTTCTTATTTGCCCCAATGCATAGTAAGCGTCGTGAATTTGAATTAAAT
This sequence comes from Tetragnatha montana, assembly GCA_963680715.1. NCBI lineage: Eukaryota > Metazoa > Arthropoda > Arachnida > Araneae > Tetragnathidae > Tetragnatha > Tetragnatha montana. The sequence goes on from OY796681.1 coordinate 23,751,919, forward strand.
GTTACAAGATTTGTCTTGGTTGATCAAATTTTCTTCCTTTTTATTTGAATACAAAAGTAGAAATTTCTCATAATTTGTAAATTTATCACGAAATACACAATTTTTTTCTTGAAAATTATTGCTATTGTAATTAGCCTATTCCTCCAAAATTCTGAAAGAATGAATTGACCCTTTTCGCAGGTAAAGAAGTTTTTAAGCTTTAACTTTATATTGTTATAAAGAAAATATTGAGAGAAAGTTATGAAAAATGCATATTCAAATCTTCCCTGCAGATCAAACAACAGTTTTCCACACGTTGAAGCCAACCAAATACAAAATCAGACATGTCTCCTCGAGTCTTCGAAGTTCCAAACTTCTGAAACTTTTACACAGTCAGCATCCAGCTAAAGATCCATCGATAGAATCTCCAATTCAATTTTAATTCAACTGCTTCATCTCTGATTCCGTTTTAGAACGAGAAACTCTCTCATTGATCAAATGACGAAACTTTTCCCCCTGGATATCATTCTCAGAAAGATTTGCCTCTAATATTTGAAGGGTTATGCGAAAGACTTCGCTTTCCGCTCGTGAAGAAATACTTGCGAGGAAATTAGAGAAAGAATGGAGGGGAAACAATTCGTACTGCTTCGCTAAAATGAAGCTTTGTTTTGAGCTGTCTCTAGGGAAGACTGGCTGGAAATAGTTCTCTTCCGTTTTGGTACAAAATGTAATGCTGATAGCGAAAGGATCTATATTTGCATTTTATCTCTTTCGATTCAAAATAATGATCTGTCTTAAATCTAAGAGATCTAAATTTGGTAGAAAAGTTTAAATTCATTTTATAAGACAAATGGAATTATTAAGAATGTACTTCAGTAACTAAGTAATAAGATGTTTCCATTTATTAATCAACTGAAACGTCTATAATGTGTAGTAATTTTTATTTTCTCAAACTCGAGAGTTCACCCCTTGCGTAAAACTAAATAGATTCTTATAAATAATTATTTTTAGTTATAAAATATAAACACAATCAGATTTATATAATCATTTGAACTTTATAAATCTTTTTAAGGTATTTGGTACGTTCATCTTTACCAACGCATATTTTTCCATAAAACTCAGTAGGTACTTTTGCCTCCATATAGTATATCTTTATCTGGCTTTCCTAGAAACATAGGTTTGGAGAACTCGTATATTGAATTCTCAAAGACTTATGTATCAGAACTGGTATAGTCGACAAATTCGTCATGGTATTCAAGTTATGAATAAAATCGTTGTTTGTCAATAAAAAATCGATTCGACCGACAAGATACTTTTGAAATAGAAACACAAAACCGTCCTTTTCCATGTAACACAATCCGAACGCGCGTGTCTTCATATGCCGCACAGAGTCGCTCGGTTCCACAGAACTCTCGATAAATCAAACTCGCGGCGCAATAACATCTGTTCGAATGCTCCTAATGGGAGGTCGAAATTACTTTTCTTCGCTATCGATTCTGGGCAGATTGCGGCGGCCATCATCAGTGCCAGTAATTGATTCGAACGAAACCTCACTTAATATGAAAGGCTTATCTTTCGCGGAGATCGGGTAGGCAAAATGGCAAACGCAGCTGCCGATTTAACGAATTCGTTAATTCGATGAAGAAGAAAGGTAGGGCGCGTTTATCGATTGGGAAACAACAGAAGACGAAACAATGGTCCCTGTGTGCGTTGTTGTTAAGCTCCGTCGGTTTTCTAAGTAGTTAACCGAATTAATTGCTCGTTTTGCGGTGACTAAAAAGCGTAATTTGTTTGACTTTTGGAAGCCTCTTGGGGAATTGATCGCTTTGTTGTTTGTTTGGTGTTGTTCCAGCTGTGAGGCTTTGTTTTCGAGTTGTTTGTCGTGTTTAATTCTGTTTTTTGTGGTTCTGAGATTTTTCTGGAAATGACGCTCTTTTTGGAATTGTTTATGGTGTTCTAAAAGTTGCGTTTAATTTCATTTATCTACTTCAACTAGTTTGTTTTGATTGTTTTGGAGCTTTTGTAAACAATTAGAGGGTTTCTTTGTGGAAGAATAGTTTTATTTCTCTTTCTATGCAAGCTTTTGAGAAACATCCCTAATTAGCTTATCGAAATAAAAATACTTTTATGTGTTCCTACAAAAAGAAAATATAACTCTTGCTGAGCGATTTACATTTACCTACTTGAAAAGATTTCATTTTTATTTCTTATATTTTTATTAATTTCTTAACCTTATATCATTAGCTAACACCATAATTCTTTAAAAAATATATTATTATTAATTTTAGCATTACAAAATTTGTTGAAAATGGAAAAAATTGTATCTAATGTATTAAAAACTAAAACAAAAACTCATCGAAATATACCTGTTAGTCTTCAGCATTAATTAAGACAAAATCGCTGGTTTCACTCTACTGTAACTGTAACCAATGTCCACTGTAATCAATAATTTGTAATTAATGTCCATTTTGTTCTTTGTGCACACAAATCGTTAATTTTATCTTCCGTTGTCTGTTTTAGGACTACTACTTTTAAGTTATTAAAGATACATATGAGTTAAGTCGTAATTACTCGTAATACTAGGTTAAAAAGTGCTATTTAATTCAGAAACCAACTAACATAAATATACGAACTTATATGGGGCAATTCCTTCAGAAATCCTCTAAATCCTACTAGATAGTATTAATCCTTCATAGAATTTATAAACCCTAATACCTTCATTGAGACTTGGAAGCCTCTGGAAGATCCAATCATGTCTTCTCATTGGCAAACTTAATTTCCATACATTTGCGTTAAGAACAAGAGGATTTCCCATATAGAGAATATGATAAGAGTTACATAGGCCTACGTAGGCGATATACATAGGCGATATACATAGGCCTACGCGATGCCTAATTCCAAAGGGCAGTAACACCCCTCGTACACCGCTCACATTAAAACACCCGCCCTATCTCCTACACTCTCATTTACGACGTGAGTCCTCGATCCATCCGGTCTTAAAGTCGCCAACTATTCTCGAATTATACAGCGGCGAGATAAAAAGGGGCATGCGACCGAAACAAAGAGAGGACGACGATAAGAAACTCTCTCTCTAAAAAGGGTTTAAAAGCCGGACGGCGTTATCTTAGAAGAGTTATAATTCGGTAGCAAATGAGGAAGAGGAGAGGATTTGGGAATGAAAGAAAAACGGAGGTGTTTGGAATGAACGGATGGATTCCTTTCGTTCATTAGAGGGGAAAATCCTTTCCACCCTCCAGTCGAATAATTTCGCATTTAGAAGTACTCTGTTATCGAGATCCTCTCCCCCCCCCCTTTTCATAGATGGATGGGGAGACGGAGGATTTGGGAAAGATGATGGAGGGAAGATCTTGAAGATTTGTGGAAACGAAATTAGTTGACTTTCCTCTCATGAATGTGATGCTTTCAAACGTGGCATTAGGAAGAGTTGTATACTACCGACAAATGGAAAAATGCAATCCAACATACTGATAAAAAAAGAGATTTAATAATAATTTCCTATTTTTTTTTTTAAATTACCTTTCGTGCCTTATTTTCAAGAAAATTCGATACTTTAAAAGAGTGGGAAACTTTAAAGCAATGCTTTAGTTGGATTACACATTCATGACTCTTATGTTAAACAAAAAGTATTTCAAATAGCATAAATTCAAAAGATATTTTATGTTTATTAATAATTTGATACATAAACATCAAAATTTGATGTTTGTAAAATTTATAATCATTAAACCATTTATGTATGAGTGGTCAAACAATTACAATACTCATCTTTATGATTTGGTCTAGGTTTTTAATGATGTAAAATATCATTAAAAAAATTATTAGTTGTCGGTTGTATTTAATAAGGGGTAACATTTACCTCAAAATCCACCCCTCTATTTTATTAGGGTTTAAATGTATTATTTGGGTTAATAATCTTAAAAACGGTAGACCCTGACATTTAACTTGTTTTACTTTTTGTAATGAAGACAAAAAAATATGTGTAAAATGGTTTGGTTATATCTTGATGGGGCCTCTAATTTTACCGCACACATATGCATTTTTTTTTTAATTTCCCAAAATGTAAAATGTAAAGAAAAGTCGAGAAAAATTTTAAACTTTTTCAACTTAATTTGGAAAAACGCTTGTTTCAAAATGCTCATATCTCTCATTCCACTTACGACAAAGAATTATTTCAAACTATCCCTCTCTCCGCTAAAACCAAAACCTTCAAAGCAAGAACGAACAGTTCAAAACTTCCCCCCACACCGAAAAGAAGACACTTGAAGCAGGAACTCCTCATCGGCCTTTTAACATCTCATTTATATACTTATTACTTCCAACGATAGGAATCGCGCACTCCGCGATGTCAAACAAACTTATTAAGCGCATTAAAATTCCGTCAAAACGCTCCCACGGCTTACCTTTTCTCTAATTGCCCTCCTCGTTTCCATGAAATATTAACAAACAGAGAAACAAACAACTGATAAACGCATAGGGTCTCTAATCCTTTTCCCAACAGAGCAAAACTCAATCATTTATGCATAAACGCTCTACATATCCAGTTCTCTCTCGTCACAGCCTTTTCTTCTGCAATCTGCTACGACGAGAAGGAGAAGAAAAGGACTCCTACAATCTGGTTGCAATTAAGTCTCGAGTGGGGGGGAGGAGAGAGATCCCTCGAACGTAATTAGAACCGACCTTTCGCAGGGGGGGAAGGGAACAGCGGGATTAATTATTTAAATGAGAAGTAAATCCCTGCTCCGTGCTGTACCCGGCGATGGGTGGATTAAAGCCTTTTAACGGGTGGCAGTTGGCTGCTGCAGACATCTCCTGATGCAGACTGTAGTTTTTGAGGACGTGACAGTGACTGGATAGGGGGAACTTTTAAAGTGTTATTTAACGGTTATTAATGGGATCAATAGCGATAGGGTTTTATTGCTGCTGGGACGGATAGGGGAAAAACTTGAGAGGAAGGGAAAACAATAGTTTGAAGGGTTTTGTCTGGGAAAACTAATATGAGAAGTTGAGAGTTGAAATTGTGAGAGGATAAAAACACGTCATGTTGTCAGACTTGTGGATGAAAAATTTAGTGAAAAACAGTCTCTTGTATTAGGTGACTGTCACTTATATTTTACGATAGGTTTTTCAATGATGGAAAGCAGAAATTTTCAGTATGAATTTTACAATGTATGGTGGATAAAATTCTGAATATATAGGAATTTTTTTTATCAAAAACCCATAAAGAACTCGATAAGTTTGCCAATCACACCTCCTAAAGTCATTCCACACTGTCACTTTTATCCCTTGGCTTCTATTAGTATTGTAATTAATAAAAAAACATAATGGTTGTCAAAAATCTTTGAATACATGAATCCTTTCTTTTTAATTTTAACAAAATTCCATTTTCAGAAATAATACATTATTCAAAAACCTTTCAAATTAATTTACATCAACCACGAACAGATCCATCTCGTTTCAACATCCATCCGATAACGTTCAGCAAATACTACCCAATCTTCCCTCTAATAAGCACACATCCCAACATTCCAAACACCATCCGAGACCACCTGTAAACAACGACCACGAATCGAATGAACACATCAAACACCCCAACCACCAAACCAATCAGATCCCCCAACCAACCAGGCAAACACCCCAAACCTCCCTGCCAATACCCCATATAGACACAGCGAAGATAGATGGAGTCGGAAGATGGAACACCGTCTCATTTCCTCCGTTTCCGTCTTTGTGCCCCTCCGCAGGAAATGACGGCCGTCCACTCACCTTCGGAAAGCCGAAACCAAGGGTTAAAAGACGGGGACTGACAGCCCCGATCCAAGGGGCATCTATCTATTCCGTCCGAGGGATCTGGTGACTCTGGGGTCTCTCTCACGGCAATTAGGGATGAGTTGGAGGAGCAGTTGTTGTTGTGGATGGAACCTGTGGTATTTTAGGGCGATTTGAGGAGGAGGAGAGGAATCTTCACGCTTGTTAACGGGCGGTGGAGAATTTCTGGGGGGTTGTGCTTTTATTTTTAAATAGATGGATTTCTTATTATGTGCTGTTGCAACAGTTGTTGCTCAGCAATCATGTTGTGTCATTCCAGATGGCGGCTGGGTATTTCTCTTTGTGAAGGTTAATGTGTTATGAGGATGGCGTGGGGTTGTTATTTTTAAGAAAGTAAAGACCCTAACTAATTTTATTAAAATTCGAATAGGAATTCAGAGTAGAAACTCTAATCCTATAAAAAATATTGAAACCTGGAGATTTTCAACATTTTCCGTTTCGTTCAAAATTAATTTCTATATTTGTATTTTAAATCACCCACTGAAAATATTTTAATAAAGCCATTACAGACTCCTATAAAAACTGGTTTTACTTTGTTTTTATCACCCCAAGATGACGAATAAAGAAGACATGTTTTAATTATTTTATTTTTTAATCATTACTTCAAATTGGGCTTTCTCATCATATTTGAGGTTTTATATTGAGATAATATAAGTTTTTGATTCCTTTTTTTAAATGCATTTTGTCCAATCTACAAAGTTGTGTAAAATTAAGTAAATATTATAAAACTAGACGAGTAAATGATAGATTAGTTTTATTTCTTTACGTAATTACCAACGTAATTTTTAATTTTAATTTCTATATTTTTTATTCGAGATTAAGATAATTTTCGGAAGAGTTAAGTTTCTCTAGTCCTAAGTAATAAACAACATGCTATATTCAGTTATTAGCTACACATATCGCACATCATAAAAACGGAAAAATCCAATAAGTCTGGAATATTTTTAAAGACTGGTCCTTTTTCAAACCTGATTCTTTTATATTCATAATCTCAAAAAGTCATTCAAATATTTCATGATCTTAGAAAAGACTAGAAGACATTTATAACCTTCAACTAAACATGAACTCACGTGGTGAAAATGACCATCCTATGACCTTTTCAGGTTTAATTTGTAACTAACCCTCTTTTATAAATTTAGGAAACTGATATCAAGCCTTCCCAGACATATTCCATCAACTCTTTCCGAAAACTCGTGTTTAATCTCACTTTACACGTCCTCTCCCGATCCATAATCCGATACAACTCCGGACGAAAACATTATCCATCACTGGTGAGCAGTTAACCCTCGCGTATCGCATCGCAATCAGAACACCTTTCGCCTTTCACGCGGATATAATCACCCAAAAACATGGCCGATGATTCCAGGTATGGAAATGCCGCATCGATTACGAAGAATCTCGAGATACATATCGTCCATTATCTACGTAATAAGTTTTCCAATAACAAAAAGACTGTGACGGACACGAAAAAAACCCTTGGAACAATTCAAATAAGATACCGAGTTGCGATCTTTTTTTCGGTGCACGCGAAGCAGCGATGAAAAATAACACATCCTCCATCTATGGTGCACTTAATCGGAGAGTAATCCATCATTTTGTGTGTGTTCATCGGTCGACAGGAGGAGCGGGACGTGTCCATTCGTCTGGGGTAAAAAATACCGGAAAGTGTAGAAATGCTTCTTATGTGATCTCGGGTTGGATGTAATCGCTTTATTCTTGCTGGGATCCATAGATCTCGAGGAGGTTTGGAGCATAAATCACTGTGGTTGACAGTGTGCAAGCAGAATGTGGGTTTAGGATGTGTTGTTCTTGGGTATTGGTGATCGCTTATTTTGCATTTTGTTCCTTCGAATTTTTTTTTGTATCGAGGGGTTTGATGAACTTTCTTTGTTTGAGGAAGAGATTTTCGGAGGGATTTTATGGAATGCATACTCGAAAGTCTTGTTGCACTTTTTCTATGTGTTTTAAAGTACTTTGGAATAAAGTTTCGTTTGAAATGTTTCGTGTCGATAGCTAAATATTTTTGCATAAAATCACTCATATTGTGCGCGAACTACTGATATAATATAGAAGTATGTTGATAAAATATGCAATTTTTATATAAAAATTAGGTAGTTTATTAGTTACTCTTTGAGAGGAGAATGTATGAGGAAGGGAAAAATTTATTTAAAATCAAAACACGTGAAATAAAAGAAAAGAAAGATGTATAGAAATAATTATACAGAGTAAGTTGTATAGGAAAAATACAAAAATAAACTGAATAACAAACATAAGCTATAGAAACTTATGAAAGCACATTTATGATAAACTCATCTAATTTTTAAAGATATTTTTTTTTTTTAATTTTACCAACTACTATATACAGTATGTTGTTTGATTAAATGGAAAAATGTTGTATCATCATACCATAAGGCAAAAATAAGCAAATAATATTGCTAGAAATAGTTTTTTCCAAACAAATCTCATAAATTACTAAACGTAGGATATAATTTTAGAACAATAGCAAGAAAAATAAGTTTTAATTTGATAAAAATAAAAATTAATTGTATTCACAAAAAGCCAAAAATAAACTGCCCACATTTTTAGAAGTTTTATCGGTTTTTTTATTTTGAGCAAAGAAAAGGGAATTCCAATCTCAACGTTAAAAAAATCACAAAAAAAAACAACCGCAAAAAGTTAAACGTTCTCCAAAAACCTGTAGGCGTTAATAAATCCAGAACACGAAATCCCTAAACAAGAAAAAATAAAAAGGATCTTTTAAAACTTTGTTGCGAAGAATTCCGCCTTCGATCGAATATCTCGTAAACAAGAAAATGAATGAAAAAGACAGAAAAAAATATTAATTCCAGAAAACTGCAGTCGCTAAATGAGTCACTGAGAGGCGAGATTCCGTTTATTTTTATTCCATTACTTCTTTTCCTTTCTTTAGAATTCCGGACGATTCGGGACTTGAATTCTTCATAAATACCGCAGGAAATGAAAAAACGGAAATAAAACTTGAAAGAGAGAAAACGAAGTAGGGAAACGGAAAATACAAGCCTCCCAAACGATCCGAAAGCTTAATTCAGCGAATAAGAATTATACTCCGTCTTTCAATTCCATTAGGCTTTGATTTGATGACATACTGCATCGGTTTATGTTTTACAGTAGAACATTTACTGTCGAATAACGTATTTAATGACAGCAATAACGCAAAGGAAGACTGTTTCTTACTGTAGCGCATTTGGGGAAACCGAGCTGTAATTGGATTTTATTTCTTGGCTTCTTGATATTCCGAAATAATAATTCCCAAGACTCAGTTCTATTCTTATCGGATTTTTCTTGCCAGACGATTTGATAGAGTACTTAGAAGTTGATTTTATGTCTGTTAATGAATTTAGAAAGTTACAAAGTTTTCTGGCAGTAAATATAGACATCTTTTGTAAGTAAGTACATATAACAGAAAAACTTCGTTACCTTAGGAGAAACGTACAATCCTATAATATAAAATATATTTATTGAACAATTAGTTTTCCAGCTTTACTTTAATCTGTCATTTAATTTAATTTAAATTTGCGTAACAATTAGACCACCTTTTCACTCTATGCTTAAAATATTTACTAATTTTTTTATATTTAAATAGTACAATCACACACACACATTTCAGTAACTCTATTTTTATTATATGACACCCTTCAATAGGTAGAGATTATTGAAAGAACGGCAGGGAGTAAGCCATAAGAACTGATTTTATTACCTCTAATCTCTTTCAACCCGAAAACATCCCTTTGCTCTTGAGCCTCTCTCTGCTCTTCAAATTATTTTTACACCTATGCATCTCTTTATCCTTCACCATCTCTTTAATCTTGAGCCTCTTTCTGCTCTTAAACATATTTTTGTTCTTTAACATCCTTGCACTCTTTTAGCATCAATTTGATCTTTGCCCTCTTTAATATTTTCTATTTATTTCTATTAATACCCATGCACATAACTGTCTCACACGAATATCTTAATTTCTCTAGGTGACACTTAATATTTTCAGAAGTTTAGCACCTCACCTCTTTGCAGATCACTTACAACAATCTCACGGACCACTTATGGTCCACCGAGCATTGGTTGGAAACTACTGCTCAAACAGATTTTTTTCATTTCCTTTTTCATGGAAAAATTCATTTACTCGTCTACTACAAAAAGGAACGTATGGAAGATGGCGTGAAAAATATAAACAAAAACTAAATAGTCATTTCGTTCCCCATTCTTATTAATATCCATCGTATTTTTACCCACTAAACTTTTTTTCCCCTTTCATGTAAAGTTTCATTCATTTTTCACAAGAAAAAATTTTTAACTTTGCATCTTAAATTTCTTTTTATTTATATTAATGTCTTAATTGTTCTCATTTTTAACTATCAATTCCCAATTCTTTTCCAGTCATTCACTACTCATAAGCATTTATTTCAAATATTTCCAACAGCAAGTGAATGTTTTAATTTCAGTAAATATTAGATTTTTGAACAAATTTTCTTTAATTACACCAAATAAAAATCTATTCCATAAATAATTTAAAAAAATTAGACTTTTAATGACATAAAAACCCTTTTCATTTTTATAAAACTTTCATTTAAATCAGAAGTCAATATGCTAATTGGTATACTAATCAGTATTTTATGCTAAACAGCTTTTTCACTTTTACTGGCCACATGCTTCTCTTATCTGGAGATAATAATTGAATTCTCCTCTAACAGCAAGAATTGAATTTCTAGTTGTTATTAATAAAACTACTTTTAAAAACTTCATTCCCTACTTATAGGGCACAATGGGACAAAATATGCTCTCCTTTTGAATCTATCAACTGTTTCAACGAAAGACTCAAAAAATAAGACATTATTCCTAAAAAAATGTTCATGCCCGTGTTTGAGAAGATTCTTGATCCCTCTGTAAATGATGAAAAGAGATATTTTCCATAAATAGTGAAACGATTCATCATTCAGGGGTGTAGAAAAGTAAAAAAAAAGCTATGTTATTGTAGGTGCTCAATCGAATATTTATGCACACGAAACCAACTCGGGGGGGTGGAGGGAACAATAACAATAATATCCCTTGTTTTAGCTTCTATAATGGATTACATCCGCTTTCGTAAAGCATATTTTCATAACTTAAGTTTCCTTTCTGAAGTGTTAGTCTGAAAGCAAATTCACCTATCGTTCAATCATTTCAAGTTGAGCTTTCCGTTGTAAAAACAGGCTAAATTATACGTTAGTCTTTTAGAAAATTCGCCTATCATTAAATTGTAGTGAGTTATGTTTTCGGTTACAAAAACAGTCTAAATTAAAAGTCGTCGAATTTTGAGATCTTAAGCTATTGTATAAAAATAGGTCATCATCATTGAATTTTGAGTTTGGATCGTTTACACGATAAATTTAGCTGAAAATATATTGGGTAATGTTAACCGGTATTGAAGTGATAGTCTTCCTGCACAAACATTTGTTTCTTATATTAAAATACCTAGAAATATAATAAAAGCATTTTTACAATTTATAGTAAAATATTTTATTGGATATCCTTATGTTATCCTATCCACAATAATCGCACAGCGATAAAAAATCATAATGACCTAAAGAGCTCAAACTACGTACATGATGAAACTTTGTCACTTATATTTAGGAATTCGAGACACTTTTGAACTAGGGACATCCCCCTTTCTGATTTAGTTTTGCAGTTTCTGCATCCTCTAGTTAGCTATAACACAGTTATATGGACTCTAAATGCTTCTTTTCTACGAACTTAATTCAAACGAACAATTATTCTTTTTAAAGACCTTTTAGTGTTTTATGGGTAGCTTTTTACTTCAAAACAATTCCTCCATCTGCTCAGTTTCTTTCCGTGACAGAACCGAGTGCATTTCTCTCTCTATAACATTTCTTTCCCAACTCTTTACGAGTCAAAGTACTTAAGCACCACGAAACGCAATTATTCACTCGTGTGTGAGTGTTGCAGCTCTCTCGTACACATCGTTAAGACATCATAAGTAGTCAGAGTTTCTTCTTACGTAAACACGGAACTCTCGAGGAAAAAACGTATAAGCAAGGACCACTCTCATTTGCTCCTTCAAGTAACCCGAAGACAACGCAACGAAACACACGAGAGATTTCTCAGTAGAATATAGGACTCTTGTTTTCTACCAAAGCTATTTTTTACCTTCGTTCTTGCTGAAACATGTGTTCCCGATCACACGAATCCTTAAATTTGAAAGGGCTTCTCCTGAGTGGATTGTCTAGCTCTCTATGGTCTAGCTTCCTGAAGAGCTAAAGGAGAAAGTAAGATAGCGGATGTGTGATAGGCTGTTTCCAAGAGACAAAATCTCCTGCATAAAATAAAGTAGCGTAAAATTTAATAAAACATATTTGATCTCATTTTGTTAGAACAACTTTGAAAATTATTTTAGGTATGTAATACTCCTTAATCTTTGAATCTTGTATTCGAATATCTATTTCCCGACTATGTTTAGTTTTACTATAGGTAAAAAAATTCTTAATAAGTTAAAAAAACATTCACACAAGATAAAAACTGATTATACATACTATATTTCAAAATTTCACAAATTAAATTAATTTCTTTTAAGATGAATCAATTGAGTTCTACGTAGTAAAGGTGTAGGACTCAGTAATAATCACAATATGTTAAATTACCCTAAATTAATTGATGGTATACAATTATGAGGCCAAAAGAATGAAGTTGTTTTAACATTATTTATTTAATGCATTAATTATGCAACCTAATATTAGTTATAAAATTTGTTCTCTGTTCCAATTTTTTCTTGCCAGTTTAGAGGGATTTTTATTCTAATTGTTGTAAAAGTTACCACACAGTGAAATTTGAAAAAAAAAAATAATTTGTTAGAGTAAAAAACACTTAAGATTAGAAGCATTTTAAAATTTGTCTATGTTTTTAATGCTAGCTTTCATTAAAACCGTACCTACTATAAAAATATATGTGGGAATCGAGCGTTTACTCTTCTATGGATGAGGCTGTAGGGCAGTACCTGATATTAGTGCAAGTGGCAACAGTCGGCAAAGCACGTGCCAACTACTATAAAAGAGCAGCGAGAGGGGAGTGAGGGGAGAAGGCTTGACGGAGCACGATGTAGCAGAAGGCTAGATTGCGGAGGAGCGTGATCGGGGCAAGACTCGACTAGGGGAGATAGAGCATGCCGGAGCAGACGGCTCCACCAAGGAAGAGATCGTGACCGAGCAGACGGCTCCACCGAGGAAGAGATCGTGACCGAGCAGACGGCTCCACCGAAGGAAGAGATCGTGACCGAGCAGACGGCTCCACCGAGGGAGATGATCAAGACCGAGCAGACGGCTCCACCGAGAGAGATGATCGTGGCGCGGAGGTGTCACTGCAACGTGTACTGTTCATTTTAGATTGATCCCTTTGGATTTTAGACTGAATCCATGATGTGTTTTAACCTAGTTCAATGTCTAGTCTACAATAAAGTGTTGTTGTTTTAACCATGAGTGTTTTATAGCCTCCCCCTCCTCCACATATATAATGCTGCACATTCAACAAAATTGATAATGTTAACTATCAAATATAACCAGCAAAATACCCCGTTTTTCCCCTTCAAAACCTTCTAAGTAAGACCTCCCTTCTTTTGTTTAAGCAAGCTATCCCACTCCCACTCTCTCCGGAAGCAATAATTTTTTCCTCCTCAACATGTGTTCGGGATCGCACGCGCCTGCACAATGAAACAAAGGGCGCGGACACCTGCCCCCGCAGTGGATTGTCGAGCTTTCTCAAGAACACAAACAAGGCTGCCAAAGAAAAACAACAGAGGGATTTTCTCCGGTGGGCCCTCCGCGATTCTTGATCCGTTCGTTGCTACGAATCCCCGCGACCCTCCTGCGCAAACTTCTCCGTCTCCCCTTTCTCTTTTTTTCTCCCTCTCCATCCTCCCTCTTCTTCTCACGGCACATCATAGATCAGCCGACGCCACGTTGTTGTATTAATCGCCTCATTTGGCGCCTTTGTCTTTTATCTTTTTGTTGAGCATCGGTGGAAGTGGGTTGAGGAAAGAAGCTATTCTGTCTCGATAATGGATTATTCGAGGATGAAAATGGTTTGGTGGTTTATTGGTTGGGTGTAGGGTTATGGAGATGGAGGGTCGGTTACATCTTACTTGGGATTAATGTTTGCGCGAATTATGTGGCTTTGATTATTATCATCCTCCTTTATTTCATATATGTAGTACTAATAGAAAATATTATGTTTCCAATTTAACAGTTCCATTATAAGAATGAATCAAACGTTGGTATGTATTTCAAAACTAACTTACTTATTGAAGAATTTATACTTCATCTATTTTAATTTTTGCAATATATCTCAAAATGATGTTTTCAAATCAGTGTCTTCATCCATTTTGTACTTAATAAATGTAATTTTTAATAATGTAAATTTTTGTCAGATGTTTATGTGAGGATCCACATAATTTTGTCTCTAATGAATCAATTAATTGGAGTTCAACATCTATATTTTTAAATTTTAGCTATATTTCATTATTTTAAAGATTGTTAAACTTTAAATACATAGAGAATATTTATTAAATTTATATTTAAGTTAATTTTTGTAGAGGACTGTTTTTCTTTAAACTGGATAACTTAAATTAATTATTGTAGGGGATTGTGAATGGTGATTGTTATTGTAAATCTCTAAAGGCATTTATTAAATGATGAATCCTTTTTGGAACTATCATCTTTTTCTCTATTTAATTGAAATACATAAATATTTATTACTTTATTTTAATTAAGACATCACGTGGATTGTTTTCAATTAAACCCAAATGCTTATAAATATAAATAGGGTTTATAAAATAAAATTGTAAAATCTCAAACTTACCAGAAGTTTTGTGTTGTATAAAACACCCTGTATAAACCCTAAAACAGAATCCATCAATGAATCTGAGCATATCTCCAAAACAAAAGAACTCTTTCATCCCTCTATCACGTATTTCCATCCCCAAAAAACCAACTCCATATTTCTGAAGGACACACGAAAAAGCGCTATATCAAACATCACCCTTCTCAAAAGAAGGATGAGGTCTCTTTTCGTATTCCCCGTCAGATCGTGTCTTTTGAAGGGTCTAAAGAACTCCGAAACCATCGCGGCGGAAGCCCCGGCCGGGGCGCACTGGAAATGAAGAAGGGCGCTGGACAGCAGGGGTGGATGACATGTCAACCAGGGAAGTTCTTGTTCCGACCCCATTTCCATTGTTATTCCCCTCCCTCGTCTTCGTTTTGCATTGTTATGTAATTCGGGTGTTGGGATTTGAAGTTTTTGATGCCTGCTGGGTTGGGAGAAAATCCAGACTTGTTAGGTTATGTATGAGAGTGATCGGAATTCCATTGGAGGGGGTTACTTGAAAACAATGGGTGGTTTTTTTTCAGATATGTGAATTGTATTTTCCTGAAGACTGCTGCTTAGAGATTGCTTTTATTTGAGAACTCTTTTCTTAAATGCTTTAAACACCATTTGTGGTGAAAACTTCAATATTTTTTTAATAAGTTTAGAGAATTGTCTCTGGAGCACTGACCACATAAAGCATTACGATTAATGTTGTGTGTGTTAAAGGTTTAATAAATTTTATTCCAATGAATAAAAGAAATTAAAATATATTGTGGTTAAAACATCAATATTTTATACGTATTTCTCTAGCATAGTTTTAGCCTTATTTAAGCTTAAAAGTATAATAGGTACTATCATCTCTTGTTAATATTACATTCTGAGCAGCTATCATCTATACTTTTATGAATAAAAATGTTTTAAAACAAACTATTTTAGTACACTGAATCTTTTTTAAATGTTAGCATGTTAAAGTTGAGTATTTAAATACATATTTTTAGGGATAATCACAAAGATAAATTTTAAATATAAACCTTTTTCTAGATTTTAAAAATAAATTAGTTACTTCAAAAACCCTCAACTAGATTTGTCTTCAATTTCCATCCTCTCTAATGAAATTCACGTTTTTAAAGGTTTTGAAATTCTCGCTTACAAGTACTTTGACTAAGATACTGCTAGGGTTACACCACGAAAACCAAGCCTTCTTAACCCTCAGATGCCTCCCCATGATTTCACACCCTGCCTAGTTCGACTTCTCCTGCAACCTACCTGCCACCATCAATTTGACAGAATTTGATCGCACCAAAAACAATCTTCCTTCACAGTTTACCCACAAAAACGACCACTCCGCCTCCACAAGGGACACATAACTCACGGTTTCCGACACGCCGCACCTAATAAACTGGCGACGGAACCCTCAATTACGCATTTACCCCTCGGATAGAAAAAAAAAACTTCCAGCAACCCCCGAAACGAAAACCTACGGTGGGTGGCTGCAAATGAACCCAGAGAGGGGGAGAAAACGATTCCACGGGAAACTCTAGAAAACAGAGAAACCCGAGACAGTGAGAATTTCTCTCATTCGAGACCCCTCCGTTCGTGGGAGTGAAGTCAAACAACGGGGGAGGTGGAATTCCGTTTAACCCCGGATGGGAGGGGGTTCGGGAAACGGACCGGAAAGCGGTTCCAGAATCCGGAGAGGGAGATAGCAAAGGGTTGCTGATTGCGACGGGGTCCTCTCCTTGAAACAAAAGGGTGGTAATGACACTGACCTTTGTTGGAGGGAGATGAGCATCTCTGGCGGGGTTTTCCACCCCGGTGAGCCGAGGAGAGGGTGGTTTTGAGGGTTCAATTATGGGCTGGATGCATTGCTTTCCAGTAGTGTGAGTCTGAATGATGGTTTGCGTAAAGGGTTTGTTGTCGCGTTATCGCTGGGGTGGAAGATTTTAAGCAGTTTTTGGGGGAACAATGAGGGTGTGGGATGTTTTGGAGGAGATAAGGGTTTCAGTTTTTAGACCCTTGAAGCTTCATAAAGACAATAAATTCGATATTTCGGTTTTTTTTCTTTAAGTATACTTATTCATTGTTGCTTTTGAACTTGGATAATACTTTTACGGGAAAAAAAGACATTCGTAGCAAATCTTTCAATTAAAGTTAAAATTAAATGTTGAAAATCATGTTTCATATCTTTAATGCAAGTCAATACTATTAAAATTTAGGATGGGTATCTTTTATGTGAGATTTGTGAATAATAATGAAATCAAATGAGTCAATGAATGTATTGTAAAAATGTACTTTTAACTTCTATTTATTAGTATGAAACCTGAATTGCTTTACAAAAATGTACTAACAGATGAAAAAACATTTGTGAAAAATCTTCTCCTGAGTTTTAAGTTTGATATATTTTTTTTTTACCTTTATCAACTTTTCTTAACCTTTATAAGGAAAAACTTACTCTTAAGGAATAAAAATAAATAAATTAGGAAACATATTAGTCAATAATTCAATCAAAAACTCTTATTTGCTTAAACAAAATATCTTGGTAAGGATTAAACTTAAAAAATAATGGGTTCGGATTTCAAGTTAAAAATAATATACATAATTTTCAGATTTTATACAAAAAGCTTAGTCACTTACGTTACAATAATCGAAGCTTATGTTCCCCACAAAAACTCACCCACAAAAGTCAACTATTCTTAGACCTCAGTCAATAAAAATATAAACATTTAATGAAGCTCTTACTTCTTAGAAGAAATACACTTTGAATGCACGAGCCTTTAAAATAATAAATGTCTACCGGACACCAGTTCGTTTTTTACTCCCAAACTGCTTTAAAAGCTTCTTTTATGTACAAAAACCTTAAAACGAGAAACTACATAAATTTAATCTCCAACAACCGGGTGTGTGCGCTGCCACTTCAAAAAAGGTTTTAATCTAAAAATTTATCCCTTTTTACGAGCTTTGGTTTTTTTTAATATCTTTTTGGCATCTTCGGCTTTGAGACGGAAATGTAGGGGATGAAAAAAAAATTATTTTCATAAATTTCTTTCACGGATACTTGGAAGCAGGGCTCTCTCGAAAACCGTCATTATGCAGAAATTTTAGTCGTCATTAAAGAAAGGCGGGATATTGAGTGAAGACATTAAGGAGGTGGACGGTGGAATATATATCCTGGGGAAAACACGACTCTTGTTTTAAAGGCTTAATAATACGGGACGACGTTTGGGTCTATAAAAGTGGGAAAGCAGGAAATTCGGCTAAAAGCTGCATTATGAAAACGACCTGAAAGGTTAAATTGAATCTCTAAGTGGAGAAGCAATTACGGCAGAGGGACTTGTAATATCTAAGACTGGCGGGAGACTGGTGTGCTGAGACGCACTCGGACGCCATGTTTGGTCAATTTAAAGAAAGAAATATATTAATATTTAAAATCAACTGGGATACATTTGAGATTGATGCATATTTTTTTAGGGTTAATTTTAATTTAGTACAGAGCAGTACAGCAAAAGTACAAAATACATTAAAAGAATTCATGGTAGTTTGATAATCAAATTAAAAGTTTAATAAAATTGCTTCCAAAAGGTAATTTTCTTTCATTAAGAAATATCCAATTGTTTCCTTTATAAAATTAAGTATCTTTTTACAGGTTATTTGATGAAGGATTTCTAGGAATGAATTTAACTTTTCTACTCAGTTGAAGAAAAAATTCCGTATAGTCTTGTAATCCCATATGAATGGAACCAAACCACTGCGTATTAAAAATTTACAAATAGAGTGCAAAATACGGTTTATAAAACTTTTTTCACTTAAAATAATTCGTTAATTGATAACGAAATAAACATATTGAGCACAAATTTATTTTCTGCTCCCATTTTGATGAATTTTTCCGGTGATATTAAAAAAGTATTATTAAGAAATTCATTAATTATTCTTTCTTTTCATTCTATATTCATAATTTACCAGTAAAAACGTGTTCTAAAAACCAAATTAACAAAAAGAATAAATCTTCTGAAAATATTTTACCTGTCGTTTTTAGCAAACTCTTTTTAAATTGAAAGGTCTCATACCGTTTTATCACGTAATTCAAATACGCCAAACGAATCATTTGATTTTCAATTGATACATACCATAGTATATGAACACTATAGCATACTAAAGATTCGATATTTCAATATTTCTTTCATATTCCAGACCAAAAATGGCTTCTTCCATTCAATCTCTCCACCCCCAACCCTCTCCCTCCAACGCTATTTGGAACGTGAAGTCTCTCGTTCATAATACGCGCGGATGTTACACAGAACTCCTCAATCGGGGCGAAAATTCGTAACAGTCCGTCATTTTTAAAACTCGGCGCATTTAGATCATCATTTGCAGCGCGCGGCGAAACGAACGCCAGGGAAGATCAAGCGGCGGCGAAATTGACTTCGGTTGGTGGAAAAGCCCGACCGAAATGTGTTTATAATGATTCCCTTTTGCCTCTTGTTGCTTGCTTGCTGTTCACTTGTTTGCGTGTAAAGATGAAATAAATGGGGAGTCATTTTGAAGAAACTTTTTTTCATCTCTTTGAATTTTAGTTTTCGCTTTTAGTAGTGGAGGGAGGGGGATTGGGAATGCGTATTTCGGTTGAGTTTTGAAATATTAAAATGGAGAAGGATTTGAAAGGGAAATGCTTTCGGCCGAATTAAGAGTTGTCATTAGTGTTGTTTTCATTTCAACGTTGTTGAGATTTGGGAAAATGTTCCTTCTCGGTTTATTATTTTTCATGTTGAGATAAAATCAATAAAATCATCTGGGAGAGGCAAATTTTATTTGCTTTTCCAATTATAAGGTGTTTTTTATTTGATTACATTATAATCATAACCAAAACTACAGAATAAAATAATCGTCCAAAATTCAAATCTTAAATTATCAGTATATCAGTATCTTTGATGTTGGGAGAAGAGAAAATATAGAAGCAAAATGTTATAAAACGGGGTGACGAGAAAGGCTTTATGGAGAATAAGTAGCATAAGTAGTATTAGTAATTTTATAATAGGTGAGTAAAAAAGGAGTAATTTCAGGTTTACTCTAGAAACTCTAAACAATTTCATTAATATAATAAGGATAAATACACATTATTATAATGTTATCTTTTTAAATAAAATTTAAACTAATATTCCTCATATAAATGCCAACCGCTCATTTGGATAATTTTACATAAAACCTCTATCGAGTCTGTATTTCTATTATAACTACTATCTACTGAGCAATTAATATTGCATTTATATCACACCATAAGAAACCCTGCACCAAAATAAAACAAAAAAAAAAGCCACCTAACCCAATCCCAAAATTAAAAGGAATAATTGAACATCCCGCCCACTGCGGCTCATCCCCTATTGACTCTATTCAATCATCCCTTCCCCTCGGCAAACTAGTTATAGAGAGAGATTGAGTGATATATTATTCACTATGACATGGCTGCCTCTCTGGGCATTCTTCCAGAGACCACTGAGCTGTCAATTAACAGCCCTCGCTTATAATTGCCTCAGCAGGGGGCATTGTCTACCCATGGCATGTTGGAGGGGAAGGGGGATAAGTCGTAAGCAGCTTGGCTTCGACATGTATCGGAGTTGCGATAGGTTGCAGTATATGCATGTAGCCTCATTGGAAATTTTGTACCTTTAGATTATTTCATCAGTTCATGCACTCAAATGCTGCATTTGTGAGTTACTTGAAATATATTATGTGAAATTAAAATTTAAAAATACAATAAAAGTACCAAACAATTATAACGGATATAGTTGCTATCATTGGGATTATACATTTTGCTACAAATTTGAAAGGTATCTTGCAAATCTGAAAATTCATTCACGGTTAAGAACGCAATGACGACTACATCTATGTGAAAGAAATATTCGTTAAATTTTCTATTGGTACCGTATTTCTTTGTGCATAAGATGTTATTTATTGAACAAATGAAGCTTTGTTTTTTTTAATAAAAAAAAAGGATTGAATAAAGTTAAATAACGCTTTTAAAATTTTATTCGTGGTTTTATATTTGTTTAATTAAAAATAAAATAAATGATCTATCTATCTATATATAACTAAAACTGTTTGTGGCTGTGTGTGTGGGTATGTGTTACATCTCCTCCCAAAATACGCCGCAGGCGTACACAAAACTCGGTATATAGACGTATTCTGAGGCGAGGATTATCAACACGAACTTTTCCAAGTTCGAAAATCGAATATTTACGAGTAATTAACGATTTTATGGTCAAAAACGCTTATTTCTCCATTTCTCTACTAGAGTAGACCTGCTTTACTCACTATTGTAACAAATGAGTTTAAAACATGAAAATTACATCTCCTCTCAAACTACGCCGCAGGCGTGGACAAAACTCGGTATATAGACGTATCTAGAGACGTGGATTATAAATACAAAGTTTTACAAGTTCGGAAATCGAATATTAACCTGTAATTAACATTTTTATGGCTAAAAATGCTTACTTTTCTACAAGAGTAGATCTGCTTGACTCACTATTGTTAATGCTTATTTTTCTACTAGAGTAGATCTGCTTGACTCACTATTGTTATGAGATGAAAACCTTAAAATTAAATATTTTACTAGGGGAAACTATAAATGTGCAACATAGGAGGATGGGTTTGGGTAAATATAAACAGTGGTTGGAACCGGGATGAAAAAGGCGCCGGGAACACCAACATGAAAAAAGACACCGGGAACGCATGGATATTAAAAATTACCTGGAATACCGGGATATTAAAAATTACCGGAAATACCGGGATATAAAAAATTACCGGGAACATCGGGATATGAAAAACTACCGGGAACATCGGGATGATTTATAATTGAGGTTACAGAAAAATTAGACATGTAACTTGAGAAAAGTTAAAAAAAAATAAATTGATATACTACATCCGTGCAAGGCCGGGCATATCAGCTAGTATCTATATATAACTAAAACCTTTTGTGGCTATGTATGTGGGTATGTGTTACATCTCCTCCGAAAATACGCCGCAGGCGTACACAAAACTCGGTATATAGACGTATTCTGAGGCGAGGATTATCAACACGAACTTTTCCAAGTTCGAAAATCGAATATTTACGAGTAATTAACGATTTTATGGTCAAAAACGCTTATTTCTCCATTTCTCTACTAGAGTAGATCCGCTTGAATCCCTATTGTAACAAATGGGATTAAAACCTCAAAATTACATCTCCTCTCAAATTACGCCGCAGGCGTGTCCAAAACTCGGTATATAGACGTATCTGGCCAAAACTCGGTATATAGACGTATCTGGAGACGAGGATTCTAAATACAAAGTTTTCCAAGTTCGAAAATCGAATATTAACCTGTAATTTAACATTTTTATGGTTAAAAATGCTTATTTTTCTACAAGAGTAGATCTGCTTGACTCACTATTGTTAATGCTTATTTTTCTACTAGAGTAGATCTGCTTGACTCACTATTGTTAATGAGATGAAAACCTTAAAATTAAATATTTTACTAGGGGAAACTATATAAATGTGCAACATAGGAACTGGATGGGTTTGGGTAAATATAAACAGTTGGAACCGGGATAAAAAAAGACACCGGGAACACTAACAAGAAAAAAGACACCGGGAACGCCGGGATATTAAAAATTACCGGGAATACCGGAATATGAAAAATTACAGGGAACACCGGGATAAGAAAAACTACCGGGAGCACCGGGATATTAAAAACTACAGGGAACATCGGGATGATTGGTAATTGAGGTTACAGAAAAATTAGACATGTAACTTGAGAAATCTTAAAAAAAATAAATTGATACACTACACCCGTGCAAGGCCGGGCATATCAGCTAGTATATAACTAAAACTGTTTGTGGCTATGTATGTGGGTATGTGTTGCATCTCCTCCCAAAATACGCCGCAGGCGTACACAAAACTGGATATATATACGTATTCTGAGGCGAGGATTATCAACACGAACTTTTCCAAGTTCGAAAATCGAATATTTACGAGTAATTAACGATTTTATGGTCAAAAACGCTTATTTCTCCATTTCTCTACCAGAGTAGATCCGCTTGACTCACTATTGTAACAAATGAGATTAAAACATGAAAATTACATCTCCTCTCAAACTACGCCGCAGGCGTGGACAAAACTCGGTATATAGACGTATCTAGAGACGTGGATTATAAATACAAAGTTTTCCAAGTTCGAATATCGAATATTAACCTGTAATTTAACATTTTTATGGTTAAAAATGCTAATTTCTCTACAACAGTAGATCTGCTTGACTCACTATTGTTAATGCTTATTTCTCTACTAGAGTAGATCTGCTTGACTCACTATTGTTAACGAGATGAAAACTTCAAAATTAAATATTTTACTAGGGGAAACTATATAAATGTGCAACATAGGAACTGGATGGGTTTGGGTAAATATAAACAGTTGGAACCGGGATAAAAAAAGACACCGGGAACACCAACATGAAAAAAGACACCGGGATATAAAAAATTACCAAGAATACTGGAACATGAAAAATTACCGGGAACACCGGGATAAGAAAAACTACCGGGAACATCGGGATGATTGGTAATTGAGGTTACAGAAAAATTAGACATGTATAACTTGAGAAAAGTTTAAAAAAAATACATTGATATACTACACCCGTGCAAGGCCGGGCATATCAGCTAGTAAAAAAATAAAAACTACATCAAAATTGACAAACCAATACATCTAAAATACAATATTTGCAGAGATTAATCAAAGGAATTCGAAACCGGTTTATAAAAAAATATTATTTCAGTGATTAAAAATGTTCTTTATTTCCGTAAGACAAATGAAATCAAAAGGGAAATAGGAAATGCATTTATGCCTAGTTTGTGTAAGTTGTAATGCAATTTCTATAAATAAAACTATATTTTGTGTTATTTACGTATTAATGCATCCCAAAGCAATTTTTTTACCAAAAAGTAATTTCAACGAACAGCACTATTAATCAAATGTCTTCATAAACAGAACATACATTTATTACTTCTATTCAAATAAAATAAACAGATAACACCATCAGCACCAATCAGATGAAGATACATTCCCCATGGTGCCTCACTCATCACATTTCTTTCCACCCCATTGCCACCCCCTGATTCCCAAACTTTAATTCCTCTCGCCACGGGGAAGTCTCTCCCGCCACTCTCTCAAGTGCAAATTAAAGGAGACAAAAAGTGAAAGAGGGAAGGGAAGAAGAAGAAAAAAAAAGGAGAGAAAGCCAAGATGGGAAAATCGTGTTATTATTATTATCGTCATTATTGCAATAATAAGCGCGTTGCCGTGTATAATCTATTGAATTATTTATTTAGCCATGAGAAGAACCTGGTAATAACGGACGGAGAAAAAACTCGGGGCGGGCACTTTTTCATTATTGTTATTACCCGTCTTCGGTCGGGTATGAGATCTGGAGGATTTTTTAATGAGTTTTTTAAGAGTTATCGGGGTGAATGAAGTAGTGGGTCTGATCATTCAAAAGTAATTACCAGTAGACATACAATGCGCTCTAAATGGGAACTGATAGCATGGGTCGGCCTCTTTTTCACTTGGCTCATTTCCTGAGCCTCTTCTTAAGGGTTAGGGGGGTTTTGTGCCTATATCTAATTGCTACCGTTGTGATATTTTTGTTGAACAAATGAGGATGCGAGGGGATTGGTGGGACTGATGACTTTTTCATTAAAAACCCGGCGGAGACGAGTCTTTCTTTCTTTGCGCTTCGTGGCGTAATATCTTTTGTGGAGCTTTTAATTTGGCGAATATTTATGCTCTGGGACGAAATTAAATCGCTGAGATTGGCGGCGGTGAGGTTTCTGAGGATATATCATAAAATAGGCGTCGCGGACGGAGATAATTGCTTTTGTATTCTTTGTGTTGAAGGAAAATGGCTACTAAAACTAATAATTGGGAATATTAAGCGGATTCGTGAAGTTCCTTTTTGAGAAATCATATTAGTCTATCGAAATTCGTTTTTGTCAATGTGAAGCTATAGAAATATCATTATTTTCTAAAAACAGAAATGCATCATTTATACAACTCACGAGCTATTCTTATTGACGAAAATAAGAACTTGTGTCAGCTTGAATATCTACTAAAGTTTCGTATTAAGCTTTATTAAATAAACTTTTGTTTAAAAAAAGCACTCTCACTAATTCAATTTATTTTATTGTGCTTTTACAATCTATTGTTTTCTCACTAAGGCATTTTTTAAAATTCGTGATAGAAATGTTTCTTTTACTTATTAGGTATCTATTTTAATACGTTTAGGTCTAGTCTAGACAAAAAGAAATAACCTATTTATATTTTAATCAAATAATTATTGTTTAGTTGATTGATATATTGATTTTATTGATAGTTTGAATTTAACAGGTGTTTAACACATAAGTTACAATTAACTATTACAGGTAACCTTGGAACTGTAGTTTAAAAATCTCAAGAATAAATTAATATGTCGAATAAAAACAATTTACATCTTATGTTCTCATACAAAAACAAGTCGCAATTCACTCATTTACAAAAAAAAGGAGGGGTACTTCTTTGAAAATTCCTTTTCTAGACCGTAACAATACCTAAAATATGATTATCCAACACTTCAAACCAGCCCTCTTCGAAACGTCAAAATGATTAAGACACCACAATTCTCAACCTATCTCCATGACAATGGACGGACACCATAAAAAAAAAACAGAACCTCCTGAAACTCGTCGACAATTCAAAAGTTTAGCTCTCAAAGGATTCTCCACACTGATTGATCGATGACTTTTGTCGCAGCTTCCCTCAGCACACCCCTATTTGAAATTCTTTTCACTCTCGCCTCCCTCTCTTAAAAAGAATACATTTTTTCGTCAGCCCGCTAAAAGCGATTCTTCACATATACGTTAAGAAATGACTCCCACGCCCACCTTTTGACACCCGAAAGGTCTGCCTGTCCTCGGTCTTTCCAAATGTGAGTTGATGGGGCGTGGTGGAGGGAGCGAGACACGCCTGTGACACTTTGTGGTGACACCACTGGCGTGAGGAGTCGTTATCACAGCTCTCTCTTAACGAAGCAGGAGTTGTCGTGACAGAAGGGCTCAGTTTCGTTTGCGTTATCGTAACGACTTCATCTGATGCATTGTGTAAGTTTTTGTTTCGTTGAGGTTAGTAAAAAGGTTTCAAGTGACGAGTTGGGCAGGCTCGAATGACGTGTTTCTGAGTTTAAGTTGGCTCAAGTGTTGAGAAATGTGCTTGATGTGTTGATTTCGGGATGATAAATTGGCATTTACCGAGTTGAAAAAAATGGATAGGGCAGAAATGTCAGGTTTTCAATCATAGAACTCCATAAAAAACAAAGATTCATTTTGGTTATTTTGTCTAGATTTCTTTGACTCGATTAGGTCTTCTAGAAATCTTAAAGAATTCATACTCATTCATTTTTACTATATTCAAACCAGAGTAACCAAGTAATAGCTAGTTTCTAACTGGGCTAAAAACTAACTTTTCAAAAGATATAAAAACCACTTCCTTATTCGATTCGTTTAGCCTTTTCATTCCTGGCCACCCCAAGTTTTCTACAGGATTCAATGGAAATCTCGGGCGGTTCAGGATTTAAAAAGTTTAACAGCTAAAAGATGTTTTAAGAAATTTGATGCATAATTATGAACAGATAAGAGAACGATAAGCATAAAAGGAGCTCATTAAAATTGGTATAAATAAATGTATAGGTATATCATACTGGAATACTTGGAACCAAAATATTTTTGTATGAGGTAGGAGTTAAAGTTTCATTAATATGTATTTCAAATAGTACCCAAAGGACCTAATTTACGTTTTTTCCTAAGTTTTTACTATAATTAAACAATTAAAAACATCAAAACAATTTATAACAAACGACTGTTATGAGAAAAAGGAACAATTCCCGATCACAACATACTCTTTTTCGTGTGTTTTGAATGTGCAATATTAAGTGTAAATTATTACTTGATTTTAAAAATACACTGTAAAAATAAAAGTACTAGTTTGTTATAGTTATACCAATAAGAATCTCACCCAATTATTCTTATTTGTATTAAGCATGCACCACTTCTCGAATACAAATAAACTAACTCATAACACATGCAAATTACAATAACAAGAAATAAAGCTGAACTAGAGAATTATTTTACATTAGAGACGAAAATGATTGCAGCTCTTCGGAGTGAAACCTTCAGGTGAATATTAAATAACACCTCTAGAGAAAGATCTCTTAAGATTTAAAGCATTTTATTCACGCCAATTTTTTTTTTCAGCCTAATCTTAACAGAACGAATCTTTTGCTTTCTGTTAAAATTTCTGAGTAAAATATCTCTCCCTCGACGGATACGGAATATTAATTTGACAAAGTAGGCAGTAGAATAATGTATTATGCATCAGGTGCAACATGAGGGCGTTATTAAGTTTTCCCATCGCATACAAGCGATTCATTATTGATAACGAGAGAAATAGAAACTTCCAAATCGAGCTTTTTCTGCAGGGATTAAAATTTCCGAGCGGAATTGTTTGCCTTTTGTTTCACTGGTTTCTCTTTCATAAAGGTCAAAGGGTTCTAGGAAAGAGTTAAATTGATCTTTAACATCAATTATAGCTATCAATATCAGTCTTTCAAATTCAGAAAAGCGTGTAATCGATTGTGAGGTCAAGAAATTTTAAGTCCTTTTTAAAGACTAAAGATTCTTTTTAAGTGTATATCAAAATATCAATTGTACGAAACCTTTTGATTTAATAAAATAAAATTTTCTTTGATATATTTAACTTAACCTTGTTAATATAACTAACTTAACTACTTCCTCATTTAATCTTTGCATGAATATTAATAACAATATTTGAATAGGATGCTAAAGTCAAAAGTAAGAACTATTGAAAGAGAAATCCCAAGAATAAATCTGTTTCAAAAACCTTATCTGGGTACCCCTGGAACACAGTCATTCATGATTAAACAAAACTGTTTCAATTCGGCATTTTGTTTTATAGCAATGTAAACGATTCAGTAATGATTGGAGAATTCAATGATTATTACCTATTGATATTTGATTTATTTACTTTAACTATCAAAGTTTAAACATTATTCAATAATATTCTCGTGATAATAAAATGCCATAAATATGACTAAGAAGCTTGCGTTTTAATCTACAGTTCCTTTTAAATTGCTGTAAGTTCACCTAAAAACCTCAAATTGTTATGATCGCATCTATTGAAGGGAATGTTGGAATTCAATAGGCTTGCTTGTAAAATATTCAGCTATTGCATTTGCCCCTAAAGTTTTATATTTATAATTTCATGATAATCATTCCTTCATATTTTATTATTACCCTTATTAATTAAATGCAATTAATTGGGATCTCTCTTTTTAAGAATGGGAACTTGTTTAATGGGTGGACTAGAGCAAAAACCATTTTGAAGGATTAAGTCAAATCATATCTTCTATAGTTTTTTTTTAACTCAAACTAGATTTAATTTATGCCTAAAATTGAAAACGCTTCTTGTTCTTTTCCCATTTTTCTCGTACATTACAACATCTAGACACCAAATACCGAAATAATTCATTTCAACAGCATTTTTAATCAAGAGAGCAATTCAATTATCTGGAAAGCGGGTAAGAAAAGGAACCAGTTTTCTCCTTCTCCAAAAAGAAATGGAAAGTTACATAATTTTTTAAAAAAAGTTTAATTTTAATCTTCAAGACCGGAATTTTTTCCCCTTTCAACTCGCAGCCAACACCCTATTTAGATTTAATCAATGCTGGTACTCTTTCTTTTCTAATAAAGGTGATGCTTGGTAGCAAAAATCTTCAGACAAGTTTAAGCTACCTGCAGATGGTAAATTCAATTATAATTTTGAAGTCTCTGAAGGCACTAGTTAGAAATCCCATGTTTTCCAATGGTTGAAACAGTGTGAGGGAAACAAATTTTCTTGTTATTTGTTTTTAAATATTTTTGGATCTAGATTAAATGTTTTACCCACATTAAATGTGCTTTTTTTTTTTCATTTTTGACCTCAATGAAGAAAGGAAATAAATTCAATTAATAAAATGCTGTTTCTGCTTAGAAAAAGTAATAAAGTCTACTTGAAAAAATAATTAGAATCATTTGACTTTTTGAGAGTTCGGAATATTTTTAAGCTAATTTATTTCTTACACAAACTTATTTACAGTTTTTAAGTAATGATAAATAAATTATGTGAGGGAAAATTCTTCTCACATTTCCGAGTACCTTCTAACAAATTTATAGTGATGCAATTTAAGGTCTTAATTATTAAAGATTATTGCATTTTAAGTAAGACTAGTCAAGAAACAGAAATAAAGAAATTAGAAATAGAAGAAATGTTTTAAAGTAAGACTCATTTCATAAAAAATCATTAAAGAAACCTTAAAAAGTAAATATTTGAGAAATATGAGGCTTACATTAACATAAGTTATTTGTCAAAATAGTTAATGATCGTCATTTTCATGTACTCGTTGTTATTGATTTAAATAATTCAACCATGCTAAGAATAAAGTAAATTGCAGTAAGTTTACTACATATTTTCCAAACAAAAAATACTGGGAGATGAAATCACTACGCCCCTGTACAAAGTATTATAAAAATATTTCACCACTATGTGAAAAACACAATAACATAAAGTTATTCTTAAAATTTTATATTGATAGAACTGTTCTCCATAGAATGAAAAATCAATATCCACCTTCACCTACGTAAACATCAATTTCAGTGGCCTGTGACACATTAAGGCCTATTTAGCTAATGGCGTTGCCTCATTAAACGAATTTATTTGTGAAACAACTAGTAATCCTTTGAAAATATTTGCCTTTAATGTCTCTTTCACATTGAACATTTATCGTTATAAGTAAAATATTGCGAGGGCAATAATTCTGAGGACATGTATTGTAAAAGAAAACTTAAAATGTGAACTTAGTGTCAAAATGCTCCAAACTTGTCCAAAACAGCTGTTACGAAATTTAGAAAATTTACAGGAAACGTGTAAAATTTCTTTCAAAAGATATAAAATACATTTAATAATCTTTAATACTTTAATATTAATTTTAAAGAATGTGTTTATCTTAAAGGAAATATAGCTTTTCGAATGTTACTTTGCTTATTTCACTGTACCAAAATTTAAAACATTTTATATCCATTAATAGAGACATTATTATTAATTAGATACACTTTTGTGAAATTTTCCATAATAAAATCTACTGAGAGATATTTCCTTCGGTTACATTAACAGAGGGACATTTCCCAGTATTAGTCCCATCCTTATAGAGTATGAAACATTTTTAGCTATTTTTATTTAATTTTAACATTATATTAGCACAGAAAATGTAAAAAAAAATCCAATTTAATACAATATAGACCAGTATTAAGTGCTATAGATAACATTTACAATTTATCACTAATATTGTGAAATTGTTCAAAGATGAATTATTTACAACTGTTTTCCCACATAATTTTATTTCATGCTTGAACATTAAATGACTCTATCGTAAAATATTTTACACAACTTGAAATTGCACATAAAGAATATGAAATTATTTTCTTCTTAAATCTATTGATCCTTGACATAAATATTACATGTTCATATCTAGATTAACAAATATTTTGATATTATAACCTCTAACACTTTTGAACTCTATAGTTATGAAAGTAAATAAACTATAAAAATGTTTTGGTTTGAGATAAAGATCACTCAACTTTCTTTTTGCGTATTTATAAAAATTGATTATGAACACTTAAAATATCGCTCAATGGTTTTAATAAATCTCTTTTGCAATATTAATATTGAATTCATATTATGCTCCCTAAAACACATGTTTGGCAGTTTATCTTAATTATATTAATTTGTGTTTCTACTAATAAACATATTCACGTACTCACTGGTTTGTAATTTCCTTTCCAGTTGTTCTCCAAGCCGCCTCTCTGTTTCTTTACCCCCTGGTGCTGGGAACCTCTTTTGCGAAGCTGCACTGTGGCAGTCAAGCTGACTCGTACAGCCCAGCGAGCTGTCGGATGGGATGGGCCTACATCGCTGCCATCACGTCAACGGTACTGGCCTGCTACTGTCCCCTGCTGGCGCATTTTTCCCATTACAACATATTCAGTCCTTGCCTGTGGACGGAAATATGAAAGAGTAAGTCCATGTTTTTTATCTACTATAAAAGCATTTGGGAAATATGAAAATTTTGATCAATTTTGAAAGTGGGGCTTATTTTATCTGACCTAAAAAAAACGATTTTAAAATACTAATAAACCAAATAATAACCCTTTCCAGGTCATTTCCTTTTGCAGAGGAATAAACTAACTCCAAAATAATCCAATAGGCAATCCAAAAGTACAAAATGGAAATAGTAATAAAAAGAGAAGAATTAAACTTGTGTAAAAATGTAAAGGAAACACTTTGATGATTAAATTTACATTCTAACCATCAGAATCAGATCTGTTTATTAATTTTTAAAAAGTCATTTCTTCGAGAGCAAATCCAGTTTTTTATCAATGAAATGATTAAAATTTATCATATTTAACTTCAGCTGAAAAACACACTTCTGCAATTAATTATAATCAATAAAGCTTTTCTCAAAGCAATTGTATCGCTTCAATAGTTCTTCAAATTTTAAAGATATTTGTTTACTTTGAATATCATTCTAAATGTGATTATAGTCTTTAAAACTAATTATTGTAACATGCAGTAAACTTTCATTTACTTTTATTTATACCCACTAGGAACTAAATTGATTTAATATTTGAAATCGTATTTGTGTGTATCTTGTATACTACCTATACATAGTGTTATTGCGGGCAATATGGCATTCTGTCTTGTTCTCGTAAATAATTGTTATGGGTCTAAAAATCTATTTTACCGAGTAAATTTTAAAATTTTTCAATTGATAGTTCAATAATTTAAGAACTTTTTCAAGTTTTACGCAATTAAATATTAATATTTTCTTTGGGTACCTTAAAATTTAAAGCTTCGAGAAAAGTTATTTGGTTTAACCTACTAACTTATATAACTGCGTTTTAAAAAATATTTTTACTTATAAACAGTAGCGAAATTGGAATTGGGATGAACACAAAATAATTTTGACATTATGATTTTTTGTATAATAGGTTTGAATATGATAATATTTTTAATGGGTTACGTGATTTATTGTTCTTTTTTTCAGGATGTGAAAAGGAACTTTCATAGTGATCTACACAGCATTTCAAAACAAAAATGGTTTTATTGAATTGAAAAACACATTTGACATTATTCGATAAAATCACGATTCATGAGTATTTCTAGTCATAACAGAAACACGATGTTTTGCTGAGTCAAAATGACTTGAGAAATCATATATTTATTCATATTCGAGTGTAAGTGCATCCATCATGTACATAGAAGATTGTGTTTTGTAAAAAAAAGTGGTCCAAAATGAAATCAATGTGATACAATGTATTTAAAGCGTTGATTTTTCTTGTAAACTATGAACATAGTTACAAATAATTTGTGCAATATTTTTTCTTTTAAAACAGTCAGTTGGTTATAATTTTAATATAAAGTTATACGATTAACAGAGTATGAAAAAATAAAAATAAGAGTTCAGTTTTATTGTTATATAAGTTACCAGTTATTAGAACTGGTCAGTTTTAATTAATTTTTTTAAAACCATCTTATAAAGGTCCCTGTGTGTACTTAAAGTTTAAAAGAATTATCACCACTAAAGTTATGTTAAGTTTTAAATTTATTAAAAATTTATGTTAAATTCAAATAGGTTTTATCAAATATTTTTCAGAAATTAATCCAATTTAATTACCATTCATAAGAATATTCTTAAACACTAATAACACAATACTGAATTATTAAAATGACTATCTTGATAAATTCTGCAGTAAAATTAAATTTAAATCTCATGTTATCAATTTGGTATTAAAATTATAAAACTAAATAGCATTCCTAGATAATCGACTTTATTTTAATCCTATTAAAACAAGTGAAAAACAGAAATTTTAAATGAAAATAATGAAACTAAAGAGTAAATCAAACAAAAGTATTAATATTTAATGCTTTGATAAAGATTCTACTTACTTAATTCCAAAAGAAACATGTAAATCTCTCTCCAACAAACTTTAAACAAAGATAAAAAGTACACAATAACAAGTGTTGTTAACGTGAATTTAATAAATTTGTTTTTGATACTTGACAATTCTTATTATTACTAACAGCTTAAAATTAAAATGTTGTGTGCAATTCAGTTTTTTTTT
Source organism: Tetragnatha montana (assembly GCA_963680715.1). Classification (NCBI taxonomy): domain Eukaryota; kingdom Metazoa; phylum Arthropoda; class Arachnida; order Araneae; family Tetragnathidae; genus Tetragnatha; species Tetragnatha montana. The sequence continues at coordinate 23,784,907 of OY796681.1, forward strand.
TCATTTAAAAAAGTGTGATCTTTCCTTCACTTACAAATAATTTTAAACAGGATAGAATTCTTTATTGAAACATGATACATATGCATTGTAATAAAAAAAAACTTGTGTCTATAAGTGTTTTTATGTGCAAAAGGAACGAAATATAATTTCACACCCTATATTGCTGATTCTATTGGTGCATTTTGTACTTATAAAAGCTTATAAATGTTTATTATATATTTCTGAGCAATGTAAAAAGTAATTTCATATGGAAGAAACAACTGTAATTTACATATTTCTACACATAAATTAGCTTTATCAATGTATATAGTTTCTCAGTCTAGCTAAATCACAAGCAGTCAAAAATCACATTGAATGAATTAGAAGACACAAATGTATAGATTTTTAAAAATTATTTTTAGGCTATTCATTTTAGTAAAACTTTTTGGACACTTTTTAAAAACAGCACGAGATAAATTTTACTAACATTTCATTTGTTTAAAAATTAGTACTCACTTAATTACTGTCCGAATACATTTTTTAAGTTTTTCTTATATACACATGTAATTAGGAACATGACTTTCTTCCATTAAATCTTAGAACATTTCTATCATCAGAGTACAAATTGTATGTGATGCAATTGCAAAAATTATACAAAAAATATTTTTCTACAACAACAAAGGAATTTGTCTAAATAATAATACTTCCCAAGATAAAATTTGCTAACAAATGGGCTTGAGGTGTAATATGATGTCCATATTATTTCATTATATTTATTCCCAATTTTTATTGGGCTCTTTGCAACACTTGTAGTCATATTAAATGTAGCTTTTCTGAATGTCTTTTTTATAGATGCTTTGTCAATAAAATGTTTTCCGAGAAAATTGGGTATTTATTTCAATTTTTACCAACTAGAAATTAATCCTGGAAGCTACCTGAATGCTCATCCTTTTTTATGCTAGTCTCTCTTCACTTGTCATATTAACAACTTGAAGCTATTTTCATAATTTACTGGAATTAGCTGCCTCAAAAAAGTAAATGTACGATAAATACAGGAAATTACATCCATATTTATGATTTGGTTTTGATTTCATTTCTTTTTCATTATCACATCCAAATTAAGTGAAATCGAAAAAAAATCGTTTTACCTTCTTTAGGTTAGCAAATGGGGATAGAATGGGTAAGTAACTCAAAACAAATGAATTTGTATTGTTTACTTTGTAGATGTGTTTATTTCCTTAGGGCTTCAACTAGTTTTTTTTATGTCTCAAATACATAAGTGTATCGTCGCTAGTCTTTTCGTTTCCCTCAAGAGTTTTGCCTATTCAATGATATTTTGAATTTCCAAAAACAAATATACAAATATAACTTATGAATAATAATTAAGAAAATAAAGTAAATTTTATTTTTTAGTAAGGTCAAAAGGATATAGGTGTTTATATACTGATATTTTTTCAAAATTCGGCGTCTTTAAACTGCAATAACTTCTTAAAAGTTTGGTTTTAAAAATGTAAATCGGAAAGTACTAAATTAATGAATTCTTCGATTACGTTAAAAGAAAATTATAATTGATTTCTTGACATTATTTAAACTTGTATTATACGTAATTTAAACTCTAATTTATATTTGAAATTTATAATTTAAATTCCAAAACACATTTTCAACTCAAGAAAGGAAAAAGTTTAATATTTATGTGTTATTTTTTAATGTTTTGTGGATAAGTTTAAAATATGAACTATTAATTCAATTTTATTGTTTTTTTTTACAGTTATTTGAATGATACTATCCTTTCTCATAAAAAAAAAACTTCAAATACTATCTACTTCCGTTGTTAAGCAGGTAAAACGTTTTTTACACCTGTAAAACGACTTTTCCTTGATAGTAGTGAGTATGCAGAAAACCCATATAGCTGGTGAGCTTCCTTGGTTCTCTTTTAAACCGATGGATAAAGGGTAATGTTTGACATATTCAATTAAAGTTAACCTTTATTCTTCATTTATATTTATATTTATTTCAAAATGTATATTCTTTTCAGTTTATTTGAATTTCCCAGTTTTGTTACCTAACCTTTGATCAATGACGTAATATTGAGAAACATATTTATAAAAGAAATTTTGTTGAGAAGTGAAGTTAAAAAGGATATCGACGGTGAAGACGAGAAACCTCGTATCTCCAAAATCCCAACTTTTTAGGAGAGCAAAAAAACTGTTTTTGGGTGCCTATTATTTTGGGCCCTATTTACCTCGTTACGACGCCAATTTCCAAGGTTTTGATTCAAACACCTTTCTCTCTCCTCTCTCTCTTCCTGTCTCTACCTTGTAGATTGTATACATTGTATTGTGATTGTTGGGATTGTAGATGAACCTCTAAAATCGATTTTAAGGCTAAAAAATCACTTTGTCAGCGCTGCGAGCGCTAATATCGGTGGAGTAGTTTGTAATAGGTAGGTAGCAATAAAAAACTCAATTTCGGAAAAATGGGAGATACGAGGTTTCTCGTCTTCACCATCGATATTTGAAAGAATATTTAAATGTATATTTTGACTACAGAATTCTACCATTTAAAAAAATTAGAGATGTAAAATGAATATAAATTATGCATAAACTTTCTACTTTTAATAATGATTATTTAAAACTCCTAATTCGGTATTAATGCAAAATATTTATTAATTCCTTACTTTTAAATAAAATATAGAAACTGTTAGTATATAACTACAGTCTATTACAGTCTATTGCTTTAAAATCAAGATTTTTAAAATCGTGTCTCACTTAATTGAAAAATTTATACTGACTTTAGACCATAATATCTGAATTCCATAAAAAAAAGCGTAGTTATCCCCTTTTAATTTCTTGAAATTGACCATACTTAAAATATATACCCATCATTTTCATCAATCCGTTCTATCCAAATTTCATCTTGGGGGAAGAATTCCCATTAAGATGCTTTGTAAAACTATTCAAATGTATCACCATTTAAAAATTATTAGAACCCGATTTTTAATTTTGCAATTACTATTTATTTTATTCAATGACATGATTTCACAAATATATACTATCATAATTCATGGGTATTTTTAAGTTTTATCACTCTAAAACATAATCTAAACTTCAAAAACAGTGCCCTAAAACCCCCAGAAATAAGTTCTGAAAACCATTAATCAAGCTAAACTCTCCTTTTTGGGAACCATGCCCAAGCCATCCCCATTTAGCAAATGAGGCTCACAAAAACCCAATATCCCCACAATTATTCCAATCATTCACATCATTAATTGAGAGCATAAACTGTCCAATCCCGTGTCCCCACCACCGCCGAAAAATAAAATAAAAACTTCTAACTCTTGACTCTGCGTATTTCAATTCACTTCCTCGCAACAGATAAGGCCGGTTAGAGGCCGGTTCCAATAAATTCTCCCTCGGGCAGTTTCGGTGAATAAAAATATTCCCCCTTTCCTCCAAACATTAAAAAGATACTGAAACTTCGATAAAACTCCAGTCTGTACGTTAATGAATAAGCTCCCATAAAAGACTCGTAGCAATTACTGGGTTTAAATTTCCGCTATTAAGTAATTAACATCAAAACGCGAGCCAACGTCATTAAGCTGCGATAGAATTAACTTTTAAAGCTTTTTAACCTTTGAATTTTTTTTTTCTTCCTTGGAACAATTTTTATGAGGCCCTGTTTTATCTTTTGCTGGGTAACATCTACCTCTATATAATTTGGGCAAATAATGGTTAGTAGCAAATGAGGGTTTTTGAAAAGGTTACATTCTTGTGTTCTAAAAATAGGGTTTCAGGGATAGTTTTCTTAGGATCGTCTTTTGAAGCTTTTAAAGGCATAAAAGAGGTCTTGGTGATTAATGTGTAATGAAAGAACTTTTGGAGGTTCAGCTATTGAGAGCTATTTGTTTTAGAAATGGTTTTATGAAAGCCCAGAGTAAACATTTTTTATGAAGTTCATTCTAAGAATATACTGCTTTTAAAATTTTGGTTAACTGCTCATAAATAACTTACTAAAAGAAGCCTATTAAGCAATTTATCACCCCTATTTTCTTTTAGAAACAAATGATCCCAACAGAAAAAAATTGTTCAGAAGAAATAAAATACACCTGCAAAACTACAGGGTTTTTTTAATTACATTTAATTTCATTTTCCTATTTAAAGCATTATTTAATTAAAGCATTTTTATGCGCAGCGTATTATCTCATATTGTGGGTTAGATTAGCAGTTTCTATTGTTCTGAAACATTGTAAATAATGTTTATTTTTAATAAATCTTTCACAAATTACTTAAAACAAGCATGTTTTTAGATAGGTATCTAAAATTGGGATTTCTTCCAATTAGTGTTAAATATTTGGAGGTGTTGTTTTTGGTGAATACATATAAATAATTTTAAATTAACCGGAGTTCTAAAGAACTACGGAATCCTCAGAAACATCGAGAAGCTAATTTTAATTTATATTATCTTTGAATAATTTGTACATAATCCATAGCATTTCTCTCTATATTTATGTATCACAATGTTGTATCTCTATACTGTATCCCAATACCATTAAATTAAAAAGAAAAATATTTAGAAAAGCGTCCATGAAATTTAATAAACCGTTTAGAAAACAACAGAATAAATTAAAACCAATATTTTAACGCATTTTCCATTTATAGAAGGATATGGATTTTTCCTAAATTCATACAGAGATGCCCAAATCATTCTGTTACCTCTAGTTTTATCTTCAGCACTTAAGAGATAAATTGCAGGGCGTTAAGTTATCTCTTTTCACTATCTCCATGGAAACCGTTTAGATAACGATCTGGCTCCCGACCTCTCCTTTTGTAAAAAAAAAACCATCTCACCGACTCGAGCCTAGATCAAAGAGACGACAAGAATCTGATCTCTGCGAACATCAAAAGTCGGAAAGAAAAATCATCGCCAAGCGCGGATGAAAATAACTCAACCCGATGAAAACTCGCGACAAAATATATCTCCAGAATAATCTTTCGGCAACCGCAAAACGACACTTACTGTATATACCTGAGCTCGAAGTTGCAACTGCAGGGGAAAAAAGTGTCGCTTTATTTATAGCATAACGTCAAGTTGGAGGCAATTAGTGCTAAGATGTCAGCTACTGTAACTTTAAACGACGTAGACCTGATCGTCAGAGATAGCGACAGTAGTAGAAAAAAAAACTGTCGAAAAAAGTGTCAGAAATGTGGTTCCATAAGATCTATACGAGCCCATACGTACCTTACAGCGAACGAATGGATCTTTTTCTGTTCCGTTCCGACGTCCCACCCATAAAATGAGACCAAAATACCGCCTTGTGGGCCATTTTCGAAATATTTTCCCACTATTTTTTAAGTATTTGTTTCAAAAATCATTTTTCTTTCTGTGTCTGCTTCCGCCATTTTTTGTGAGCTTCTTTTACTGTTTCCCGCTGTGGTTTTCTGGCAGGCAGTTATTCCCAGCGTTGCCACCGGCGAAGGAAGTAGGTAATGATGAATTTTTTTCCCCGGGACTCTCGATCGGAGAATGTGGCTAATTCTGACTCAAATTTCAGGCGAGTTTTTTTTCCGAATATGTATTTTTATCATGTTTCCGCTTTGGCGGAAGCAATCTGTGATAGAGGACAATATATTTTTATGACTTTTCTTCCAGTTGGGGTAGGATTGTTTTGGTTATAGTCTTTTTTTTTAGGGGTAAAGCCCCAAAAAGTATGAAATTTGTTTTTTTTTTTTATGCTTTATTCACACAAAGAACTTAACTTGAATTCCGTTGTAACAAGAAATAACCTAATTTTGAATTATAACGAAAAGAGAAACGGAATGGTTTTTTTTATTTCAACTTATGTAGATGTGCTAGGTTATTAATGTAAAATAAGATAAATTTAGTACATTAATAAGAACTTTATATGTTTTAAGTATTAATCAATTATACTTTTTTAATTCATGCTTGCTCAAATATAAACCCAGATGACAATGTAAGGTTTCATAAACCTAGTTATAACCTTACGGTGTAACAGATTTAAAGTTTTTGTAATTGTAAGGTTGTCATTGACCAGTTTCTTCTCAACCTTGTCATGCAAAACATAATACAATACTGCGCAAAGGTTTTTCGACAAACCTTGTTTTGGGAAACCAATGACAATGAAAAGAGAAGGTTACATGCTATGTGGGTAATGAATAGTACAAAAATAATACTTTGAAGGGAGTGGAAGTCTAAGTACAAAAAATTAATTGTAGGAATATCTGAAATCAGATATCGTTGTTTTGATACCAGTTCAATATCCCATTGTATACAATTAATTGGCTATCCCATTTTAGAAGTTATTATAAATACATTTCATACTTATATTTTCTCTCAGAATAATTAAAATAATTTTCACTTATAAATAAAACGTTTTAGTAAATTACACACCTTTTATTTTAGTTCATAACTTTCGATATTAAGACTTTCCCATTTTGAAAATTCAATTTTTCATCATTCTGTGGGTATGGAACTATTAATAACGGACTTTTTATTCATTTAATGTTAAATACTCCCTTCGACCTAAAAATAAGTAGTCGCACCCTTTTAATTCCGATCAAAAAGGTTTCTTAACTTGTCGAAAATTAATCAATGAAAATTGTACTATATTTAGAACTTCTTTTAATACTGGAATAATGTTCATTTCCTTTTACTTAAAGAGGATCGTTTAATTATGAATTTATTTTTGCCAAAATAATTTTACACTTCTTATAAGTTATTGAAATTAAAAACTGTTCATCCATGAAAATTATCTAATAGTACCGCATTTTGTGTTGTAAACGATTAAAGCAGTTATTGAATTTTCTTATCCAAACAAAATGAAGTAGAAATAAACAATTTCATTAAGAATAAAACGTTTTTACACCCCCTAATAATAAAAAAGTTAAAAAAAAAAGTCTCCGTTCTACTAACCATTCACGAATTTGCATTATTTTTTTTAATATGATCTCTTTTTACGACCCGAATAAGAAACTTTACTGCTTTTTATCAGCAAAAAAAAATGGCAACGCCTGCACTTTTCTCTTCTTAAAAGAGTTACCTCAAAATTGTAACATTTAAGAACAAAAAAAAATCTCTTCAAACTCATTGGTTTCAATGACACCTATACAGCAGACACTCAAAAAAATCCCCCGTTCGATACATATCTCACATTTCCGAAAACAAAACACCAAGATCCACTCACAAACACGCACCATCCCTTTCACCCACTTGTTCACGCAAGAAAACAAATAAGACTCTCAACCGAAAAGCAATGCATCATTTCCAAGTCCAATCCCCCGCATTTCCCTTCTCCACAATTGCCGAGAAAAGAAATATTCCGGAAGTGTATATCCTCGGAAAAAGGGGTCCGCGGCCTAAGTGTTCCTTAATGCACCGCTGAAATATTTATCCCGGGCCCCGTGTCCGGTACATTATGGGGCGGCCCAGACTTCCGAAGGCGAAGTGGCCTGGGCCCATTCATCAGTTTCCTCTCGTCTCGTTTTCTTTGTCTGTGAAAGCCAAATCTTGTCGGACACCGATTGACCATTGATTAATCTCCGCTCAACCGCACGGAAAGTTCGGCCAATTAGTTGCTTTGTTTGGGACTTTTTTTCTTCTTCTTCTCTCTTCTTGGAGAAGTTGGCTGCGCGTTCAGCAGGATGGGGCTTGGATGCCGACCAGACGGGTGGGAATGAATGGAATGATTGAATGGGTGAAGCGAGGTAAAAGCCATGAGAAGATCTATAGTTGAAAAAACTTTGTTCCCAAAAAGGGAACTAGTATATGTGCTACCGAGTGAGTATGACTGATGTTATTTGCATTATGGCTGGCATCTGTTTAATAATTTGCATTATGTGAAATGCATAGAAGAAGAATAGTTTGCTATCTATATGGATATCATAAAATTAAGAAAATCTTTGCAATCTATTAATTTAACCAAAGTATTAGATACTTAGGTTCCGTTATTTTTTTTTCAAATTCAAATTTATTATTACAACAAGACACATAAGAATACAGGTAAACCACATGGTCAATAAAAATAAACAATACAGATAAAAAATAATAATAAACATTGATCATATTTGTCTGTCCCAAAGGAGCAACTGCTCTTCCATGGGTGTTATATTTCCAATTTCAATTTAATTTGATAAAACTTTCCTTTAATCATTGTTTCAGATTTTGATAAATGACCATTACATCATAAAAATTGCTTTAAATTACAGAAAATATGCATTAATTATGTTATATAAAGGCTCAAAAATCAAAGTGTAAGAAATTATTTGGAGTCTATTAATTCTTAAGTCAAAGTTCAGTTGTCTCTGGACAGCTGTTGCAAGGTTTAGTATAAAATTACACTTAATTTTCAATGAAAATTTTATGATAAGATTAGCTATTATTTTAATATAAGTCATTATTTTTTAAGATACAAAAGAAGAAAAAAAATCTTATGAGGATTTTTTACCTTGCCGCTTAAGAAAAAGTTTACACAGTTATTTAGTTTCCGTATTTCTGACCTTTATGAAATTCTACTTTAAATAAATAAATGAATTATTTCCGATTGTAAAAAAAAACGTTTAAATTTTTCCATGAAAAAAAATACGTTCTTCGCAGCTCAGCTAAATTAGTGTCGACACGCAGGTGTTTAAAAAGCAAATTTAATTAAATGGACAAGTAAAACGAAGGACACTGCATCTGATCTAAATACGTAAGTAAGCTTGTCTCAATTTGATTGAAATGTATGCATCTTGAATATTAAATGAAAAAAAGAAACTAAAAATAATTGTTCGTAGCATAGTTAGTAACTATGAGAAAAATTTTAAGCTTTCAAATCATTTTAAAAATAAATATTACTTTTTTCTTAGTAGAAAATTAATTATAATTTGGCTTGAAATGAATCCTAATTAATAATTTAGTTTTCAACAAGGATTATCAGATGGAAGAATTTCAAAAGTAGTTAATTTAGTATTCATCAAAAAATATTGACTAAAAAAACAGTTCATTAAAATAATAAAAAATCATTAATCCTAGATAGAAAATAAATTAGAGACTGTTTTTTCAACAAAGTTTATTTAAAAATTGATCATGCTAATAAATTATTCTTTTAGCCTATATTAGTTAAAAAATTTCTCAATAAACTTGAATAAGTACCGAATACGTAATGATAGTATTTAAAATCTTAAAAAAAACTACCTTTTATAACAGTACTTACTTAAATTGAAATGGATTAATGTTACTATAATATAATGGAACTAAACCATTTAGTAATGTAAATTAAATGCGCAAAACTAAAATTTATTTTCAATAAAAAGTTCTAAAAAGTTAAGAGCAATTTTTGTCTTTTGGTTATATTCTAGGTAGTATTTATTATTATATCTAGGTATTGAGGAAAGGATGAAGGTATCATTCCTAATTTTTTTTTATTATTAAACTGAAGATTTTAAAAGGATTAGAGATGTTTACATAAATTTACCACTTAAATGTCCAGAAGATAAAATACTATACATTATGTTTTATATTTCTATTATTGCATTAATATTTAATGCATTAAATCTAAATTAATATTTAACCAAGTTTAGCGTGTTGTTATTGTTCAATTTACTAACAGGGTTAACCTAACCAATTTACGATTCCCCTAAGGTCTACAATTCTCCTTCTATAATGCAACCACGGCAGCACTTTCTGATGACCTTAATGCCCGATGTTTCTGCTCCAACAAGCCATTTAATTCTTTCGTTTAGAGTTCGGGAAAACTTTTATTCTTTCTTGCCTCCTCCCTTGGATAGAAACAGTTGCCCTTCCTATTGAACTCATTCGCAAACTCGTCCATTCAGAAAGAAAAATAAACTTCTCCCTCGAGTTGCTAATGTACAAAGCTCACCCGCAGCGAACCAAAGATTCTAACGACCCGGGCCACCAAAAAGCAATGGAAAACTTTTTCCTGGAGAGCAGAAAAGAAAAGTATTGCATTTCTAAAGCCGGCCGCGGGATTCTATTTCCAGAGACACTACAATAAAATGGCGACCGACGGAAAAGGCCGGAATGGCGGCAGAGAACAGGCCGCTGGAAATACTAATGACGTCATAAAGAATACTCCGGAGCTCTGACACGCCATCCTGGGTGGCAGTAACTTCAAATTGATCCCGCACTGAGTGAGGAATGGGTGGACATTGCGGCCCAATAAAACCTGCGTCTTCTTCTCGGCCCAAGGAACGGGGTTGCCTTGGTGAGAAAACCTGGCTGTTTATGAGGTTCCGTGAAGCTCTTGGGCTTGAATTGTTAAGGTTTGCTGTGTCCTGGATCTTCTTGGTCCTGAACTGTGTCTTATAAGAGATCTCACATTTTTTTAAAAGCTAGGAAGGGGGAGATTTCGGGAAAGTATTGGTTTTTATATTACTCAATTTTATGCTAGAGTCATTCTAAACTTGAGAACTTAATCCAAATTTTAATTAGGTGTTTTTTACAGGTGAAGGGTTTTTATTCCTACAGTTTTCCCATGCAAATAAATATACACATTGTGCAGTCAAATTCATCCAATGGAATAAATATCAATTAAACTTGTTTAGTCTTTATTTACTGAAAATGCTTGAGGTGAGAGGTGCTTGCTTGCTGCAACAACGAGCTAACTCCAACACCTTTACATTGGAGTTAGCTCGTACTTAAAAAGAGTCTTTCAAATATCAAATAATTTCTAATTTTAATTGTGTTGTCATGGTTTAAGGGAACATATGAGAGATGATGACACTTGTAAAAATAACTTAATTCATAAATTTGAATTTTAAAATTAATTAGTTACAAAGAATTTGAGTATACAACTTTTTTTCAAACCAAATTAAATTCCAAATTTTAAAAATTGAAACATTATTAACAAAAAAAAAACAAATCTTGCTTAGATTTGCTGAAAAGGAGAGAGGTTAAAATCACAAAAAAAGCCTACGTAATATTTGAATGGCCCCCAAAAACCAAGATAATTTCACTTTTTTACAAGGAAAACACTTTGTCTGAGAAAGTTTTGTAAGTTTTTTATTTTGATGTATAATATAACACGTAATCGCTGTTTGTTTTATTTGAATTCAAATCAGAATAACTGTATTTTAAATTTTTGTCTAATATAAATTTTATAAAACTTATAACAGTGTTTCTGAGGAACTGGATATTTTTTGGATGCCTTTTAATGTTTTTAAAGCTAACTTTCGGAGGCTATTCTCATTGTAATGTTTTTTTTCTGTGTGTGTGTTTTGATGTTTTTCATTGTGTCTTTTATGATGTGCATTGTAATTGGATTTTATCTGTTATGTGCATCTGAAATAAATAAATAAAATGATTAAAAATTATAAACACGTATTTATTGTTATTTAGGTCATTCACACTGCATTCAAATTTATATTTGTTTTCCCGTTTGAATTTTAAGATTAAAATCTGGCTGGAAAGTGTTCATCAGAGTTATCAACAGCTACTATTTTTCTTTGATTAAAATAATGAATGTTATTAAATGGATCTTAAATCTTCAAGGTTTCGACACAAAGTTAGTTTTCTGATCTAAAATATTGATATCACCATGGTAATTTTTAAAAAATTAACTAATATTATTTATCAAATTCGGCAAATGCTGAAAAGGAAAAACATTCAAGCAAAAGTTTCAAGTAATGCATTTTAAAGTTATTTAAACGCTTATAAATAATATCAAGAAAGGGAAGTTCTTGATCCAAAATTTTTGGTAAGAGCATAAACAATTTAAATTCATTTAAGATTATTATGAAAATCTCAGCCATAAATTAAGCTTTTTATAGTTGCAATTAATTTCGATTATCAGACTAAAAATTATGAATTTCTGACCTGATGATATGAGATAGGTAGTCACCTTATTTGAATGAGTTTCTGTAATATGTTCAACTTCAGATAGTATAACATAAAGTTTCATGCTTTGAATTTGAGTCACTACATCTAAGATTTTGTGAATTCTCAAGGGAAATCAACATGTATCATCTCTACAGCTATGAAAAAATATGCAATTTTGCATCGATTTGTATTTCTGATATTTCTGATATTATTCCCAAAGGAAACCATCTCATTCCCAATACTATTTGTTTAAAATGAATTTTTAAAATTTGAAACTTACGAATTCAACCAACATTTTATCCAAATAAGAAAAATGCGCTTGATTTAATACAACGTAATACAATGAAACATGTAATCCAATCTTTCATAAAAATAACAGAGTGAAATTGAGGTTATAAATTATTACTTTCATGAAATTATACATTACAACATTTTTAAAATTTCATATTAAAATCTTCAGTTAAAAACAATTATTAGAAGAAAAAAACAACTACAATAATGAGGTAGTTCCATATTTTTCAAACTTTCGATTTTGTGGTTTATTATTACAGCATATGTTGTGTCAAATTGAAATATACAATCGAAATTTATCTAAAAAATTTATTTACTTAAATATTAAGGAAATAAAAGTCGTCAACAAATGATGCAATCGCCCGAGTTGTGAAATGGTTGTGAAGCCATCGGGGCCGAGTGACGTCACGAACCTTAAATCACTAGTAAAATAAAAACGTAAAATCAATTATAAATCAAAACAAATCGTTGAATATTCGAATTCTTCCAACAGTAAATAATTTATATTTAACTACATTAAATTCCTTAAATTATTATATAATTAAACTGATGAGAATCAAGCATTAATTCTTTTGGTATGTATTTTTACATTTTTCGCAGCTGGCATCACGTTTTTGTTTATTGTTGTATCAATTTTGTTAAATTAAAAGGCATTTTTGATGCTTTATGCTTATTTCAGATTTCTACTTATTAAACTGTGATTTAAATAGCGTTTGTTTTCATATCGTAACATTAATGTTAATAACAAAAACACGAATGTTCCTTATTCAGTGTTAACAAGTCAAAAAATCGAAATCATGGCGACGTTTTGCAAATGACGTCTGCAAGTCGTAGTAGACCGAGTTTGGGCATTTGGGCCGAGTGACGTCACGAACCTGAGGCGCCGTTTTTCGCGCGCTTTTCAGAACGCGAACTTTGAGTTGCAATAAAAAAATAAATAATTATCAGAATGAAAAAATATCTCGGTTTTAGGGGTTTATCGAAAAGCTGAATAGAATAAAAAAATAAAAATAAAATGTGGAACTAGTCCATTAAAAGAAATCAATATTTCACACAATTTCATAAATTTAATACAATTTTACTTTAAATATGAAAGTGAACTTGTAAATTTGGAAACTAATGTAACTATGTATTATTGGAAGTAAAGTAGATACTTAATTTCATTTAATGTGATTCACAAAGAAGTAATAACAAAAAAAAAAATTTACCCGAGTTGTAATTTTTTTGAAAAACTTTGAATAATTTTTTTATTTGAATGTAACAAGACGACAGTGAATCTTTTTAATTTTTTTACATTTTTTGTTTTAATTTCATGAGTAAAAATGAAAGTATTTTTGTAATTTTAAGATCGTTCTTTGAAATAATTTTAAAAATTACTTTTATTTAGCTGTATATAAAAATAGATTAATGAAATAATAAATAAAAATTTTCAATAGTAAATAATAAAGTTAAATGAAGGATTGACACAGGTAAACAGTCTTATAATGAAATCGCTAAATGAGTGGGTGCTAAAAAAAAGCAGGGAAAGTTTCTTATTCGGGTCGTGAAAATAGAGCTTATTAATGAAATCGCTAATCAATTTGCTCTTTTAAATGATTGGATCAGTTTTATACTTTATAGAAAATAATTATTTCTTTTTATCTATCCTCTCTTATTATTAATTCTCTTCTTTTTCCTATTTCAAGTAAAATATTGCTGGATCAATAAATATCCGTACAATGTGTAGTGTAAGGCTCAGAAGAAAAGGATTATAGTATTATAAATATATTCTATTTCACTCTTATTTTTCCAAAGAAATGGACAATCCTTAATTCTACCTGATGTTATGAAATGTTTTCATTAGCCATAAGTTTGATAAAATCTGAATAAAAAATATCCAAAAATAGAAAATCATAGCAAATTTTATTCAGTTCATAAATGAACTTTCTTTTATTAGTAGTTTTTTATATAAATGTATAAAATAAAATTGTGGTTAAAGGTGAGAGAGAGAGAAAGAGAAATTTCGGAGATATAATTAAATTTCAAGCGGAGAATGTTTTCAAACTTTAGCTAGCTTCCTTACATGAAGTGTTAAGTCGCAAAATAAAGTTTCAGTTTATACCAGATTGAACTGATTAATTATTCACTTGCAGTAGCAGTTTTAAAATAATATTTTGGAGGTTATAATTTGACACAGAATAAAAGTCAGCTTAAAAAACTTTTCCAACAACTTTATCGAGCTGCGTAAAATGTAAAATATCTTGATGCAGTGTAATTCACGCTACGAACTAGCATTTAATAAGGAATATAATTTTTGACTTTTATTGAGATCTTTTTAAATAACATTTCAAAAATCAGATTAAAGTAATTTTGTACAAAAACAAAACTATTCTATAATTTCATTTCCCTTTTAGAACACTTCATACTTCCTAACCCAGTATAGATTTACACTGAGTTATAGCAGCAATGATTAGTACATGTCTACCAATTTTCTAAATAACTGCTCTTAATTTTTCCCCTCAAATATTGATACCACCTAAATTTCGGTTTAGCAAACCTGCTCAATCTCATCTCTCCAGGGTCATTCCATATCATCCACTCCAAATTAAAAGCCCCCGAAAAAGTCATGAGTTACAAGTGCTCCGCTCCGATAAGGACTTTACCACCGGACATCGGTCGTAATTTATATCGGCCATTCGTTAGCCGGACACACCGCCTCCAGATTGGGGATCATGTTGTTTCTTCCTAAATCATCCCAGAGACCCAGAAAGATGGCGGCCAGCAGTAAAACGCGGAAGAAAAGCAATCGCCAACGATGAAAGTCCCAACGTCCCTTTGGGGAAATGACATTAAAAGCTAATGGCTAACCCTTCAGACGGACTTCGTTGCAAAGAACAGCGGTGCAGTTTTTTTTGTTGGCTGTGTCTTTGTTGGATGTAATTAGATCTGCTTTTTTTGGGGTCGTGTCTTATTAAGAAATAATTTGTTTACGGTTGCTGAAAGGGTAGATAAATGGGGGAATCACGGAGAGTATCAGGTTTTCTTTCGGGATTTCAAAAAGCTAGTTGAGTTAGTTTTAATGTACGTTTACAAATAATTTTTTTTTAAAATTCCGTTTATGTTTATTTTGATGGTGCATTTAAGTGGATTTCTATAATATGTCCTAAATTAAAGGTGACTTCTATTCTTACTGAATTTATTTAGTGAGTACTTTTCTTGAAGTTGCAAGAACTTGGTTATTGAAAAAGAAACAGTCCCATGACGTGTTTTTTAACAATACAAATATGCTTTTTTTAATTTTTTAGGAACGCTAAAAATATCAAGTTTAGTACATTTGAATATTATGTCTCAGCTATACTATCTAAAATATATTAAATCAAAATTTGGAGCAGTATAGAATAGAAAAGATGATTAGCATGAAGTGGGAAAATAAGATATCTACAATAGAATACCCAAACACATAGATATATAAGAACTACACAAACAACTTCCTTCTTATTAAAACAGCATGAAAATACTAGATAACTTATGATAGATTCCTTCGTTTACTGCAATAAAACTCTAAAATATGTAAAATTTTCGTATCCTACCCCACAAAGATTTGCAGCTTGAGTGGAAAACGGCTTTCAGAAAGACAGCCATACTTGAAAAATATTTCGAGAAAAAAAAGTAAGATAAGCATTTTTCTGACTTAATAAAAATACATCATAACAGGTATTGCTAACAACGGTCAAAGACTGAAACTACACTCGTTCTTCTCAACCCACTGTGTCATTAGTGATCTCTAAACCTCTTACTTCAAACACCAGGTACTTAAGAAACAGAAAAAACAAGCCCCCCTTCCGACCTAATTCACTAACGCACAGAGAGCGCAAGAAAGACACATCAATCCCGCTCATATTTACGAGCGAAGAGCAGCCAGTTCAGCACAAACAGATCAACACTACATCAAAGGCGCTTCCTCGCCATTTTTCCCGCAAGGAGCGGGCATCAAAAGTCTTCCGAAAGCATTTAAAAAGATCCGACGAGACGAACGATGTGTCGTAAATTGAGATGATCTCTCCCGTAATTCCCATCGGCCCTCCCCTCACTCTCCTCTCGGAAGGATTCTCGGGTATTTATAAACGGTTCGATGGATTTTTCCTTTGTTTCTTGGCTCAGGTGGTTTTTGTTGTTTGTTGAATCTGAGAAGGCTATTCCTGAGTGGAGAAATATTATCCTTCTCGAGAAAAATCATTTTTTGGACCATGCTTGGCGCAGCAGTGCTTCTTGGCCGTTCGGACAGCGATGGAAGGGAGGTGGTGTTCGGTGTCTCCGTAATGGGAGATGGGAGGCCCATGACAGGATGAAGAATTATGGTTGGGAATTGCTATGTGTTGATTACGGTTAACGTTATATTTTCTTGCTTGAAACTAGTATTAAGATGTTTGCTGTTGTTGCCGACGACTCCCAACTGTTAGAAGGGAGATATTTAATCGTTTGTGGAGAAGATGCAAAAAAGCTTAAATGTTTTTTATGACGTAAACAAACTTTAACGTATTAATATTAACACTAAAACAAAGCAAATACAATTATTTAATGAAAAAGTATTCCATTTTGCTATCATTTCTTACATCAGGAACACAGAGAGAGAACACTTATTTTTATAAGGATTTAACTGTAATTTTTTGATGATCGTTATTTTATAGCTATTATATATTATTAGACCATCTTGATAATTTAAAATAATTCTAGAAATGTTGTAGTTATTTTTACGAAAATCGTCTTTTTTTAAATTACACCAACACAACTACAATACTGAACAAGAAAACCTACATACTAAAATTTCTTACCAATGCTTTGCTTACTTCTGTTTAAAAATTTTTTTTGAAAAGAATGTTTATTTGTAGGTTGAAAGATAAATTTAAGTCAGGAGTTACAATCACCCCTCTATATACATCACAAAAATCTGTTTACCATGGGTTCTAAGGATAATTTCAGGATGGTTATTTAATACGGCCGAATTTCCAAAATTTAGCTTATTAAAAAAACTAATTCGCAGGATCTACCCCTCCCTAAATTCTCTCATTCATCTTCGAAACATTTTTTATACACTCCAGCTGATATTAAAGAGTTAACACTTCAGTTGAGAGTGACACTTCAGATGCATCACTTAATTTTCAGATAAAATAATAAAAGTATCATTTTCCTGAATTTCTCATTTTTCTTTTAAGGATTTCTTCACATTTTAACAGGATTGAAAAGAAGTTATGATGAAAATCGAATCTATCTCTTGATTTAATCTAATTGTTTTGATATTAATATCTTTGTCATTTCTCTTATAGAATTCAACCAAACGTACTTTTCCTTCAAATATGTCTATCGGAAGCCCTGTCCGGTCACGGTGAAAAACAAACCCCATCTTTTTGGTGACACTTGGCGCCGAAGACGGACACAATTTTCGGTAACCCGTCTCCTCCAGGCGAAGATGGCGTCCATCAACAAATTCACGCTTTACTGAATGTTCCCCCCAAAAAAACACTTTTTCACCACCACCATCTTATTTCTACAAGAAGTTCTTTTTATTCTTTCTGGGTACACTCGGCTATCTCCCGGCCGCAGACACGTGGTCTCGAGACAGAAAATGGCCAATGTTTCTAAAAGATGCGCGAAAGATCCTGAAAGCCGTTTTTTCCCCTTCAGATTTCTTTCAGGAATGTTCCTTAAGAATGACGAGGTTTTTTTTCTTTCACCCTTTTCGAGACAAAAAGGAAGAGGTCGAATTTAAAAATCTGTATTCGGTCAGTCATGTCAGCTTTCCGACCCGCGTCTTTCGTCTTTTTCCGTCTTTTTCATCTTTTTTGAGAATAGAATAGGTTTTTATGCTTCGATAAAAGAATATCGACGATTTAAAGGTTTTTAAGGAGGTTTGAATAAAATGGGTCCATGCAGGTCATTCAAATAAAAAATTGGTTTTAAGCAAACAGTAGCTTAAAAGATATTGGATAAAGCACATTCCAGTTTTAGAATAGGAATCATATTTAATATTTATATATGTGGACGAGTGGGAGGTATCAAAAAAATCCCTGTGACGTGTTAAGCCAAACTGTGATTAATTACTACAATCAAAAGACGTAATGGTTAAATATTTCAGATCTAGAAATAAATAAAATACCTTAAATTTATGACACAATTATCAAAACATACGTACATTGTATTTAAATACTGCATCCTATTTAGAATACGATGCTCATTGGTTAATACGCTTAAAAGTGTTTTATGTAATAAATACGCTAAAAATTTTCTTTGGTAAAGTCTAAAGTGCATTATTACTCCATTAACCCACCTTTCTGTTTTCTATCGTAGAAAAACTAAGACATTGTAACCTCAATGCATACATCATTCATCATTCAGGCGGTAAAAATAAAAGTTGAGAAGAAAATCCTTTTAAATTGTCAATTTGTAAGGACAAACAAATTGCATTAATTTTTTTCCAAAGACTGAAAAAAAAGAAAGAATTTAAAGCATGCGTCCTTTAAGAAATTCAATACTCTTTAGAGAAGGAACGGACAGATAAACGAGTACAGAAAATTCTAATTAATCTACATTGTTAACAAAAATACTTTCCACAAGCAAAACTAAACGAAAGCGTAGCCAATTCATTAAACTTAATTTAATTTTGCTGACTTACAAAATAAACTGTAATGAATCGTGAAAGCTTTACCTTTATCAAAGACCGTCTTTAAGAGAATGATCCAACTCCTTTACCAAACTTAAGAGAAAATTAATTCATTAAGACCTCTAGAAGTCTTGATTTAAATATTAAAATAGCCTTTTGTTGGTGTAATTAAATTTGTTTTGTGTTCAATAGTGTGGTAATTGGAGTATACATTTAGGATATAGTAAGCGATTTTACTCATTAAAAAGATTCTTAAGAATGAGAATGCTGATAAAAATATTTAAATTTTAATAGCTTTCCATTTTTATCTGTTGAAAAACATATTTTAAAATTTAAAACCTTTAAATCAATTGGGAAATAAATGTTATATTTTACGTATAACAGACTTAACTAAAATGTGAAATATGTTGAAAAGCATCTTTTTACCTTTAAATTAAAAATCAAACAAAAATACAAAACTTACGTGAATTTAACGAAAATAGCATATTACACCAAATATTTCTTTCGATAATATTTGGTCAAAATCCAAAATAAAAATTATTTTCACCGACGAAAATATTCTCCTTCAGCATTTTTAAACTTTTAATTTCAGTTTTTGATCTTAAAACCTTGCATAGATGATAGATCAAAAAAGTAAAACGAGCATTTCAAAAGATTTCAGGCTTAATAAAATTTCTACTCTTTTTGAAATATTGAAATACTTAACCTAAACATAAAATATTTGGTTTGAAGTTTTCAAACTACGTCAAACAAAAATTAATATCAAGAGGGACGGATTCCCCAGACCTCCCTTTCTGTATAAAACTCGGTATTTTCCCCAAATTTAAAACAATTCTTCTTCCAAAATGGTATAAAGGTGCCATTGGTGTGGTGACACACAAAAAATCCGAAGATGTAAAAAATTCCTTCTACTATGAACTTCAAAATGACTATAATATTACGGATATGAAGTTCTAGGCTTCATTTTTATCACCCCTATTTTAGGAGTAATAATTTTTTAATGTTTAAAGTTTTTCCTACATTTTGAAATGGTTAAAACTCTAGAACGCTGTAATACCTAAAACATGAAATTAGACTCATTTTTTTCTTTTCTTTCCCACTTTGTAAAAGGCAAGAAAAACAACTTTACAAATTTTTTAGCATTAAAAATCATTAGTACCCCTAAAAGAGGGATGCTGAAAAAAAATAGCAAAAATTTCAAAGATAAAACCCTGACATTTTGTTCATTATTTTTTTATGATTAACTGATATTGTTTATGAAGTTCAAGGTTTCATTTTTTTATCAGCCTGATTTTGGGAGTAATATTTTTCAATGTTAAAGAAATTTTGTAAAGTTGTTTTCCTGTATTTTTAAAATGTTTTAACTCTACTAGACCTATACAACACAGAACCATGTCATTTTGTTCATCATTTTTCTCTCTTTAATATTACGTGCATCAAGGCCAATTTTCTGCAAAATCATTTTTAAATTTTGAAAAATTAAATTTTTTGTAAAAAAAATCTTTTAACGCTTTTCATTTTTTTAAAATGAGTATATCTATCACTTTCTAAGTTAGAAATTGAATTTTATCGTACCAAAAAAAATCCTCGAAATTCAGGACGATTAAAACTTATACAAAAGTCATGAAGGAATGCCCTTGAAGATGTCCATAAACATGCAAAAAAAAAAAACCCTACATGCACAATAAATGAAGAAAATACAATTCTTAACTAGCTTCAGTTCAAAACCTTATTCTTTTAAAGTTCTTTACGGTAGGGTTATTGATTACATAAGCAGCATTTTCATCTTAATAATGCTAATTATCCTTAGAATTGTGTTCATAGTTCATTCTTTTACTATATCTAACACCTTTAAGCAAAGCAAATTTAAAAATGAAATATAAAGAAGGGTGTTTATAATTTGCCTATTTGTGCTGATATAGAGAGGATGAGGGATATAAATGATGCTTGCTTTATAAAAAGCACTGTTTTCCAAAATATCTCCAAACTTGAAAAAGGTTACACCTTTAATTTTACCATGGACAATTTCTTGTATGGATGTTATTTTGTTCAACAAATGTAGAACGATGGGGGGTTCCGTTTGCTTACATTAACATAATCATAAAATGATGGTTTATTATTATTCTTCCTGATAAGGGGGTGGTCAAAATCGACCAAACACATGTTTACGTAATATTTGAGCGACCTCAAAAAATTTTCGGTAAATGAAGGATTTTATAAAAACTTCTTTCCTAATTTTTTTTCTGTGCAATGTGTCATTTTTTCCTCACTGCCCGTCGAAAATCGAGTAAAACGGTCGACGTTACGGATGAAACGAAACCGGAACTACAGCGCCATCTTTTATCTAGAAGTTACGTATTTAAAATTTCTAATCAAGGGTGTAGCCAAGGGTGAGGATAAAGGGAGATACCCCCCCCCAAAAGTCACAATTTTTTTATTATTCGACCATAGAAAAAATTAAATTTACCCCACCCTAGACCTTTCCAAAATTATCCTCCAATTTTTTTCAGGCTATGCCAATGTTTTAAGTGTTTACACCTTACTAATATTTCACAGTGTGTTAAAAAGCAAAAACAGTCACCTATAAATTATAGAGTAAAATGTTTATAAAATCTCTGAAAACTTGAACATGGCATCAAATACAATTGGAAAAATTAGTTACGAATATTGAACTTAAACTCATGATAACTTTTAAATTAGTTATTTTAGTTTTTTTAACATTGTTAGATCTAACAGTGCTAAAAGAAAATGGATTTTAATGATGAATTTTATTATTATTGTATCATTTAATTTTTTGTCAACTAATAAAAATTTTAACACTTTAACAATGAATAGTTTAGTTTAGGTTATCAAATTACAAATAAAACTTCCTACTCCTTTCATTGATTTGTGTGTGTTTTTTTAGGTCCAGATAAACATTTTTTTAAATCTGTAATAGTACTAATATTATATTTGTTTTTGGAACTGTATTATTTTATTTATAAATTTTTTAGACAAAAAAATTAAAATGTGCTAAGTAAAACTTCTATGTATGGAATAAAACATTTTATTATCAATTTCATGGGGTTTGGGCAATCAGTTATAAGTTTTTAGGAAATGGTACCTATATAAATTATTTCACGAGTTGAAATAAATTGAAATATATGATGGAATGACAAATGTATGTACAGAGTACACCTATAAAAAGTCCTTCATTTGATACCTTTAATTGTAGTGTAGTACATACTTACCTGATTCTAAAGCCATGAAGAAATTAATTAGCATTTAACCATGTTAGAACATTATAAGCACTAAGGATTCAAAAACTTTTAGAGCATATTTAACTATTTGCAAGCCAAATCTTTGGTGTTTAAATAACTTTGATCTTTTTACCAATATTCTTGCAGTTTTTTTAGAACCCTAAAACTCTCACTCTCAAACTCTCTTAGAACTCTCAAACGAAGCAGTAGGTACCTATTTTTTTAATTTTAGGTTCATCTAATTCTAATAAAACCCATTTTTAGAAAAGATTTTCAAAACTTCTCCTTAAGGATACTTCTTTTTCAATAGTGACTTATAATTTGAATAATTTAACAATGGTATTCTTTTATTATGATTTATTAAGAATAGAATTATGCAGATTGTCAATTAATAGTATTACTTGATATTTTTGCAGTGAAAATTAAAATTAATTAATCTCATTCTAGAGAGGCTCCTGACCAATAAGTCTGAATAAAATAAGAAAACCCTCATCCCATAGACACTTCCAAATCACACAGGCTAGCCCTGCCTGATCCATATAGTGAATAGCAAGCAGTTAAGCAACTTAAAACTGTGATGAAATATCATGACATTTGAAAGAATAATTAAAATCTAAACATAATAGAAGTCACTTTGTAATTGCTTATAAAGTTAGTTTTATCTATTAATAGAAGTTGTTTCTCAATCAATTTTCCATTAAATTCTTAGCCAACTTAAAAATTGCCAAATTCTAAAAGAGGGTTACTTGTGTCATTTTCCTTAGTATCCTAAAAAAAGTATTGGCACAGCTGTAATAAGAGTCCTCCATTTGGCGTCTCGCATTGCGTTCGCCAAGTTGGCGGTATATCCCGATTAGTTATAGTATATAGTTGGCGACGGCAACGCGAGTCCCCAAGTAGAGGACTCTTATTCCAGCTGATCCGAGGACTCTTATTCCAGCTGTGCCGAAGTATTTAACATACGATACTTACATCAACTGTGCCGCTGAATCTGGCAGTTCCTGGAATAATATGCAAGAACCATATTTACTTGTAAACTTACTTTAAACAGCTCATTGAGTACTATAATTATACCAATTAATTTGTTAAAAAAGTATTAATTATTAAATGTAATAAATACATTACAATTTATGGTGACAAAGAAATATTTCTTTCGCAATTTATTAACCAACTAATACTAGCCAAATTCCAGATGTAAAGCTACTTGACAGTATTTTACACTTTTACATAATCTTCTGGCCATTCAAAAAGCTTGGGGAACTTGTCTAATTCTTCTTTAGTGAATTCATTGAGTTTTTTGGGAACAGGTCTCAACTGCCTAATTTGAGCACTTATGTTTACCTTAATATCTTCAGGTATCTTTTCATCTGGGAAAATGTGCAACCTTTCCACTCTGGTATGTCTTAGAAGACTAGGTCCACAAGCCTTGTAAACTGCTTTGTAAAGCACCTTAGTTGGATCTTTGTTTTGTAACTCCCAAGCCGGTGTGAAGGTTTCCCCACGAGCTCTCATGGTATGATGACGATACATTCTGTACTTCCACTCAGTTCCAGGCATGGCAATTTCAGCAGAATTGATGACCACTACGTGATCCCCGCAATCACTTAAAGTGTGAAATATGGGTTTCATTTCTCCGGACAAATACTTTGCAATGAGATCAGCAGATTCGAAAGGGTTCTGCCATTTCGCATCATACATATACCATACTCGAGAGAAAACAGACCACTGTTTAGCTCTTTTATATTTTGATAGTATTACCTTTGACATCTTTATATTGACTGGATAAATTAGTTTGAAAATCAATCACGCCGAAAGGTTAACAAAACCAGCATTTGTTTGTTTACAGTAAGTTGGGTTAATACTGTTGCCAAATATATACTCATTATTTCTGAAATATCTATGACGCCTAACGTTTCTAACAAATAAAAAGACGACTGGATGATTTGTTTCTTCAAATTTTAAATCCTTTCCGTTATAAAAACAGCATCTTCATACCAGAAAATAAATAACTTCGAATTTACTAACACATGATCACATGGCACATCTTTGATTTTCAACATTGAATTAACTCAACTCAACCCCATTTAAATTTGAAGGAGTGGAGTAGTAATTGTTATTGTTTATTTTCGTGATTCGTATCGTAAAAAAGTATATAAAAACCAGTAGAATAACATTTATTCTTCTTTGAAAATAATCTAAACCTTCTCAATTCTAATTCATTCTGCACTCAATATGGCTTCGACTCTTGACAGCTATGTAAATCGTATCCTTATAGATCAAAACTATTTTTCCTCTGTTATTTGACATAATGTTGTGTATCAATTATTATTTATAAAATGTTGTGTAAAACTTATTAATGCATGAAAATTTTAAAATATTTTAACAGTACCTTAATTTCTATGCACTCTCTGGAAATATATTTCCTTTAACCTATGTTAGACACTGTCTCTATTATTACTGCCGATGGACGAAATATTGTGGTGAGTTTTAGTTCTGGTATATTGTGATTTTGTATGTATATTTTTGTAAGGTTTATTAGGCACAGCTTTGAAACAAGTCTACTTAGCTAACCTCTATAAAAATTAGTGGCATAGTTATTTTTATCATATTAATGAATAAAACAATTACCAAATATGCCCCTCCCCCAAATTTGTTTGCTATGCCACTGATAAAGGCTGCCAATTTGGGGCTATTTTACAGTCCATCCAGGGAAATCTAAAGAATCCAGGCCTGGGCGACAATTCGGTGAAATTTTAGTAGAATCAATTGTTGGCCTGAATTCCCTCATTATTTATATCTATGACTTTCTCAGTCCCACTCCCGAGACATTTTATTTTAAAATCTTTGGATTATCATCCATTGTGTGGTAGGTAAGCTCTGTAACTATTTTGTGGGGATGAAATGCTCTATCCTACATGTAGAGATAAAATGTGTAAAAAAACTAACAAATATGTGCAGAGTTTCATCGTTTTCGTCAAGAAGACCGTAAGTATGGTGTTTTCCATCTTTTCGGACCACAAAGTGTTTTCTCGCCAATACCAGGCATTGACAAAAAAACACTTCACCAAAAAGTCACCAGGCCTAATTCTTAAAATTTACCCGCAATTTATCTTTAGTAATATTTAAATCAATTTTTAAGTTTAATTTATTTGTTCTCTTATTTAATCATTAAATGGTAGGCACATTTATTCTCTAAAAATCAGAATGATGGATTCTTGATCATACCTAGACACATACCCAGACAGGCCGGCAGGGACACCTTGATTATATATAGAGAGAAGTAGTTTAACTGAAATTTTGGTGAATCTAATGAAATAAAGCTTGTGAATGTTAATCACTCTTCTTGAGTTTTTTTAAACTCCCCATCTGTCAAAATGTTTCAGTGATATGATTATTTTTTATGCTCATAATCATTCCTATATTGTAAGCTTGGTTCTTTTTTACTTTTTCCAATCATTTGTCTGAGTTATAGCAACTTTTCCTCTTTAAAATCAATGCATGTATGGGAGTTCCAGTGTTCGATAATTCCTTTTACCTACAGTTGATGTTGTAAGCGCAGGGTTGCAGTCAATACCACCTCTATTTATTCTACCTCACGAACCAACTCAAGATCTATCATATTCCAGAAACCAAGAGGATGTTTGTTGGCCCCAAGCTTGTTAGATATTCTCCCCAATAAATTTTTTCCCTGTTCTTATGTCTTTTCTATTTTTCCTCAAGAAATTAATTTTACTTTTTAGGGGACATTGAAAGGATTTGATCAAACTATCAATTTGATTCTTGATGAAAGTCATGAGAGAGTATACAGTTCCTCTCAAGGAATCGAACAAGTAGTGCTAGGATTATACATAGTGAGAGGTGACAATGTGTAAGTTAATTAATTAATTGCATTATTCATAAATAAAGTTGCTAAAGCTTCTGTTAATTGACTTATTATTTATATTTTAGAGCTGTTGTTGGTGAAGTTGATGATGAATTGGATGCACGATTAGACTTATCTAACATTAAAGCTGAACCCTTGAATCCAGTGGTTCATTGAATGTGTTTATTACCCTTATGAAATTTTACTTGTAAATAAAGTCATTTTATACACTAGTTTATTTAAACAAGCTGTGGTTTTATTACTTAGCAGAATAAAATGGAATTGTATGTATCAAATGTGACCTAATTTGTTTCAGTTTAATTTTTCCCTGCCGAACCCATTGCATTTAATTTAAAACAAACTTTTTAATATGGAAATTCAATGTTTTATTGCAAATATTAAAGTAAAGAATATTCAATCTTAAAAGGGTCTGGAACACAAAAATCACTAGATTTTCCCCAAAAACAATGCCTTAAAAAAGTAACCCAGTTTTTTCTGCTTAAAAAGATGTTTGGATTATGTTTCTATCATAAATAGAACTAGAGATACTATCCTTTATTGTCGGCTGCTTTGGTAATCTGGTATTCATGGATATGTCAAAAATTGTTCAAGATAAAGAATTGAAATTTGAAAAGCATACTTTTTAAACATTTTACTTTAATTTTAATTCAGCAAATTTTATTTTACTTTTTCAAATATAATTTTTTTTAGAAAAAGTCGTGAAATTTTCAAGAATTTTGTACTTATTTTATATTTTTCAAGAATTTTTATTTCTTAAAATGCTGATTAACAATTAAAGATCATGTGTTTCTGTTTGATTTGGTCAAAAAACTGACATTTGATTCATATTAATTTTAAACTAACCCTCTTTTTTCAACACAAATTTAAAAAAAAAAAAAAAACTTTTTGAAAAGTTTTGGTTAGTGATTTAGATTGAATTTGAAGGTTAATCTTTACAAAAATTTTTAACATATGAATAAATATTTTTTCTGAACTGTCCCAGACCCACTAAATTAAAACAAGTTTTTAAAATTATGTACGAAAACCTAGGTGAAGATTGCTATTGCGTTTTATTTCACTAAATTAAAAAATGGTAATAAATCAATTAATGCATAAGTTTTCCAGATGTTTTAAAGCTGGAGAAGGAAAGAGAAACAGTATTCCCTTTCTATAGATAAAATAAAAAAATTATCCTGGGGAGCCAGAAAAAAAATAAAACAAATTTTTAGAGTTAATTTTTACATCACACATAGAAGAGTAAGTAGGAGCATGTGAGAGATGATACTGAGATTCTAAAAGTTTTTCACAATTTGGTAGAAACTGGGATGAGCTGATATGCAGTAGTGTAGCTAATTGGGGGTCATATGAAAATATTTTGTCCTATGTGTAATTGTAGGGGTTATTCAAAACCATGCCGCAGGCCAGATTGACTCGTCCGAAGGGCCGTACTTTGCCCATGACTGCTATAGACCATGAATAAATTTGTTCCACCCATTCAAATTAACTTTGAAAACATTTGTTCCACCATTGGATGGTTCTGAAAGGTTTGATAAAGTCAGTGCATTATGACTAAACAATCTATTGAAGAGGTATTCAGAAGATTTTATTGCTCTATAGCGTTTAGAAACGAAATATTTTGGTCTCGCTGTGCGCATGCGTCAAAAGAAAGGTGTTAAAAGTTTTAAATTTAATAAATACCCAGTTATTATTTTGTTAAAATTTCTAAAAAACAGCAAAAATCAAGTCCCCACACATGCATTGGATCAAAGTATTTCGTTTCTAAGCACTTGTTTATTGCTCTGCAACACTATTCCTTCTCATTTCCTTACCAAAAGTGGGTTTATGGCTCCCTCTCAAACAGTAACAGGATTGGCAACAAGCAACATTATTTGAGATATTAACAATTCAATTATTGGACAACTGTTTTTTGGTGTCTCCCAATTCAAGGTTTTGAAAAAGTTAAGTTACTGTACTTCTGTTTAGTTGTTAGGCATGAGCACTTTCAATATGAATAAGGTTTCTAACTGGGGTAAAACAGCTTATGGCAAAGAAAAAGAAACATTTTTCCTCTCATTTTAATGGTGTAATATTTTATTTTATATTTAAAATGTGTGGGATTCAATTGTTTTACCTATAATAGTTTTAAAAATGTTTTCATTGAGTTGTAAAGTAATCCCATTCTGATTTTAAGGTACCACCCCTCCTAATGACCATTTTTCTCCAAAACAAAAGGTGGTTGCCTAAAAGAAGTTTTACTGGAGTTTTTTAATTTTAAATTGCAAAGATAAAAAATTTTTTTTCATTGATTTATCTGTATTTTTTTTAACACTCAGTGAAGTTTTTGGACTGGATCTGTAGGGGTTTATATGTTTAAAAAGTAAATTTTTCACTAGTATCTAGCTTCTTGAACTTTTATTAACATGAATCTTTGGTTTTCTAATCCCTGATTTATATAAAATTGAAGGAAAAATAATTTGTGAAAATTTTAAGAGGGTTATGAGTGATGTTTCATGGAGGAAAGGGAAGATTTAGTTTCTTTCCTTGCACACTTGAACAGTAATGTTAGGTATCATTTTCAAATATTAGTGTCCTAAATTATAAAAATAAAATATTTGGCCTCAATAAAAAAAAAATCCTAAGTAATTTAACAAAATCATAAGTAATGAAAATGTATGCAATGGTTAAAAATTGTTAAAGGGGATTTTTCTTAAAAGCAAATTTTTTATTAACGATAAGAATTAACTGTTTAGTTCAAATTTTATTAAGGAAGTAAACTAGAGCTGTTTGTAGTATCCAAGATTAAACAGATTATTTCATAATAATTGTCATATTTATAAATACTTTGAATTAAATATAAAGAATGTTGTCCAATAAAAAGTTACAACCAAAATCATTCCTACCAATGAAGATTCATGAATAATAGTTTATTGTCTTGAATATACACATAGATAAAGAATACATATAGCAATAAACCAAGTATGCATTCACATTATAATGTGCTAAGGGTGTATTGAGAGAAATGTGTTTACATTTAGTACACCATAATAAAAATGTGGAGATAAATCCAAGAATAAAAAGTATGCAAATCTTATTACTTATATTACCTTTAAATTTGCCAAGTTGTAAAACCTGCTAAATGAAAAAAAAAAATGAGTTATTGATTCCACTGGAAAGGTATAGTACCCTCTACTGATTAGTGTAAATGAAAAATATTTCAAATTGGGTTCAGCTGCAAACCTGCTAACTCTAAAAATATTTACCATTCGGTTTTAAATCCAACAAGTAGTTTGTTTATATTGGTTGTGAAAATCCCTCTTTTGCTGCACCAAAAATTAATTTACAATATTGTTGCCTCTAATTAAATTACAAGTAAACTTTCTACCTTTCCATTTTTGGTCTATTGGACTGGTTACTAAACCTTCCTAAATGCATAGAATATATTGATATATAGAATATAAAATTAAGGTATAATATTTCACCGGACCTGGAAAAAGCTGTAACCTTCCCCCAAACCTAATAAATTTTATCCGAACCTAATGTATTGCTCCTATGGAGCTGGCAGGGGCTTCCCCCGAACCAGGTTCGTAGGTTCGGGCACTTTTTCCAGGTCCGTATTTCACTATTTCTCTAAATGTTTTAAAACAAAAATCACAGAAATTTTCAATACATTTTGGGTATTTAAAAACATTTTTGCTGATTTAATAAAAAAAAACATGCAGGTTTTACAATTAGGCAACTCAGGTATGGATAAATATTTGAAAACTAGCTTCAAATATCTTGTTTTAATACCATTGAAATTCTGTCCAGATTCAAACTCAGGAGATTTATTAAAACAAGAACCCAATATTGACAATGTTTGCAAAATATTTATACATATAGGTATTATATCAATACCAACATTAATAATAAAATAGTAAAAATACCAAGATCTAAAAAATCTTTCAACAGTGATAAATTTTAAAAAATATAAGCTTTTTAAAACACAAATAGTAAATGCTATACATAGTACTGTGACCAGGAACATTCAAAGCTTACTCCAAAATGAGATTGTGACAGCAAAAGACATCTAAATGGATATATAGTTAGTTGATAAAATTGTGAAATTTTCCCAAGACCTGTTGAAAAAAAAAATTATTAAATATAATATGGGTTATTCCCATCATGGGCAACTATAAACTCTAATACCAGTGGCGGATTTCCAAATGTGCCGCCTATAGGCTGAACCAAAAACTGCCGCCTATATGCTATATATCTTACAAAACTTAAATTAATTAGGCATTAAAATAGGAAATATGCTAGTTATTTTCTCAAAAGTTATGAGTCTTGAAAGATTAACCGCAGAAACAGCACTCATATCCACAAGTTCAAAACCTAGCCTAAATTAGCAATATAATTAAGTAGATAATATTCGTCTAAAGCAGGGGTCTCTTCAAACTTTTCAGCCCGAGGGCAGCATTAACTATTAAACAGCAATTTGGGGGCTAAAAAAGAATTAAAATCAGTGGCGGGACATAGGTAGTTCAAATGGGGGTTCTCAATTATGTTTTAAAAGAACAATTAAGTAACAACCTTACAATTAAATCACATTTATTATTATTTACAAGAGAGAAAAAAGAAGCCTTTTAATTTAAAATATGCAGTGTATCTTGCTTTTTAACATTTTGGATCTCAGTGGCTTGAATAGAAATTTATTTTGGGAGGGACCCAAATATCCGAGAAGGAGACCTAAAATTCTCCCTAAGCCCCTTTTATGCATATGCAATAGGTTTAATGTACCTTTTTAGTGCATTTTTAGGTATGATTCTCATTTTGCTGAATTTAATGTGATGAACTTAGTTTAAAGTAGAAAAAGGGGGTCTGGGGGTTCTCCCCCAGAAAATTTTCTAAATTTGACCCTAAAAAAAACAGGGTTTTAATTCATTTTGGAACCCTTAGTCCGAATATCGGGGGGATCTTTTATTTAATTGTATACCCCACATATCTGTAATATTTTCGTAGACAGAAAGGTATCCGCAGGCTAGATGAGAGGGCCTTGCTGGACAGATCTGGCCCGCGCCGTAGTTTGGAGACCCCTGATCCAGGGATGTGATTGGCAAAAAGGCAAAAAAGAGGAAACCCAATATTTCAATAAAATGAACGTGCAAAGCACAAATTTATACAAAAGGCAACTTACAGAATAGACAATTAAACTACAGCATAATTAAAATGACTATATTTTTATTCATTTGTGAAAGCATTTTGAAAAATTAAACTATCTAAACAAAATTTCCATGCAGCGAGGACAATATTATGAGGAAACAATTATACCAAATCATTTAATAGTTGTTTCGCCTATATTAAAACTATTTTCTCTACAATGAAATGTTTTCTTGACTGAATAGTTACCAAGGGGTCAAAAATTTAAATTACATGTATATTTTAAAATAAATATAAGAGGTAATGGTGCCTCAGTATTGATTGGGTATTAAGGTCCACTTATAATTTATATTTATTAAAAAAAATTTAAATAATGCTTAAATAATATTATTTACCTTAAACTTTTCATACACCCTATTATCTGCACACCTTGTAATTCTTTGCTTGAACTCTCAAGTTCAAACCATAAATTTCTATTTGCCTTCTTGCAAACAATAAGAAATTCCTCTAATAATAATATTTTTTTAATTTGCCAGCTAAATATTGGACACATTTGAACTGCAAAAAGTGAACACTTTCTCCAAAAACAAGCATTTGAAGCCTTAGGATATTGACGCAAAGTAAGAAGAACCCGATCGCGAACCGTCTGTTAAGTTGTTCTTTTGCCCGCGTCCACGCCGTCAAAATGCCAACTTTACAGGCAAATGGGAAAAAAGGGTAAAAATTATTTTTTCTTCAATTGTGTGAAAATTAAGCCTCATCCGTAATTCCTTAGTACAAACCGAATTTCCGTAACCATTACGGACATTCCGTAATAGTTGGCAAGTATGGTGAAGGGGAATTTTTTTCTCCATGGAAATTTCTTCCGCGTCCGCGGAGAAGAGTTAATTTGAGGAAATTTTTTAAAAAAAGCGGAACAAAATACAAAAGTCACAAAAAGCGGAACTCCGCGAATCCGCGGAAGAATCACATCCCCGCTGATCTAAAGCATTGAATAATAGATTTGTTATTTTACTGAAACAAACTACTCAAAACTTGTGGGTGGGGGTTGGGATTGTGCTTATCTGAAAAGAGCGTTCTCCGTTTTTTCAGTGCTTGTGTTTCCCTTCTCTTTTCTTTTTTTTTTTGCAAAAAAAAATTCCACTGTCAAAAATTTGCTGCCTACGAAAATTTGCCATCTTAGGCTTCAGCCTAGCTAGCCTATTTAGAAATCTGCTACTGTCTAACACTTCATACACTCTCCGCAGTCAAAATTATTTCTTAGTGCCTACCCCTCGCAAAGAAATATACAAAAAACATTTTCAATATCTTATTTTATTTTATCTTATCTTTTATATCTTATCTTATTTTATTTAACAAATTACCAAGCCAAATTCAAACAGAATCTAATATCAGATTATTTAAAAAAACTTTGTATTGCTTTTATTCTAGACCAAAATAATGTTGAAACCCTAATTTAATTTGTCAGATTTACATGCAATCTATGTTCTCTTATTCTTCCTATAATATAAATTTAATTGCCAGCCAAGCCATTCTTGTTTTATTTTTTTTCTTTCTAAGTAAAAAAATAAATTCTCCAATTCTTCCACTGTTTTTTTTTACCTGACTTAAATATACTAGATATGCCACTTGCCCATGGACGAGCAGTTGCTCCTTTGGGATAGCCATATATCAATGTTTATTATTATTTTTCTTGTGTGTATGTTTTTTTTATGTGACTTTTTGTAAATAAATTTGATTTGATTAAATTTGAAAGTGAGTAAATTTGAAAGTGAGTTTTCAAATTTATTTATTTATTTTTTTTTTCCTTTTTAATGCTTAAAAAACATTTTATCATCTCTTACCAGGCTACAACTTCTTTAGAGAACAGATGGGTGTTGAACTCTGTTTTAATTTATAGCAATATAATATTTTTACATGGTACAAATTTTTAGCTGTTATTAATCAGAACTACTTATGTATAGAATGTATCCATAATCAATCCATCCATTTTTACAGCCAGAAATTGTTAAATTGTGATGGAAACTTTGAAGTAGGAGGATCAAAAATAATTTCAGGTAATGAATGGTTCGATGAATGATTTCAGAAACATTTTTGAACATAATTTTAAGCTTATTTATGTTTCATTATTGGCACACACTTATGGTACCCCAGGGTGTAGCACACAGCTTGAGAACCCTGATGTAGAGCAGGGGTTTCCCACAGAACCTACTGAATGTATGACTTGGTTCCAGGGAGAGAGCTGTCATCCTAGAAGCCCCCCCCAAAAAAAGTAGATTTTGTCACAGTAAAATTAAAAAATTTCATGGAGAGGAACCTTGAACCCCTCCTATTTACTTGTAAGTTATGAGGTACTTTTCATTTTCACCATAGAGAACAAGTTTCCAATTTCAGGAGCGTATACTACCCTGAAATTCCACTTCGCATAGCAAGAGGTTAGAGGATCCTGGATGCCATACAAGGGGTTTGAGTATCCAAAAAAAAGTTGAATATTACACAGTGTATCCTAAAATTTGTGAAACTTTGTAGAATGAGGGAATTGCATAGGTGAGGGATTTGCTTAATTTTACACTTTTTTGATACGTTATAGTTTAAAACTCTCAAATATCAGATTTTAAAGTTCAAAAATATGTTTTAAATAACTTAAAATTCGATTTTATTTTTGCCAAAACACTAGTAAAGTCATGTGATCAAAAAACGGGATTTGACGTCACAGCGCCGTCGAAACTAGTGAATTGTTGAAAATAAAAGAAATCAGACTTATCATAAAACCAAAACACGCATAAAACTCGTCTGTTTCTCTAGTGAACGGCCAGAAAAAGAAAAAATTAAAACTTTGAATCCTAATAATTCCAAAACCAATTAATATATTTTGAAAAACAAAACGCCAATCTTTTTATAAAAAATATTTGTATGTGTCTTTAAAATATCATAGTTTTTTAGTTAAAACTTTGTGAAGAATAGCAGAATGAAGCAAGCTAAGCATACAATAACATAGCGGGTCCAAGCGCTGTGACGTCACACAGCAGCCATAACGAAATTACTGTTTTTCCCGCCAATACTGGAAACGACATTTTAAAACTTAATATCTAGGGGAATAGTTTTCCCGATTTCAATAATTTTTACGTCATTTTTCATGGATTTTCATCCTCTATCATAATAAATTTAAAAAAAAAACGTGCAATTCCCTCATTACCTACATACTATGTAAATAACATTGTTCCCTCCCTTGCCAAAAAAATTACATAATAAAGATCCTCCTCCTCCCCCTGAAAAAAATATAATGGGTACGAAAGAAGCCTGATTACTTTGTAGCCTGCCACTAGACTTGTGCTTTCAATTGCAGCCCATAGTACTTGTAAGTTGGAAACCCCTGTTATAGATAGTTTAGTAAAATATTTGCAACATACACAAAGATACCGTATCCATAATTTATTAGAGAAAGCTATTCATTAAAAGAATATTTTAGTATTATTAATTCAATTTTTAAATAAAAAAGTTTAAAAAAACAGTTAAAGGATATGTTGAATAGAACTGATTCTCTCTTAATCTTACCTTAAAAAGACTTATGCCACTGGTTCATATTTAGCCTTATCTACATGACTTGCAAGACAGCATGCCAATACCACTCCAATAAGCTAAAAGAAAAATATTTACATTTAGTTTATCTACAAATATTTTAAATTTATCATTAATTTATTTGTTATATTAAGGAATCCAAAAGGCTGCTAAGGAGCTTCAAGCAGAATTCTTATTTTCCCAAAAATTACATCATAACTTTTTTTATGTCTCGTTTAATAAGAAAACTATGATAGAAATATCATAAATCCTCTTTTACCAGTTTTATTTTCCTTTGGCAGGATATAAACCCCTTTCTTTGGCAGGATATGAGCATTAACAATAAAAAATATATTTAAATGTTTTCAAGATGTTATCAAGAAAAGCATATATTAAAACATTATTCGATTGCTATAAGCTACTTTATTATACTTAATATTCTACAGGCTAAAAAGTATTCTGCACTGTGCTTGATTAAAAATACTTGGTAGCATTTTCTAAAATTTTTGCAACTGATAAATCATTTGTGATTGAAAAGAAACGAAATTTGGGGAATATCAATATTGAATTTGGAAAATATGAAATGTCAAGCAAAAAATTAGAACTTTCCCATTTATCTTGAACTTTAACAATTTTGTTTTTACCTGAAATGCAGCTAGAGCAACAACACCTCCAAACAGAGCACCAAGATTATGCTTCACAAAATCCACAACTTTCACGAAACAACCCTAAAAAAGAGTTAAATTAGTCATAAATGAGTCATTAATATCATAATTAATGATGGGAAGCTATCAATAATGAATATAACTAAGTTTTTAACACCCAAATACAAGTATTGATACTTGATTGACATAGTCTTTTGTAATTCTCAAATAAGTATTTATTTTTAAACTTTTTGTAGCTGATTTTACGTGCCTTTTAATTTTGCACACAAAGGGCTTTCTTCCACCAAATAACAAAACCTAAAAGTGACTCACTCATTCTCAGTTTACCCCTCACTTCAATGGCTGGTTATTTATTGCTTTAGGGCAGTGGTTCCCAACTCAGAGAAGTCTGCGGACCACTAAGTCTAAAATTTGAACCTTCACGGACACCCTTTGTAGCTTAAAATCCGTATCTTCCCAAAATTGCAAGATAAAAGTTTATTATCCCTAATTAAGCTTTGAAATTTATATAATGCTCTGAAATATTACTATATTTTAAGAAAAAAAAATTGAATTACATCTAACGAGAATTAGTAGTTTTTGTTGTGATATAAGTCAATATTCGGAATCCACAAACAGGTGTAGCCAAGGTTTTTTTTTTCAGAACATTTTAATTGCTTAAAATATTTATACTAGCAGAAAGTATTGTTAACAATTTAGTGGTGACTGTTATCCACACAAGCTTTACACAGCCGAAAGTATAATTCAATCTTTTTCTTGTTCAATTCATTCAAAATTCTATTCTTCTTCTTCTTCTTCTTTGGCGCTACAGCCTAGGACAGGCCAAGGCCGTCTCAACAAGTCTTTGCCATCTCGCCCTATTAGATACGACCGTCCTCCATCTTCCAGCACCAATCACTTGAAGGTCTTTTTCTACGCTGTCCAGCCATCTAATGGGTGGTCGGCCTCTTTTTCGGGCTCCATCTGGTTTTGATAAGGTCAATTTCTTGGATGGTTCATTGTCGTCTGATCGGTAGAGGTGTCCTAGCCATCTAATACGATTAGCTTTAATGACATGGACGATATCAGGTTGCTTATAAAATTTCTTGTAGATTTCAAAATTGTAGAGGGTGCGCCATCTGTTGTTTTCGTTGACAGCACCAAAAATTCTTCTCATTATTTTCCTTTCAAACACCATCAGCCTGTTCTCTTCCGATTTGGTGAGAGCCCAGCACTCGCTCCCATACATTAACACTGGTCTTAATAGGGTTTTATAGATGTTTATTTTTGTACTTTGACGGAGGAGTCGGCTTTTTAGTTGGCTTTTTAATCCAAAGTAACATTTATTCGCCATAGTCAAACGGGAATTGATTTCAGCTTTTATGTCATTGTTTCTGGTGATGACGCTTCCAAGATACTTGAATTCTTCCACCGCTTCAAATGAATAACCATTGACTAGCAGTGGGGAAGAGTCGAAGCGCTTATTATTTATCTCCATATATTTGGTTTTATCTGCATTGATGGTGAGTCCCATTTCTTTGGAGGCAGCTTCAAGAGATTTGAAGGTTTCGATAACAGCTCGTTTATATCTTCCTATTATATCGATCAAAATTCTATTCATTATTGGAAATATTTTGTGTGCTTCCGGGTCCCTCCACGGACCACTTCCCGGACTCTCACGGACCACCAATGGTCCGCGGACCACCGGTTGGTAACCATTGCTTTAGGGCCTATAAGGAGGTTTTAGGAGTTAAAACCACCCCAAAATTTTGCCATCAATTTTTATATTGTTTTTCCCTTGAAAATTCTGCAAATTACAAGGAGCAATCCTCTTTGGGTGTAACCCAAAGGGTCTTAAAATGATATAAAACACTACTTTTAAGGGTCAAATTTCAAAAAATATCTGAGGGAGAACCCTAAACCCACTCAAAAAATTTTGAGGTCTTTTACACACAGTGTTTTTCCTTGAAAATACTGTTGCTGTCAAGAAGCAGTTCCCTTTGGGTGTTCCCCAAAGAGCTTCAAAATGAGATAAGACTAAGTTTAAAGGGGCATATTTCAAAAAAATTCTGGGGGAGGAAAACTAGCCCCCTTGAAAGTTTGACATCTATTTACTATATTTTTCCCTTGATTTTTTTTTTCATTTGGTAGGGGGTGAAAAAAGAGCTGTTTTTTTAGGATGTTAGGTTTCAAAATGAGCTGAAACACACTACTTTTAAAGGAAAATTTTCACAATTCATTCGATAAGTTAGATGGCACATTGCGGAATCTTAAAAAACCAAATAATACAGATTTGGGAGATTTGTAGGCAAAGTGATTGGAGGGAGGGATGCTTTGATTTTAGCAATGCTAGTTTTCACATGGTTCCAAGATGATCATATAGTTTGCAGGTCTCATCAATTTTTTATAAGCCTTTTTTACAGAATAGATAAAATTGTGTAAATTTGATTTTAGACACTGTTTTCAACCAAGGGTGTGTATATGTTTGAACCTCATTATTTGTGGTGGGGTTTTTTTTCTTCAAAACAGCCTTTGAAAGTATTTCTTACATATAAACAACTTAAAAAAGTAGTGAGAAGGAAGGTATAATAGCAGATGACAGTAATATTAAAATTGACATTTAAAAGAAAGTTATTTTAGAAAAAATTTAATTACTTTTTGTTACTGAAAACTAAAATTAACAGTCTTACTTCAGTATATATTTCATTAATATCTTCGACAGGTGAGTAGTGACAGGTTGCTCTATCCTTACAGCAGCTTTCAGGAACAGTGTCATTTTTCCATTTGCTATTCCAGTCTGAATATGAATTCACACCACAACACTTGAGCTATAAGCAGAAATGGAAAGGATTCTCAAAAAATCAAAGCCATGTAATAATTAATATAACTTTTAATAATTTTAATACATTGTTCTTTTATAGACTGTAAGAGTTTCACGACCGGTGTTAATAAGTTTACAATGAATTTTAACAAAGCACATTTTATTGTAACATTGTTCTTTTGTTAAAATAATCAGAAAAATCGCAAACATATATGTTGAAAACAAAGTTATCATTACGTTATTTATAATTTACAATAAACCTTTTCTATTTAATACAGCATCATAACTTGATATAATATTGGATACTTGGTTTCCATCTTTATTCTGTCAAAACATTCAGATTCATTCACTAGATCTAACCTTAGCTTAGCTAATATCTTGATATTTCTAGAGAAGATATTGTTTCTTACTGTTTTTAGTGGGAAAAATCTCTGCTATTAAATCATCATATCTCAGGGAATTTCCAAACAAAAAGCTAACCAGCATATACCATTTAAATTTGCTGGTGCATTTTGCTCTTTTTATAAAGAAATTAAATTTTTGAATGAAAGAAATGAAAAAAAGTTTCATTAGTTCAAATGCTAAGTATAAACATCAGAGTTGTTTAAAAACCAACCTGGTATAATTATATAAGGATAGGGTTGGTTGATTTGTGGGGTGGGTTTGTGCAAAATCCATAGGCTATGTATATGTATAACACTGCAAGAAATATAAAAATGTGCACAATAATGCATAAATTATGTAGGCATACTTGTAACTTTAATATTAACGTTAGATATTTTATTACATAATTTTTGGTATGTACTCCTTTTTTATTTGTTTTTTTATCCTTTTAATTGAATAATTTTTGTAGTTGAGGTGGCCTCAGTGTTCTGCCTTCTTTTTAGAAGGTGTTAAAAAGGCTACCTTAGGCATAGACCTGGAAAAAACTCCCTGATGACAGTCTGGTCTCTTGCCCTGATTTGGATCTTGTTACAGCAATTGTCTGTCTTGCCTTTTAGTTTAATTTCTAATCTTTAAAAAGAGTATAAAGAAAGCAAATTCACTAGAGCATTTTCAATCACATGGCTCGGATCTAACAACGGCCTTAGCAACAGAAATGTTACAGTTTTTTGCCCTACAGAGGTTAACAGTTACAGAAAATGACTGGCCGTGGAATTCTTCTATTGGAGTATTTGCAATCACGTGACCCTATACTTAAAAACCGCCTTAGCAACGTATACCTCGTTACCTAGCAACCTCCTTAGCAACAGTTAAAAGCCCTACAAAGGTTAACAGTTAAAAGAAATTAGCTGGTCGTGACGTCACCTGAAAACACTCTCTAGCATACTTCTACTAGGCTTCTATTGCAGATTTTTATAAATATTTATTCAATTAAAATAGTGGCTGAAATATGAAAACTAGCTACCAAAGTTTAACAAAAGAACAGTAAACACAATATCAATTTTACTTACATATTTCTGAAGCATGTCAATATCTCTATCTCTCATATGTCCATTGCCATAAAGTGTCACACTGCTGTTTAATCCACTTCTAAATCCATCTTCAATATTATCACGATAAATGTAGGCTGATATTCCAGCTGCCAATTCACACACAAATATGCACAAGAAAAATACAGCCAACTGCAAAAATATAGATTTTTAGATAAAAGCTTTTCAAATAAAAATACAAGCAAGCCAGTAGGATTAACTATTACCACATTTGATAATTGTTATTATAGTATACAAATGATGTTACAAAACTAATAGTGATAATAAGTAACAACATTGAACCCACTAGGTTTGTAAATTTATAAAAGTTTGACTGAGAGGCAGGCCCTGATTTTCTATTAAACAAACCTATATTAAAGGGGCCATGGGGCACCTAAGTGAGCAGTGTAGTCAGAAAAAAAAATCAGTGGGATATTGGAATTTTCAGAGGAGGGAGATATGGGGTAAATTTAGTCCTCTTCTATGATCAAAAGAGGCTTTTTTCTGACTCGACCTTAAGCTTCAAAACTATTTATTTAAAAATTTGTTTCAATATTATACTTTTTTATCTATTTTGATTCACCTTGTTTTACACTTCTTAAATTAAAATGATAAGAAGAAAATTGCATAACCTACACCACACTTGTAAAATTTTTACCTTTAAAAATATCTCATAAAGAGAATATCAAAAATCTATTAGTTTTCCCCCCATTGACAATGTCCTACATTTATCATTAAACTAGTTTATATCATGAGTACATTAAATGAGAGCCACTTCCTGCATATTGTGCCTTCTACACGAAATATACTCTATATTTGTGACCTGTTAAAAAGCTATTGATATTTAGTCATTTCGAAGATTTTATAGTTGGATATTATCTGATAAGTGTAAAATAAGTTTATACTCACGAAATTCAACAGAATAGGTTGACCTTTCACAGTACAACAGCAGGCTAAAAATCCGACAACCAGTATCAGAGCACCAATGCCAATAAATGTGTAAGGAATAGCATCACTGTAAGTATCTGATAGTTCAAACAGATAATGAAGAGACACTTTCATCCATAATCCAGCAAATAAAAGTATAATTCCAGCAACCTAATATGAGAACACAAATATAAATTAACTGACCTCTTCATTTTAGTGATAAGTACTAATAACTATCATGAAAATTTTTGAGAAACTTCAAATCAAGGAGTAAGTTTCTGAAATAATTATATAAATCATGTACGTTTAACATTCATTTACCTGGAAAGCCTGTCTAAAAATTGCATAATTTGACTAAATATGCAAACTTATTTTAATAACTCAGAGATAATTCAATATTTATTTTTATTCGAAAAACATCACTCGACAATTTTGCACACGTCAAATTAAAGTTGTACACAAACCCTTAAACATATTACTCGATTGAAAAGTAATTATTGATGTGATTGCTTAGCACTGCATTCAATCAATTGCATATAATAATGCACAGCTGTTGAATTACGTCAGGAGGAAAACAATAAGAAAGGTTTAGATACATTACCCAGAAAATGACATTAAAAAGCAGCAGAAAGAATTTCATGCAACCAACGGCGGCAACAGTTTGAAGTCTACGGGACATCTTGTGTAATATATAATTTAATTAAACGAAGTACTGAAACCAAACTCAAATGTCACAGGTTTATGAATATAAAACCAGCTTTTGTCCCAGTACCGTTTGTCACTGGTCAGTATCTGAGGCTGAGGCGAAAAGCGATAGTGATTCGATGATGCAACAGATGTTCTATTTTCTAATTGGTCGAAAAATCCTCGCAGCGAGTAAACAGCTGCAGACGTTCGGCGGGATGAATATCCCTTCCTGTGACATACGTACGCAACAAAGGTTATGGAGCGTGCGTATTGGTAAATTTTGCTATGTGTGTGCGTGGGGTTTCGGAGGATCAATCGATCAATTTTTAAATACTTTTCATACTCTTCTTCTAGCTACAGTCTTACTATCTGGGGGGCATCCCCTTTCCTTTCCCTCACGTAGTATTGATTCTTCACAAATTATTACAAAAAGGATTTCTTTTTGTAAATAAATTATATTTTTCTTCCATGATAAAAGAGGCCTCTATATTAATACTTCAAAAGTTTCCCTTCAGTAAAGGAATTAAATTAGTCAATTTTTAGTATTTTTGTTACCTTTCTAAAGAAAAATCTAGTTGGAAAAGGGAATTTGAGAGATGAATAATCTCATTATTTTTTTAAATTATGCTTTTGGGTTTTTACACTAACTTAATTTTTTTTATAAAACCCCAAAACAGATATTTTTTCAATACCTGCATGAAAATTATTGTTGCAATAAATTAACACATTGAAGTTAATTTTTTAGTATGACACTTAACTACGTCTGATACATATCAAACCAATTCTTGGAAAGAGTTAAATCCTTATTTTATTAATTCTATACAGTGAAACTATCTAGAATCTAGATCACTGCAGTAGTTGGAAAAATATTTGGGAGATTCACCTTTGTTTTTTTTCCCACCTTTTTATCTTATTTTATTCACCAAACAAAACCTACATTTCTTTTTTGGGGGTGCAGCAGCTCTAATATTTCGGGGTACGTTGTCTTCCTACAATCAGAGTACCGATTTTTAATACTTTCCCTTATTTTTAATACATACAATAAAACCTGAAAACATCAAACAGACTTATAGATCTACCAAATTCAGGGCCGTGTTAAGCTTAAGCATCGGTGTTAAGGGAGGGGCCAAGGGGGCGTCCGCCCCGGGCGCAGTATTCAGGTATTCAAGAGAGGCGCTGAATTTGTGCCCGAATTTTTTTTTTTGCAATTTATTATTTTAGTATTTTGCAATTTAAAATTATTTTAGCATTGGACTTCGTAGATTCTTCAATACGATGAACGTGTTCAGGGGGCGCCAAATTTTTGCCCAAACATTTTTTTACGAATCTATCTGAGAATAATGTAAAGAAATTATATTTGGGAGGGGGCGCCAAAAAAGCCATCCGCCCCGGGCGTGATTTTTCCACAACACGGCCCTGACCAAATTATATCAATATTAGCATTGAGAAATTAACAGGGCTTCATTAAAACATTCTTTCAATTTTTAGAAATGAAATTTATCTCTTGAAAATAACTTACAATAGGTTCTGAGTTC
This sequence comes from Tetragnatha montana, assembly GCA_963680715.1. Taxonomy (NCBI): domain Eukaryota; kingdom Metazoa; phylum Arthropoda; class Arachnida; order Araneae; family Tetragnathidae; genus Tetragnatha; species Tetragnatha montana. The sequence goes on from OY796681.1 coordinate 23,827,530, forward strand.
TGAATATTTAAGCATCTACCCATAACCCTTTTCTATTTCCCCAATTCATAACTTAATATAGTATTTGAAAAATTGATGATAAGTCTTTTTGATTATAAGGATTTTTAAAATTATTTAAATTCAACTTATTGTTAGATAATTCAAAGTAAGTGACCACCAAAATAAGTTTGAACTATCAAAAACTTAGTTAATTTTTTCAATTTAAGGAGCCAAGATTTAGAATATTATAATTAGCGTCATTCAAGTTGTATGCACCACAGATGTTATAGTAAGAAACGGGGGAAAAAAAAGCATTAGTGTTTAGAAACCTTTTTTTAGATTAGCCCAAGTTATACCTGTGATATTTAAAAAAAGGTGTCACATACTATAAGTTTAGAAAAGTAAGGGATTAATAACCTACAGACTTTGCTGAAATGAGGTTGGTAAATGTTCAAAAAATTAAAGGAAATTTTAATGTTGGTTTAGTTAGAGCCTTGATTGATTTTCAAGTATGTAATGAAATTAATTGGAACCATAATGGCTTTAAATTAAGCACAAATTTATAATAAAACACAATTTTGTACTTTGTATTTTTCTTTGTATATTTTGTGTTTTTGTGCTCTTGTCTATAAGATATTTGGCAAAAGAGTAGAAATAATTAAAAATAGTATCAGAACTCTCCACACTATTGTCCAATGCATCTTAGTAAAATATATATAAATTGTATTTAATAATTATACAAACTTAAATCCCTTAAATGAAAGGCAAATTTCTTGCTAAAAGTTTCATTATAATTATTATCTCTCAAAATTAAGTAATATTAAGACAAATTTAGAAAAGTGGTTTTAATAGTTTTAATGAAAAAAAATTTAATCTACAAATAAAAGATTTAAACTTTATTTTTAATAAGTACAAAACTTTTTATTTTTGCTCAATTAGGTTATTAACAATGAGCTTTTTTAAGTTGTGTCATAATTGCCTAAATCAGGTAATTATACACTGAAAACTAATTATTTTTCATAAATAAAATTAAGTAAAAAGGAACTAATCAACTTTAAAAATACCAAATAAATTTGTTGAGAACCTCAACAATAAAAAATATATTGAGTAAAAATTGTTTAAAAAGAAATTAATTTTATTAACTGTGCAGAATATTTTGGATTATACCTCAATATCTAGCACCCTGACAATTCTGTTTGCCCCCTTAGTTGGATACTCAATGGAAAAAGGGTGCTTGTTTCGATGATATTTTGTTTTTTATACATCATTTTTATCATACTTTAGTACTACCAACATTTCCTTTACTTATGAAATCAAATGGAAGATTCTTCATTTGCTAAATATAATTAAGTAAAAGAAAATAATCAATTTTAAAACTACCAACATGGGCGTCATTTAGGGGGGCAGGGGGGGGCAATTGCCCTCCCCCCCCCAAGGTTTCCACTCTTAAGTGAAAAATTGCTGAGAGTCCCTTGAAAATTTTGTAACTTCCACAAGGAGCATCAGATTTAACTCAAAACGGCCCAAAAGGAGTTAAAGCACTACTTTTGAGGGTCAAATTTCAAAATTTTCTGGGGGAAAACCCCCAAACCCCCTCCTGACCTTTGATGTCTATTATGCAATGTCTCCCTTGAAAATTCTGCCGCTTACAAGAAGCAGTTCCCTTTGGGAACCAAAGAGTTTGAAGCCCCTAGGAGTCTGGTTTAAAGGGGAATTTTCAAAAATTTTTACTCGGGAGGATCTCCGCCCCCCTTGAAAATTTGACGTTTATTTATAACTTTTTTCCCTAGAAAATTCTATGCTTTACCTACAAGGAACTGTTCTTTTTCGATGTAACCCAAAGGGCCTCAAAATGAGCTGAAACACTACTTTAAGAGGCAAATTTCTAAAAATTTTCTGGGGGAGAACCCCCCAGACCCACCCGTTTAAAATTCTTATAAATATCTATGTTATACAGATACAGTATATTTCCCTTGAAAATTCTGCAGCTCACAACAAGCGGTTCCCTCTGGTTGTTCCCAATGAGGTTGCAAAGGAGATAACACTAGGTTAAAGGGAAATTTTCAAAAAATTTCTGAGGGAAGATCTCCGGCTCCCCTTGAAACTTTAACGTTTATTTGTAACTTTTTTCTCTAGAAAATTATGTGGTTTACAAGGGACTGTTCTCTTTGGATGTAACTTAAATTTTGTAAAAATGAGGCAAAATTTCAAAATTTTTCTGGGGGTGACCCCCAAGACCCCCCATTTTTTCTTAGAGCTCATATGTTGAGTCCCCCCCCCCCAAAAAAAAACACAAGTCTGGTTACAGCGTGGCTAAGCCCCACTTAAAAAAATCCTTGCCCCCCCCCAACCAAAAACTGAAATGACGCCCCTGACTACCAAATAAATTTGTTGAGAGCCTCAACAATACAAAATATATTGAGAAAAATAATCTAAAAAGAAATTAATTTTATTAACTGTACAGAATATACTTTTCTATATTTCTTTTTCCAAATATTTGACAATTTCAGTCCAAACTTACTCAAACCCTTAAAACAAAAATGCAATCATAGACAGTGGAGAGAGTAGAATTAAAAACGTGATATAGCTTGGTACCAAGGTTAGTAGAATAAGACTAGGTTGGCTCTTCCCATAGAGATGAAAAATTCAAAAGGGGCGTGAGATTTCATCCAGTGACGTCAATTGCAGCTCCTCCTTTGCCGTCATATTAGCCAATCCCTTTCACTCGGGTGGGACTTAGGGAGGGGCACTATGGATTAGGGACTTTTTCTTTGAGAGAGAGATATTTGATCTTTGGTCCAACAGATTCATCTGTACAACTTTTCAATGTTAGGAATCTTTCCTCTTAATGATGCGCTATCTATTACGTTGTAGATATCGGGTATAGACTCGAAAAACTTAAAAACAAGATGTATCCGGCATTATTTCTTGTAAATAAATTCAAACTAACTATCTCTTTATTTTGAAAATCAATTTCTATTTACAAAAAACACTGTTGCCAATAACTCAGTAACAATACGCTTACAAGAATATAAAATAAAATAAATTTACTAGTGAAAATAAAATTGTACAAGTTCCGTTCACTAGTCCTGTTTCCAGCGTGACTATATTTAGTTTTTCAATTTTTGAGCTCCTTCAACAAGAGAACTCAGTATTTAATTTTAAAAAGAAACTACTTTGTTGGGAAATTTATTCTTTTTACTATCTAGAAAACTAAATAATCATCATTTGATGCAGATTATAATTTTACTAGTATTTAATTTCAGGATTTATTTTCATTAAAGTAAGAAGAAAACTACTGGTTTATATTTTCCCTGTGTCTTATTTTTCTCCCTTTCCACGTAAGCAAAATCTCCGCGATTTTCCTTATGAATCCTGATTGGCTACTCTACCTCATAACTTTCACGCCTTTTTCATCCAGTGACGTCACTGGATGAAATCAAAATGAGAGCCAGATGGGCCCCCCCCCTGGCTTGGTACAAACTTAAAAAGTTGAAGAATATCTTTCAAAATATGCTGCATGTCTAAATGGTACATGATTTTGACACATCAGATGTAAGATAATACAGGATATATTAGTATTTCCAGAAAACAAATATAATTATTATCGATAAGACAAGATTATTTTACCCAGAGTAATAATATAATCAAAGAATAAAAACGATCATTTATTTATTTGGTCATCAGGCAAAATTACTAATCCCATAAGATTTTCATTCCTTGAAAACAACTTGATTTTTATATACTACTGCATTTTTAATCTCGTTAAAAACAGTTATCCTGCAAAAACTAGAAAAGTATGCCAAATTTGATGAATGAATAAAGATTTAGAATTTAAAGGGTTGACTTTAGATATTTACTTATGTGTAACTTATTAATATAGATTCTCTTATGTAACCTTGCAATATATATGTAAGAGTTAGTTTATTAAATATTACTTTAAAGGCAAAAAATATATCTTGAAACAATACATTTATTTCTTAAAATTTGACAAACAAATTACATGGGATAGATTTTGCATAAACTTATTTATCACACACTGCATTGACTAAAATACTTTCTAAGGATAAACTATCTAAAATAGTATTTTCAATTTCCTAAACTATAGAAACATCATAAAGAAGTTCTTAAAGAAGTAAAAATGTCTTTAGTTTTTTCATATGCTCCAAAGAAAATAGCTCCTCCTATTGAGATCCAGAGTACCCTTGGACATAATCCAGAGTATAAACTAGAAAAATATGTAAAAAATCAGTATATAGACTTGATAAAATAATATTTTGTTTAAGGTAAAAAGATAGCTACAATAGAAATTTATTTTTATTACAAAATGTGACAGTACAGAGTAGAACATCTTTAAAACGATCCATTTGTAACAACGACCAGTGGTTAAAAAGTTTCGATTATTTTATCAATGGAATAATATTTTAATTCATTACAGTAACCCCAAACACATGAGTGTTTTGTTACAGCAACCCCAAATTTTAGCCAGAATTCATTAAAATTGGCTTATTAAGAGGCTAGAACAGAAGAAAAAGGATACTGGAAGAATTTCTGATAGGCCAAATTACTCCAAATGACCATTCTTAATGTTTTGGAATGTTCGCACTGATATTGCTTCACATTTTGCACTCCTTGAGAATGTGTTATTCGAGGTATGTCCATAATTTATGTCTTAGTAGTTCTGTTTGAGTTTTAATGTCCCTTCGTTATAACAACCCTATTTGTTGGTCAAATAAGGGGTTGCAATATCATGGTTGTACAGTATGTTTTAATTTTTATGTCATGTTCACGAATAATTACTGAAGTAATTTTATTTACTTTTGGGACAAAACAAAATAAAAGAAACTATCTGTATACTTTTACTAGACATATGCTATGAGACAATATTTTATTTATTTTCAGTACATTCTCATTTATTCAGACAACCTAGGACCAAAAACAACCCAAAAATATGGATCATAAGCAAAACTAATCCTTGTAGCTGCAAGATACAGACTTACTCTTTATTTCGTTAAAATTATGTTTTGTAAAAAAATATTGTGCAGAAGTTCAAAATATATTTAAAATATAAAAAAACAACTTTTCACATAATTTCCTAACATAGAAATAGTCCCTTGACTTCAGTTTCAAACACTTGTGGTGTTTTAATGAAACTCGATCAAGTCTTAGTAATCTGAAAAACTATCTAAAAAACTAACCTAAAGATTCGGATGAATGAGGTTTTACTCTGTATAACTGTATATTTCTATATATAAGCCCATCTGTTTATAAGGTGAAAATACAATATCTTCTGAAAATTTATGACAAGTTCAAAACTCTTTTATAAGCTGATATCAAAATTATCCAATCTGCTATAATAAATTTAAAAAAAAAATGTTGCATAAGTAATAGTATTTTATTTTAATCATATAACCACAAGGGATATGCTATGCTTAAACTTCCTTTTGTTTATGTTTCCTAACTTTGAAGTTTTTAAACCCACTTCTGTTAAATGATTTTTCTTCTTTTACATAAAAAATAAAGATTCCTTAACATTTGACCGATGAACATTCATTGCTTAGTCAACCAAAAAAAAAACTCTGTTTTTGTGAAATTAGTGGATTTGATTAAAGGGCCTCTCACTCATAGACTTTTTAATGAATCAATTAAATGTACTTACCCACGAATACCACTTTCTGACCACACATCCTTCATTACAAGCAAAATATTTCCTCCGGCAGTAATAGTGCCTTTCTGCATAAGTTAATATGCAATTACTATTTATGAAATAATAAGCATACTTATGCAAAGAGATAGTTTGAAATCAAATATTCCACTCACTTCAGCTAGCATTATCCTAGTTTTTGCAACATCAAGAGGTGTGGTAATGCCTGCAGCTATTGCACCTAAAAACATTGTAAAATAATAAAAAATATTAAAGAAACCTCATAAAGCAGTTTAAAAATTTATCTTAACATAATTTTGCAATTTTCCTTTGCAATTTTTTAATTAAGCTCAAACTTTATAATTAAACTAGATTTAAATGGAAATTCAAAATATAGAGATAACTTAAACTGCCTTTAAAAAATTTCAACTGAAAAATAATGTTATATCCACTAAAAATGAGGTGAATTTTTGTATTTTTATAATTAGTTCTTTTAATAAAAATTTAAAGCAATAAAGAGAGCATGAATTAAAAATCATACATATTCTAATCCAGGGTTGTCCCACCTGCGGCAAGCATGACACAGTGTACCACAGCGGATATAAAATAGTGGCACAACAACATATTGAAAAATGTTACCTGGCGTCATCAATGAGGTTTTAGTATTCCATCCGTCCCCTTCATAACTTAGTTACAATTTTTTTAACGATTTCTTTTATGATTTTGGTTAAAATATTTCAAGTTGTAATAATTTGTGAGGGAAAATTTTTTTTTTTAGGTGCCTGAATGACAGTGGCCTATGCACCCTTGTTGAATTTTCTAGAATAATTTAGAATTGGATAACTTAAAAACTTGTAAGATTCTTTTTTCACTCAGGTATTATAAGGAAGGTAACGTTTTAGTGTTGCACATATTTTCTGAGTTTTTAATTATGGTGATTTTCAAATTACCTAAGGTATTTTAAAATGTGTTAAAAGTCCGTCTTGAGGGAGAATTATAAACATTTTAAAGGGTGTACCTGTACCCACAATATTAGTTTTTATGTAAACTACTCAAACTCTTTCCAAAAGTTTGGCCAACCCTGTACTGATCAATGAAACATTCAGTTTCTTAATATTATCTTAAGGCTTAAAAGTAGAAAAAAATATACCAGCAATGGCTCCACATAAGGATGATTGCCATGGGTGAACAGGAATACCTTGCTTAGAGTGCCATTCAACCTAGTAAATTTTAAAAATTGCATTATCAGGGGTTCATCTAGAAAGACAATGGGTCCATTTAAGGACCTTTTACAAAATTCTGATATTCAAAAATGAACTCTTCACAAAATACCAATTCCCAAAGACAGACTTCAAAAAAGTTCAAAGATCAAAAATTGTTTGAAAAATTGTTTTCATAAATGTGACTATCGTTTTGGAGTAAAATTCGCCAGTGTTAGTCCCATTCTAAAAGTTATGAATGGTGTGGTTGTACTACAAGCTCTTAATTTTCACAAGATTTCATTTGATTTTTCACAAAATTCCTAAAACATTTTAAAAGGTAAAATAACCTGGATGAACCCCTGATTATATTAATTGGAAAATTGAATCAATAAATTGATAACACAGCTTATTATAGATGAATCATGGAATACCTAACTTATGTTGTGAGAAACCTCAATTTACTTCAAGAGATTATTTTATAAACAGATATGTTTTTAAATACAAATTATTTTTCAAAAACTACCAAAGATAAAAACCAACACTGTTTAAAAGTATCCAATTTTGTTTTAATTTCAAATATTAAGATTGTATTAGAAGTTAATAATAACTCAGAAGTGCATTTTCTGATGTTACTCTTATAGAACTTTTAAACTTTTATAAGAAATATTTTAATGATTATTTTTGTCAATAAAGATCAGACATAGGCTTTCTAAAAAAGGATAAGTTAGGTTTTGAAGATTTTTGTTGAGTATGTCAGTCAGTGTGTATTTAGAATTTATAAATTAGGATTATTTATTAAATTTAAATCTAGTTGTTTAAGCAATTAAAAATCAACACTTTTCAGTAACTGTCTCATTAATAATAATAATTTTTAATAATTTATTAACAAAAAAAAATAATAATACAAATATTGTTCACTAAGGGGCCCTAGCCCTTCCAAGTGAAACATAAAATTAACTATTATAATTAATATTTATAAATGAAACAAGGGAAAAAATACAAAACTTTGAAAACGTTAGACACAAAAACAGTCATATGAAAAAAAAACAAGGAAACATCACAACAAATAAGCTTCACAAAAAATAAGATAAAAACATTTAGCAAAATGCAGAACACAAAAAACAATCAATATCAATGGCTCTCAATCAATTTTATTTACCTTAAACCACGGCTTACTAAATACTATAAATCAGAGTCTTTTAAATTTAATAAATATGTATTAAGACTCTTTTTAAAAGAAAATTTATTTGAATTGGTAGTTAAATTAGTTAAATATATAGGCAGTTTATTGTAAAAGAATGGACCCTGATAAAGAAAATCTTTTTTTTTTCTTTTACTTTTTAAGCAAACTTTAAGTAACTTTTTTTTTTCTTTTAAACTTTTAAGCAAAATCTCTTTGTAAGGCTTTGGGATATTTAATTGAGGTGGTTGTCTGAGATTATAATGCATAATAGTACTACCAAATGAGCTAATGTCTTATTATAAATAAAAAAAGTTAAAATCTGAAGTAATAAAGTTTATTTATAGATAATAACTGATCACCATTTACATGCTTAAGTAATCTTTTTTTGCAGATTAAGACATAATAAATAGAATGTTACCTTGAGTCTTTCCCAAATAGGAAACTGGATGAAAGAAAAAGGTATTTCTCGGAAAACTGTACTAAAATAACCTCGATAGAGTCCTTTGAAACCCTTCAAATATAGAACAGTATCAGTAATAGAAATGTATATAAAATTCTGAAACATGGCACAAAAAATTAATACATACTATTTTTATTTTTAAGAAATAAATTATGAGAAGTAATTTAAGGCAGAAGTGACACACATCCCTGTTGAATCACCTCTGTTACAAATTTATGTAAGAAAGACCAACAAGTAGTTGAAAGCCAAAAACTACAAATGAATATATATAAAAATGAAGTAATATTAAAAAAAAGGTATTCAAACTCATTTAGAAAAATAGGAAAACTAATACTGAGAACTTAAAAATAATACAAATCATTGTAACCTTTTCAAGAAATCTATTTATTTTTCCTACAATGAAAGGGATTATTTCCATTAAAAAGCTTTAACAGTCATATTATTTAAAACGAAATCAACATGTAAAAATTTCGTAAGAAAAAAGTAAGCAGATCTGTGAGAAATATGTTGTTTCAAACATTCTATCCTACTCATGAATTATAATCAAAAGCCTGTTTCACTGCTTTAATGTGGAAACAATGTGTCCAAGGTCATAGAAATATCGGTCTGCTACTATTTGGCGCAGCTGTTTCGTTGCAAGAAATAAAATAAAAAGGAAATAAAAAAAGATCCAGAAACCGAAAAAAAAATTATGTTTTCGCACTGAAACGGGCATACACCAAATAGCCCCATTCCGTGGAAATATGGTGTACCCATAGTAGAGTGACAACACTGAATACATTGAGATGGCTTACAGTGCTCCTAGCAGGAAAGTAAGAAAGAAAATATAAAAATTAATTAGAGAACAAAGAGATGCAAAGAAAACTTAAGTTAATAAGTTGGTAGCAATATCATACCAAACACAAAATAAAAAATTCATGAAAATATCTTAAATATATGATAAGATATTAAAATCATAGTCAGTACTTTTTTATTTAACCTAGAAATCCAAGCTGTTAATATCTTCTCGAATATTTAAGATATTTTTATGAAACTTTTTTGTAATACATATGTTTGCAAAGACATTGCATTTGCATCATTTGATATTATTGTCTCGTAATTTGTATATGTATTTCATCATAGACACAACAAAAAAAAAATTGCAAGCAATTTTTTAACTGTAAGCTTTTTGTTCTGTCTCTTTTAGCTTTTTTAATGAATTTTTAAAACTTTCTTATTTTGCTGCTAGTAACGCTTTAAGCTACATTCAATGGATTCAGCTTGGTCACTTTACTATGGGTACAACTTACGTCCATGAACATATGACATGTTGTTGAATTGAATTGTTTGTTGTTACACACACACAGTATTACATAAAATACACTGAAATGACAACACAAAAGAAAAACAAATATTAAACATAAAAAGACAAATGTTATAAAAAAATAATAATTATTATTTATGTGATACCAAAAAGGCAAAATTATGCCGGTATATAGTATCTACAATGATATCTACTACAATATTTTCACTAGCAACAGTTGCTTATTATTTAACTATTGTAAAGAGAATTTCTATTGATTCTTGTGCCTCGATAAATTTATAAATATATTTAAATTCTGTAAAATAATGTTAGTTTAGTAGTTTTGTATAATTTATTAAATATATATGGACCCAGAAATGCATGTGCTTTGTGAATAATCTCCTTAGATGATTTTGGTACAAAATAATTACCTTTTGATCTTCTATTTGTATATTTTATTTGTCTAATTTCATAAAAATTTTGTTGTTAAATATAAATATTTAAAGCCTAAAAACAAAAAGCTGACGTACATTAAAGAAAGTGAATGACTGTTTTAAAATAAGTCATAAAGATACTTTTGAAACAATCTGTATATCATTCACTTAAATAATAGCTTTGTTTTAAAAATTTTGAAAAGACATTTTAATTTTTAAATGGTATTTGATACAGAGAGTAGCTACCTTTGAAAAGTTTATTAAAATCCAAACGATTCTTTTAAAAATTACAATTTACTATCTGTCAGATAGAAATTTTGATTAATTTTTCAGTTTTAATCAATGAAAAGCTTTTTTGTAAGAAACACATTTTGAGATGGAGACTGGAGAGCTATCAATGTTTTGTCTGAAGTCATTAGCAGGATGAGGTTGATGATTTTAGAGGTAAAAGATTACTTAGCCAAGTCTTAAATATTTAATGCTTTTCAAATCAATAGAAACTAAGATTTTTAAAGTTGAATTTTTTATAAAAACATTTTATAAAAAATTTAATAGCTATTCGCAAACCAGTTTGGAAAGTTTTCATTTCTTCTATTCATAGAAAATGAAAATTAAATGGTTTTTACCTCTGATTTTATAGTGTTTTTTAAGACATTCCAACTTGATAGACTGGAGTTTGCCTGCGTTCGTTGCTTGATAACTTCAGTTGGGACACGAACAAAACACGAGCACTGTAAAAAGATAACTAACTTATGAAACCTTTATTGGCAATTTTACCAATTATTCTACAACCATTTTATCTATATCAAAGTAATATTATTAGAACATATATAAAAATCAAATAATAAATATGTTTCAAATGGAATTTTTAACCAAATATATACAGAACAGCTCTATTATTTAAGTCCATTAGAATTACATTTTATTATGATACAAATGTAAGAAGTATGGTAAAAACAATTAAGATAAGCAATTAAGCTAATAAGATAGCAAGCAATTAAGATAATATAAACAGTTATTATCTAATTATAATAACAATGGTAAAGTTCTGAGGAAAACAAGTTCTACTTATCAGTTTAATAAATCTATTTTAAAAGTATACATACAATTTCTCCTAAAGAAGCAGCAAACATGTGAACAAAAGTTGGATGATTTTGAAGTGATGAATGATAGCTTAAAGCTTTAACTGTTTCATAAGTACAAAAAAAGACTGCGGCTGTAAGTAAAAGAATTTTAGTTAAATATAAACAAATGTATTTTCACTGATGCTGTTTAACTATTTAAAAAAGTATTTACATTATACATTGAGGCAGTAGCTATCTAAATTAGTTAAATTAGCAAAGTTTACTTAATTTAGATACTATAAGATTATTTTTTAACACTGTCAATATTAGCAATGACTCTTACTACAGATCGCTCCCTCCAGAAACACTACATGTATAGGCTTAATTATTTAGTTAATCAAAAGTTAATAATTTTTCAAACGTGAAAAATTCCATAAAGAAAACACCAAGATGCACATGAAGGTGTTTTTAATTACTTAAAAACACCTTATTATTAAAAATTTAGAAGCTTAATAAAGAGCAGCGCAATAGCTAATAATAATAAAGCAATAGATTTAGAAGCACAATAATATTTGAAAAAAAAAACCTCTATAATTTTATAAAAGCCTATAATAATTAAGCAACTGTCAAAGGAATAAATAAGGAGAGGAAAATGTATATTCAATTACTCAAATTTCACTTAAAAATTATTTTAAGATTATAAAAGGTAATTTAACTTAAATCTAATTAAGCAAGTTTTTTTTTCAAAAATAAAGTATATATGGAAATAAGTAAATAAAAGTAAAATTGCCAGTCTTATACCTTATACTACTTGCAAAAATGAAAATATGGCTCAAAAACTCGTAACCCTTTCACCTGCTGTTAAATAACGGTGGCAGCTCACCAAGTTTACCAAGTATTTGTACAGGTGTCCATGCCTTCCTTCTGGTCCAATTGTCACTCGTGACCCCCCCCCTCCAAATTGGCTAAGCCAATTATGAACTATGATAATATTTTCTTCGGTTTACAAATGAAGGATTCCCTGTTTTCACAATTCTTCTTCCAGAAAACTTTAAACTTTCAAAAAATTGTGAGTCAACCAGCCTCTAGGAGGATCAAGGTCTAGGGATCCTCTGGCTATGCCACTAGACCTACAAGCACCACTGTTCATAAATATTCAAAGAAAAATATCTTAAGACTAGGATTCTGAAAATTTCAAGAATATTCTCAGCATTTTCTTCAAACAATCATAGCGAACTACAGAAGGGAGAAAAGGTACTTACGTATTATCCCGTCGACCGTGACGTTTAATCCGAAAACGTTATCAAATCCCACTGACTTTACTATTACTGCGCCGCTGAATTAGCCGGCCGCTAAACGGCCGACGGGAAAATACGTAAGTACCAGAGAAAATATATAGCCCACTTTTAAATTCTTTAATTTTTAAAAATTCTTTGAGTATAAGACACATTAGTATATTTTCAACAAAACAAAACCCAAGAGGTTAGGAAGTAAACAAAATATGTTTTAGATTATTACATCCTGGAGAAGATCCAACAGCTACAGATCCAATACCAGCATAAATGTTACGCAGACCACCAGCTTTCCAGAATCCATGAGAGCTCTGCAATCGAGTTTTGATGGTGTCCAGGGGATATAGTGAGAGATCTACAGCCAAGCCTGCAAATGCTCCTGACTAAAAATCAAGAAATGGTACTTGGTCAAGATTTGTCTAATCGTAAAAAATGATCAAAATAAAACACCATTAAAATATCTCAACTAGCAATGTTTCTTTTAATAGAACAGATTTGATACCTAGGTTCTCCTTGTGTGATAATCACAAAGAACTGGAGAGACCAGTCAAATGACTGCTGCTATAGAGCCAAATTAGCGACTGATCAAGTTGGTGGTCACCATGGAGGACCATTATAAAATCTGTTCCTTTTTAATTTTTGTTATACTTTTATGTGTAATTTGTAAAATTTTTCTAATAAAGTCCAATTGACAAGATTTACTCCCAGCTAATCCTAAAGTACCCTAGAAATTAGTTGAAATAAGATTTTCAGAAAAAAGCAAAAAACAGATTTGATGTAGGTCCTCCACAACGAAATGGATGAAAGTCGCCAAGAAAAGAAGACTGGCCAATAGTCTGCTGCTACAGGGAATAAGCCAAGTTGCCAGTCACTGTGGAGGACCTACATCAAATCTGTTCTGGATTTACCTTTTGGTTAATTTTAACAATTCAGGCCATTTACAAAGGTTGGCTATTACACTATGCTTATTATGGCAACCCTAAAATCTCAAATTCTGCTTTCCTCGCCACTTGCTCATTGATAGCTAAGGTTATTAATTCTAAATTTGCATTTTTGTGGAGTTGTTTTTTCAGGGGGATCGTTACTGATGACCAGTCCAGTTTAAAATGAATCACAACTTTCCTCTATATTAGCTCATTCTTTTTCCTTTATCTTTTCAGTTGAAACCATGGGTTTTTTTACATCATTATTTCATAAGAAGGATGTTATTGCATTAGATAAATTTTATTTGGTTGAAAGGGTCTTCTTTTTTATGTTCAACGATAATTTTGTCAGAATGATTAATCTGGACCCTGGTGGACGTGTTTTCTTCGGCTGTGATTTGAGCTTTTGTTCTCGGCTGTTCGCACACTATTGCCATTGGTGCCTTTGCGGCTTTTGTACGCCCTTTGTTGGATCACTGGATTATTACCTTCTTAGTGAGGTTTGGTCTGCTATCATTTTTAAAAGTGGTAGATTTTCATCTTATGCGATTTTGACATTCCTTTTGCCGTACTTTTGGTTTGCGACTACAAGTGTTCCAATCATCCCGATCTTTTGGCCTGTCGGGCATATCTTTGTTCGGGGATATTTGTCTCATGAAGATCTATTTCCGAATGAAGAACGCAGATCCAGTTTAGGTTATCAAATTGTGTCATCCAAAGAAGGCAGGCCTGGCACCATAAAATGGAAATAAAATAGTGAATTCTGGCAACCCAGTTCTCTAGAAGTTGAATTATTTATTCACTCGCCAATAAACGGCATTGGCAACACCAAATTTCATCAAAGAGGTTGCCCAGGTTCTTTGGATTTACCATCAAATTTGGTCACAATTATGGGTTAATCGGGAGCTAGTACATTTGACTTGGTGTACTCGGCCTATCCGGCTAGCTCCCAGACTAGATTCCTCTGATAAGATTTGTTGGCATTGCACTTGTAATGGCTGCAATTTCAAACGGAGCATTAGGGGTGGGACATGGATTGTGAAGAGTAATCTTCCCAATCCCAAAATTATTTTGATGACTTGTTGGGTCGATAAATCTTCCTTAGGGTTTATTAGGCACCAATGTGAAGTTTCTCCACCCACAGTCAAAAACTGGGCCAGCTTTTTTAGTGAGTTTTGTTTGGTTGATTGGTGGGGTTTTATGGCACAAGGGTCTTATTCGGCCATCCCGCGCGAGACACAAGGTTTTATGAATTCAATTTGAAAATTAGGAAGATGAATTGGAAAAAAAAACAGATATAAAAAGCTAATGTTGTAGTACACTATAAATATCTAAATTGAAAAGAACCCTAAACTGCTTCTAGAGTTTTGTTTGGAAATATGTGTTGGGGAAATGGGCAAATTGTGTGGGTTCGGATCTGTGGTCGAAATTGATAAATCTAAATTTGGGAAATGTAAATTCAATAAAGTAAAAAGGGTGGAGGGGCAATGGGTTTTCAGGAGATATAAGAGGGGAACATGACGTTGCTTTCTGGTGCCTGTCCTGTGGAAAACCACATGCGTGAGACCATTCTTGCAGTCATTATTGACTGCAATCTTCTGGAGACTACAATTATTTCTGACTGCTGGAGGGTAGCATGTGACTGTCTCTCTCATGAGGGTTTTTGGCACTTGATGGTCTTACATTTTTACACCCGAAAACACACACCAATGCGATGGAAGGAACATGGAGTGCGTTAAATAGAGGCGGATCAGCTGGGATAAGAGTCCTCCATTTGGCGATCACCATTTATACCCTATAACTAGGATTCATCCCGTGATATGACTGATGATGGAGGACTTTTATCCCAGCTGTGTCAAAGAGGCTTCGGCGGTACTCACAAGGCCAAGAATCAACTTGATTCTTACCTTGCTGAGTATGTGTGGATGAAGAGCTCGATCTCGAATGCTGAGAAAATGCTATCATTATTTAAAATGTGTGCAAAGCTCTATCCTCCACAGGAATAAGAGAAACCGCAATCAAGGGCGAATCCAGTCGATCCAGATGGATAGCAGTGTGGCGGAGGAGCAAATGTAACGCGTGCGAGGTTTTTTCTTACCACGATATCGATAAAAAAAAAATCATCAAAAAGTCGCCATATCGCGGAATTTTAAAATTTACCTACTTTTTAGTTGTTTAATAGAAAAAGAATATTACCACCAAAGTAATACCGAAACTCGAAACTTCAAGTTCAGCGCCGGCCATTTGTAAACAAACATTCCATAATCATTGCCAGGTTAAAACTTATTTAATTTTACTATATTAAATATTTTTTTAATTTGCGCCAATGAACTTTTCAATTTTTTCCGTTGTTTTTTTCGTCCGTCAATAATGATATAAAAAGTTATGCCGCATTTATACAAGATGAAAAGGTAGAAATCTAATTTAAAATTTAAATAATTGGTTTTGAATATTGAGATTTGGCATCAGTTCATTTTACCGCGTTTTCTCGCGAGAATCGTAGAACTGGAATTTGCCGGTTCCCGACATTTTCATTGTTGTGACTCGTGAAGCTTGGGTTGTCAGAAAGTTAGAAAAAAAAGATAAAACTTAAGTTTTCCGTTAATGTAATATGCGTACAAAGAAAAGCACGAAAAGTAAAATGACCAATGAAGATTTAGAAATGGCAAGCAACGGTGAAGAAAGCCAAGTGAAAGGTAAGCGGGGTGAGAACGCAGCGTCTGAATCTCCCAAAAAACGGCGCAAGCATGAAGACACCGGAAATGAGTCTGAAGGAGATGAAGAATCAGTGGAAAAGGATGAAGGTTCCGATAAAGATGAAGAGTCGTCCGATGATCAGAAACCTAAAGACGTAAAGAAGGAAGAAAAAGCCGTTAAGGGCTCTGACAAGAAAGACGCCAAGCGCGGTCGAAAGCCCGCCAAAGCATCCAAATCCGCTGATCAAGATGAAGATGAGTCCAAATCTGAAGGTGAAGACAAAAAAGAAAGCAAGAGCAGTAAAGCAGCATCAAAGCGTGGCGGTCGTCCGAAAGCAGCCCGTAAATATGCTGAGAATTCTGGATCTGAAGAAGAAACCAAGGCTAAGGATGATGATGATGAATCTTATTCTGAAGAAGAAGAGGCCCCTAAAAAGAAAGGAAAGAAGGCGGCTCCAAAAGGTAAAGCTAAAAAACCAGCTGCAACACCCACCAGAAGAGGAAACAGACAGAAAGCAGCTCCTAAATATACCGAGGACTCTGGATCTGAGGAGGATGCTCAAAAGGATGATGTCAGTTCTGAAGAAGAGAAGCCTGCTAAGAAACGTGGAAGGCAACCTGCCAAATCCAAAGCTAAAGCTACCCCTGCCAAGCAACGAGGTAAGGCTGCTGCTTCCAAATACGCTGATGATTCTGGTTCTGAAGAAGAGATGGATTTAGGTTCTGGTTCTGAAGATGAAGCTCCAAAAAAGAAGGGGAAAAGAGCTACAAAGAAAGCTCCTGCAACTCCTGTGAGACGGGGTGGTCGTCAGAAGAAACCAACCAAGTACACTGAAGACTCTGGCTCCGAAGTAGAAGAACAGCAGCTCTCTGAGGAAGACGACTTTGAGCCAGAAGAAAAGGCAAGCCCCAAGAAGAAGGCCACTAAGAATGGTGAGGTGCAAGAAAAGGGCAAGCGGGGAAGAAAATCTAAGGCAACTTCCAAGAAGGCTGAAAATTCTGAGTCGGAGGAGGAGGAGGAAGAAGAAGAAAAGCCCAGCAAGAAGGCTAAGCTCTCTAAAGAAGAGGAGAATGAAGAGGAAGAGGAGTCTTCCGTACCTTTAAAAGAAGCCCGAGTTGTCATTGAACATTGCACTTCGTGACAAGTTTTCCGACGAAATGCTTTTGCTCTGAAAGAATTTTTAGAGCAAGCTCTGTGTGGGATCAGTGTGTCAGTGAAACCTCTTAAAAATCCAAGAGGTAGCTTTGAATGTAGCTTGATCAAGGGTGAGAGTGATCCGATTATTTTATGGAGTGGACTGAAGAAAGGCCCGCCTCGTAAACTTAAATTTCCTGATCAAGAGCACATTGTAAAGCTACTCAAGGTTGAACTGTAATTCATTCATCATTTTGTTTCAGATACATAATTCATAACTATCATTTTGTTTTAATATCATTGTGTTTCTATTAAGATGGTATGGTGTCCAGTGAAGCTTAGAAAACATGATATTTTTCCCTGCATTAAAGTATTGATTATAACTGTAATCTTTGTTTAAATATTTCTTACTTTGTTTTTAATGTTTTAACTAGATCATTTCAATTTTTCCATTCAGTAGGTAATTGGTTCAATTTTAAATGCTACCATTGGTTTAGATTTAATTGTAAATTCTGTATGTTTGTCCATTGTAGTGATTTTTTATTACTTAGATTATGAGAGGAAGTTGTCTAAAGCTTGAATCTTCCTTGATGTTGACTAATTAGTAATGTTTTTTAACTCCAGTGGATTAAATGCCCCATTCTGTGTATTTTTCTTATGCTCATATGCACAATTTCATTTTGGTAAATTCTTTACTTAACGAGAAATATTTTGTTTGTATAAAATAAGTTTAGCAATATATTTCTTGCTGATTAAAATAACTTGCCAGAATGGGATGTGACCATTAAGTACCTAGTTTTATCAAATTCTTAGAGCATGTTATTTCTCCTCAATAGTCCTGTATCTGAAAAACTTTCATAATAAATGGAATTTTACATTAAATTTGGTTATTCTTTGATTACTTTTTATAACATGTTTACTGTATAGTTTAATTTAAAAAGAAATTTAGATTATTTTTCCTAAATTGAAACAGTCTGTCCACAGCAGTTTTGCTATCTTTTTGTGGCATCTTCACAAATTCAATTAACTGTTATATTCTCTGTGAAGTTTTTTTTAGCCTTTCCAAACTAAATTTTCTGCTTTTGTTCTAAGATTAAGAATTGTGTTGATTTCACAAAATAGGTACAGCAGAACTGCAGTTTTCAAAATCAATTGGGACTTTCTTGACCCTGTAAAAGTATCTGATTAAATATATGATTATATTGATGGATTTCGAATGTCTTAACTTTTGCATTTTTGATTAATATGCATGGGTCTGCCAGAATATTGGGTATTATAAAACTTAAACATTTCTATTGTAATAACCATTGATACAAAAAAATTTTAATTCAGAGGATTGTTAGTCGGTACTTTTGCTGTTTTAAATGTGAAAGGGGTGGGTAATTACAATTTGTAAATCCAAAAATAAAATTTTCCTGTGGTATTTGGCACCCAAAATGGCTGATAATTTTGAATGAAATAGAATCAGAGTTGGTCTATTGAAGTTTTACAGGGTATTATTAAAAGTGTATGAGTAGATACATCCATCTACTGACAATTCAGGGTGCAAAAATTTAACACTAGAAATTGATAAAATATTAAAGGCATGGAGACCATTGTTTTCCTTTTTTTAGGAATGCAAATAATGTACTTGTCTACCCTGGTTTTTCAAGAATTGGGAGATTTTCTGTATGAAATAAAACATTTTTCAAATGGTCGTCTCTGAGAAATGGTGTATACAGGAAGGTGCAACTGGTCTTTTGTACCCCCAAGAACACCCAACCCATAAAATCTTCATTGTATTCAGTATCGTAATTCGATATCTCTAAACACTGTTGGGTGAATTTAAGGGCTTCTGCGAAATTCTGACTAGATTTATCAAAATAAGGTACTAACTGCTTTTTAGAGTTAAATTTTCTTTTACTACTTTTAAAGGCGAAAATTTAAATCAAATATTTCAGGGGTAGGACCCCCACTTTTATTTGGAATTACAGTAAAAATTAAAGTATGGGTGCAACCAAAGGGACTAATATAGTTATATTTTTAATTTTTGTGGGAGTGGTACTGATATGTTTTCATAAACCTAGGGGAGGGGGGGGCTGCAGATTTTATGGTTTTTTTCCCTGGTTTGGTGGCCCTTGGTCTTATTTAAAAATTACTACTAAAAAGAATTATTAAAAAATTGCGTAGGGATGGTATGTAAAAAAAACAGTGCTGTGTAATTGCAACAGATGGCAGCACGGTAAGGTAAATAACATTCTACTATAAATGCTTAATTTTATAAGTTGTGAAGGGTTGAAAATTGATTTTTATCACATTGAGAGAAAATACAAATACACCCAGGGCAAGGCCAAGAATCAAAATCAACAACAAGTACAGTGCGCAGATCGATAGCTTGGTTGGGATTTTTTTGGTGTTTTTTGCTACGGCTAAGCCGGCATATTTAACGAATAAAAGATGGCATCAATAGAATGTAAATAGTAAACAAGATAATTTGAATTGAACTGGGAAGGGAAGATCATGAAGTACTACTAGAAAAACCGTCATAAACCAGTAAATATAAATGACCAATACAATCTTTTCCATTTCAGGAATGTGTAATCGTTCTGAAATGTTTTCTTAAAATTGTAGTAATCGAAATCCTAGTTTAGCAGGGTGCACACAAAGCATCGCGCAAACCATCTGAACCAAAACCTGTAGTAATTCCCGGCAGCTCAAATATTCTCCCGATTTTACAGAGAATGGGGGGAAGGGAGAAATCGTCCCCCCAACAAAGTCACTTCGCCGGCCTTAAGGCAAAAATTCACATTCCCGATAAAATCAGGAGTAAACTTGAGAGCCGGCATTTTGTGAAAGGCTATTTTTGCAAATCACAACTCATTAATTGATTGCTGTCAGACTGAAAAGGTTTTTTCTGAGAAATCCTACGTTGAACTGGTTTTTATAATAGCGTTTGAAAGGAGCTTCATCCCTAAGCCCTGAATGATAAAAGCTGCCATGATTGACTGGGGTCCGCATGCTAATGACCACTTGTCGCAATCCTTAGGGGGAAACTTTGGACACTTCAGCAGGCGTACCGCTACTACTTGTTTGTAAACTTTCTAATATCACTGATTTCGGAACAGCTGGATTAAGAGTCCTCCATTTGGCGACTCGCGTTGCAGTAGCCAAGTTGGCCGTATAACACGATTAGTTGTAGTGTATAGTTGGCGATCGCGACGCAATCACCAAATGGAGGACTCTTATTCCATCTGTGTCCTTTAGGAGGGTCATCAAAGCTTCATACTCTTTTAGGATAAGAAGTCGTATGTAATGCCATAACTAGAAATATTAGTTGATGTTGTCTCTGGTTTTCGTTTTGTGTTTATACTTTTGCTGAATACGACAGTAGTGTCTATGCCAGCATTTCCCAATTGTCTAGAAATCAGGTTCCCAAACTATGGGCCAGATGTGGCCCACGAGGCCCTCTCATCCAGCCCACGGATACCTTTTTATCTACGAAAAGTACTATGGATATGTAATGTACAAAAATAAAAGATCTAAGATCCCCCCACAATTCGGACTAAGGGTACTAGAATGAGTAAAAACCCTGTTTTTAGGGGCGAATTTCCAAAAAATTTCTGGGGGAGGACCCCCAAAAATTTTGGATTTTGAATTCAATTAATCACATTTTCATATTAAGTTCAACAAAATGAGAATCCTACCTAAAAATCTATTAAAAAGGTACATTAAACTTACTAAATATGCATAATAATTTTAGGTCTCCTCCCCGGGGCGAAAATCTAGCTTAGGGCCTGATAATTACCTAATTTTCTTAGGGGATATTTGGGCCCCTCCCAAAATAAATTTTCCTCGAAAATACTTGAGTATGTAGTTGGCCCCCAAACTGCTGTTTGATAGTTAATGTGGCCCTTTTCTAGTTTTTTTAGTTGAAATTGTATTTTTAAAGGTTTAAAAGGAACTTTCAGAAATCAGGGGGTAGAGTTGAAAGGCTATTTTTTAATTAAAATCTCCAAATATTTTCTGCAAGAGTATCCTGAAGCAAAAAGCTAGATATTTCCCCACAAAATTGAAAAAACCTAAGCAAAAATCCTTTACCAATGTCCAACAGTTTGTACTTAGTCTAGCAATGCGATGGGTTACATTCTGAAAGAGCACAACAAAATCTCCTGAACACTTAGTGACATTTTCCATTTTTCCTTAAACATTATGTATACAAAAGTTATGAACCATAGAAATTTTCCTCAAAATAGCATCTTTTTCACTTTCTATCTTAACTTTTTGAATTTCTTTGGCTTCTCTTATTTAAATGATGTTCTAGGAAATTTTCCACGTGAAGTCTAAAATTTAAATTTTTTTAGGGAATAAGTTCAGTTTTTTTACGCTTTCAGATTATGGGATACTGCCTAACCAGAACATATACCTTGCACCCCAGGGCCCCATGGTCAAGAGAACGTAGATGGTCATCGTAGGCCTTGGCCCACTGGGGCTGTTGCGCCAGAGTTTAGTTTAGTTTAGTTTATATGGGATAAAATTAGGGGCCACTATAATGTAAAAGTGAATTGTGTGTTGTGTTGCATTTTGTATGAAGATGGTTTCTTGGAGAAAAATAGTCAAAATTCATGAAAATTGCTGTTTAAATATCCTTTCAACCACAATTTACCTTTTATGTATCCTGTAATAATTTTTCTCCAAAACATAGTTAAGTCTTTATCATTAAATCTTAAGACCATTTGTGCAGGAAACTAAAGAAAACTGGAAACATGAAAGGAAAAAGAAAGAAGAAAAGCAGCAGCACCAAAGTCAAGATTGGCATTGAATCTAGAACACCTCTAAGAGTTTCTGATTGTTCTGCATCAAGCTCTAAGAAAAAAGGTTCTTTAAGGATTAAAATTTCTTATTTTCTTTTTTTATATTTTTTGATTCTGCTAAAAAAATTATACCTATCAATAATAAAAATACTACCATAATAATAGTTTCATGATTACTTGTTGTTTTAAAAAAATGATTTTATAGGTTCATCTAAAAAAGGTAGCAAGCTAATAAATTTTGCATGGATCAAAACTTCCCAGGAGGAATTGGAGAAAAAACTAATTGTTAAACGTAGCAGGAAAATATTGTTGGAAAAGAAACTTCGTCATTTAGAAGCAAAGCAAACTAAATTTCGAAAGAGATCAAGGGTAATATAAATTTTTGCACAATTCAATTGCCCCCTCCTAAGGTTTCCACTGGGAAAAATAGTTTCCCTTGAAAATTCTGTAACTTCCACAAGGAGCATCAGGTATATCCCAAAAAGTCTCAGAAGCAGTGGCGGATCTATGGGGGGGGGCTATAGGGGCTATAGCCCCCCCCCTTGGGACTTAAGTTCACGCTACATAAAATTGAACTTTTTCAAAAAAAAATTAAGTTTTTAGAAAATTTTGTTAAAATTTTCAAAATTTTAAACTTTTTTCAGTTTTTTGTAGCCTTTTTTACAATTCAAAGGGTCTACAAAGCATTAAGCCCCTTCCAAGATCTTTAGCCCCCTGCATTTTTATAAACTCCATTCACTATTTAAGGATTTCTAGAGGTTTTAGCCCTTACAAATTATTAGCCCCCTGCATGTTTGAAGGTTTGATTCGTAATTTAAAGGGTCTATCCAATGAGCTTAGCCCCTAAAAGCATTAGCCTCCTTGCGTTTTTATGTTTGTTACACAAATTTCCCTATCTTTAGCCCTATGAAACATTGGCCCCCTCCATGCTCTTTAATAGCCTTTACAAAGCTTTTAGCCCTCTTGCGTTTTTAAATATATTTGGTTCACTATTTAATGAGCTTTATCCTTCCATGATCTTTAGCTCCTACAAGGCTTTTAGCCCTGAGTTTTTGTAGATTCAATTCACAATTTAAAGGGGCCAATGAGCCTCCTTGCGATGTTTTATAGTATTTAGTTTGCAATTTAATGAGCTTTAGCCTAAAAGCGTTAGCCCCCTCCAAGATCTTTAGCTTTCAGCACTTTAATATAAATGCGATTCAGAACTAGTAGATTCCAATGAGCTTTCTAAGCCTTACAAAGCATAACCTCCAAAATACTTAGCCCCTTACATTTTTATAGATTTGTTTCACATCTTAAAGGTTATGAGCTTTAGCCCCTCTGCAAGATCTTTAACTCCCTGGTTTTTATAAGATTCACTTTTTAAAAGGGTCTAATGCACTAAGTCTCTTACAAAACATTTACTCTGTTAAAATAGAGACGGGGTCAGGGGGTTCAAACCACCCCCATGAAATTCTTATATCCTACAGTTTTTTTTTCCTTTGAAAACGAGTACAAGAAATCATCTTTTTCGTGTGACACTGAAAGAGTCCCAAATGACCAAAAATGAGTCAAAACACAACTTTTTAGGGTCAAATTTTCAAAAATTTTCTTGGGGGAGGTTCCCCCAAACCCCCCTTATGCCCCGGGATGGATGTATTATTCACTAAACATTGAAATTAAGTGCACGTAAATTCACATTTGATCTATATTCTTGGAAAAAAATATTTGACTCAAATCATTGTAAAAAAACCCTCCCGGTTGACACACCCTTATTATTTTGATATATTTAATGATTGACTAATTTAATTACTAATTAATTAGCTATATTTAACAATACTACTAGTCATTTACAATCAACACTGCGCTCAATATTTAAGACTAATGAATATTGTAAAAAGCACGGCTTGTTTACTTCATTATCATCCTCAATCAGATTAAGTTAGCCCCCCCTTGCTCATGTTCTAGATCCGCCACTGCTCAGAAGGAATTAAAACACTGCTTTTGAGGGTCAAATTTCAAAAAAATTTCTGGGGGAGAACCCCTATACCCCCTCTAAAAGTTTGACACCTGTTATGCAGCGTGTTTTTCCCTTCAAAATCCTGCCGCATTCCAGAAATGTTTCTCAAAGTGTTTGAAAAGAAGATAAAAAACACTAGCTTTAAGGGGCAATTTAAAAAAAAAAAAACATTTTGGGGGGAGGACCCTCAGTCCCCCACAAAACTTTGACATTTACTTATAACTTTTTCCCTTGAAAATTATGTGGTTTACAAGGAACTGTTCTCTTTGGATGTAACCCAAATGTCTCAAAATGAGCTTTAACACTACTTTAAGAGGTAAATTTTTAAAATTTTCCTGGGGGTGACCACCAGACCCCCTATTTTTACTTGTTGTTAGAGCTCATGTTGCAGAATTTTAACATTATGTATGATGTGATATCATTCAAACACTACTTTTAACTATTCTAAAACTTAACGTATAAATGTACTCGTTAGGGGGTACCTTAAAAATAACATTGTCAACCCCCCTAAAAAAATACTTGCCCCCAACCAAAAACTAAAGTGACGCCCCTGGCTGAAAGCAAGGTGTGTAGGTAGAATTTCTCTCTGACTCAGTTCGAGGAAATTTTTGTAATAAATTTTACTGACATATTGAGAAGAAGAAAGGGTGGAAGCTCAACCTGAATTGGGTACCTACAAACTCATTGGTATAGTTTTATTACATATTTTTTTAACTGATGAACTTCTTTCATTTTCACTGGTGATTTACCTTCTCATAGCCTGCTATAGGCAAGTCACATTTTAAATTCAACATCAAATATACTGTTAAATACTACCAATTCAAAATTACCATCTTCTCTTGATGTTTTGGTCATTGGGATTGCATTGTAGTTGTTAGAAATCAAGAATTCCCATTATACAATACCTACATGTGTTTGTGGGAAATCACAGTTTTCATTTGGTCTCTTCTTAGTAATTTGAATAGAAACTTTTTTTTATTATTGAAAGTTCCAAATTCATTTATCAATCCTTGCACATTCTTTTCTTTAGAAACATCCAAATTTCACTAATTTCCAACTTTGTTAGCTTAGTCTTTTTTGTGTGTTTATTTTACAATTATTAAAGTTGGATATATTTTTTACAGTCTACAGAATCATTAGACAAAAAATGCTCAGAAGAGAAACCTCCTAAGAAGATAAAAGAACATACTTCCAAAGCTCATTCTTCTTCCTCGGCAAACCAAATAAAATACAAAATTTATCAGGTAAAGGGACAATTTGCTTATGTAATTTTTTTTTTTATTGTAGAAAAAGTGAAATATTCTGTATAAAATATTTATGTTTTACAATATTATAGCCACCATTTCCTGATCCTCATCTTGAAGTTTCTAAAGGACAGAAAAATGATGGGCCAAGTCGATTTTGGGGATTTATAGAGCCATACTGTGCAGATATTACTCAGGATAATATTAGGGTTGGTATATTTATGTGAGCAATCATAGTGAAAAAGTATTTATCTTTTATATAAATTATATAAGTTTAAATATTTTTTTAGGATTTTTTTTAAAAAGATTAAGTTTTGAAATGCAAACACCTTTTTGAATAGTTAAAAAATACAATGCTTCTAGGAGACTCAATTCAAATAGGTATGCAGGGGCATAGCCAGAGGGTGAATTTGGGGAAATATCCCTCCTTCATAAATCTAAAATATTTCTTTAAAGGGCTCAAACTCCCACCCCCAAAATTTGGACATCAATTTTTATTCTGTTTTTTCCTTAAAATTCTACAACTTACAAGAATCAATTACCTTCAGATGTAACCCAAAGGATCTCAAAATGAGTTAAAACAATACTTTTATGCAGCGTTCGAAATTGGGGTGTTTTGCTGGTCCGGGACAACTAAAAAACGACTCGGACCAGTGGAATCAGAAAATCACTGGTCTGCCGGACCAGTGATTTCTCGAGCACATGTAAAATCATTTAGACGATTTGTTCAGTGATAGTGGTATTTTAAGTGCGTTTGATGATTGCATTTGGTGAAGCAAGTACATATTTTTGACAGGACCACTAGTCTTTTTTCCCAATTTCTAACGCTGCTTTTATGGGTCAAATTTTAAAATTTTTTCTGGAATAAATTTTTTTCTCCCCAAAGCTCCCTCCAAAACTTTGATGTCTGTTATACAGTGTTTTCCCTTGAAAATTCTGCCACTTACAAAGAGCAGTTCCCTTTGGGTGTACCCTAAAAATTTCAAAATGAAATAATACTAGTTTAAAGTGCCCTCAAAATTTTGACGTCTCTATTAATAATTTTTTTTGTTGAAAATTCTGTGGTTTGCAAAGAGCTGTTCTCTTTGGATGTAACCCAAAACATATCATGATGAGCTAAAACTCTACTTTTAGAGGCAATTTTTTAAAAGAAATTTTGGGGATAACTTAACGGATAAATGTACTTGTTACGGGGTATCTTAGAAATAATGTTGAGTGAACTGCATCCACAAAAACTAGTCTGGTTACGGTCCTGGTATAAGTAACAAAAACCTGTTCATAAAAGTGTTTCTACTAATGTGCATTGTTGTAATAATTTCTCTTATAATTATGTTTTTATTCCTGAAAAGTTTCTAAAAACTGCAGTACAAATAATTTGTCAACTAATCCATAAACCTAATAAGTTCACTGATGAAAAGTTAAAAACTGCTTAGAAAACTTCTATTTTAGGCACTCTTTCAGCTAGAATTAAAAATGTAAGCAATTTAGTTCATTTGCACATCTATGCTTTTTTTAGGCAATAGAAGAATGGATCAAAACATCCAAGTCTTATGAAAAGTATTTAACTATACCTGAGTTAGGTCAACATTTCACTTTAAAATGGCCTTTAGAGGATATCATTGAGGAACTTAAGGAAGGTATGTTTCTCTCAAAATAAATTGTTACAGTAGATTTTGGTTATTAAATAAACAAGTTCATTGAGAAAAAAAAAACCGATTTATTTGAGGCAAATCATATGGAAGTAAAACTAAATTATTCTAATAATGCATATATCAACCACTTATTCAGTATAAAAAGGTCTTAAATAGAAAAGCAGAAGATGCATTATCTAAAGACCTAAGAAATATATATATGTTATTGGCAAAGTTATTAATCGGGCATTATTAATAATGTCCAGAGTGGGGAGGCGGGCAAAGTGATAAATTTCATTGATAAATAAATGCCATATTGAATTTATCACATTGCCCGCCTCCATTTTGGCATTATTAATAATGCACGATTTATCACATTGCCCGTAATATATTTTAGCTATTTAATTATATTTCATATATATTTTAGCCTCATCTTTACTACAAATTCGTGGGATCTTTGTTATATAGTTCTGTTGATTTGTAATCCAATTAGTTTTGCATTTTTGGCAAGAAGATTAGCTTTCGTTTTAAAGAAAATTTTACAAGGTTTAATTTCTTACTAAATTTGACTATCTTCGAAGTAATTTATTTCAAGATATTTTTTGTATAAAAGAAAACCCAAAGCATACAATATTAGTGACCACTCGTTTTTAAGAAAATGGGCAATGCCACTATTTTTTAAATTTGAATAATAAATATCGTTACCCTATGAAGAAAACTGTTCTGAATTCGATTTTCTGCATGAAAACAACCAAAAAAAAAATTATTTTATTAATTATTTAAGATTTAAAAGCGCGGAATTTGAGCCGTACTCAAATCGTTCTCCCATTGGCTGATGCGATTGTGACGTACTTCCATCCTATACAAACAACCTCGTTTTGACTGCTTGGGCTTGTCTTTGTTTACTGTTGGGTTGTCGATATTCTTTGTTTCTATCAAAAAGGCACAAAAATGCATTTAAAAAGTTTCCCAGCTGAAATATCCCTTAAAGACCGACGGAAATGCAAAAAGGACCAAAAAATACATCTTATAACATCAAAATTACATACCTTTCGTGCAGTTTTCTTGGTTTTTCATTTATTTATTTATGGAAGAAGTCATTGTTTTGCAGATTGTGCCTCTTGTTAATTAGAATGGCTCTAAAAGTGTTTTTTTAAAACACTAGTAAAATGAAAATAAATAAGAATAAAAGTAACACTTTATGTAAGTTTCATCTCTTTTTATACATCTAAGGAATTTAATTTAATTAGATGTTAAGTTTGTCTGTAAAATATTCTTAAATTCTTATTCTAAAATACTGTTATATTTTTATTTCTACTAGTGTTTTAAAATATCAAAATCTGCATAACAATGATTTCTTAGTTTCGCCAGTCGGTGGCAATGCGACTGGTTTGTATAGGATGGAAGTACGTCACAACTTTTCCCCGCGAAAATTTTGATTTCGCGCGCAAAAAAAAAACGCAAACTTTGAATTTAATTTTAAAAAAAAGAATGCATCGCAGAGCAAAAATTTTTGAAGGTATATTTATGTTTATGCAATCTGAACCAAATAAAAAAAAATAGTGGTATTGCCCATTTTACATGGTTTAATTTCATACTAAATTTGTCTATCTTCGAAATGATTAATATTTCACAACTTTTTTTTTACAAACTTATCTGAACTTAGCTTTATCATTTCAAAATACAACTCAAACAAGTCACAATTCAGCAGAATCTTTTGTATTAAGTATTGCTTTGGATCATATTTATTTTTAATTAACAGGGTCAAAATCTGTGGAAAACCCAAAGGGATTGTTCAGTGACTCAAAAGAAGACCATGAAGAAGCTGAAAGAATGCAAAATCTAGGAGAAAGTGAATGGTAAAGATTAAAGTCTACCATAATTTTTTTTTTATAGAAAAAACTATTTAAAAATTAAAATGCAACATGATTTTTCACACTATAGAGCTTTCACTTTTCTACATTAAATTAAGTAAAAATTTATTCCTTCCAATTTTCTCTCATATTTTTTACGAAAAGGAAGGAAATTCCATACAATGTACAAAAGCAATTCGATTCAGACAACTGGTGCTACTGCTTCCGGTCTCTTACTAAAAAATCATTCAAGAATCCCATTCTATTCAAGGAAATGCATCATGAGCTTGAGGAATGATTCTGTACTTAAAAGTTTGTTTCAGTATAATTAGCTTATTTGTTTTCCCCTTTCCCAGAAAAGGTTTGATTTTAGTTTTGTATGAATTACTAACATACCTCTCCAATGGGTTACCCTTCAGAATTTATGGTGTGAATTTCCAATACAGTCAGAAAATTACTGGTCTGGCAGACCAGTGGTGAAAAAATATCCCACTCTCCAGTTCTAGCCGCGGTATTTTTTTTTCAGCGAAATTTTTATGTCAATTAGTGCAATATTAACATTAAATCAAGGAAAAAAGTACTTAAGATATTTTCCAACTTATTTGTTTATTTAATTTAGTTTTTTAAAATTAATTATTAGTATTCACTTTAAGTGCAGTAGTTCCTTTAAAAAATTGAAACCTAACCTTTTTAATTTGGCGGACCAGTCATTTTGGTTGAGGACCAGAAAGGTTGACGAAAAACGGATCTGCACGACCAGTAAATTATTTTTTCAATTTCTAATGCTGCTAAAAAGTATAAAATAAATGTTTTTAAAGTTAATGACATGAATTTAAAACTTCTTAAATGAATATTCAATTTATAAATGTGTTTCTTATAGTTCAACAGAGGTTGATGATCAGTATGCTCCAATGGTTGATAGATTAGTGTACTCTTTAGTTGAAGAAAATTTAATGACAGCAAGTGATGACACATTGACTGAAAGTTTTAATGGTAAAAATTTTAAAGTATTGCTTATGTGTCTTTGTCACGTTTATGTCTTAAAATTCCTATTATTTTAATTAATCTAAAGACCTTGCTGTTTGTATCATATTTTTTAAGTGTCTAATTTATAAATAAATAATTTACATAAATTAAGTTTAAATGGCATTTGACCTTTTTAAAGATTTTTAAAACTGTAATATCTTTCTCAAGAATGATTTTCAATGTATTTTCAGATAGCATTGCTGAAATACAAAATCCCAATGTGTCTCAACCATCCAAGGATCTTAAAAACTGTAGCCTAGAAAAAAGGATTCTGATGGATTTCTTCAACGCAGGTAAGTTTTTTGTATATAAATTTACTACATGCTTTTCCCCCCAATTTTCTGTAAGATATAAGTTAAGTAGTACATAATTAAGTATTGATGCATTTTACAAAGATATATAATAATAGATATATTTTTTGTAGTACCTACTGCAGTACTTCCATTTAATGTGAGTTAATTTAGTATGATTTTATGTGTGTTAAAATAGTGAATAGACTGAATCTATTTTGTATTGTTATATACTAATTTTTTTTCTTCATTAATTGAATTACTATTGTAAACAATATATTTATGGCTGTGGCAATATTTATCAGGCTTGAAAATCTTTTAATACTTTAAATACTAAAGTGGAAAATTAGTTATTCTACATAATACCTAGGTAATTTGTAGATTAACTGATTTCTGCCAATAATGCACAGAAATTAGAGTTTTTCACATTTTACCTAGGGAATCTGCACTATAACAGCCTCTTGATCTTCTTCTTCTTCAATGGCCAGACAGCCCAGGATGGGCCCTTGCCTTCCTCAGAATCGAATTCCAAGCTCTTCTATCCTTGGCCTTAGACATCCAGTTGTTAATTTTCAAAATTCCTATGTCCGTTTCCAAACAGTCAAGCCACCTAAGCTTAGGTCTTCCTCTTTTTCGGGTGCCAAATGGTTGTGCCGAGAAAATCTTTTTTGTTATACGATTTTCAACCATTCTGCATAGGTGCCCTGCCCATTTAATTCTCTGAATACTAATATATTTTACAATATCTGGTTCTTTAAAAGATCTATAGAGTTCAGAGTTTGTTCTTCTTCTCCAGATGTTGTTACATTTTATGCCTTTCCTTTCAAAAATAGAAATTATACCTTTAGCTTTTTCTGTCATTGTCCAGGTCTTAGCAGAGTATGTAAGAATGGGTCTGATTAAGCTTTTGTAAATTAAAATTTTCGTTTTTCTGCTAGTGAAGTTAGACTTCAAGTATTTTTTGAGACCGAAAAAACATCGGTTAGCATTCGTGACTCTACTACGGATCTCAGGCATAAGATCATTGAGAGTGTTAACTTCTGATCCCAAATATTTAAACCTGCAAACAGTTTCAAATTTGTAATCCCCAATTTCAAAATAGGGGCCGCTGTTATTACCACATGGCATGTACTTAGTTTTATTTTGGGCCTCTTGATAGTCTTAAGTTTTAAAGTTTGTTTCTCTCAATTCTTTCTCTTATAAATTGTGAGGTGAAATTTTTTTAAATTTATCCTTTAAAAGTAGGGGTTTATCTCAATTCGAGACCTTTTGCTTACTCCCAAAGAGGGCTACTCCTTGTAAGTGCCAGAATTTTCAAGGGGAAAAACAGTTCTAATAGACGTCAAAATTTTGAACGGAAATCAGGGGGTTTCCTCCAGAAAAAGTTTTGAAATTTGACCCTTAAAAAATGTTTAGACTGATTTTCAAAGTATCTGCTCATGCCTGAAGAGAACGGCTCTTTGTAAGTCGCAGAATTTTAACAGAAAACAAACAGTAAAAAAATTGACATTAAAATTTTGTTAGGAGGGTTGTATCTCTACACCCTCTTAGATATCTGGTGCCGAGAGACGCATTGGCAACATTTAAAAAGCTTTATAAAAAAACTGTCTGATTCACTTATTATATGGACTAAAATTGGGAAAATCAAACAGTCCCTATTTTTTTCTTAAAAATTACTCCTGCATTAGTTAAGGAGCCCTAATTTTTTTATTTATTATAGTCTATAATGTATCAATGATTGATTATATAAAGTAACTTAAATGATCATTTCTTTATATTTTCTTTTCGTTATTTTGGTATTGAAAAAATATGTTAATTTTTTTAAATGCAATAATTATTTTTTGTTTCATTGTCCTATGATTAATTGATAATTTGGTTCTATCTATTAATTTGTTGATTATATGATTGTGTTACCGTTAATATTTGCGACATTTGGAAATGTGTGTAATACTAGGTAAATTACGAAATAATTTTACTTTACCTAGGTAATCCACACATTAACAAATTTCGCACACTAACAGAACCAAGACTCAAGAGTATTAATTTCATCAGTAATATCCCCATAGTTTATATGCACATTGTCAGATAATTTGTAGAATAACTAATTCAGTTGATAATGTGTAGATTATCTTGGTAATTTGCAGTTAACCTAAGTAACTTGAAAATGAAACAACCTTTTCCACTTTTACAGATCACCCTCGTTGATCTGTGAATTATCTCAATAATCTGTAAAATAACTGATTAACATGGTAATATGCAGGTTAACCAGTGCCTAGTTAGTAAGGTGCAGATTATCTTGATAATTTCCAGATTACCTACGTAATTTGAGAAGTTAAACATTTTTTTTTACACTTTAACGGATCACCCTCGTTAATCTGCAAAATGCTGAGATAATCTGTAAATTCAACACTTTAGCCGATTTCGACACTTTAGCAGTAACTAAAGCTAAAAATACCTAAGTGTTCAAAATAATATTTATTTCAGGTCTCTTGGAAAATGAACACATAGAATCTGATGATTCAGAAGATGAAGTATGCTGTGAGTTAAAACGTCTTCAGAATGCTCTCATACCAGTTCAAGAGCACAACTTGTTACAGATGAAGAAACTTTTGTGCCTGGCTAAAGCTGAAATGGCAAAGCAAGAAGTGAAAAGGAAGTTACGTGAAATGGATGCTAAGGTAAGTATCAAAACAATGGGGGTTTTTTCATATGTGTTGTTTTTAAGATACATTACTTTTGTACATCAGATATACGTTTACATGGTTCATGTGAGGATTTATTTATGGTTTTAATAAAACTCATTATTGAGTAAATTGAATATAAAGTTTAAGACATAAACAAAAAAAGGTGTTATTAAATTCAGATTATGATTCTACTATATTTACTAAACTGTTAATTTTATTTGTCCATATGTATGAATTAATTATAGCCACTTCTTTCTGTTAACTTGTTTCATTGTCAGTCAGACAATTTTCAAATTAATTACCTTATAAATCCCACATGGGAAATCTATGATATACTGGATACAACTTTAAATGCCTAATGAAAAGCCAAGTTTTCCAAAGTACAGTGGATTCTGCTTAATAGAAACATACTGGAACCAGGGTATTTTAACTTACTAAGCAGATTCCCCAATTAACCTTTTCAGGGGCCGTACATCAACACAAATTTTCCAGGTTAACAATGCTTGGAATCAGCTCTCAAGGTCTAAATTTAGTAGTGTTCGGCAACTAGTGGTCAAAAAATAGTTAACTACCAACTACTAACTAGTCTGGGAAAATCTAATTGCAACTAGTAGTTAACTATTTTTTCCTGGGACTAGTTACAACTAGTAGTTAACTGTTTCCCAAAGTAGTTAACTACTCTATTTAATTTCATAACCTAATTTTTGCCCAAATTCTAATACATCTTTCTTATCTATATCACAAAAAACGCGCAAAAAGGGCCTTTAATTCTGGTTATGGTATTTTGAGTACTCTACCATCTCAATTAAATTTGTTACAGTACAATTTTTTCTATATTTTGATAAAAATTTTAATAAGAATTTTTTTGAAAGTAGTTGAAATTTTGAAAGTAGTTTCAACTAGTAATTAAAAAAAGTAGTTCAACTAATAGTTGAACTAGTTTAAACCAAAAGTAGAGTTAAACTACTAGTTGCAACTAGTTCTAGTTAACTAGTGCCAAACATTAACATTTAGTAATTTTAAAAATTTTGCATTTACCATTTTTTGAAGGGAGCCAGCTCCATAACACAGCCCTGGATGGGTATAGAATAGAAAAACATGGTGTTGCTCAAAAAGGGGAAAGTATAAAATCAGCTTTTATACAGATTATTCTTCTCAACACTCTTATTGATAATGAGTTATTACCAATACTTTATCAAATTTTACGAAAAAATGAATGAAATTTTTTTATATACTATTTTAAATTCTTTTCTTATAGTAATTCCCATTTTTTGCAAAAATATTGTACAGTCACTTAATGTGATCAAGGTTAATGTTATCAAAATTTTCCTACTTCAATTTTCCAAATGTTTTTGTACCCCTAGTCCGAATTTTGGATATGCATTTTTAGGTAGGATTTGGATGAACTTATTATAAAAAATATTTGAACAATAAAGTTCCAAGTACTAAAGGGGATTTAGGGGTCCTCCCCCCCAGAAAACTTTTAGAAATTTGACCATAAAAAACATAGTTTTAGCTTGTTTTGGTACATTTTTTTACTTGTTTTGGTAATTTCGGGGGAAGGGGCGAATATAAGTCCCTGGGCTCAAAGGGGGGTGCTTCTATGCTAAAAATAGCTAAATTTTCAAGTAGTGTTGTAAAAGCAGGTCGTAATGAGAAATTCAGAAAAATACCAGAATTGTTGCTTGATTTGTGGAGCCATCTATGAAGATTACAGGGAAACAAGACATTGTAATGAGTGAAAAAAATTTGAGTTTGCAGTGATTTGAATGGGAGAAAAAATCACAAAGATACCTGTGGTTTTAAAGAAAACCCACTGCCCTGGAAAGGGTCAACAAGCTTAAAATAAAATTAACAAGCATTAAATAAAAGTGAAATTTAAAAAAAGTCCACACATGTATAATACAGTTGTTTATAGTATTACATTTAAAATTAAAACTATGCTTAAAACAAGAAACAATCTATTGTCATCTTTAAAAGGAAGATTTGTTCAAAATGTAATCACTATTAACTCAAATTTACACAAATGGTGGGAAAGAAATAAAACATGCCACATTCCTGGGGACTTCTCTCTATTAAGCGGTTTTCCCAATAAAACCGGTGTGTCTAATAAGCAAAATCTACTGTACCTTGCTTAGTTTATTGAATTATATTGATGTAATGTTATGAAACTAACTGGATTGATTTATTTAAATTTTCAGGTCATGGAAATGTATCGTACAATTGCTGCAGCAAGGAAAAATAAAATCATGAATAAAAAACTAGAAGATCAAGCTAAGAGACTTTTAAGAGAAAGAAAGAAAATCAATGAAAAATTGGAAAACATGACTTGACCTGCATTAAGTATTTCATCCCCTGAAAAATGGTAACAAACCAATTAAACTGTAATCTTACTTAAATACCTGCATTTTCATACCAATAAGTCTTTCAAACTAATTTAAAAATATGTAATTAAATAAAAAAAAGTATTGTACCCCTGACCTACACTGTTTTTAGCTAAACATTTTGTAACATTGGCCACACTACACTTGTAGTTAGCATCCTTACAACCAGAGCTCACAGTGTAGCTATTTTTTTTTCCAAAAAAGTCAAGAATTTTAGATAATATAGGTTAAGAACTGATTTCACCCATCAAAAGTAAATTTTCTAAGTTATAGATCAAAAAAATACAGATAATGTTTTGCAAGGAATTTTATATGTTATTGAGTATTGTTTCAGCTATAATAATAGTATATGTGCTTAAAATGGGGCTAGGGGTAAACTGAACATGGTAATCAGAAATTTTTCAGTAAATGGTCAAGTATTCTACCTTGGATCTAAAGAAAATCACACTAACTTTTATTACATTGGTATTTGGATTTTAAAAGCAGGGTCGGATTTAGTTTCATGACTAACACTAATTTTTAAGTGAAATCTATTATTTTGTGATAAAAACAGTGCTTTGAAACATTTATGCTGAAAAGTGCTCCAACTATATCTATAAGCTGTAAGATGGTTCAATGAGCACTTGTTTCTTGAATTTTTCCACAGATATTTTATAAAAACAAACAAAAGTTTAGAGGTGCAACTAAAGTTTTTTTGACATAGGTTCAAGGTAGACTACCCTTGAAACCAAGGTACAATACTGGTGTTGTACCTTGGATCTATTTTAAATTTTTTCTTTCATTAATTACGTATTGAATTATTTCAATTAAAATTCTGAAAAAATATTTGTTGTATATGAAAGGCTAAAGTATCAAAGGAAAGGTTTTTCATCAGTTTATTTTTAATAAATAAAAAAATACAGGGAAAAAAGTAAAAATAGTGTCGAGATACAATACCTTCCCCTAAAGCTATTATTGGTAAAAGATGACTTGGATATTTAAAAAAAAGAATCAGTTAATGGTACTTTTATTTGAAAACTGTAGAGTTCAACTTTGTATGGCATTTTCTCATAACAAGTGTATTTTGTAAACTTGTATATACTTATGTGTAATATTTACTATTGTACTATTTTCATCACTTGCATTGTAAATAAACAAGTTTTCACACAATGGTATTAAAAGTTTTTATTTGAAGAATCTTGACAATCTAAAATATTTGTTAAATAGGATTAAAAATTTAACAGAAAACTAAATGTTTTTTTGTTGGCACTAATTTTGGTACTTACATATGATCCTGTTGACCATTCAGCAACCAGCACATTCAACAGGATAATACGTATGGGGCCATTCAAATATTATTTAATAGGGCATTGCAAAAGTCTATGGGATTTTTTTTTAATTTTCCAGGTGCCCCCTTCAATATGTTACAAATACTGAAACAGTTTTTAACCCTTGGGGAACTTCTCCAATAGGTGCCATTGAACGTTTTATTTTCAATAGGATCTCGGTACAATGATATCCCAAAGATGATACTATATAAAGGTCTTAACTCAATATGGACTGTGTTCAGGCTTATTAAATTGAAAACAACCAAAAATTAAGATATTTTCAATATTTTCCACAATACATTACTGTGGGAAAACTACTTTTGAGGTTGGTGGGGGTCAAAAATTGGGCTGGAGACCTGAAAGTTTGCAAGTAATAATGTTTCAGTTTTTGTAACTACAAGAGGGGGGCACCTGGGAAGTTTGAAAAAAAATAATTTTGCAACGCTCTATTACATAAGCATGTTTTTGGTCATTTTGACCCCCCTCCCCCTTGTCAACAAAGATAAGCAAACCATGATACCTCCTCATAATTATGTGAGAAAACTGTCCGCCCCCCCCCTTTGCTCTTTTTTTGTAAAATTTTTTTAAAATAAAACTTATTTTATCTTAAATTATTAATTTTTATAAAATGTTCTCTGCTAACGGACATATAGATATTTGATTTACTAGATCCTTTTAAATTGTATGTGAAATGCATATTTGCCAATTTTTATTTTGGTTAATTCTGATAGAGGAAAGAGATCATTTGATTCTTGTGAGATGCAAGCTATCATCTGCTATTGAGCTCTTATTAGGTTAGTTAGGATAGGTTATTTACTTTGGTTATTAGACTAAATATTTATCATGTAAAAAAGCTTGTAACAGTTCATAGTTACATAGTTGTAAGGAATATCCTAGAGGAAAGCATTGTTATTTAGTATCCAAAATCCAAATGAACTTTCAAACTGTCTATCCATTTTAACTTGTTTTGTACATAAGTTGAAAGGAATAGACAGTTTGAAAGTTCATTTGGAATTAATTGTAACATTTGTCTTAAAAAATACTTTTTAATGTGCTCATGACTCCTGCATTGAAATCCTAATTCAATTAATACTTGAAAGTTAATGGCTTGAATGCATTAAGATCATTTTCAACTTTTATCTTGATTGCTTACTTAGAGTAAAGGTTGATATGACTTGGAAGGTGGGATACAAGCTTGATGCTTATAAATACAATACATTTCTGCGTATTAGCTGAGAATTTCTGTAAAAATTTCCAATGCTAAAATGGGGGGATCAACTTACATGTAAATCTACGGATTCTACTGTCACAAGGAATCTTTCAAGTGCCCTTTTGGCTATGGTCATCACTCATTAATTTATTACTGGCAAACCGAATTTCTTTTTGTCTGAAAATCGAATATTATGTGTTTATTGGGGCATTTCTCAATTCAGCGACCACATTTCAAAGGAGCACCATTGCCATACCCCAATAAGGGCCACCTATAAAGAAGCCATAAACTGACAGAGGCTTTTTCTCTATAGTGGGAAAGGTCACTTTGGCAGCCAGAGGTTTATGGCAGAACTTGCTTTTTGAGGTTATGGTGTTCATTCATTCATCCAAATAATGGTTGAAAATTTTAACTCTGCTTGTGTAAACAGGTTTTGAATTTTTCATAGAAAAACAGTACTCTCAGCTATACGTAGAAACATACAGTAGAATTAGTTACTGTAATTTTAAACAGTTTTGTTAAAATTTAATTTATTCTCAGACAATGCTGGTTGCTAAGTTTGGTTCCCTGACATCAGTAAAGACATCATGTTAATGGATTTTCATGACTAAAATAGAGTTACAAATTCAAAATTCTTCTCTTTAGAAATAAAATAAATAATTCTATGAAATTATGACTCCACTCCAGGATACATTAAACACTTGTGATGTAATAAATTTATATACAGTCAATTGAATTTTTATTGAATCATCCTAATGAATTAAATGTTCAATAATAGACACCAATGAGTATTTGTCAAGTAACTGTTAAAACTATTTTTTAAACGGTAATATCTCTCATTGGCAGTGATAATACATATATGCATTTCATGTTGAGAAATTCTAAAATCGTTTGTTTAAAAATCATTTACCATTAATTTATTTTGTGTATAATCTGTATTGTTGCTAAGTTTACAAAACAGTAGGTGAGCTACATGGCCATGATCACATTATTACATGATAGCTTTGAATAATGCTAATTTGTATTTATAAGAGATATGTGGGAAGAGTTCAGATAAAACATTCAGTAATCAGGTTTACCTGGCTATACCTTAGGTTTTAAGAATTAAAGATCCCTTGTCTCCTATGGAGACTTGCACTATTTTTATGAAAATATGTACAATTTATTTTACTGCTATAGTTAACATTAAATTTTAAAGACAGAAATTTGGATTTTTATATGGACATGTTTTAGTTTTTGTTGGAAACATCGACATTGCGACATTGTAATCAGAAATCGATCCTTTGGGGTCTATTTTTGTAAAAAAAAATATTTTTGGTAAAACTCAAAGTTATAACTTTGATATTTGGCTTATTCCAAAAAATCAAAATTTCGAAATTTTTAATTAATCCATGAAAATTATAACAAAAATAGTTTTTGAATAATTTAGTTGGGTAAGTCAATTTATTGATTAAATTACTACAGTTCATTCTTACTTATGCTATGCAGCAAAAAAGTATTTTTTTATTCTACTTTTTAGCTTAATTCCAAAATACAAGAACGTAAAAAGAGAAACCGACTTACGGCTACGTTCCGCAAAATCAGCTTCTCCTCACCATTTGGTTGCATTACAGGAAAGTCAAGAACAGCCATCTTCCAATTGATGTTTTTCTGCAA
Source organism: Tetragnatha montana (assembly GCA_963680715.1). Lineage (NCBI taxonomy): Eukaryota > Metazoa > Arthropoda > Arachnida > Araneae > Tetragnathidae > Tetragnatha > Tetragnatha montana. The sequence goes on from OY796681.1 coordinate 23,866,898, forward strand.
TGCAAACAACCGACGAGGAGAAGCCGCCTTTGCAGGCCGAGTCCCGGTCATACGTAAATAATGGTTAAAAGCTGCATTTAAACCTAGAAAATCGTGAAAAATGAAAAAGATTTTGTTATGTTTTTGTGCAAATAATCATTAAAGACGCCTATTTGAATTCTGTAAAGATGCCGAAACCAGCTCCTCTGATAGTGAAACACTCACGATCGCACAGTGTTTTCCCAAAATAAAAAATTTAGCCCCTCAACAGACCCTAACCTGCTGTTTTTCCCGGAACCTAAAAGCCAGAGGAGTTCATCGTATGACCCGTCGGTCTTATTGCGTTACAAATAAAATTTCATGTGCCCTGCCCCAAGGGGGTGTCCGTGTCACCACTGCGGGTCGCTTACCTTAAGGCACAAATACACAAAATGTTGCTTTTTCTGTCTCTTAATATTCCTTCCTCTCTCTTTTAAAATTACATTTCGTGTAAAGAAGTAAAATATATGATTTTAAAAAGCAGCTTCCAGATCCATTTCATTTCCTTCATAACCATTTCTCCGTTACTTTGTTTAACACTAGAAGTTCCGAAGCGGTCATTTTGACGATTTTGCATTTTTAAATCTAAATATTTTCAAAAGTATTTGAGATACGCACTTGTGCTTTTATGACTTTTCCTAACTTATGCTGTTCTTCATGTCGTTCAAATTTGGTTCAGTTTGCATAACGCGTTCAGGAGATATTGAGAGAACTACCTATAACTGAAATATAAAAATATGAAAATTGTTTTTAATTGGTATTGATTTCAACTCTTGTCCTTTTAACTGTTTTTATAAATTATATAATAATCTTATAAATCATTTAGATATTTTTAGTATGAGTCTAGGTGTTTTTAAAGTAACTGTGTTGTCTCTGCTTTAATTTTGGTGTTATGTCTCCTTTCATTTTTTTTGTATTGTGTGTTTTCCCCATGTAAATGGAATCTTATTTCTGTATGGTGGTGTTTGAATAAATAAATAAAAACTCTCAAGAACGTCATTTTGACGTTCAGGCGTTTTGCGCGTTTCTTTCTTCAGTAATCGCTTAAATTATGGTTTCTATGCTTTCTTAGATTTATATCACAAGTCCTTGAACAAATTCATATTATTTTTCATGGTTTGACAGATGTAAACGATCAATATATCTTCGTATTTCACAGAAACATATACCTTCTGACTAAAAGCTTGATGTTTCCCAGGCTCTTTTTACTATTTACCAGGAAAGATTTATTACTTCCTTCTTTCAGAGAAAAATAAAATTTATTTTAATCCAAACTACCACTTTTTATCTTTTTTTTTTGTGTGGGAAAGATACATTTACGTAACTTCTTTTGATGATGCGCTTTTCAATGAATCGACTATCATATATATATGATAGTCGATTCATTGAAAAGCGCTCAGATTGAATCTTGAGTTCATTTGGCCTACAGAATTGTTCGAAATGTCTCGTAGTAGGACACTCCTCTTACACAAGAGGAAATTTTAGCAGAATTAAATAGAATTTCTGAAAATGAATCGGAGGGTAGTATCTCAGATGCATCCATAGAGATTGGAGTAATAGATCCTCCCCAAAATCAAAAAACCCCTGTAAGTGAAAGTAGTGAGAGTGAAGATGATAGTCCTCAAGCATCTAATATGATAAACAGTGTTCAGAATCCTAAAGGTATGTAATATATTTTTCTAAGTGACTCCTTTTGCGCGAGCTTGACGCTAGGGGATTAATAATGTCAAAAAAACGTCTCCCCTGCCAAGTCACAAAGTGCCGTCAGAATAAAACATCTGATATGTGCAGTAATTGTAAAAGATATGTGTGGGTGGAAAATGCGCTAAAAATGTTACATGGGAATTTATCAATGAGTTTGAGTATTTTTATCACTTTGCCCGAAATACGCAGGCATTATAAATAATTCCCGGATTTATCACCATTGCCCGTAACATATACATTTTTAACAATGCTGAAATGCATGTAAGAATTATAAAAACAGTTTGAGCATAAAATTATCCACTATCAATACATATTTGGCCTTTCTCAACGACCATCATTTCCTCCCCTGTAAACTGGAGGGGAAATTGCATTATTCAGGCAATCACCTATTTGGAAACGACAAGATAATAAGTTTTTGTTGTCATCAGTAAATTTCTCACCAGATCATGTTCTTCAGATTTCTTTCAATCTGCAGCCAGGCCCTCAAGCCTCTGTGGAAAGACGAGAGCAAAGTCAAAGAAGGTCCTTTTCGTCTTGAGTCTGGGTTAACTTCTTTCACAAAATTAGTCAACTCTTTCAAGGTAGCATCCATCCTAATGCAAAAGAAGATGCAATGAATTTTAGTACTTTTCAATATCAGTGAATAAAGGAAATTTCTATATAATACAAAACCTAATACAGAATTCAGAACAATCCTTTTGACAAACAAGTAGTATTTATCGGGACAAAATTTTCAGTAATATTAACACTTTTTAGAACCTTGCCTTTAAAATAATAACAGTACAATGCAACTTGGATAATTCAAAACTGAAGGAACCACTAAAAACTTAACTTCATTCACTATTTAAAGAGGATTCATCTTTTAATTTTAATTCCAGGTCCCCTACTAAATGATTAAAAATATTTTTAATTTCTAAATTTTAAAACAAATCAGGATTTTCTAGGGGGGGGGATAAAGCAAATACCAGTATCAGGGGATCATTGTAAAAATGTTTTATTTTAATTTTTTTTTGGGAGAGGTATCGGGAGACAAACAATTTTGAGGGCACAAAGAATTTCCACACAAAAAATTAACTTGTCGAGATGCAAAATCATTTAAACCCATTGAAAAGGTAATTATAATAGTGCAAGCTAATTCTTTTATGCTAATAAGGTATTTATTTGAGGGTTTTAAATTTTAAATAAGGAGGAAAATTAATAATTTATGCTTTATTACATTATTTTTAACATTTCCCAACCCTCTACCTGAAACCATAATTTACCCCTTTTGAAAAAATAGTGAACTACTAGTTACAACTACAATTTCCCAGACTAGTTGGTAGTTAACTATTTTTTGACCACTAGTTGCCGAACACTAAATCTCTGATGCCATAATGGTCAATTTCACCATCCTTGGAGGACTGGTAGAGAATTTGTGGTTCCCTCCCCATGAGATTACATTGAAAATCAGTGGTTCAACTTATTTGGGACTTAACAGGGAGGAATGTTATGTTTGAATTGTACCTGTGGTTTATGACGATTTCTCTACATGCTAAACGGCTGCAGATCTCTCCATGTCTTTCAAAGAGGAACTATGATAGTTTCTGGTAATGTGGTGACATCTCGAAGACTTTTATGTTTTAATTTATTAAAATTATTATTTTTTTACACTATTTGAACCGTAACCCTATTGGAAAAAGTTCACAAAACCAGTATCAAAATGATACTAGAACCAGTATAAATCATACTGGAACTAGTATCCATACTGGAAAAACATACAGGAAATTTTAAAACCAGTATGACACCATACTGGAAACTTTAAAACAAGTATGAAACAATACTGGAAATTTCGATACTGGTTTTAATGGATACTGGGAACTTCAATACCAGTATGAATCAATACTGGAAATTTCGATACTAGTTTTAATGAATACTGGGAATTTCAATACAAGTATGAATCAATACTGGAAATTTCGATACTGGTTTTAATGAATACTGGGAATTTCAATACCATTATGAACAACACTGGGAATTTCGATACTGGTTTTAATGAATACTGGGAATTTCAATACCATTATGATCAACACTGGAAATTTTGAAACCGTACTGGGGAACGTTGATACCAGTTTTAATGAATACTTTAAATTTTTATACTAGTATAGAATGTACAAGAATTTTTAAGTGCACTTTATCCAGCCTGACGGAACCCAATGGGAGTTGAAAAATACTACTTTGGCGAGGCTCATGTCCCAGTTTCAAATTATGCCGTATATTTTTGGTTTGGGTCTTAGGTTTTCAACGTCCAAGAGTCCATTTCTAGATAATTCATGTTTTACATAGGGGATTTAAATGAAAAATAACACGAAACTATAACATAACGATCCCTAATTTTAAAATTATGAACATCCGGCCATCAAAATTTATTTACTCACATCATAAGCATAACTACACAAAAATTGTTATTGTTAAATATAATAAAAAAATTCTTACATAAATTAAATAATAACTAATATTAATTAAATAATAACTAAATTCTTAAATTAAATTGAATAATGTTATAAAATTTAATAATTAAAAATATTCACATCATAACTACAAAACTTTTCTCAAAATCTATAAATCTAATGAAAATAATTAAAATATTATAATAAAAACTATGTACTTTAAATAATTTAAAACATAAGCGTCGTAAAAATGCCGGATACATATTCACATCAAAACAACAAAACTTTTCTCATAATCTATAAATCTAATAAAAATAATTAAAACATTATAATATTAATTAAAACGTATTAAATAAAAACTATGTCCTTTAAATAAGTCACATCAAAACAACAAAACTTTTCTCATAATCTATAAATCTAATAAAAATAATTAAAACATTATAATATTAATTAAAACGTATTAAATAAAAACTATGTCCTTTAAATAAGTCAAAATAACAGCGTCGCTAAGTTGTCGGGCACCAGGATTCGAACCCGTGATCTCTCAGTTAACAAGCCCATACCCTACCATGTGAGCCATCGGGACACGTTTCATAACAAACCTTCACGTCATTGTTGCTCATTACCTCCAAAGAAGCCAAAATCTTTCGTCGCCAACGCTGACGTTCGAGCATGCGCACAAACTGACTTTTCAGCTCTCATTGGGAGACGTCACGTCAGACGATCCAAAGGCTACTGAATTTTTATTACCAATTTTAAAACATACTGAAAATTTAGATACCAGTATAGAATTTGTTGACTTTTTTTTATTCCAACCTTTATTTTTTTAGGTCATAAACTTAAAAATATTTGAAATTTTCTCGAAAAATAAAGAAATTTTGATATAAATTCCAAAACATTATTTTTGGAATTTATATCAAAATTTCTTTATTTCTTGATAACTCGATACCTGTATGAAAATTTTTGGAAATATTGATATATACCTATGTAAAAACGTGCAGAAATTTGTTTCGGACAATATAATCTGGCTTATAATATATTGCAATAAACTGTGTAAAAGTATATACTCGATCGTTACTTTTAGAGCTAAGTAAGTGGCGAAAGCGAAAACCGTAGTGTTTGGCGGAAACAAACCCCTCGTGGTGCGTTAAGCGTTAAGCCTAACACATGCTAGTTTTAACGCTGAATAGCTGCGGATCTGTTATGATCACAGTTTAGTGATTTATATTTTATGAAAGCATTTAAAGTGGGAATTTGAACAGTATGAATCACTAACAAATAGTGTAAAAATTGTGTGATCCAGAGACAATTCAATTCATTGTTTCGTTTTCCAAGACGTGTTTTCACAGATTTCTCTAGAAATAATTGTCAGAAAGCTTATCAGTATTCAGATTCTTGAAGAACTCTTAAAGACCTTTAAGAACCGTGTTAGAAAGTGGCGAAAACCGTAGTGTTTGGAGGGAATAGACCCCTCGTGGTGCGTTAAGCCTAACACATGCTAATTTTAACGCTGAATAGCTGCGGATCTGTTATGATCACAGCTTAGTAATTTATATTTTATGAAAGCATTTAAAGTGGGAATTTGAACAGTATGAATCACTAACAAATATTGTAAAAATTGCGTGATCCAGAGACAATTAAATTCATTGTTTCGTTTTCCAAGACGGTTTTTCGCAGATTTCTCTGGAAATAGTTGTCAGAAAGCTTAGCAGTAACCAGATTCTTGAAGAACTCTTAAAGAACTTTAAAAATACTAAAATTTTATACCTTTAGTTCTAAAACTCCGGGCGGGACGCCCAGATTCAGTTTTTCAATAAAACCGGAAAAACTCCCGAAATATGGGACCCACCCCCTCATACTTTATATATTCTTAATCTACTAATCAAAGGGAATACAGTGTTATAAAACACTTGGGGGTTCATTCATATTTTCCCCCTTTCCCCGTTTTTCTATACCCCCAAAAAATGCAATGGATTCTTACAAAGACAAGTAAACCTCTTTTGTGTTTGAAAATTCCTGGATGACGTCAGAATCCCCATGGCAACCCGAATTTCTGGAAAAAGTTTGCCACATTACTTAACTACAAAAATAAAAATTGAAAAAAATTCAAACTTATCATTAAATACCGATTTTTGGGCCTTTTCAAACTTGTGTTTTTCACTCAAAATACTGTTTTTCCCCGACTCTGAAAATCCGTCTAATTGAACACCAAATTGCACAAAAATTTGATACATATTGTATTTTGAGGTCCTTTTTAAGTTTATTCAACTGAAATGTTTTTTAATGAGCGTTAACCATGTCTTAAATGCCCCAAAAACGCATTTTCAGTTTTTCACCTGGAAATACCTGCTAAATAATAAATTGCCCTCCTCTTTAGATTAAAATAATGTATGCATTAATATTCAAATGCAATGAAAATAATGTTATAATGTGAATAATTTAATCAGTTGATGAAGTAGGTAAAAAAATAAAGGGGGACAGGGCAGGCCAATTAACTACCAACAAACAGAATGGCTGTATTGTGCATACTTGTCGTTCTTGACTTTTCGATAATTAATTACTGTAAATTTTCATCAAGATTCCTTTTGAAAACTTTATTTACTCCATTGATTTATCTCTTATATTAGGGTTTGATGTTTTCAGATATCGTCATGTATTATTTTTACTCTACATACTTAGCCACAGGCACACCAAAGATTTGGATTTATTTGATTTGATTTCTGGAAATGGCAACGTAAAACGTTGATATTTATTTATATTTACCTTATTATGTGTTAAATGACCACGCTATCTTTTCCTCTTTTCAAGTAAGTTGAAATGTTCAATATATTTTATTTAGAATTAAAATATTTTTCTTTTCAACAAAATAAAAACAGGGCTGCTTTTAATTTTTTAAATGTCTCCATGAGTAATTTCTAGAACACCTCAAACAAAGTCCGATTTGGGATCATTGTGCCCGGCACATCCTTTTGTAATGAAGATTTATACTAGCATAATATATATGTAAATGTAAGTACAGAATAGTTTGCTTTTGAGTTCAAATGTGTTAACATTTCGTTAAATACTGTCAAGCTGATTCCCTTAGTGTGATTCTGATTTTGAAAATTAGGATGGGAAGAAAATAATTTTAAAATGCCCTTAAAATTTTTGCTTTAAAAGGGTTCTACTTGACTTTCAAAATTACCAATTTAATTTACAAGATGGATATTTTTACCCTTTTTTTTAAGAATATGTAGTTATAGTTGGGATTAATGAGAAAAATAAAATATAGTGGTCCATGATATAAAAAATTTTGGGATTTGTTTGGGTTTTGGAAGCACTATACAATGCATTCATACCCAGTCCTTGAACTTATTCTTTTATGTATTGTGTTTTTGACCAAAGGCAAGTGCTTGATGAGTTTCATTTCTAAAGTTTATATTAAGCATGGGTGCCACTCTTCCATCCCCGGGACAGAATTCCATCATTTTAAAATTTCAATGAACGGAATTCCGTCCCAGGTATATATTGCGAAACGCAAAATTAGTACTAAATTCCAATACCTACATTGCACATTTGGTTCTATTCCGTTAACGTTCCTGCTAAATATTGCCATGCTTTTGAGAATGCCATACATTCAAATATCAACATTTTAAAATTTTTATTGAAAATATGAATAGTTTTTGATCTATATAAACATTTTAATCTGAGTCTAAAATTGTTTTAGCAATACATTACTAATTAAAACAGAAAGGCTTTCACGGCCGGATGTATTCGAAGTTAAAGTTTCCGGGCTTGGTTGCAGTGGTCTCGATGTTAAAAACTTGGACGTTTCACCCCAAACTGTGTTGGGCATCATCAGCTGTTTTTTTTTACGTTACGTGGTTGGTTACGTGAGAGAAAAAACAGCTGATGATGCCCAACACAGTTTTGGGTGAAACGTCAGAGTTTTAACATCGAGACTACGGCAACCAAGCCCGGAAACTTTTACTTCGAATACATTACTACTTTTTTGGTATCCAAAAGAGCAAAGCGGTATTTAGCGGGAACATTAACGGAATTGAACCGCACATTTTGACCACAAGTAAGATGGTTTTACTCACATACAGCTTTATCTTGATTTAGAATTTAAGGAACTATAATTGTTCATGATATTTTATGAATTTTCATGCAATTGAAAAAAAATTGCTAGACTGGATGAAAATGATTAATACGATACTTTAAAGTTCCGTCTTGCAAATTTTGAAAAGTGGCCCCCATGTACTATGTCATGTCTATTTAATATTGTTTTTGGCTAATTGCTGATCATGTGTGATATTACATATGAATCAAAATGCATGCATATGTTAATGATTCCCCATTACAACTGTTCACACACATTACAATACATAATAGTTCTCTTAGTTGCTATCCCTTGAACCATCAGTATCAGCAACACATTTAATGGGCTTTAACTTTAACTGTGCATTTTCAGAAGCACTGCGCATGGGCGGATTTAAAGGTGTCAACTTTTTGAGAAAATTAAATTTTTATAGGGAAAATCATGTTTTTAAAGCCATCAGGGACAGTTTGCACCCCCATGTTTTCCACTACGCACCCCCAGGGTTCATTACCTAAATCCGCCCTTGACTGCGTATGAAATAATATTGAAGTAGTAACAATTTTTAACCTTTTTAAATGTTTTGTTACTTGACTTCTGTTCTGTTTAGGTCTTGTAACATTTTATTTGCAGTATTTAAGTAGCATAATTTATTTTCTTTATTTCTTTCCCTGTCTTTAATTTGTTGAAATATTTTGCTAAGTTTTATTCCAAGAGATCTATTTATTACCATCCTAAGTGTACTATACCCGTAAATTATGCACAATTATATTTTGATAGTTTCTTTTACAGGGTTCCCACGGGCCTTGAAAAGTACTTGAATTTCATTTTTAAATTCAAGGGCCCTGGAAAGTATGCTTGAATTTAGTGCTAAGTCCTTAAAAGTCCTTGAATTTTATTATTTATTATTTTATTTGAAATATTTTAATTTGGAATTCTTTTCAGTTCGAACATGAAAAGTTAATCAAATAGTTAATATCCTGTTAGCATATTGTAGAACAGGTATAACTTGCCTACTTGAATTTTTCTGTTTGACTTTCCCAAAACAAATAAAATATAGTAGTATGTTTTGAAATTGTTAAATATAGTAATGGTAATATTATAATTATTAATCTTTGCTGTAAGAAAGGTTTTTGAAGTAAGGGTACTAAATTGGGAGAAAAGTTTTTTTTACTTGTAAATGGCTTTTCCGCCTTTCTATTTTAGTTCATGAAAGATTTTAAATTTAAGCCCTTAAATACTTGATTTTTTTCCTCACAAAAGAGTGGGAACTATGTTTTAAGTACATTTCAACTTTAAGGAATAAAGTTGAAATGTTTTCAGGAAATAACGTTTTTGACTTTTAAGTGCAATTTCTAACACAATTTTGCAGTGTCATCAGCCTATTCCTTTACACTTGATCATACATCTGTGTTTCTTTGCATTCAACTGCATGTATCATCGCTGATGTTTCTCTTGGTTATTTCAGGTCTGCCCGGCATCTTTCAGTGGGAGATGGGGTTTGCACTAGTAATATATAGTTTTCTTTCTTATAATTGTCCTTTTTGTTTCAATGTAATAATACATTCATTATGCTTAATTTTATAACTAAAGGGTCCTTTTTCTATGGGAGAAAAGACAAAACTAATTCCTACTTAGATCAATTTTACACATTGATGAAAATTGATATAATTACATGAGTGGGTCTCTACTAGTCATACTTTTATGAGAGTAGAGAGTGATTTGGTGTTGAATAGACACATGGACGTATAGTCAATAGGTATATGATGGACTAAGCTAAATTAACTTAAAGCACTGAAATATTTTACTTTGTAAACAATTTAGAAACAGCATGTTTAGTTATTATATTGTGAACTTGTTAATTACTTTTTACTTCTTAACACCATGTTTATACTATGCTTAAGACTAAAAAATTGTTTATTAATAAGTTAGCGGACCTGGAAAAAGTTGTAACCTTCCCCCGAACCTTATGTATTGCTCCTATGGAGCTGGCAGGGGCTTCCCCCGAACCAGGTTCGTAGGTTCGGGTACTTTTTCCAGGTCTGTAAGTTAGTATTTATTACTAAACAGTATTTTCATTGCAGTAAAATTATTAAATGAATAAAATAAGTTAATTTTTGCGTAGGAAAACATTCTATCAGTGAAAAATTTTTTCTGCCATAAAGAAGTTAAGAGAAGCTAAGTGGCGTGGTGGATCTTGCTGCCACCCCACAGGCCCAAGTTCTATTCCCGTGTTGGGGAAAGCAGACTCATGGTGGATTTACACCACCATGTCAAAAGCGGCGATAGGGGTCAACAGCGATTCAAAAGAAGCAATAGAAAACCTCTAAGCCTCGAAAACGACTACTGTTCGCCAGGTTTGACGCGGTGGTGTTAACCCACCATCAGAATTACGCTTCATTCCTCCGGGGTGATAAAATGAGGACCAAATATATACTTGATGGAGAAACAAGGGTATTTTGAATCCGATGACTGACTTTCATAGTCACACTTTCTGTAACAGCTCGGCTTATGGCCTCACTAAGTGAGTCTAAGGACCTAGGTGGTACTCCCTCAAGTATCCATCCCATTGTTTCATTAAAGAAATTAATAGATTGAAAGTTAGACATTCTACCTTCCCCAAAACACACAACAAATAAGGGTTAACAAATATTATTTCCAAACCATGGCTTACTAGATACTATACAGGCTAGCCGAGTACGGAAATCATTAAAAATCCAGATGGCAATACTTGACAAACTGGCAAAGCATATCCACAGTGTTGAAGGCGGTGGGTGATATAGGTAGGATTTGTGGCGATCCAAGCGGGAAAAGTTGTCAAATGGTTTTCATTGTTTAAAACTTGGCTAGCCTGTATAGCATCTAGTAAGCCGTGTCCAAACTATACTAATAAATTTTAAGTTCTTTGTTAGCATTTAAATTACGCACAATTATATATTTTGATAGTTTCTTTTAAGTACATTTCGACTTAATTAAGAATTAAGGTGAAATGTTTTCAGGAAATAACGCTTTCAACTTTTAAGTGCAATTTCTAACACAATTTTATAGTGTCATCAGCCTATTCCTTTACACTTGATCATACATCTGTGTTCCTTTGCATTCAACTTCAAGTATCATCGCTGATGTTTCTCTTGATTATTTCAGGTCTGCCTGGCATCTTTCAGTGTGAAATGATTATGAAATCTCCCAGCAGAGTTGTAGAAGTGGATGCTGTGTCTGCGGATAGTAGTACAAACAGATGGAACTTTGCTGCAAGTAGGTTTAACCTCTTTATACAGAAAACCTTTCCATAAAAAAATTAAAAGAATCTAATGTGGGTGCATCCTGCGAGTTTGGGTTTCGCACTAGTAATAGTTTTCTTTCATATAATTGTCATTTTGGTTTCAATGTAATAATACATTCATTAGGCTTAATTTTATAATTAAAGGGTACTTTACTTTTTCTATAGGAGAAAAGGCAAAACTAAGTTTTTGAGATTAATGGTACACATTGATGGTGATATCACATGGGTGGGTTAAAAACAAGTGGCTAAAGTGACATTGTATTTAAACTTGCAATGAAGGGTATGAGAAGTGGCCAATTCTATAAACAGTGGCAATATTCAGCTAACCCTCTGTTGCCATCTCTTTAATCTGATTGTTTCTGTAATTCATTATTGTTCCAAGCTCACAAGCAATGGTTTATTAACATTTAAACCGTTTTTATTAAACCTGTTCTTAATTTATTGGTAATAATTTAAACAACTGGAATGAGGCATATAGAATCCAACTATTTCCAACATAGCTCAATATTGTTGCTGATTTGAAGAGCAATCACAATTTTTGGACGATGCTGCAGTCTAACGTGGTATAGCAGATTTAATATATATTTTTTGCGTTGCAATTCCTTTTCCTTATTTGCCTTGATAATTTTTTTCAAATCTTGACCCTGTTCTTCCTTATCATAATTGGAGCCCTGTAAATTTCTGCACTATCTTATAAGGCTTGGAAACATCCCTCGTTTTCTTTTTTTAATCCAACTACCAAGGCCAAAAGGTCCAAAACACTTCCTTATTTCAATTTAAATTAAATTATCATATTAATTTCAGCATATGTAATCATCCAGCATCTTGGTTGTATATTTTCTTGACAATAAAATGAATGACATTTTTTAAAATCTTTTTTATTCTAGCTGCAATAACCCTTGTAAATTTTGCACTTTATATACTTTAGATGTATTTGGCAAATATCTTGTGACTTATTAATTTACACATTTGTGTTTTGTTTCAGATTAAATGCGGTTCGACCCTAGTATGTGAACGAGAGTACTGCAACACCATCACCATCACCTGGGGGTGCAATGCTCGAAGGAACCAGGCTCGAGGATACTATATTCGTTAAAGGGATGAATTCGTCTGGGACAACCTTGTCTCCTCTAGCCCCTCAGGTGTATCTGGGATACCACCCTTTCCTTTCGGTGTCAGGGACACCATACCCTTGTGGTCACAGTGTTTGGGACACTGCACCCTTCGCCCCCTTGAAGTCTCTGGAAGACTAAAACTGTCATCATCTTCGATAGTTTTGACCTTCTTCTGGTTTTATGGCTTTTTCTCGAAATCAACTTTGCCGACTAGAGGTCCCTTTTCGCTTTCCGCCTCATATATTGTGATTGTGCGTGGTTTTAATTACAATTTAGTCTGATGTTTCTGTTGATTTAGTATTGTTCTCTTGTATAAACCTGTGTCCCATAAATGTACATAACATATGACTGTATTCTTGTACTTTTTTGTATTGTGTATTCTTGTACTTTTTTTGGTTTGTAGAAGTAGTTTTTGAAACACAGGTTTTTGTACGATACTGGTTCCGGCATCATACTGGTTCTAGTATATACTGGTTCCGTTACCATACCCGGTATGATAACGGAACTAGTATATACTAGAACCATTATGATACCGTGTTATGAAACACCGGAACTAGTATGATACTAGAACCAGTATGATACTAGAACTAGTATCATACTGGTTCTAGTATATACTGGTTCCGTTACCATACCCGGTATGATAACGGAACTAGTATATACTAGAACCATTATAATACCGGGTTATGAAACACCGGAACTAGTATGATACTAGAACCAGTATGATACTAGAACTAGTATCATACTGGTTCTAGTATCATACTAGTTCCGGTGTTTCATAACCCGGTTTAATTTTTTTTCATACCGGAAATTTTTTTTCCAATAGGGAAATAAGGAGATAAAATTTAACTCTAAGTAAAAAGATAGTGAAGTCGCTTATGTCGTAAAAAAGGCTCTTGTAAATTTTTTTGTAAACTAAGGTTTTTCTTAGTGTAAACTCTGACAATCAAACGTCGTCTCCAGCCATGGACCGGTTTCGTCCTTGTTGGGACTCATCAGCACGGCATAGGAAGGCAACGCAAGAGAGCCGAGACTAATGGAAAAAGTTGTGACCATTGATTAGTCCTCCACTATCCGCTGGAATGACTTGGCATTCCCAGAGCAGATTTAATTCCCAAAAGGATAAAGGAGGAATATTTCACCATTATTGCTGGTTAGCAGACAATAAGTGTAAACGCCGACTCTCAAGCGTCGCCTCCAGCCATGGACCGGTATCCGGAGTATTTTTTTAAGAAAACCAAATAGAAATTAATACATTAATTATTTTAATTAATTTATTAAGCAAAAACATAAATAAATTAATTAATTTTTCATAATATTAATATAATTAATTAATAAACATAAATTAATTAATTTTTCTCCATAGCAAATTTTGGTATTTTTAAAAATGCGATTATTATTATTATAAGTTAATTATTTTAATTAACTTATTAAGCAAAAACATAAATAAATTAATTAATTTTTCATAATATTAATATAATTAATTAATAAACATAAATTAATTAATTTTTCTCCATATTTAAGCAAATTTTGGTATTTTTGAAAAATGCGAAATCCTAACGGATGGTGCGCGCTGAGACCACCTGTTTGGAGTTATGGTCGAAGCGGGCACATCCGGCGGGATTTCGCGCGAAATCCTAACGGATGGTGCGCGCTGAGACCACCTGTTTGGAGTTATGGTCGAAGCGGGCACATCCGGCGGGATTTCGCGCGAAATCCTAACGGATGGTGCGCGCTGAGACCACCTGTTTGGAGTTATGGTCGAAGCGGGCACATCCGGCGGGATTTCGCGCGAAATCCTAACGGATGGTGCGCGCTGAGACCACCTGTTTGGAGTTATGGTCGAAGCGGGCACATCCGGCGGGATTTCGCGCGAAATCCTAACGGATGGTGCGCGCTGAGACCACCTGTTTGGAGTTATGGTCGAAGCGGGCACATCCGGCGGGATTTCGCGCGAAATCCTAACGGATGGTGCGCGCTGAGACCACCTGTTTGGAGTTATGGTCGAAGCGGGCACATCCGGCGGGATTTCGCGCGAAATCCTAACGGATGGTGCGCGCTGAGACCACCTGTTTGGAGTTATGGTCGAAGCGGGCACATCCGGCGGGATTTCGCGCGAAATCCTAACGGATGGTGCGCGCTGAGACCACCTGTTTGGAGTTATGGTCGAAGCGGGCACATCCGGCGGGATTTCGCGCGAAATCCTAACGGATGGTGCGCGCTGAGACCACCTGTTTGGAGTTATGGTCGAAGCGGGCACATCCGGCGGGATTTCGCGCGAAATCCTAACGGATGGTGCGCGCTGAGACCACCTGTTTGGAGTTTGGAGGAGAAAAGGTTAAATCCTTTAGTTGGGGTGAGCGTGACGAAGATAGAAGATAGAAGATAGAAGATAGAAGATAGAAGATAGAAGATAGAAGATAGAAGATAGAAGATAGAAGATAGAAGATAGAAGATAGAAGATAGAAGATAGAAGATAGAAGATAGAAGATAGAAGATAGAAGATAGAAGATAGAAGATAGAAGATAGAAGATAGAAGATAGAAGATAGAAGATAGAAGATAGAAGATAGAAGATAGAAGATAGAAGATAGAAGATAGGTAGGTTCCCGTCCCGCCCATCCCAGGTTCAGTAGGAAAAGACAAAGGTAGAACATAGGTTCCCCTCCCACCAATCCCTGATTCAGTAAGAAAAGACCAGGCGGCGCATTGGATACAGTTAATTGATGGTTGTTGTACCGAATGCTGCGTATTATCGCTTTATTTTACAGAGTTCCATCGATATAACTCAATCGGTACATGAAGCTACCAATTGAATTTTCAAGGTAATTTATGTGGCTTATGAGTAAAAGTATGATTTGTAGAATCTAATCGAGTCGAGTTAAATTCAATCTATTCTATTTTATGTCACTGTGTGAAACTTTCGTATGTTTGGACGTTAAAAAAACATCAAGCTTTAGGAAGATACGAAGATACTTAGGAAAGATACTGCTTTAATTACATATTAATTTAGAAGAGAATAAAGAAAAATATAAAGTTACATGAAATTATTTTTTCGCACATCTCATTCAAATTTATTACCATACGAAACACCGAAACTATTTAAATTCAAAATCTTTTTAAAAACCCAAAAATTTTCGGTAATTGCATTATAGGCAATGAACCACATGCTCCATTTCCGACAGTATTCTTTAAAATTCTGCCCAGGCCTAGTGGCCCATCAGGCGGTACCCATCTCCGTTTCATTAGCCTTTGGGCTTGGGATGCTTTTTACTTACAAGGAGAGGATCCCAACGTGTCATCACCGATTTGGTTCATTTTTGGTGTGGAAGTAGTGCATGACTAGGACATCAATTTGTGAAAATATTAAGAAGCAACTTTCAGAAATTTTGGAGAAATTCGCGATTAAAAATCTTAACATGCACTTATATATCTGATAAGATTCTCGTCTTGCAAGCCGATCGTGGTGTAGCGGTAAGAGCCGTGATTCCCAACCCAAAGGTCCCGGGATCGAGTCTCGCTGCATACCATATTTTTTATTTTAATTTTCCACACAATTAAGAGCACAGATATGAAATAAACTTATAATAATATTTAATTATAAATTTTAAAATATTTTTTCTTGTGCGTAAAAAATTTTTTGGTAAATATATAATATCTAAAATAGGATCATAAAAAATTGGATTTAATAATTTATATTTTTGGGAAACAAGGAATGAAAAGATTTTTTCAAAATAATAATAATAATAATAATTTATATTTTTATGTATGAAGTTTTACCTTAATTTATCCCTAACTATCCGAAAGAAAGTACGCAATTTCGTTATGCTGAAAGGATTTGTTATGTGTCTGATTTGATAGTTAAAATAAAAATTTTTGTAGGTAAACATATAATATTTACAATAGGATCATAAAAATTGGATTTAATAACTATTTTTTTGGGAAACAAGGAATGAAAAGACTTCAACAACAAAAAAAAATATTTAAAAAATGTTTCAAAATTGGTAATTATAAATATGTACTACTTTATTTCATATCTGTGCTCTTAATTGCGTGGAAAACAAAAATAAAAATTATGGTATGCAGCGAGAGTCGATCCCGGGACCTTTGGGTTGTGAATCGCAACTCTTACCGCTGCACCACGATCCGCTTGCAAGACTAGAATCTTATTAAATTTATAAGTACATGTTAAGATTTTTAATCGCGATTTTCTCCAAAATTTCTGAAAGTTGCTTCTTAATACTTTCACAAATTGATGTCCTAGTCAATCACTACTTCCACACCAAAAATGAACCAAATCGGTGATGACACGTTGGGATCCTCTCCTTGTTAGCTTTTGTCCAGGTCGAGTGAATAGCCCGACGCTGGACCCCCAGTTGATAACAATAATAAATTATGAAATTTATTTGACAACAATAAAATACTAAAAACAAATTAGAACCCTTACCATAAAAATTATACCAATTTTTATTCTCCAGCTTATTCAAATTGAGTAAATTCTCTCTAATTCAATGTTGTAGCAATCTCATCCTATACTGTCAAACAAAAATTCAGGCGATACCAGGTTGCGTAGAGATTTACAGGACACGTAAACACTAACAATGAAAGGTGGTGAAAAACACGGTAATTCTTCATTAGTTACACAGGATTGGTTCTTCGTACAATGAACCAATAGCTGATGAAGAGATCAAGACTCAAGAGGAGGCCCTGCGAATCTTTATATTCGATTCCTTTGGACGGGCTGCCAATCCCTTAGCCCACAGAATTTTCTGGTCAAGAATCCTAGTTTTATGGGGAAATTAAAACCCCCTCCCCTTTCAAAAGCACTATTGAGACTCCATTGTATCAACACTCACTGGACACATCTGAGTACATTCAAGCGTGTCAGTGGGAGGTTTCAACTGTCACTGGTGATAAACAAGCTCAATTGCCCACACTCCAAGATAAACATGGGGATGTGCTCTGTCGACGCCCCTGTTTACCAATAATTATTGCATCCTCCTTGTGAAAACAAACTCTTCTCCCCCGCCAAGTTCACGATTGCTTGACACGTGACCTCTTTGACCTTGGTCAAGGTTCAGACATTGATCACCTAACTTTGAAAGCAACAAATAGTGTAAGAAAAATTTAGATTTGTAGATTCAAGAAAAAATTTAAAAAAAAGTAACAGATTGAGAATTTAGGGGGGGGCAGCTGACCCCCTGCCCCCCTGGCAACGCCCATGGGCTTTAAATGGGCTATTGGGGATTGTCAGGCCCACAGAGAAATATCCTAACAGAGGGTCCACGAGGCTATTTTCAAATGCGTTACTGATGTGAGGGCGCCACACTAGAGTTTGGAACATATGCCGGCCGCTTAAATCTCTCGCCAAATTAGAACTCAGCGCAAGCGCAAAAAGGTGTTTTCGATCTCCCATAGGCAGCCGGCGAACGATTCAGACTGGATCCAGACGCTAGTGAGTTTAGTGCGATCCCAGCGCCACAATTCTCCCAACCTGTAACAAGATGTCATGATTTTCGATTTCCATTACGGCCTATGGCCGTGGACTCTCTGTTCTAGTACTCTGTGGTCAGGCCATGGTGTCTCCCCACGTATGCAATGTTCTTTGGTGTACCCTCGGACGTCGTATACCGGGCTGCGTCTTTACAATCCCTATCCACGCCAGCGCGCTGGCGACGTTGGTTCTGATCTAGCCGCGCAGCTGGCATTTTCACGCTCTGGTTTTTCTTAGTTTTTTTTCTTTCGTCTGTTTTTTTTTCCCTTTTTGATGTTTTCGACTTCCGCGCTTTTTGATTTAAAATAAACAAAAAAATCTGCAACTTTTGTTCATACATAAAGAAACAAACTTTCGCCACAAAAGAAAAGGAATATATTAAAAAGAATTGGAAACGAATGGCACCGAAAACGAAAATAAATCATCCGACTGATTGGAATATTTTGGAGATTAAAAAAAAATAAACGCAAAGTTTTCAGAAGAGACGGATGGATATTTGATTCGGTTTGAAAACTTCGCTAGGTAATTTATTAAAAAAGTAACGAAGAAATGGAGCCATGAAGGAAATGGTTAAATTAAAGATCTTAAATTTCAGTTGTTTTTTTAAATAATATTTTACTTCTTTATAAGAAATATAATTAAATTAAATTATAAGGATATTTTCAGAAGGAAAATATTCAAAATTTATAAAAAAAAATCGCAAAGTAAAGTGCAAACATTATTTTTTTATTACCAATAGTTTTGTCAGTAGAGAATTGTAAAGTAGGGTCATTATTTTATGACCACCTTTGAATTTGTACTATACTTATATTGTTAAAGATCAAAATATACCTCAAACGGTTGAAATAGAAATTTTGGATAGTTTAAAGTTAAAGGTTATGCTTGATTCCTTAAAATCCTTCTAGTCAAACTCCTAATTAATTCGGTTTTACGTTTAAAAAAGTTGTGTTGGACTATAAGAAAATTTTTGGGTAGTTTCTTCATCTTTCACTAATCAAAGTTGTAGATGTACATAAATTTTATAGTAAAACGTAGGTATAATAAAAAAAAATGATTTCTAAAAATATCAAAAAATAAAATAGTTAAAAAATTAAACTAAGTTAAAACCATAAAACTTATTATTATTACACTAGAATGTATTAATGAATAGTTTCATTTAACATTTCTAAAAATAAATTGCTATAATAATGGGTTTTTATTAATTAAAAGAATCAGTTCATAAGCAAACATTAATAAAAATATCACATAAAAAATCGCGCAAGTTGAATTTTATATCCATCTACGAAAATAATAAATAATAAAACAACACTGTTCTTAAGAAGACTTAAAAGAAATTGCCAAATCGGCAATAAATAGGAAAATGTGGCAAAACTTTGCATCTTTGCAACCCTCGGAGCTGTTGAACGCGCCTAGGCGCTGGCGTGGATAGGGATTGGAAAGACGCGCCCGGCGTATGTGATAAATTCAGTGGTATTTAGGAATGAAATTTCTCACTTTGCCCGCCTCCACTTCGGGCATTATTATAGATGCCCGATTAATCACTTTGACCATAACCTATATAGCATATATGACATTACACATCTTAATTGAAAATCTTTCATACATCAAATAACAACAGTTATACAATAGATATTGAAGAACAAGTAAATTTAAAAAACAGTAAATTTAGAGATTATCTTACCCTTCTGGACAATAGTGAAGATGCTGATGATATTTTTCAATGAGCGGTTCGTACTCGCTCTGTGACTTTGAAAAGTAACAGTCATCAAAGAGAGTACAACCCGTCATGAAAATTAGAGCCTTCTCTCTTAGCGCAGCATTCTGCTGGGTTGGCAGAGTTGGTCCTAAATGGGAACCTATTTTTGGATTTTTCAAGAAAAAACACAATTTGCACTAATTTCAAATATAAAGAAAACGTTAATGAAATATACGATATTAAAAATTGTAGTTGTAATTATGTGACCATAATTGAATGAGCTCATAAGCATTTCTTCACTCTGAGATGAGATCACAAGTTACCTATGCAGCTGATTTGAAGCAGATGTAGCTGTGGCCTTTGAGAATAATTTACTTGGTGAATTTACCAACACATATTTAAAAGAAACCTCTTTGTTGCTTATTCAGATGGGCATTCCGTTTGTGAATCATCACATTAACATATTGATTGTACAAGTAAAGACGAATTTTAGATGTCTCAAAAACGGATGGGTTTTTCACATATTTACTCTCACTTTGACTTAAAAGAACCAATTAAGGCAACTCTTAATAAAATTCTGCGAGTGATGCAAGCGTACCTTAAAACTATTTTTTTCTGATAAAATTTGAACAAGGTAAATTTGAGTTAAAGATAAACCCCAAATTTAGCTAGTTGGATCTTGTTATGAATAACCTACTTGACTTATCTAAAACCCACTCTCTGAACTATGAAAAACACCCGGTTAAATTTGAAATAACCAACTTGAATCTTACCAATCTCTACAGCTTTGAAAAAAACTAAGGATTCCATCTCTTTGAAAACTTTAAAATATTCAAACTCGGCAAAAACTCAAAAATTTGAACATCCATTGCAACATGCCAAATATTTTTATTCAGAGGTTTGTATATAATGACCAACTAGACCAGGGGTGTACAAACTTTTTAGCTCAATGGCCGCATTACCTAATAAACAACAATTTCAAAGCCAACTACATACTCGAGGTACAAATAAAAAAGTCAAAATCAGCGGCGGCTCGTGGGTAGTTCAAATGGGGGGGTTCTCAATATTTTTTGAAAGAACAATTAAGTAACAACTTTACAATTATTATTATTTGCAAAAGAGAAAAAAAGAAACTAATTTAAAATATGCACACGTTTATCTAGTTTTTTTTTAACATATTGTATCTCAGTGTTGTGAATAAAAATTTATATTGGGATGGACCCAAATATCCTTGTAAGAAAGATTGGTTGGTTTGTTGGGTTTTTATAAGACCACCTTCTAAGAAAGAAACCGACAGTTACTCCCCTTACAGGTTTTAAAAAATAAAACAACCGATTTTACGCGAACATACAATCAGCAATCCTTCTAACCTACAAACTTAGCTTAATATTTAAGAAATAATCATGACAAGTTTGCATCCCAGTGAGCTGAAGCTAACAGTGTTGGTTAGAGGGGAATAAAACGGTCATAAAATGGGCTTTTTTTAAACTTTGCGTGGTTTCAATTTTAAAGGCAAATATGTTACAATATATTTATCTTTTCAAACCGCCATTTTGAAAAGAAATAATATCAAGAATTACCCTAATACCAGTTTTCCAAATTTAAATTTCAAATACTACTAAACTTAGCAAAAACCAACAGAATATTCTGGATGATCTTAAAAATTCGTAAATAATTAATAAAATTAAACAGATCACAGATTCTTAAAATTTGCTTATCATCAGGTCAATTTATACACTTTGAAATAAAACCTTACCCATTACTAAGCTCAGGATCTTAACTCACTGGACTTAAGTTCGGGACCAGACGGGATTTCGAGAGAAATCATAAATAGAACGTCGAGGTGGTGATCAAATCATGACGAGCTTCTTCAACAGATGACGATGTAAGCACTGCTTACTACAAACTGCACTGATGCGAGCACTGCTGAAATACAATAAAATAAGGAAATAGAATTAAGGAATATTACAGGGTTCAAGTTTTGGACCAGTATATTGCTCATTGAGACAAAGATAGTTTATCACATCACAGAAAAAGCTAGAAAAATAATAGAAAAACAGAAAAGCTTTAGAAAGTGTCCTCCAGCCGCCATTTTTACCCACAGCTTAAATGATGACAATACTTAAGCATGTTGCTGTGGGAGCAGTGGTTACACATGGCGACCGGACTCTTTAAAGCTCTTCCGAAAAACTATAACTATTGGATCTTTCTTAATAACCTAGAAATAGATTCGGCAAATTAAACTTGCACAATATTTGTTAACACAAAGCTACAAGGTTTGCCAATCATAAAAATAAACCAAGGTAGAATTAAGCACAAAGATAGCATAAAATACTTCGGAGTGAAAATGGATAATAAACTGCACTGTATAAAACATCTTAATAACTTTTAAAAAATTTATCGCAAAGGTGCAGAGTTAAATGGGGACTGAGCCCCACAGTTAAAAAATAAACTTAAGCAAAAGTTATTGATGAAAAGATGATCACCCGACCTAATTAGGATATTCGTAAAATCGAAAGAAGATCCAGTTTACCTAAAAGTCGGAAGCTAACAGTTTCCAAGCAAATTTATTGATATCTATTGAGATTAAAGCGGAAGATAACTGAATAACAAATTCTCAAAAGTTTTGCTTCTAAAAAGTATCCTTTGTTTACAAATGCAAAGAGAATATCAGATGGTCAAAGTGTGGCCATTTTAAATAGTCGAAATGAGATGTTACCAGTCATATTTAAATGAAAACGCGAATCAAGACAGTAATAAGCCCAGAATTTAAGAAATTGACATAGTTTTAAATATACACATAGAATTTACTTACGGGAGATGAAGACTGCACTTCCACCAGATGACAGAAGAGAGCACGACTATTATCGAACCTACTGGATTTCTTTAAATATACGTTTAATTACTGCTGCCACCTACACTCATACTAAATTATTTTCCTTTGAAAGAACCAAGTGCTGAAAAATTCACTGAGGGGGTTTGAGTGGCCTGGTCGGTTTATACGCTGCCAACCATGTTATAGCAGTCTGCGCACTGTATCAGCCGTCGGTTCGATTCCGGCCTTTGCCCTGGGTGTACTTTCCCTCTCTGTGTCAGTAAAAAATTCTGTTGGGTCTGTCTTTC
Source organism: Tetragnatha montana (assembly GCA_963680715.1). Taxonomy (NCBI): domain Eukaryota; kingdom Metazoa; phylum Arthropoda; class Arachnida; order Araneae; family Tetragnathidae; genus Tetragnatha; species Tetragnatha montana. The sequence continues at coordinate 23,889,827 of OY796681.1, forward strand.
TTCCCCATCAAGTTTCCCCATTTAAACTAATAATTGGGGAAACAAATCAATTTATATTAAGATAGTTTGTTTGATCCCCATATTATTTTCTCTGCCTTTATCCATCATACCCTATCAACAGCTAAGCAATATACAGGGTGTTTCATAACTTCTAGGGGAGGTCGGGTACATCAAGACGAACAAGAATCGGTGTAGAAAGGGGGGTCTAAGGGGTGAAAATTAACAAAAAAACCTCGCATATCTGGGCAGAAAGCGATACAAATGTTCGATTCCAGTATTTTTTATATTCAACCAATTCAAATTTTTCATGTAAAAATCAGATGCAAGTGTTTATTCTAATAAAAAATAGACCAATAAATGAAACAGGCATGCGTTGTAAGTTGGTAGACTGCAACAGAAAGTGTCACGACAAAAACATCTTAATACTAGAGTTTTGTTGGTTGTTTGGAGTTATATGGCGCGAAGATCTAAAGTATGACCAAGGGACAATTGTAACTTTAATCTACCAACAACGCATGCCTCATTCAATTATTGGTCTGTTTTTGATTAGAATAAACATTTGCATCTCGTTTTTACATGAAAAAGACAAAGCGACTCCCCATAGTCAGCATATGTCTCTGATATGCTCAACTACTACATGAAAAATTTGAATTGGTTGAATGTAAAAAATGCAGGAATCGAACAATTTTATCGCTTTCTGCCCAGATATGCGAGGTTTTTTGCTAATTTTCATCCTTGATTTTCACCCCTTATAGACCCCCACTTCCGACCCCCCCCTTTCTATACCGATTCTTGTTCGTCTTGATGTACCCTACCTCCCCTAGAAGTTATGAAACACTTATCTGAAACACCTTGTATAATGAACATTTTTGTTAAGCTTATTTGTCACGTCCGGCGTGTAGTTTTATTTAAAGTTAGAATTGTGATGAAAATATTATTTAAAGCGTGACCCCGTCGTACACATGTAGAACATCATTTCAACTGAAGAAGCGTAAAAAATTACCATTCAAATTTAACTATAGTTTGTTTCATCTAGGATTGGATTGGATTGTGGGTACATACATTTTCCGGTATGTGTGCTTGATCTCAAGGATCCGCTTATACATCTTCGTCAAGTAAGACAGACACAATAGAATTTTTACTGACACAAAGAAGGAAATTACACCCAGGGGAGAGGTCAGAATCGAACTGACGACGGAGTAGTGAGCAGACTGCTGGCGTGAAGGACAGTGAGCAGACCCAACCGGCCATCCTTCCCCCAATGTTTCATCTAGTTGGATGTAAATGAAACAGTACAAAGTCACCACAATATTAAAACCCTTAGAAATATGAAGCCCAAAAATTTTCCTTCCACTTTTTTTAAACAAAATCTCCGAGTCTGATTTTCCCGAACTTCAAAGTGATATTGCAACCCTTCTCTTTCCCTCTCTTCCTCCACATAAAACGCCCAATCCAACACCACAAGCATATTTTTATTACGAGTCGTATGTATATAATTACGAGCTTATAACCAAAGATCCTCCATAAGCATCCGAAAATTTCAGGGTCAATAAACTACCCAAAGGGCAACTACCTGAACGCCCTTGGAGAATAAAAAAAAAATCCCACAAAAAAACATGGCGGCTCTCGGACGTACATAAAAGTTAATTTCTCCACTCTTTAGCGCAACAGGTCAACCCTGAAGTACCGTGTAACAAAGACATCCCCCCTCTTAAAATACAAGACGTGACGTTTCCGTTAGATGTTCGTACTGGACCCAAATTCTCCTCGGGCCAATGGCCGCCGTATTATGTTCCAGTAATTAGAGATCTCTTTTCTTGTAGTTTTTAATATGGAATAATGGGACTCGAAAAATCTAGTGTCCGATCTGAAAAGCGGAAAGAGGCCCCGTCCAGGGGGCGAGCTTTTTTTTTTGGTTCCTCGGCATCCTGCTCAAGTTTTTTCTGTATTCCTATCACACTAAATTAATATTTTAGGGTTTTTCGGGGTCTTTTATCCTTTGTTGTTGGGAGGAAAGTTTATGAAGCGTAAAAATGCAAGCGTGGAAAAAAGGGAGTGCATGGACCACGACCAGGGTGGCTGACCTCTGGTCGAACGGCCCGGATTGGGGTCGGATATTTTTCTGGGGGTGGGT